>OU896714.1:21884957-23086061 GCA_918026855.4 Phaedon cochleariae | reverse complement strand
TGCTCTTTAAACAATATACTATCTGAGTGTCTCGTAATCCTTTAAAAGTATTGCAGTTCACCCAACATATATCACTGATATTATCACGAAGGGGGGCCTATTTCGATAATTGCAAATAGAGATTTGATAAAAAGGTAATATTCATTCTGGTTGTATTACTAGCATTCATGTTTTCACAATTAGGTAGATGAATCAATATAAAATGATTAAACAGATTTTTCGAATTTCAAAAATTGTGGTTTATATAGGTACTACTGTACTGACAAATATGTTCTATTCGAGAAAAAATAGATATACTACACCTTAATGAAGTTTTCATTATTGATAAAATCGTTCTTGATTGCAATGTATCACAAATACTGAAGCGACAATTTCAATTTCAAATAATGGGTAGTAATTAATTAAAACATACTAACCACCATTTAGAAGTCGGGATATTCCACAGAAATTTGAATAATTTCCGGTAATAATGATCAGTTTGAGAAATCGTAACACACTGCCCTTGAGAAGAGAATGGCAAAAAACCGCTTTGTACGGTCAAGACAAGTTCCACTACCACTCTACCACAGAAATTATATTTGAAGACGATTTTGCGTTCACATCTTCACTTCGTTTCAACGCCGCTTGAAATATTATCAGTGTATCATCATGAGTAGTTTCGAATCCATGTCGCTTGGAGAGATGGCTGAGATGAACTGTGACAGGAGTATTAGCGAGATCATCCACATATTGGATGATAGCGTATTACAAGAAGCTTCCTCGCAGCCAAGGACAACGACGACCCCGGCCACTCCTGCACAGTTCACCACAACCAGCCAATCTGCCATGTTCACCGCGACCACCCAACCGGCTTACTACACCACGACCACCCAACCAGCTTACTACACCACGACCACCCAGCCAGCTGTCATATCCATGGCAACCCAACCAGCTGTCATATCCATGGCAACCACCAGACCCAACGCCACCCAGCCAGCTGTCACCCAGCCCATTTCCACTAGAAGCAACACCACCAAGAGGGTTGCAAGACCCAGCGACGTCCACGGAGATCTGGATAGGGATATGGATATGATTCTCCGGGGTTGCGTCGCAAACCAGAAGGAGGAAATGGAACGGGATGCAGCGGACTGGCGAAAGGAAGAACTCACAAATGCTACAGGTAGGCTGACTATCCTGAAGGGTCAGCGTATGAAAATGTCAAAACGGATAGCCTACTTCAAGAATTTTGTGAGCCTCCTGGTTGAGGATATGGGTCGGGTGGACGTGGATATCAAAAACATAGAAAGTTTGGTTAAGTTGCTTAAATAAAAATGTATTCATTACCACTACTATTTTTATTCCATTCAAAAAATACCTATTTGAAAAACTTTGTGAGTCAAAAGATAATAAATGTGAGAGCATCTCACATTAGCTATATATTACTTATTTTTTATTCTTCATGAAGATTCAGTTAGATAGTCTGTCCAATTTACTGACGGTTGTTTGGAAATTATGAGCCTGCGGCGATCTGCGGACCAGGCCAATAAATTTACATTTTAATTAGCCAAGCTCGAGAATGTCTTGGGTATTTATTAGAATTTAAATGATGCAAAACATATTGCCAGTCATTATTTCTTTACATCGACCAGTAGCGTTATTTGTTAAGCGTTACTTATTTGTTATAATTATTGATATTTGCTACGTAATCTCGTTATAATTATTATTATTATTATTGTCATTATTGTTATTATTATCATAATTATGATTATAAATATCATCCTTATTTTAATTATCATTGCACTATTAGTCGCGAAAGAATTAATCTAGGAAATATGTTTTGGATTCAGGACCTTGAATCAAGTCGACACTTTCGTTCTATACAATATAGTCTATGCGCACTTATTTTGATGGTGATGTTGTCTATCGTCCGAACACTCATCTTGAAATAGATAATTGAATCCACAGTTACGATAATCTTGTATCCTGGAGGGACAACTAGACTGAAAGTGTGAATCGAATGGTTTTCTTGGCCTTTATGAAAACTTGATGTTGCTATTCCACAATATATATATTGATAGCATTGACATTCAAAATATTCACTGTGGTATCCGATGTTTGAATTTGATCTGCTTCCAAGATACGATTACTCAATCCCGATAATCTACCAATTTGATTATCAGTGGGATTGATCCTCCTATTTGTATTCATGGTCACTGATAGAGTGTTGGAATTTGGAATGATATCGATGTTTGCTTCTTTGTCGATATCTTTGACTCTAGAAGATATAATGTCCTGGAGATCATTGATTTCATAGGATCCCACTTGAATCGTGATGGAATTATCATTGTCACCGAAAACGAATTGATTATTATGTTCGTCAACATTGGGAATGACATCGAATGTTCCGAAACTAGTAGGTCCTATACCATATTCAGTATTTTCCTCCAGATGTATGGCTGGGTTGAAATCCGAACTGAGCACAGAGGATGAACCAGATGATGTAAATGCTAGCGACATTATCTATGATGTACTACATGAATTCCAAGTGTGGTGCATATTTTATAAGAATTCGAGGCAGAGTTGACCGAAATTATGAGGATTGTCCAACTGGAAATCATCATAATTTACTCTACGTTGTTAGAGCTACCATCGCTGTAGAAATATTTTATGAGTTCGAGAGGTGGTCTCAAGTTGCCATAACTATCGAAGTACGGAATGTTTTGTCCTTATTCTATAAAACACACCCAATGTGACCCATCACCATTATTTTGTCAAGATTGACAATACCGCTCTCGTATCTTCTGATTTTGTTGAGTAATTCATCCAACATGAACACTCTTCGGAAATGTGGTATTCTTAGTTTCTCAACATATTTCAATGAATATACATTTGTCAATAGACGGTGTGGTAGCTTCATTTTCAGTTTTTTTAATATGGTTCTGGAAATAATCCATATCCACGTTTGTAATGATTCAAGAACAACCCTTTTCCCAATGATTGCTGTTCCATCTTCAAATTATGCCATTTTTGTTCATTAAGCTGTTCTTCTGCCGCTTTAGCTTTGTTTATGGCTTGAGCGATTTCTGCTGCCCCTCCTCCAAGACTACCAAGAGCACCAAGATCGGCGAATAGAGGAATTAGTGAGATGAACCCGCAAGATTTGGGAAGAGGAATGATTTTCTTCTTTAGTTTCAGAACTTTCCTATTGCCATTCCTAGTTTGCTCTCAGTTTTCATCATTCCTCGATTTCTAGTGATGCGATCGTTTCACCAAGATTGGAGTTCTGATTGTTCAAACGGCTCAATGCACGCTCAGATAAAATACGATCGGCTTCGTTTCTCCTATTCAAATCCCTGTATTTGGAGTATGCTATATCGTGTTCTTTACAGGCTTCGTCTGATTGATCGATGCCTTCGTCTTCACGGGCAAGTCGCTCAGATAACTTCGTTCCCGGTCCGCAAAAATGACTACCAGGTAGATGCAATTCTGAAAGGAGTCTATATATGAGAGTATTCAATGAACCTGATCCTTCCGTGTCACTATGATTACTGAGTTGTTTATTGTACAGATGCATATGATATTCGTGCGGTAGTGAGAACTACGATGCAATTTTCATTGAATGCTAATGTTTCTATATTTGCTATTCATTCGAACATGAGGGTTGGGGAACACAAGATGAAACTTTCTGTAACCAATCATGATAATTATATCATCAACAATCAATTCGAGAAACATGGCGATATATTTGGAGGAAACTGCCCTAATGGTTGACTCTTCAGGATACGGTTTGACGAATTGTTTGATTACTTTGCTAGATGAACCATTGATTGAGATTCGAAAATGTGTATCTGTATTCCGAGTCCCTGTATCAACCAAAATATGAATATTTGAGGTTGCTGTTTAAACCGTTGAAGGAGATTGGATATTTCGAATATTATGATGGAGATGGAGTAATTTCTCCAGATGAAGAAGCTTCGAATTCTATTATTATATTTGATGACGAAGCCACATGCAACCAGATCATTATTACAGTTTTTTTTTTTGTTTTGGACGGTACAAGAACACAGAGGTATTTTATTCATGCCAGACTTATCTTTCCATACCAAAACAATTGATATGAGATAATAGCAATCTTATCATCATTTTCAAACAAGATGTAACAAATTTGAAACATATTCACGATGATCATGTCAATGTGAATATGACATTTCAGGAAATTTCTGAGTTATGTTCATTTTGTTGGAAGGAGAATCATGGATTTGTTGTGATTGGCATGGATGGAGATATCGGGTAAAGTAGATATAGAAAAGGATTCGATGAAATTCTGATAGTTCAAAACGATGTGGATCATTCGTGAAGTATCAGTACTGTTATGGAGGTTAATCTTGCAAAACAGTTGGTGAAAGCCAGACAATCTGTCAATAAAAAATACCAGGGGCTCAAGTCAGATATTGCTCAATCGGAAACTTCATTGGAAAAAACATATGAACCGATAACTGATCCTTTAAGAAAATAACTGTCATCAATCAATGAAACGGGAGATTCTAGAGTGGAGGAAACTGAACCTGATTCATTCTCAACACCCCAACAGAAACAGTATTATAAATTGGTGACAGATGGAACGATTCCACAAAACGAAGAAACGTTCCAAACGATTCCACAAAATGGAGAAACATTACTACATGAACCAGATATAAGTTATTTCGATCAGAGTCTTGGGCAATTACGACAACAAGTTGAAAATCTCCAGGCTGCCCAACAACCAGAATTAGAGAAATATTTGAAAAAATATGAGAAATCCCTTTCTAGGGCTTACATAAATGATATATTCACAAGTGATCTAGATCAATTCGATCATACATTCGGTGTCAGATATGAACTCACAACGAATAGTTGAATGAGAGGTGATAGTGTTATCGAATTCGTTGGACAATATTTTTTGATGAATGAAGTATCCTATAACGGTACATTATGTCTTTATGAATTGATGTTCAAAGAACATCCACTTGGATACAAACCCAAAGATGTCGATGACTACATTGACATTGTTAAAAAAACACTTATGCCATCTATTTGCGCTATAATACTTCGAATGGTCTATCAACATCGAATGCAGAAAAATTTGCAACTATAATCAAGCCTAGAGTAACGTCACTTCATTCTACGGCTGAACAAGTTGGAAAAAAAACTCTTCGAAGAACGTTGGATGGAATGGCGACCATGAGACTCAATAACAAAAAAATAGATCACGAATATTATGATCAATACAATGATTTGGTTGACAGATTGAAATTACTCATAGCGGAACAATATGCAGGTCATACTGGTCATAACAATGAGATAATTTCTGTGATTGAAGAGCTTAGAGAGGCAAAAATATTCAAATAAATACTTGTACACATCAGATTTTGTGTTTATTCATTCAGTTTCTCCAGTACAGGTGTCATGCCTATAGATAAATTTGGTAGACATATGTTGCAACCACAACGAGTATATCATTCCTAGCAAAACAACTTTGTTGATCAACAACCTGTGAATATATTTCAGCTATACAGTGAAAGTGTTATAAACATCAGTGGAACTATATCAAAAGTGATTAAGCGACTCCCAACACCAAAGCAATATGAATTAAATAATAATTCATATACATTTCCTCTGAAAGAGGGGTTCATGATTGCCATAGATAATTATCCAAGTGAATTATCAGTTGTTGTCAACAATAATATAATAGGAGCTAAAGACTGAATTGGCCAGAAATTGACATAGTTTATCGATGTTTTTCAAATAATCATAGCAAAATACACCTCTTTCACACAATGAATCGAACCTTCCAATTTTCAAAATTATGATTTCTTGAAGCAGACAAAATTACATGCAAACGGCAGCTGTTGGTCAGAGAAACACTATGGGTTCGTTGAATAGAAGAGATTGTATAACTCAATTATCAAAAAAATTTAGGCGCCACTTAACTTTTAATTTATCACAACTATTGATCATTGGATCACAAGTAGCTATCTGGGAAGTTGAGGAACCGAACAGGAATGACTATTATATAGAATATTTGACTGCATAAGTGATATTTGGAAATTTCAGAAAATCAGTGAATGTTCGTCATACCATAAATAAAAGTCATTAAAAACGTAACACATATATTATTTACATATTTACAACAACGTGATGGATGGAAATATTTCTAAGATGTCTAACATACTGGAAAAAAAATATTATGATCAATTGAATAACATTTGATAGATGTAGCGATTATCAACTTGAATTTGTACTATATCTTGTACTGACATATGATAGATGTAATAATTATCAATTTAATTTTCTCTCAGTATTTGAGCATGTGATGGATGAGAATATGATCAATATAGAAAATCAGATAATCAAAAAAAAACATATTCCAATGTTACCAAATCTCTAGATGTTTTCTAGATTAAATAATACAACAAAATGGTAAAATATAGTCTAACTATCCGCAGAGGCTACCGCATAGTACTATGTTCCGCTTACCTCTTACATAAGTATTTGAAGTTGCTTAGTATCTTACCAAACCATTTGGTCAATAAAAATGAGAAATCAATACATACATGGTATGGTCAGAAATTTGGTGAAAACTAAATTATTATTATTATATAATACCTGACTGATCAAAAATTACCACCCATAATGATTATTTCCCATCACGCTGTGGGCTGACGATGGTGACTAATTAGCAGCTGAAGTTGACGGCTGCAGCAGAACAAAAGGCAGCTGATGTTGACCGGTCGATTGATACCAGCAGGAACCAAACATTGCGAGCTGAAACGGGACAACCAATGAGTTGCTGAGGCTGATGGGCGCAATAACCGAAGCTATCAGCTGAAATCGACGATGCAGCTGACGATGAAAGACCGGATGACTCCGTTTGTCGTAACCACATTGCTGAACAGCGCAATATCGTGAACCGGAATCAAAAATGCGGGCTTGAATGCCCTCCCAAAAAACCCTAATTGAAAAAAAATAAAAAAATACCGGTTACGCCTGGAATCAAGTTCTAGTGGAGAAGAGTTTTTTTTTTTTTTTTTATCGGTTGGAGCGCACGAAAGGGAATCCCTATAATGTTCAAAGAACATCGTGCGTTCCTAGGGGGGATAGGGACAGGAGGTAGGTATTGGAATTTTTTTTGAATTTTTGGAGATTATATGTTGTTGGGAATACTTCCACAGGCAATGAATTCCAGAGCCTAGCCGTTCTATGAATGAAGGAGTCTTGATAAAGTGCTGTTCGACATCTTTCGAGGTTGACGACGTAAGGATGTGCTGACTGGGCTTGTCTAGTTCGTCTGATTGGTATTGCTAGTGAAGGGATGATTGCAGAGATTTCCGAAGAACATTTCCCGTGGAAGTATCGATAGAAAAGTGAAAGGTCGCCGACCTTTCTACGGTGTTCCAATGATGTCAAAGAGTGAGTGAGTGTGGCGTCACCCACCAGGCGAATGGCTCTTCTCTGGATGGAATCTAAGAGCATCAGCGTATGTTTTGGTGCTGAACCCCATATGTGGGAGCAGTATTCTAGAACAGGCCGTATCTGCGCTTTGTAGATCATGAGAAGCTGTTGAGGTGTAAAGTAGCTTTTCGCACGGAACAAGAATCCGAGTTTTTGTGAAGCAGCTTTTGCGATGGATCTGACATGATTATCCCATGAAAGAGTGTTGCTGATGGAAATACCGAGCATAGATATGGTGGGCTTGGTGGGGATGGTGGAGCCAGACATTACAATATCGGGCATACTGAGTTCCGCCTTTCTAGAGAAAATGCAGGCTTGAGTTTTGGTGGCGTTGAATTCAACTAGGTTGTTCGTTCCCCAGGCTGTGATTTCAGCAAGATCTTCATTGACAGCATTGACCTGCCTGCGCCGTGAGTTCTTAGTTTCCTGGGAAGAAATGGGAATTCTGGAAGAGAACGCAGTATGGAGGGTACTGTCATCTGCAAAGCTGTGGATGGGACAAGTTGTGAGTGGGAATATAACTCAAAAGGACTCACCTTCTTTGAAGGGTATAAACAGGATATCAAAAATAATTGTCCAGGTTCACGTGGTCGATCCTGGACAGAGACTTCTGGCTTGCCGGGAACCAATTCAAACGGCTGCAGTTTCTGGAAGGATCCTGGTGGTAGCAGGAATACAAAATCCAGGATAAACCTGTCACCTCGCTGCTGATGTACAGGAATCAAAAAATGGCACCTAGCACATGTGACCTCTTCGAACACCAGAACCGAAGTGATCGTTATATTGTGCTAAAGCACCTCTTCATCTTTCCGGAAACAGATCTCTCGCCATTGTTAAATTGTCTTGGAAGACCAGAATGGATAAGGAGTAGAAAATAGTGATTTTCACAAATATTCCTTCGAACTGACCAATCTTGTGATATCATTTATATCCTACACCTGCACGATTCTACACTACACCTACCAAATTCAACAACTTTTCAGGAATTCCAAAAATAAACCTGGCAACCTTGATTTTGGCATTCTTGGTGCGAGCAAGGGGAGGAGTTCGAGTTGGACTGACAGAGGTGACAGTGATGACAATCTACAAGTGATGGATAGCTGGCACTCACCTTTTGGAAATAATGGGGAACAAAACAACGAAAAGAAGCTTGTAAAAGGGCGCAAAAGAGGTATTTGCCACTTGAGAAAAAACCTTTTACCAATTTCCAGAAGGTATCCTGCGAACCATTATTGTAGATTGGACTCTTGTTATGTTTTGGTGAGTAGTATGCCAACTCTGCTCGATAACGTCAACAATATAAATCCTCTATTTCAGGAAAATAATTCATCCTCTCATCACCAAATTGGCTGAATCAATTTCGAGATCAACCAAGAATTATTCTGACCAACAGTATTTTCGTATGTAATACTCTCAAACTCTTCGAATGTATCAGGTATGTTGAAATGAATAAAGTTGTGAAATCTTCAGGCGTTTCCTTGATAAACTTTGATATTAACATCACTTTGATTTAAAAAAAAATTAAATCATGTTAAATTCAAAATAAAGTGTGAAAAACGTTAATGCTATACAAATATTGCATAAAGCTATAATCTGTATCTTTTGAAATTCATGAAAATACAGTGTGAAAAATTCAAATGCTACACTATTTTCATCAAGATCAGAAAATCCATTTCTCATATTGACAAATTCTGATTTATCTAAAAACGATACCTGATCTTCCAATCTGGATGACATGAATTTATTGGAATCAACCTATCTGAATTCCACTTCAGATCCAGCAATATGCTGAGTGAAGCTTATATATTTTCCTTTGTTCATAGGAATTAGGGTAATATATAAATTTTCCGCTAAATCTCTGATGATGAAGTGACTGTCATAACCACTCAAATTATATAAAAAAAAAATGGGACATAATAAAAATTTCGGTAATTTATGTTACAACTTGAATGACATAATCCACGAAATTCACCAGTACAGTGAAATGGTTATGATCTTGAACTTCGATGACTTTTGATCATAATTACATTTTGAAAGATTAAATGTTTTTGATAACGTGAAGTTTCAATCATTTTCCTACCCTCTTGTCCTTCAAATTGAAAGAGCAATGACTCAAAGTCGCAATAAACAACGAAAGGTGTTTCTTTTTATATCGAAAATTTTTGAATGATGTATTTTTCATCGGAAAATGATATTTTACACTGATTAACTTCTACATAAACAACATCACGACAATCTAATTTTTCTCGTGTACTGAAATAGTTCAAACATTTATCACACAGAAAATTTTCTTCATGTCCCAGCTGATTGGAAACTAATCTTGATAAATCTCTCATCCAACAGAAATGGAACTGATTTTGATCTTTATACAGTTCATCATCAAAAAATGAAATATCCTCCGCCTCCTATTCCTCATAACTCACAGAATAATCTTCTTGGAAGATTAGTAGATTCACATGAAGATCTGGTGTGACAGCTTGAGTTTATCAAACCGTTTATATGAAGAATTATCAAAAGATTCCATCATTGATATCAGTGTTACACCAAAATCATCATAAAGATGATTCAGTTATTATAATATGTTTGTTATATGTTTCATTCGGAAATTATATTCTGGTACCTATACGTCGGTTCAAAAAACGTAAGCAGTTTTTTTGGGTTACAATAATATCGGTGCGATGTACACCAGAGACAATAATTTTGTATTTGATCAATAAAGAAACTTGGTCATAGAAGGTTCTCAGGGTGTTTTAATATTCCCGACCCAACATGACGATCCTGCCTCCAAGTTGAACAACTCAAGGTATACGAAGTGCTATGAAACTATATAACTGAAGGTTGGGTGATCCTGAGATTTTCGAAAAATGGGAAATTCGAAATCTCATCAACAAGAGGTATCAGAAAATGGAAAAGTCGACTCTAACTTCATAGTGCAGCAGGAAGGAGTTCATGTCTCTGAGGACGTTTAGGTGTTGGTGTACATTATTGCTGTTGCTCGTACTGAATGTTTTCCAGATGTTAAAAAATGTAAGAAAGCAGTGGCAAAGAGAGCTTGCTACTTCCAGCAGCAGCGTTGGAGCCGTTTAGTGAACAACTAATTCTCGGTGATACTTGGGAAACAATGGTGATGTGCGCGAAGAATAAACGAATGGACTCAGGTAACAAATGATTTGTATTTGTATGAACGTCATTTATTTTTTCTGCTGTAATAATTTTATTTTATCGGGTGTATATTATGCATTTTGAATGTCAGGTGATATGGGTTGTTCTTCAATCTACATTATACCTATTTCGATTTCACTTTCGTCAAGTGAAATGATTTGAAATTAATCGAAATAAAACAAGACGTCATTAATCAATCGAGAAGAGTTATTGAGAGCCAAGTACCGAAGAGCGAGTCAGTGCGATACGAAATTCGTGATGACTCAATTCAACTTCATGATGATTCCACAAATATTCTCGCATAATATTGAAACTCTCTTGACGATGCTCAGAAAACTATAATTCGTCAATTTTTTTGGTTTTTTGGAGACAAAGTAGTCAGAGCATCTCTCATAATCGATATTGATTTCAAGGTTCCTGTATCATGTACAGAGCAAATTGACCCTTTAGTTTCAGACGAAGACTTTGTCGTTGAAATCCAGATCGAGAAAGTTGACGAAGATCAATCTGAAAAAATGCCGCTGACTGCAGTCGAGTTTTTCAATTTTGCTAGTAAAATAGTGCCACACGATTGTGACGGTTCCCCAGATGAGTTGCGATCATTTTTAGATGCGCTCGATTTACTGAAGAAAAAATTCGGAAGGACACAAGCAAAATGCTACAGCATTCATCAAAACGCGGTTATCAGGAAAAGCTAGAGATCTGATCACGAATGAAAATACGATTGACGGTATAGTAATATGTTAGAATAATGGAATAAAATGGGATAATTCTAGGGTATTGACAGCCAAATTGCAAAATTCAAAACAGAACAACAAGGAATCTGTTATATCATCCTTTCACTATCAATACCAATCAGACGAACTGGACAAGCCCAGTCAGCACATCCTTTCGTTGTCAACCTCGGAAGATGTCGAACAGCACTTTATCAAGACTCCTCTATCTATAAAACGGCTAGGCTCTGAAATTCATTGCCTGTGGAAGTATTCCCAACAACATATAATCTCCAAAAGTTCAAAAAAATTCCAATACCGAGCTCCATTTGCTATCCTCCCTAAGAACGCACGACGTTCTTTGAACATTATAGGGATTCCCTTTCGTGCGCCCCAAGCGATAAAAAAAAATTTCTCCAGGAATTACAACTCCAGTTGAATAGCTGAAAAGGGCTTATATTGACGGAGGGGTGCCAACCGACACTGCTAATCTCTATGCAACCAAAACTGTCGTGAAGGCGTTGAGTCAAAATGCCAATACAGAGAAGGTTCGTATAGTGATGGAAGTGGGTCATTTGGTACAGTGCATGAAGCTGTGAACAAATTTGTCAATATAGATCCTAGTCATGCCAGTAAAACAAATATTTTTCACTATAGAGGTGACAAAAGAGGTAATAATAATAATTTCACTAGATTCAACAGATACAAACGTAGAAGACCTGATAGTTCAAATTTTCATCGCAATAGGAGTCATCATCAAAATAACGATCATACTCATAATAATAGCTACAACACACGAGGACGTGGATATCATTTGCGGGGTAATGACAGAGGAACTCGACGGGGTAACTTTTCGGGTAACTCACGGGTTAACATAATAAAACATATGACTCAGAATATGAGTCGGGAAACCCACCGGTCCCTCAACAGAACCGGTTGGGAAAAATTTAAAAATATTTTCATCGGATTTATCTTTTTTAAATTCCATAATTGTTTCTTGCAAAATGACTAACGAAAACATAACACTCCTAATAGATACAGGGGCAGATATTTCAGTTTTCAAGATGACAAAAATTGATTTGAATCAGATGGTTGCTACCTCAAATCGTTGCAAAATCAGAGGTGTTACTAAAGGCATTCAAAATACCTAAGGTACTACAAAAACTGATATTCATATTGAGAGGCATACACTAAGTCATACTTTTCAGGTAGTTAATCACGGATATCCTATCCCTTCCGATGGTATTCTTGGCAGATATTTCATTTCTGAATATGAATGTATTTTTGATTATTCAAATTGGACTATGACGTTATCAATAGGCCGCAAAAAAATCTGTATTCCAATTTGCAATAGCCTTCAGGAAGAGACAATGATTATACCCCCCCCCCCCAGTGTGAAATATTTCGTCAGATAAATAGCTTGGAATCTCTCTCACAAGATACTCTGGTAATCAAAAAAGAAATAAGAAACGTTGCTAGATCAATAGTTTCTACAGATAATCCAATAGTCAAAATGATGAACATAACGTGCGAAACGGCTACTATTGAAGACCTTGAACTTGAAACCGCTAACCTCGACGAATATAATATTTATAACATAGAACAGGAAACCACCGAACTTTGTTCCAATTTGTTAATACAATCAAATATAGATGTCCCCGAATATTTAAAAAACGATGTTCTTAGTCTTCGTTTGGAAGTTTCCGAAATTCTTGCGTTTAAAACAGATAATATTACAGTAAATAATTTTTATGAACAAAAGCTCGGACTTTTAGATAACGAAACTATTTATATTGAGAACTACTGGAATCTCAAACTACAAGTAGATGGAATAAATCGGCAAATAGAAAGAATGTTAGATAATGACATAATAGAACCATCAACTTCGGAATATAATAGCCCAGTTTTATTAGTACCAAAAAATCACTGAATGGACGAAAAGCGTGGAGACTTTGTATCGATTTTGGATGCATAAATGTACATGAGCTTGTAGCGGACAAATTTCCTGTTCCCAGAATAGACGACATTCTGGACCAGTTAGGTAGAGCCAAGGGGTTTTCAGTTATTGGCCTAATTTCAGGATTTCACCAAATTCCTTTAGATGAAGAGTAACGTGACGTTACTCTTGATGTTTGGAATATACTCTGATTATCTTCTCAATAAAACTCTCCCCACTTTCGTTTCTTACTTGTATTTTTTCCAATTTTCAATCAAATTGTTTTAACAACATCACTCATCTCTCATGTTGCTAACCAACCTATCAACCAAATATCAAAACTATCTAGATGATAGATAATACATATTGAGTGTTTTAGCGTCACAACTCACACCCCCCCTCGCTAAAATCTCTCAATCCAATTAATTTCTTTAGTTCAATAAATCTTATGTTTGGTAAACCTTTGGTTAATATGTCAGCTTGCTGATTAACAGTATCTATATATTTTATTTCTAATTTTCCTTTATCTATATTTTCACAAACAAAATGATACTTGATATCAAGATGTTTAATTCTACGATTATTAGTAGGATTTCTTATAATGGCAATACAACCTTGATTGTCCTCATAGCATGTTATTTTATTTTTACCTGTACCAAAATCTCCCAACAGTTTTCGAAACCAGAGTCCTTCTGACACTGAACTACAGAGTGCTATGAGCTCAGCTTCAGTAGTTGAGAGTGAAACACAATTTTGTTTTCTAGTTGTCCAACTAACTAGATTATAATATTTTAAATAAAAAACCTGTAACTGATCGTCTGTCTAGTGAATCACTTCCCCAATCGGAATCTACATAACAAGATATTTCCAAATTAGAATGTGTTCTAATAAACTGAAGTCCTACACATTTAGTATGTTGTGAATATCTCAATATCCTTTTGATATGAACCCAAGTTGAATTATTAGCCTTGTCCTGAAACCTGCTAAAAAAATTCACTGCAAAACAAAGATCAGGACGAGTTCCATATAAGGTACATTAAACTTCCTATCAAATTTCTGAAAGGTTTTGTACCATTTTCACCACTATTTTCAATATTCAAATTCAGTCTGGGATCAATCGGGGTTGATTTGCCTTCACAACTAATCATATTAAATTTTGTCAATATTCTCAGAATATACTGTGTTTGTGTGATATTGAGTATACCTTGTTCACAATCATAACTCATCTCTAACCCTAAAAAATGTTTGAGATTACCTTTGTCTTTCATTTCAAATTTATTTGTTAATTTCGATATAATTCCTTCCAAAATATTAGAATTAAAACTAGCCAAAATGATATCATCAACATATAATAATAAAAATATGTTCGTACCTCCTAAACTCATATGATACAGGCAATAATCATTCTCTGAACGAATAAACCCAATATCTAATACAAATTTATTTATTTCCACATTCCAACATTTGGATGATTGCCTCAATCCATAAAGGGATTTTTTTTAATTTCAGAACTTTTCCTGAATCACATGAAAAACCCTTCGGTGGATAAATATATACAGGTTCATCCAAAAATCCATTCAGAAACGCGCATCTCACATCTAGTTGCCTAAACTTGAATTTATATTGATTTCCTATACTCAATAATGTTCTTATTGTGGCCATTCTAGCAACTGGTGAATAAATACTATCAAAATCGATATCATTTTGTGCAATACCTCTCACAACGAACCTAGCTTTATAACTTTTATTTTCATCCTCTTCTATGTGTTTTTTAGTATAAACCCATTTTGTATTCAAAATCTTGGTCTTATTTGGTTTTTTAGTCACCTCCCATGTCTCATTTTTATTTATCGAATTCAATTCCCTATCCATAGCCCTAATCCAGCAATGTTCATCTTTTCTACCTTCTATTTCATCAAACTCATTCGGTATATCATTTACAAAATTAACTGCTTCATAAGCCATATATATCTCATAATCTTTATGCCATTCTGGTACTTTGATATTCCTACGACTACGTATTTTTTCCATTTTTCCCTGATTTTCATCTTCTACTACCCTATCATCTGTTATTGAATATATATCATTTATTGCCTGATTTTCATCTCCAACTATCCTATCATCTCTATTTGGGTCTATTTCATCTTCTGTCCCATTTCCTATCTGATTTAATTGGCTTTTACAAGTGGCTATTGAACAAGGTGGTGACCTTGTTTAATTCTTCTTTATTTTGAGCATGTACTGAAACACCCTGTCCAAACCAAAACTTATCCTCATCTATTTTCACATCCCTAGCTATTTCTATTTTCTTTCGTTCTACATTCCATAATCTATATCCATTCCTTGCATATCCAACAAATATACATTTATTCACCTTTGAATCAAATTTATCTCTTTCTTCTTTTGATATGTAACTAAATATATCATTTTGAAGGAGAAAAGAGGAATTTAATGAGCTAATAAATTGAAAAATCATAAGTTTGAGTTGAATCTCCAAAACCATACTGCGAAAAAAGAATTGAGTACGACATTGGAATCTGAATGATATTCTTCATGACAAAAGATTTGAAAAACTCCGTAAATATAGAGGGTGTCCAAAATGTGAAATAAGTTATAGGCAAAATCGGAGTTTCACAAAAAAGTGGCACAGAACCGCAAAAACCGCAAGGTTCCATGTTCCACAACAACAGAGATACCTCAGATGTCTGAACCAAAATGGAATACACTGTACAGGGTGATTCAAACTCCCCGCCCTTGGCTCATAACAAGGAAAGGAAAACTGCAGATGGAAATCTCTCAGAGGGGATATATTTATCCTTATTTGAAAATATCTCAGCTCGTTCCAAAATGGCGGAAATGACGTCTGCAAAATTATTTTTTCCACAATGTCACAATTCTTCCTCATATTCTGAAGAAACATATATTTTTTTAAACATCTTCCATCGTGAAACTTTCTTTCTTTCTTCATTAAGTATGATAGCTATGATGTGATATATGATTGGCATTTTCAAATAAACTTCAACTGACCCCGCCGTGATAAAAATCAAGTCGACCGGAAAACTAATAGTAAGTAATTTGATATATTTTGCATTCATCATTTAGAACCGATTAAAGCTGAAACCAGCTGACTCGATTTTTGATTACGGCAGGGTCAGTTGATATTCATTCGAAAATATTCTTTGCATAAAGTCACAATTTTTTTCTCATGTTCTGAAAGAAAATATTTCATTCAACAACTTTCAGAAAGGAAATTTTCTCCTATCATCATTTGGTTGATAGCTATCGGGACTTTGATGTTAGCAGTTTTGAATAAATCTTAACTGACCCCGTTGTAATGAAAATCAAGGCAAATCGTTTTGCAAGCAAAATGGATTGGGATACATTTTGCATTCATATTTGAACCGATTGAAACGTAAACCTGGCGACTTGTTACGGCGGGGTCAGTTGAGATTTATTTAAAATACCAAAGATTATTGAAATGGAAATACTAAATCCAGAGTCCCACGGCTTTTAACCAAATGGAGATAGGAGAAACTTGTCATGATGAAAGTTGTTGAAAAAATGTGTTCTTTCGGAATATGAGGAAAAAATAGTGGCTTCGTGAAAAAAAAAATTATCTGACGCTATCTCGGGAAACGTTGAAATATATTTGAATACGAGAACATATACTTTACACGACACATCCATTCTAATCCTCTCTGTCGTATTTGCATTTGCAGTTTTCCTTTTCCTGTTATGAGCCAAGGGCGGAAAGTTTGAATCACCCTGTACATAATGGTTTCATGCTCACATAGGTCATCTTTTGATCAGAAAATCATTCCGGACATATAAGTATTATTCAGTGTTGCGCTTCAGCGCTACAGGGGCTAAGTTTTCCTCCCATAATTTTTTTATGCACTTTTATGCACATAAGAGCAGGGTACCTAATTTCAATCTTTCATTTGAGGAACTTGGTAGCACTTTCAATATTTGAGGGATCAAAAGTAAATACTGGCGTTTTTTCTCAAACGCTATAACAATAATGCTTTCGAAGCAATATGATAACCACGGCCTTTCATTATTTTCTTGCATATTTAATCAATTTTTCCACTCCTCAGGTGCATAATAGTTATTAATACACCAAGGTAGTGAAGAATATTAGTATTACCCAGGGACAGCAATACATTACAATCATTACATTTTTGTGGAACTGAGATATGAACCTATTGCTACTATGAAAGCACTTCTTTTCAATTTAAAAAAAATCTAAATACTGTCTGTAGGTTAATCGAGGAGGTGGTATATTCATTATTCAAAATTTTTTGGGATTTTCTCTCCTCGTTTCTATAAAATAAAAATATGAATATTATTTCAATATACGTGTAGTAAGGACAAATCAAATGATTTGCCCCAAAATGTCACTGCGTTTAAAGAATTTTCCTATCAGAGAGCCTGAAAGAAAAATTCACTAGCTTGTCAGTGACAATTTGTATTGAAAAAATTTTTGGCGAAGGGAAATAAAGGTATATAGAAAAAATATCAAATTTTCACTTATCTTTGGACGTTTCGGGACCGGTTCTGCTCCCGTTTTCAACATGAAAACGAAACGAGGAGAGAAAATCCCAAAAAATTTGGAATAATAAAAAAAATCTAGTAGTAAATACCCATAACAGATTCAAATGCCATCAGAACAGTGAGTTCGGGTTATTATATCAGAGGTGGGTGGCTATGTCTTTATTGACTAGTGGTTATAAAATGACGAAAACTACCTTGGCAGTAAAAGTACACTTCACGCCTCGGGAAGGAGTAAATAATGGTAGGTTTCAAAGCTAGTGGTGAAAAAAATAGTATATATACCACGGGACTGATATTAGGATAATAAGGAATACGAACGAACTGAAAGAAGATCAGGAAGGAAAGAAATTTGTTTCATCATTCGTAGACCGATGACATTCGATAATCTCTGGTTCTTTCAATACGTATATGAATGAAGGTAGGTGTACCAGATTTGTACCTGTTCAGTTTCTAAAATCAATGAATATGTTTTCCATTTAAATTTTTTGACTCATGATTTTGGTGAAAATAATCACTTATTCGAAGGATAGGAGAAAATCCAATTCTCAATTGACCTTGAATAAGGAAAAAAATCGCCTACGGCACTCTCCTTATTTGTTATATCACTCAATACTGAATGTAATCTTTTTTTTATTTCCGAAATCTATAGCCGGCCTACTCCGGTCGAGCTACCAACTTTTCGCATCGGGATCAAAAGTACTACAATTTTGGTTTCATCCAATTTCTCGAAATCCTTGTTCAATTCTGTTGAAAAAACAGTGACACCTTGTTTTGAAGAATGTTTGAAAAAGGAAGAATACCATAAAAATATTAGGAACATTTTCACATTGACGTTTCCGGAGCTAATTTGCTTCCGTATTCAACATAAAAATGGAACATGTTTTAGTACGGCAGACGGTGCGGTCTATCGTTCAATAACCCAATCATGGGGTATAACTTAATTGAACATCAAAGACATCTTTTGTCATCATCATCCACATATATAATGAGAAATTACGACATCGCCCCATGGTCGAGAGATTTTCTACAGGGAAAAATGTACGAAGATCGCGTTTTTCAATATGTCTGAAAAATAGCAGTCTAACAATAATGGGGATGAAGCTAAAAAAACATATGAGGGCTCATTTTGTAGCCTGAAGTATAACCAATCGAATGGTGTATTGACAATTCATATTTTATCATCCGAATATCTAAAAATTTCACCACTTTCAAAAACTATCCTATATAATTTTTCAATATTTCATTAATCTTCAACAAGCAAGAACTCGATTATTTTCCAAATGAACTACATCATATTTTTCCATCAAAAACTGCGTAATTTTATGAGGAACATTTCATCTCGATCAATGGTATGGATATTCCTAACAGTTTTTGTTCTGCAATTAAATTTTTAGGACAGCGCACCACAGTCGAGGCGTTTCGTCGGAGCAAAAATGTAAAATCAATAAACCATTCTAAGCGTACCGATCGATGAAACTTCCACTGGTCGCGCGCTTATACCGTATTCTTCATTAAAATATGCTCATTTTGTCGAAATGGAAGATATGGTGAGCAATTTATATTTAACTAGATATCTTCGAATGTATAGTTGATTGTCACAAATGCAAATTAGGCGGTTTTTACAAGAAACATCTTACAGAAAAGTAAACAATATACATTTATTGATGGTCTTCGTCATCGGATTTTTCAATATTCAATGAGCGTTACATTCACATTCAGTACAACAAAATACATCCTCTGTTTTGCAAATGCACTTCTGTGTTGAACATGTTTTTTCTGTACGCAGTAAATTCATACACCCAAATGGTCTACTGGTTAGCGCTGTCGACTTTCGGTCTAAAGGTCCATGGTTCGAATCGCTGTGAACTTGAACTTTTTTTTGCAACTTTTTTGTTTTTTTACTTCATTCTGGTTTTCCTTTTTCATAAAATATTTGAAGTCAAATAGGTAAGTGCGTTTAGGATAAACAGTCTCATTTTATTCAATTTTGTTGAAGAACTCAACTTTTGAAATATATTATTAATCAATGTGTTTCTACACTCCATTCGGTTTTCCTTCCACAAAAATATTGCAATCAGGGATAGGTTAGTTCGTTAAGGATAAATAGTTTCTGAGTTTTGCCTAAGTACTTCGAAGATGAGATATTACGGTCGGCGTGGTTCGTGCTAGCGTACTGTATATTCAGTAAACCGCAGCCAGGAAAGTAGTTGTTTTCTGTTGAATATACTGAGAAGGAATTGATGATTTCATCACATACCGAATGCGAATTCTCTATGTATTTCCTTATATCTAAATAAACAGGTGCGGAAAAGTATGACTTTCGGCATTTGTTAGGTGAACTACATTTTCGTCTAAACTCGACAATGCGAAGATCAATTATTGTTTTATTGATTGTTCTATCTCAGATTCACAGAGGCTGTTCAAAAAACTGCTTAGGAACTGGTGATGGGTTCAGTTTTGACGAGTGGATATGGTCAATATCATGGAAAATTAGACTTCAAGTTCTGAATGGTCGGAGATGACATTTCGAGAATTACACAGATTAATATTAGCTTTGAGTATTCACACTCAGTTTTCATTCGTAGGTTACCTGATTTCATCTTCGAATTTTGTCCGCCCTATATCCTATTTTTATCTGGTGGCGCCTATGATCCAAGGTCACCTGATATAGATCAGAATCAGAATCAGATAGACAAGAACGTTTATTTAATAGCTTCCATGGTGAGTTTTACAAGAACGTTTATTCAATGGCTTCCATGTGTATGTATGTATGTATGTATAAGCATTTTTTCATCAATCCCTATCTACAGCACCGCACTAATCATCGTTAATAAAGAATTCTCGAAACTAAATTCCGTAGCTGAACTTCGATTTCAATCTAGTTTCGTATCACCTTCTTCCTTTTTCTAGAAATATGGGTACAAAATACAAAATGAATGAATTTGGGTATGACATAGATTCATATAAAGAACATCCAATATCTTGTATCAATAATCAAACTTTGAAAACTCCAAAGTTTGTTGTAAAAAAAAATTGTAAAATTGTTTTATCCGTCATTTGGTTGCTCCCTTACGAGCAACCCTCAGAAGTCTTCGAAAGTCTTGTGCGAGCAAGGAATGACGGGAGCCTTACCTTTTAACGTGTGATCCCAAACACTTGTAACATGCCAAACACCTATTTCTCGTACCCTTCTCTCAACTGACTTCAAGGAATTGTAGTTTTTAGGAAAATACTTCAAATAAACACTTTCTTCTCCATATAGCAAAAAAGTTGGGTGACGTTCATATATTTCATATTGAAATGTGGTCATTCATCACTTCATATCATATGAACGATCTCATTCTCGAGTGTACAAGAGCAATAGGAACATAAAAGCAGGTCGAACTGAAAGTATACGTAGAATCCCCACATGACGTGAGAGCAGGCAACACTGTAACCGGCGTTCGCTCTGCGCGTGGCTGGTAGGCCTCTCTGCAGTCTGTCATTTTACGGTTCTGCTGCATTACATTCTGATGAATTCCGATTCTGCCAATGTACGGTTTTGATTTTTCACGGTTCTGCTGACGTACAGTTCCTATATTTCACGATTCTGTCGATGTACGGTTCTGAATTTTTACGATTCTGTTATTTTACGGATCTAACATTTTACTATTCTGCTGAATTACGGTTCTGATAGTTTACGATTCTATCACAATACAGTATATGACATTACAGTCTGATGAAGTACATTCTGTCATTGTACGTTCTGATATAATATGATTCTGATGGAATACGGTCTGTTGTATTACGAGTCTGTCGATGTACGGTTTTAGCATTTTACGATTCTTTCAATTTACAGGTCTGATATTTTGAGATTCTGTGAATATGCTGTTCTGATTTTTTGCTATTCTGTCAATGTACGGTTCTGACATTTTACTATTCTGTCGATAAACGGTCTGTTGTATTTCGATTCTGACAAAGTACGGTCTGCTAATGTGCGGTCTGTCATTCTGCGATTCTGACGAATTACGGTCTGTGTTGTTATGATTCTGACGAAATATCATTCCGCTGTGATGTTGGTTTGTTAGTTTTCGATTCTGTATATTTGCGGATCTGTGATATTGCTATTATAGAAAAATACACATCTGCGCATTTGCAATCTGTTATTGTCTGGTATGCTCATGTATAGTATACAAAATACGGTTTGAGGGATTGCGGTTCTGTGCATCTACAGTAGAGATAAATACGATTCCTATAAAATATTGTTCTGTTAAGTTACTGGTTTGAAAATGTATATTCTGATGGATTACGGATCTGCGATTTTACATTCTGGTGATTTGTGTGTTCCCCTATTGGATCAGTATAGATCGCACAAACCATATGAGACGACATAGAAGCGAGTATAACGCACACAAAAGGCAGCAAGAGGAACTTCGTTTTCGACTATGTTCACACTGGGACCTGCATTCTAGCTTCAGACATGCATACAATTGGAGCAGATGAGATCGCACCGACCATATATGATAACTTTGAAGGGTATTCAACGAGTACAACAGGGAAATGAGGATACATCGACTTCATCGGTGCGGACACTGTATCTCTCCAGTGTGCACACTGTATTTCTCTATTCTATCATCTCACATGATTTCTATTAGTGCATAATAGATCGCAAAGACCATATGAGACGACTTCGTGGCGATTTCAACGAACACAACATCCAGAATAAAAAACTCCCAGTATATTAACGCTGCTACTCTACATTCTAGTATCTGACTTGCATACTATCGCATTGATCATAAAAGACGACTTTGATAGGTATATAACAAGAACAACAGGCGAATTAAGATACAACGACATCATTGGTGTACACCCCAACTAGCATTTATAGTCGCGATTACGTAATTACGACTATTGGGTCGACTATTAAGTAATATTTACTAGTTGCGGTTACGTTATAATCACGTCGTTACTACGTATTTACGACCAAAATGGGGAACAAATCACGAGTAATTATTACGGTTTGCCGACGTAGCGGGAACTCACACAATTACGTAATGCTTACGACCCGTCGACGTCGAAATTACGTAAAGATGTAGTAAATTTTCCTACCTGACTTTCTATTTCTTTTCCACTTCATAAAAATATTATTTTCTCTCTTTATTATTCTTCATTTCATCCATGAAGTTCACATTCACGAAAAATGAACAAGTCCAATATGCCTAACCATTCAATAAATAATACAAGGACAAACACGCGAAATAATTGATACTCGAACTTGAAAAATTCGAACAACATTCAGTTTTTCGATAAATGTGATGATTTTGCCTCGAAATTCAAGATGCGCCCACAAAATACGGCTCATTTCACCAAAAATATGGTTTTATTTCATTCGGCTATTTTTCAAAAATCATCGTAAATCATGTTAATTTCCATTATTATGCAATTTGTGATCGAACGAATGCTATTATTCTTCATAAAATGATGTTTATCAACAAGAAAAACCAAAATTATTTCCTGTTCAAATGGTTATCACATCAATCAATATGGCTTCCAATCGAAAATGAATCAGAAAGTTACTTTTGGAACTCGTCAGTTATGATAACCTATGTATTGGTAACTTCAACTGAATATAATTACCGAAAAGTTGTTTCAACTATGAAGGAATTGTTTGAGTAGGAATTACCAATATGTTACTTGAAATATCACCAAGAATTGACTAAATTATTAGGTGATCGATCAAGTAACGACAACGTCGTAGAAACCTAATTGGTGACCATAGAGTAATTGCAACTGTGAAGCCTTCTTGGGGTGGTAAGCATTACCGTAATAATATATCCAAAGTTCCGAAACCTTAAGAGTAGTTTTGAGGAGTGACAGTTTCGAAATAGTTACTTCGTAATAAGCCATGAGAATTTCTCACTTTGAAGTTATTATCTACTGTAAAAACTACGTAATTTTCACTCACTAAATAACTATCACTGACATTTATACTATGAAGTTCTGAAATAAGTGATAAATACGTTATTATCACTGAATATAGGTAATAGTTTCTTGAACCATGGTGCCTGTGACTGAAAATGCTAGTTGGGACACTGTATCTCAGTATTCTATCATTCCATAATGATACTATTGAAGAAAATATGTTGACAAGGACCATATAAAACGACATTCGAGCGGGTATAACGCACATAACAGGCCGAACAAGAAACTTCGACTTCGACTATGTTTACTCTGGGGCCTACATTCAAGCTTCTGACAGGCATACAGTTGGGGCAGATACCATCTTAATGACTATATAAAATGACTCTGTAGGGTATATAACGAGTACAACAGGCAAATGAAGATACATCGACTTCATCGGTGCGGACACTGTATCTCTCAATTATATCATCCCACATACATTTGGAACAAAATAGATCGCATAGACCATATGAGATGACATAGAAGCGGGTATAACGCACACAACAGACAGAAAATGAAACTTTGACTGCGATTCTGTTTACACTAGAAAAGTGCATTTTAGCTCCTGACATGCATACAGTTGTGGCATATGAGATCGCACTGACCATATAGAATGACTCTGAAGAGTATTTAACGAGTACAATAGGCAGATGGGGATACATCGACTGTATCTCTTCATTCACCTCACATGGAAATTATCAAAGCAGAATAGATCGCAAAGACCATATGAGACGACATTGAAGTTATTTCATCGATCACAATATCCAGAATGAGAAATTTCTAGTATGTTTACACTGTATGTCTACATTCAAGTATCCTACTTGCATACTATCACACTGACCATATGAGACGACTTTGAAAGGTATATAACGAGAACATCAGGCAAATGAAGATACAACGACTTCATTGGTGAGCACACTGTATCTCTGTATTCTATCATCCCACAATGATACTATGTGAGCGGATAAGTTGACAAATCACAGGCCGAACATGAAACTTCATCTTCGACTATGTTCACACTGGGACCTGCATTTAAGCTTATGACATGCGTACAGTTGAGGCAGATGAGATCGCACCGACGATATTCGATATCTTTGGAGGGTATTCAACGAGTTCAACAGGCAGATGAGGATACATCGACTTCAACGGTGTGCTTACTGTATCTCTTCATTACATCATCGCACATGGATACTATCGGAGCAGAATAGATCGCGAACACCATATAAGACAACATCGAAGCAATTAAAACTCACACAACAGGCAGAAAAAAAAACTCCGACTATGTTCGCACAGATACTCTGCTTCCTAGTTTCTGACATGCATACAGTTGGGGCAGATACCATCTTACTGACCATAGGAGTTGACTCAGTGTGGTATATAACGAGTGCAACAGGCAAATGAAGATTCATCGACTTCATTGGTGCGCACACTGTATCTCTCTATTCTATCATCTCACATGGATACTATTGAAACAGCGGGGTTTCCAATGCCCATATGAGACAACTTTTAAGCGGGTATAACGCACACAACTTGCAGAACGAGAAACTTCGACTTCGACTATGTTTACACTGTAACTCTGCAGTTCAGAATCTGACATGCATACAGTTGGAGCAGATACGATTGCAGTGACCGTATGAGACGACTTTGAAGAGTATATAACGAGTACAATAAGAAAATGGGGATACATCGACTTCATCGTCGTACACCCTATATATCTCTATCGTATCACCTCACATGGACACTATCGGAACGAACAAGTTCGCATTGACCATATGAGACGACATCCAAGCGGGTATAACGCACACAGTTCGCAGAACAAGAAACTTCGACTTCGACTATGTTTACTCTGGGGCCTGCATTCCAGCTTCTAACTTGCATACACTTGGTAAAGATAAGATCGCACCGACTATATAGTATGACTTCGAAGAGTATTTGACGAAAACAACAGGCAGATGGGGATACATCGACTTCATCACTGTGCACACTGTCCTTCATCTCACATAGATACTATCGATACAGAATAGATCGCGAATACCATATAACAGGATATCGAAGCGCGTAAAACGCACACATTAGACAGAGAAAGAACCTTCTATTTCGGTTATGTGTACAGTGTGACTCCACATTCTAGCATCTGATATACATACATTTGGAGCAGATGCGATAGCTCTTACAATATGAGACGACTCAGAAGAATAATTAACGACAACCACAGGCTATTGAACATACATCATTTCCATTGGTGTGCACACTGTATCTCTCTATTTGATCATCTCACATGGATACTATTGGATCAGTATAGATCGCACAAACCATATGAGACGACATAGAAGCGAGTATAACGCACACAAAAGGCAGCAAAAGGAACTTCGTTTTCGACTATGTTCACACTGGGACCTGCATTCTAGCTTCAGACATGCATACAATTGGAGCAGATGAAATCGCACCGACCATATATGATAACTTTGAAGGGTATTCAACGAGTACAACAGGGAAATGAGGATACATCGACTTCATCGGTGCGGACACTGTATCTCTCCAGTGTGCACACTGTATTTCTCTATTCTATCATCTCACATGATTTCTATTAGTGCATAATAGATCGCAAAGACCATATGAGACGACATCGTGGCGATTTCAACGAACACAACATCCAGAATAAAAAACTCCCAGTATATTAACGCTGCTACTCTACATTCTAGTATCTGACTTGCATACTATCGCATTGATCATAAAAGACGACTTTGATAGGTATATAACGAGAACAACAGGCGAATTAAGATACAACGACATCATTGGTGTACACACTGTATCTCAGTATTCTATCATTCCATAATGATACTATTGAAGAAAATATGTTGACAAGGACCATATAAAACGACATTCGAGCGGGTATAACGCACATAACAGGCCGAACAAGAAACTTCGACTTCGACTATGTTTACTCTGGGGCCTACATTCAAGCTTCTGACAGGCATACAGTTGGGGCAGATACCATCCTTAATGACTATATAAAATGACTCTGTAGGGTATATAACGAGTACAACAGGCAAATGAAGATACATCGACTTCATCGGTGCGGACACTGTATCTCTCAATTATATCATCCCACATACATTTGGAACAAAATAGATCGCATAGACCATATGAGATGACATAGAAGCGGGTATAACGCACACAACAGACAGAAAATGAAATTTTGACTGCGATTCTGTTTACACTAGAGAAGTGCATTTTAGCTCCTGACATGCATACAGTTGTGGCATATGAGATCGCACTGACCATATAGAATGACTCTGAAGAGTATTTAACGAGTACAATAGGCAGATGGGGATACATCGACTGTATTAGGGTCAAAGTATTTCAATTGTCTGCCCATCGAAATCAAGTCGCTGCCAAATGTGAATAAACTGAAACAGAAAACGAAAGAATTTCTCAGCAGTCAAGGTTTCTACTCGTGTGATGATTTTATCAATTTCAATCGATGTACACAATCCTCAGATACATAATGTGATTCAATATATTCTCAGTTTTTTTTATATATATATATATTTACTTTTTAAAATTTTGTTTAGTAATTTGAATGTCTGTACTCATCTGTTATACATACTTTGATGTGAAATATTCATGAATGTCTATATTTACCACTATATATGTAATCATTTTTGTTTTAAACTGACTTTTCCTATATCATTTTATAATGGTCTCTTGGATGAATAAATTATTCTATTCTATTCTTATTCTATCTCTTCATTCATCTCACATGGAAATTATCAAAGCAGAATAGATCGCAAAGACCATATGAGACGACATTGAAGTTATTTCATCGATCACAATATCCAGAATGAGAAATTTCTAGTATGTTTACACTGTATGTCTACATTCAAGTCTCCTACTTGCATACTATCACACTGACCATAAGAGACGACTTTGAAAGGTATATAACGAGAACATCAGGCAAATGAAGATACAACGACTTCATTGGTGAGCACACTGTATCTCTGTATTCTATCATCCCACAATGATACTATGTGAGCGGATAAGTTGACAAATCACAGGCCGAACATGAAACTTCATCTTCGACTATGTTCACACTGGGACCTGCATTTAAGCTTATGACATGCGTACAGTTGAGGCAGATGAGATCGCACCGACGATATTCGATATCTTTGGAGGGTATTCAACGAGTTCAACAGGCAGATGAGGATACATCGACTTCAACGGTGTGCTCACTGTATCTCTTCATTACATCATCGCACATGGATACTATCGGAGCAGAATAGATCGCAAACACCATATAAGACAACATCGAAGCAATTAAAACTCACACAACAGGCAGAAAAAAAAACTCCGACTATGTTCGCACAGATACTCTGCTTCCTAGCTTCTGACATGCATACAGTTGGGGCAGATACCATCTTACTGACCATATGAGTTGACTCAGTGTGGTATATAACGAGTGCAACAGGCAAATGAAGATTCATCGACTTCATTGGTGCGCACACTGTATCTCTCTATTCTATCATCTCACATGGATACTATTGAAACAGCGGGGTTTCCAATGCCCATATGAGATAAATTTTAAGCGGGTATAACGCACACAACTTGCAGAACAAGAAACTTCGACTTCGACTATGTTTACACTGTAACTCTGCAGTTTAGAATCTGACATGCATACAGTTGGAGCAGATACGATTGCAGTGACCGTATGAGACGACTTTGAAGAGTATATAACGAGTACAATAAGAAAATGGGGATACATCGACTTCATCGTCGTACACCCTATATATCTCTATCGTATCACCTCACATGGACACTATCGGAACGAACAAGTTCGCATTGACCATATGAGACGACATCCAAGCGGGTTGAACGCACACAGTTCGCAGAACAAGAAACTTCGACTTCGACTATGTTTACTCTGGGGCCTGCATTCCAGCTTCTAACTTGCATACACTTGGTAAAGATAAGATCGCACCGACTATATAGTATGACTTTGAAGAGTATTTGACGAAAACAACAGGCAGATGGGGATACATCGACTTCATCACTGTGCACACTGTCCTTCATCTCACATAGATACTATCGATACAGAATAGATCGCGAATACCATATAACAGGATATTGAAGCGCGTAAAACGCACACATTAGACAGAGAAAGAACCTTCTATTTCGGTTATGTGTACAGTGTGACTCCACATTCTAGCATCTGATATACATACATTTGGAGCAGATGCGATAGCTCTCACAATATGAGACGACTCAGAAGAATAATTAACGACAACCACAGGCTATTGAACATACATCATTTCCATTGGTGTGCACACTGTATCTCTCTATTTGATCATCTCACATGGATACTATTGGATCAGTATAGATCGCACAAACCATATGAGACGACATAGAAGCGAGTATAACGCACACAAAAGGCAGCAAAAGGAACTTCGTTTTCGACTATGTTCACACTGAGACCTGCATTCTAGCTTCAGACATGCATACAATTGGAGCAGATGAGATCGCACCGACCATATATGATAACTTTGAAGGGTATTCAACGAGTACAACAGGGAAATGAGGATACATCGACTTCATCGGTGCGGACACTGTATCTCTCCAGTGTGCACACTGTATTTCTCTATTCTATCATCTCACATGATTTCTATTAGTGCATAATAGATCGCAAAGACCATATGAGACGACATCGTGGCGATTTCAACGAACACAACATCCAGAATAAAAAACTCCCAGTATATTAACGCTGCTACTCTACATTCTAGTATCTGACTTGCATACTATCGCATTGATCATAAAAGACGACTTTGATAGGTATATAACAAGAACAACAGGCGAATTAAGATACAACGACATCATTGGTGTACACACTGTATCTCAGTATTCTATCATTCCATAATGATACTATTGAAGAAAATATGTTGACAAGGACCATATAAAACGACATTCGAGCGGGTATAACGCACATAACAGGCCGAACAAGAAACTTCGACTTCGACTATGTTTACTCTGGGGCCTACATTCAAGCTTCTGACAGGCATACAGTTGGGGCAGATACCATCTTAATGACTATATAAAATGACTCTGTAGGGTATATAACGAGTACAACAGGCAAATGAAGATACATCGACTTCATCGGTGCGGACACTGTATCTCTCAATTATATCATCCCACATACATTTGGAACAAAATAGATCGCATAGACCATATGAGATGACATAGAAGCGGGTATAACGCACACAACAGACAGAAAATGAAATTTTGACTGCGATTCTGTTTACACTAGAAAAGTGCATTTTAGCTCCTGACATGCATACAGTTGTGGCATATGAGATCGCACTGACCATATAGAATGACTCTGAAGAGTATTTAACGAGTACAATAGGCAGATGGGGATACATCGACTGTATCTCTTCATTAATCTCACATGGAAATTATCAAAGCAGAATAGATCGCAAAGACCATATGAGACGACATTGAAGTTATTTCATCGATCACAATATCCAGAATGAGAAATTTCTAGTATGTTTACACTGTATGTCTACATTCAAGTCTCCTACTTGCATACTATCACACTGACCATAAGAGACGACTTTGAAAGGTATATAACGAGAACATCAGGCAAATGAAGATACAACGACTTCATTGGTGAGCACACTGTATCTCTGTATTCTATCATCCCACAATGATACTATGTGAGCGGATAAGTTGACAAATCACAGGCCGAACATGAAACTTCATCTTCGACTATGTTCACACTGGGACCTGCATTTAAGCTTATGACATGCGTACAGTTGAGGCAGATGAGATCGCACCGACGATATTCGATATCTTTGGAGGGTATTCAACGAGTTCAACAGGCAGATGAGGATACATCGACTTCAACGATGTGCTCACTGTATCTCTTCATTACATCATCGCACATGGATACTATCGGAGCAGAATAGATCGCAAACACCATATAAGACGACATCGAAGCAATTAAAACTCACACAACAGGCAGAAAAAAAAACTCCGACTATGTTCGCACAGATACTCTGCTTCCTAGCTTCTGACATGCATACAGTTGGGGCAGATACCATCTTACTGACCATATGAGTTGACTCAGTGTGGTATATAACGAGTTCAACAGGCAAATGAAGATTCATCGACTTCATTGGTGCGCACACTGTATCTCTCTATTCTATCATCTCACATGGATACTATTGAAACAGCGGGGTTCCCAATGCCCATATGAGACAACTTCTAAGCGGGTATAACGCACACAACTTGCAGAACAAGAAACTCCGACTCCGACTATGTTTACACTGTAACTCTGCAGTCTAGAATCAGACATGCATACAGTTGGAGCAGATACGATTGCAGTGACCATATGAGACGACTTTGAAGAGTATATAACGAGTACAATAGGCAAATGGGGATACATCGACTTCATCGTCGAACACCCTATATTTCTCTATCGTATCACCTCACCTGGACACTATCGGAGCGAACAAGTTCGCATTGACCATATGAGACGACATCCAAGCGGCCAAAACGCACACAGTTCGCAGAACAAGAAACTTCGACTTCGACTATGTTTACTCTGGGGCCTGCATTCCAGCTTCTGACTTGCATACACTTGGTGCAGATAAGATCGCATCGACCATATAGTATGACTTCGAAGGGTATTTGACGAAAACAACAGGCAGATGGGGATACATCGACTTCATCACTGTGCACACTGTATCTCTTTATTCCGTCATCTCACATAGATACTATCGATGCAGAATAGATCGCGAATACCATATAACAGGATATTGAAGCGCGTAAAACGCACACAACAGACAGAGAAAGAACCTTCTATTTCGGTTATGTGTACAGTGTGACTCTACATTCTAGCATCTGATATACATACAGTTGGAGCAGATGCGATAGCTCTAACCATATAAGACGACTCAGAAGAATTAATAACGACAACCACAGGCTATTGATCATACATCATCTCCATTGGTGTGCACACTGTTTCTCTATTAGATCATCTCACATGGATACTATTGGATCAGTATAGATCGCACAGACCATATGAGACGACATAGAAGCGAGTATAACGCACACAAAAGGCAGAAAAAGGAACTTCGTTCTCGACTATGTTCACACTGGGACCTGCATTCTAGCTTCTGACATGCATACAGTTGGAGCAGATGAGATCGCACTGACCATAAAGAATGACTTTGAGGGGTATTTAACGAGTACAACAGGCAAATAAGGATACATCGACTTCATCGGTGTGCACTCTGTTCATTTTTTCTTCTATAATCTCACATGGATACTTTGTAGCAGAATAGAACGCGAAGACCATATAAAATGACATCGAAGCGGGTATAACGCACACAACAGACAGAAAATAACACTTCGACTTGGACTATGTTTACACTGGGACTCTGCTTCCTAGCTCCTGATATGCATACTGTTGTGGGAGATACCATCTCATTGACCATATAGGTAGGAGGATATGTAGGAATACATAGATTTCATCAGTGTGCACACTGTATTTCTTCTTTCTATCATCTCACATGATTACTATTAGTGCAAAATAGATCGCAAGGACCATATGAGACGACTTCGTGGCGATTTTAAAGATCACAACATCCAGAATAAAAAACTCCCAGTATGTTGACGCTGCAACTCTACATTCTAGTATCTGACTCGCATACTATTGCATTGACCATAAAAGACGACTTTGAAAGGTATATAACAAGAACAACAGGCGAATTGAGATACAACGACATCATTGGTGTACACACTGTATCTCAGTATTCTATCATTCCACAATGATACTATTGAAGAAAATATGTTGACAAGGACCATAACAGGCCGAACAAGAAACTTCGACTTCGACTATGTTTACTCTGGGGCCTGCATTCAAGCTTCTGACATGCATACAGTTGGGGCAGATACCATCTTACTGACTATATAAAATGACTCTGTAGGGTATATTACGAGTACAACAGGCAAATGAAGATACATCGACTTCATCGGTGCGGACACTGTATCTCTCCATTCTATCATCCCACAAACCTTTGGAACAAAATAGATCGCATAGACCAATGAGATGACATAGAAGCGGGTGTAACGCACACAACAGACAGAAAATGAAACTTTGACTGCCATTCTGTTTACACTGGAAAAGTGCATTTTAGCTCCTGACATGCATGCAGTTGTGGCATATAAGATTGCACTGACCATGTAGAATGACTCTGAAGGGTATTTAACGAGTACAATAGGCAGATGGGGATACATCAACTTCATCGGTGTGCACACTGTATCTCTTCATTCATCTCACATGGAAACTATCAAATCAAAATGGATCGCAAAGACAATATAAGACGACATCGAAGTTATTTTATCGATCACAATATCCAGAATGAGAAACTTCGAGTATGTTTACACTGTATGTCTACATTCAAGTGTCCTACTTGCATACTATTACACTTACCATAAGAGACGACTTCGAAAGGTATAAAACGAGAACATCAGGCCAATGGAGATACGACTTCATTGGTGAGCACACTGTATCTCTGTATTCTATCATCCCACAATGATACTATGTGAGCGGATAAGTTGACAAATCACAGGCCGAACAAGAATCTTCATCTTCGACTATGTTCACACTGGGACCTGCATTTTAGCTTATGACATGCGTACAGTTGAGGCAGATGAGATCGCACCGGCCATATTTGATAACTTTGGAGGGTATTCAACGAGTTCAACAGGCAGATGAGGATACATCGACTTCAACGGTGTGCACACTGTATCTCTTCATTACATCATCGCACATGGATACTATCGGAGCAGAATAGATCGCAAACACTATATAAGACGACATCGAAGCAATTGAAACTCACACAACAGGCAGAAAAAAAACTCCGACTATGTTCGCACAGATACTCTGCTTTCTAGCTTCTGACATGCATACAGTTGGGGCAGATACCATCTTTCTGACCATATGAGTTGACTCAGTGTGGTATATAACGAGTGCAACAGGCAAATGAAGATTCATCGACTTCATTGGTGTGCACTCTGTATCTCTCTATTCTATCATCTCACATGGATACTATTGAAACAGCGGGGTTCCCAATGCCCATATGAGAAAACTTCTGAGCGGGTATAACGCACACAACTTGCAGAACAAGAAACTTCGACTTCGACTATGTTTACACTGTAACTCTGCAGTCTAGAATCTGACATGCATACAGTTGGAGCAGATACGATTGCAGTGACCGTATGAGACGACTTTGAAGAGTATATAACGAGTACAATAGGCAAATGGGGATACATCGACTTCATCGTCGTACACCCTATATATCTCTATCGTATCACCTCACATGGACACTATCGGAACGAACAAGTTAGCATTGACCATATGAGACGACATCCAAGCGGGTATTACGCACACAGTTCGCAGAACAAGAAACTTCGACTTCGACTATGTTTACTCTGGGGCCTGCATTCCAGCTTCCAACTTGCATACACTTGGTGAAGATAAGATCGCACCGACAATATAGTATGACTACGAAGGGTATTTGACGAAAACAACAGGCAGATGGGGATACATCGACTTCATCACTGTGCACACTGTCCGTCATCTCACATAGATACTATCGATACAGAATAGATCGCGAATACCATATAACAGGATATTGAGGCGCTTAAAACGCACACAACAGACAGAGAAAGAACCTTCTATTTCGGTTATGTGTACAGTGTGACTCTACATTTTAGCATCTGATATTCATACAGTTGGAGCAGATGCGATAGCTCTTACCATATGAGACGACTCAGAAGAATAATTAACGACAACCACAGGCTATTGAACATACATCATTTCCATTGGTGTGCACACTGTATCTCTCTATTTGATCATCTCACATGGATACTATTGGATCAGTATAGACAAACCATATGAGACGACATAGAAGCGAGTATAACGCACACAAAAGGCAGCAAAAGGAACTTCGTTTTCGACTATGTTCACACTGGGACCTGCATTCTAGCTTCTGACATGCATACAGTTGGAGCAGATGAGATCGCACTGACCATATAGAATGACTTTGAGGGGTATTTAACGAGTACAACAGGCAAATGAGGATACATCGACTTCATCGGTGTGCACACTGTTAATTTTTTTTCTATAATCTCACATGGATACTTTGTAGCAAATCATTGGTGTACACACTGTATCTCAGTATTCTATCATTCCACAATGATAGTATTGCAGAAAATATGTTGACAAGGACCATATAAAACGACATTCGAGCGGGTATAACGCACATAACAGGCCGAACAAGAAACTTCGACTTCGACTATGTTTACTCTGGGGCCTGCATTCAAGCTTCTGACATGCATACAGTTGGGGCAGATACCATCTTACTGACTATATATAATGACTCTGTAGGGTATATAACGAGTACAACAGGCAAATGAAGATACATCGACTTCATCGGTGCGGACACTGTATCTATCATCCCACATACTTTTGGAACAAAATAGATCGCATAGACCATATGAGATGACATATAAGCGGGTATAATGCACACAACAGACAGAAAATGAAACTTTGACTGCGATTCTGTTTACACTAGAAAAGTGCATTTTAGCTCCTGACATGCATACAGTTGTGGCATATAAGATCGCACTGACCATATAGAATGACTCTGAAGGGTATTTGACGAGTACAATAGGCAGATGGGGATACATCGACTTCATCGGTGTGCACACTGTATCTCTTCATTCATCTCACATGGGAATTATCAAAGCAGAATAGATCCCAAAGACCATATAAGACGACATTGAAGTTATTTTAACGATCACAATATCCAGAATGAGAAATTTCGAGTATGTTTACACTGTATGTCTACAATCAAGTATCCTACTTGCATACTATCACACTGACCATAAGAGACGACTTTGAAAGGTATATAACGAGAACATCAGGCAAATGAAGATACAACGACTTCATTGGTGAGCACACTGTATCTCTGTATTCTATCATCCCACAATGATACTATGTGAGCGGATAAGTTGACAAATCAGAGGCCGAACATGAAACTTCATCTTCGACTATGTTCACACTGGGACCTGCATTCAAGCTTATGACATGCGTTCAGTTGAGGCAGATGAGATCGCACCGACCATATTCGATAACTTTGGAGGGTATTCAACGAGTTCAACAGGCAGATGAGGATACATCGACTTCAACGGTGTGCTCACTGTATATCTTCATAACATCATCGCACATGGATACTATCGGAGCAGAATAGATCGCAAACACCATATAAGATGACATCGAAGCGATTAAAACTCACACAGCAGGCAGAAAAAAAACTCCGACTATGTTCGCACAGATACTCTGCTTTCTAGCTTCTGACATGCATACAGTTGGGGCAGATACCATCTTACTGACCATATGAGTTGACTCAGTGTGGTATATAACGAGTGCAACAGGCAAATGAAGATTCATCGACTTCATTGGTGCGCACACTGTATCTCTCTATTCTATCATCTCACATGGATACTATTGAAACAGCAGGGTTCCCAATGCCCATATGAGACAACCTCTAAGCGGGTATAACGCACACAACTTGCAGAACAAGAAACTTCGACTCCGACTATGTTTACACTGTAACTCTGCAGTCTAGCATCTGACATGCATACAGTTGGAGCAGATACGATTGCAGTGACCATATGAGACGACTCCAAAGAGTATATAACGAGTACAATAGGCAAATGAGGATACATCGACTTCATCGTCGAACACCCTATATATCTCTATCGTATCACCTCACATGGACACTATCGGAGCGAACAAGTTTGCATTGACCATATGAGACGACATCCAAGCGGGTATAACGCACACAGTTCGCAGAACAAGAAACTTCGACTTCGACTATGTTTACTCTGGGGCCTGCATTCCAGCTTCTGACTCGCATACACTTGGTGCAGATAAGATCGCACCGACCATATAGTATGACTTCGAAGGGTATTTGACGAAAACAACAGGCAGATGGGGATACATCGACTTCATCTCTTTATTCCGTCATCTCACATAGATACTATCGATGCAGAATAGATCGCGAATACCATATAACAGGATATTGAAGCGCGTAAAACGCACACAACAGACAGAGAAAGAACCTTCTATTTTGGTTATGTGTACAGTGTGACTCTACATTCTAGCATCTGATATACATACAGTTGAAGCAGATGCGATAGCTCTTACCATATAAGACGACTCAGAAGAATTAATAACGACAACCACAGGCTATTGAACATACATCATCTCCATTGGTGTGCACACTGTATCTCTCTATTAGATCATCTCAAATGGATACTATTGGATCAGTATAGATCGCACAGACCATATGAGACGACATAGAAGCGAGTATAACGCACACAAAGGGCAGAAAAAGGAACTTCGTTTTCGACTATGTTCACACTGGGGCCTGCATTCTAGCTTCTGACATGCATACAGTTGGAGCAGATGAGATCGCATCGACCATATATGATAACTTCGAAGGGTATTTAACGAGTACAACAGGGAAATGAGGATACATCGACTTCATCGGTGCGGACACTGTATCTCCTCAGTGTGCACACTGTATTTCTCTTTCCTATCATCTCACATGATTTCTATTAGTGCATAATAGATCGCAAAGACCATATGAGACGACTTCGTGGCGATTTTAACGATCACAACATCCAGAATAAAAAACTCCCAGTATGTTGACGCTGCAACTCTACATTCTAGTATCTGACTTGCATACTATTGCATTGACCATAAAAGACGACTTTGAAAGGTATATAACAAGAACAACAGGCGAATTGAGATACAAAGACATCATTGGTGTACACACTGTATCTCAGTATTCTATCATTCCACAATGATACTATTGCAGAAAATATGTTGACAAGGACCATATAAAATGACATTCGAGCGGGTATAACGCACATAACAGGCCGAACAAGAAACTTCGACTTCGACTATGTTTACTCTGGGGCCTGCATTCAAGCTTCTGACATGCATACAGTTGGGGCAGATACCATCTTACTGACTATATGAAATGACTCTGAAGGGTATATTACGAGTACAACAGGCAAATGAAGAAACATCGACTTCATCGGTGCGGACACTGTATCTCTCCATTCTATCATCCCACATACCTCTGGAACAAAATAGATCGCATAGACCATATGAGATGACATAGAAGCGGGTATAACGCACACAACAGACAGAAAATGAAACTTTGACTGCGATTCTGTTTACACTGAAAAAGTGCATTTTAGCTCCTGACATGCATACAGTTGTGGCATATAAGATCGCACTGACCATATAGAATGACTCTGAAGGGTATTTAACGAGTACAATAGGCACATGAGGATACAACGACTTCATCGGTGTACACACTGTATCTCTTCATTCATCTCACATGGAAACTATCAAAGCAGAATAGATCTCAAAGACAATATAAGACGACATCGAAGTTATTTTATCGATCACAATATCCAGAATGAGAAACTTCGAGTATGTTCACACTGTATGTCTACATTCATGTATCCTACTTGCATACTATCACACTGACCATAAGAGGCGACTTTGAAAGGTATATAACGAGAACATCAAGCAAATGAAGATACAACGACTTCATTGGTGAGCACACTGTATCTCTGTATTCTATCATCCCACAATGATAATATGTGAGCGGATAAGTTGACAAATCACAGGCCGAACAAGAAACTTCATCTTCGACGGGAACACACAAATCACCAGAATGTAAAATCGCAGATCCGTAATCCATCAGAATATACATTTTCAAACCAGTAACTTAACAGAACAATATTTTATAGGAATCGTATTTATCTCTACTGTAGATGCACAGAACCGCAATCCCTCAAACCGTATTTTGTATACTATACATGAGCATACCAGACAATAACAGATTGCAAATGCGCAGATGTGTATTTTTCTATAATAGCAATATCGCAGATCCGCAAATATACAGAATCGAAAACTAACAAACCAACATCACAGCGGAATGATATTTCGTCAGAATCATAACAACACAGACCGTAATTCGTCAGAATCGCAGAATGACAGACCGCACATTAGCAGACCGTACTTTGTCAGAATCGAAATACAACAGACCGTTTATCGACAGAATAGTAAAATGTCAGAACCGTACATTGACAGAATAGCAAAAAATCAGAACAGCATATTCACAGAATCTCAAAATATCAGAACTGTAAATTGAAAGAATCGTAAAATGCTAAAACCGTACATCGACAGACTCGTAATACAACAGACCGTATTCCATCAGAATCATATTATATCAGAACGTACAATGACAGAATGTACTTCATCAGACTGTAATGTCATATACTGTATTGTGTTAGAATCGTAAACTATCAGAACCTTAATTCAGCAGAATAGTAAAATGTAAGATCCGTAAAATAACAGAATCGTAAAAATTCAGAACCGTACATCGACAGAATCGTGAAATATAGGAACTGTACGTCAGCAGAACCGTAAAAAATCAAAACCGTACATTGGCAGAATCGGAATTCATCAGAATGTAATGCAGCAGAACCGTAAAATGACAGACTGCAGAGAGGCCTACCAGCCACGCGCAGAGCGAACGCCGGTCACAGTGTTGCCTGCTCTCACGTCATGTGGGGATTCTACGTATACTTTCAGTTCGACCTGCTTTTATGTTCCTATTGCTCTTGTACACTCGAGAATAAGATCGTTCATATGATATGAAGTGATGAATGACCACATTTCAATATGAAATTTATGAACGTCACCCAACTTTTTTGCTATATGGAGAAGAAAGTGTTTATTTGAAGTATTTTCTTAAAAACTACAATTCCTTGAAGTCAGTTGAGAGAAGGGTACGAGAAATAGGTGTTTGGCATGTTACAAGTGTTTGGGATCACACGTTAAAAGGTAAGGCCCCCGTCATTCCTTGCTCGCACAAGACTTTCGAAGACTTCTGAGGGTTGCTCGTAAGGGAGCAACCAAATGACGGATAAAACAATTTTACAATTTTTTTTTTACAACAAACTTTGGAGTTTTCAAAGTTTGATTATGGATACAAGATATTGGATGTTCTTTATATGAATCTATGTCATACCCAAATTCATTCATTTTGTATTTTGTACCCATATTTCTAGAAAAAGGAAGAAGGTGATACGAAACTAGATTGAAATCAAAGTTCAGCTACGGAATTTAGTTTCGAGAATTCTTTATTAACGATAATTAGTGCGGTGCTGTAGATAGGGATTGATGAAAAAATGCTTATACATACATACATACACGTGGAAGCCATTGAATAAACGTTCTTGTAAAACTCACTATGGAAGCTATTAAATAAACGTTCTTGTCTATCTGATTCTGATTCTGATCTATATCAGGTGACCTTGGACCATAGGCGCCACCAGATAAAAATAGGATATAGGGCGGACAAAATTCGAAGATGAAATCGGGTAACCTACGAATGAAAACTGAGTGTGAATACTCAAAGCTAATATTAATCTGTGTAATTCTCGAAATGTCATCTCCAACCATTCAGAACTTGAAGACTAATTTTCCATGATATCGACCATATCCACTCGTCAAAACTGAACCCATCACCAGTTCCTAAGCAGTTTTTTGAACAGCCTCTGTGAATCTGAGTTAGAACAATCAATAAAACAATAATTGATCTTCGCATTGTCGAGTTTAGACGAAAATGTAGTTTACCTAACAAATGCCGAAAGTCATACTTTTCCGCACCTGTTTATTTAGATATAAGGAAATACATAGAGAATTCGCATTCGGTATGTGATGAAATCATCAATTCCTTCTCAGTATATTCAACAAAAAACAACTACTTTCCTGGCTGCGATTTTACTAAATATACTGAACGCTAGCACAAGCCACGCCGACCGTAATAACTCATCTTCGAAGTACTTAGGCAAAACTCAGAAACTATTTATCCTTAACGAACTAACCTATCCCTGATTGCAATATTTTTGTGGAAGGAAAACCGAATGGAGTGTAGAAACACATTGATTAATAATATATTTCAAAAGTTGAGTTCTTCAACAAAATTGAATAAAATGAGACTGTTTATCCTAAACGCACTAACCTATTTGACTTCAAATATTTTATGAAAAATGAAAACCAGAATGAAGTAAAAAAACAAAAAAGTTGCAAAAAAAAGTTCAAGGTCACAGCGATTCGAACCATGGACCTTCAGACTGAAAGTCGACAGCGCTAACCAGTAGACCATTTGGGTGTATGAATTTACTGCGTACAGAAAAAACATGTTCAACACAGAAGTGCATTTGCAAAACAGAGGATGTATTTTGTTGTACTGAATGTAAATGTAACGCTCATTGTAAGAATATTGAAAAATCCGATGACGAAGACCATCAATAAATGTACATTGTTTACTTTTCTGTAAGATATTTCTTGTAAAAACCGCCTAATTTGCATTTGAGACAATCAACTATACATTCGAAGATATCTAGTTATATATAAATTGCTCACCATATCTTCCATTTCGACAAAATGAGCATATTTTAATGGAGAATACGGTCTAAGCGCGCGACGAGTGAAAGTTTCATCGATCGTTACGCTTAGAATGGTTTATTGATTTTACATTTTTGCTCCGACGAAACGCCTCGACTGTGGTGCGCTGTCCTAAAAATTTAATTGCAGAACAAGAACTGTTAGGAATATCCATACCATTGATCGAGATGAAATGTTCCTCATAAAATTACGCAGTTTTTGATGGGAAAATATGATGTAGTTCATTTGGAAAATAATCGAGTTCTTGCTTGTTGAAGATTAATGAAATATTGAAAAATTATATAGGATAGTTTTTGAAAGTGGTGAAATTTTTAGATATTCGGATGATAAAATATGAATTGTCAATACACCATTCGATAGTTATACTTCAGGCTACAAAATGAGCCCTCATATGTTTTTTTAGCTTCATCCCCATTATTGTTAGACTGCTATTTCTCAGACATATTGAAAAACGCCGTACTAAAAAACATGTTCCATTTTTATGTTGAATACGGAAGCAAATTCGCTCCGGAAACGTGAATGTGAAAATGTACCTAATATTTTTATGGTATTCTTTCTTTTTCAAACATTCTTCAAAACAAGGTGTCACTCGTTTCTTCAACAGAATTGAACAAGGATTTCGAGAAATTGGATGAAACCAAAATTGTAGTAATTTTGATCCCGAAGCGAAAAGTTGGTAGCTCGACCGGAGTAGGCCGGCTATAGATTTCGAAAATAAAAAAAAGATTACATTCAGTATTGAGTGATATAATAAATAAGGAGAGTGCCGTAGGCGATTTTTTTCCTTATTCAAGGTCAAATGAGAATTGGATTTTCTCCTACCCTTCGAATAAGTGATTATTTTCACCAAAATCATTGATTTTAGAAACTGAACAGGTACAAATCTGGTACACCTACCTTCATTCATACACGTATTGAAAGAACCAGAGAATATCGAATGTCATCGGTCTACGAATGATGAAACAAATTTCTTTCCTTCCTGATCTTCTTTCAGTTTGCTCGTATTCCTTATTATCCTAATATCAGTCCCGTGGTATAAATACTATTTTTTCCACCACTAGCTATAAAACCTACCATTATTTACTCCTTCCCGAGGCGTGAAGTGTACTTTTACTGCCAAGGTAGTTTTCGTCATTTTATAACCACTAGTCAATAAAGACATAGCCACCCACCTCTGATATAATAACCCGAACTCACTGTTCTGATGGCATTTGAATCTGTTATAGGTATTTACTACTAGATTTTTTTTAAATTGAAAAGAAGTGCTTTCATAGTAACAATAGGTTCATATCTCAGTTTCACAATAATGTAATGATTGTAATGTATCTCTGTCCCTGATGGGTAATACTGATATTCTTTACTACCTTGGTGTATTAATAACTATTATGCACCTGAGGAGTGGAAAAATTGATTAAATATGCAAGAAAATAATGATCCGTGGTTATCATATTGCTTCGAAAAGCATTATTGTTATAGCGTTTGAGAAAAAACGCCAGTATTTACTTTTGATCCCTCAAATATTGAAAGTGCTACCAAGTTCCTCAAATGAAAGATTGAAATTAGGTACCCTGCTCTTATGTGCATAACAGTGCATAAAAAAATTATGGGAGGAAAACTTAGCCCCTGTAGCGCTGAAGCGCAACACTGAATAATACTTATATGTCCGGAATGATTTTCTGATCAAAAGATGACCTATGTGAGCATGAAACCATTATGTACAGGGTGATTCAAACTTTCCGCCCTTGGCTCATAACAGGAAAAGAAAAACTGTAAATGCAAATACGACAGAGAGGATTAGAATGGATGTGTCGTGTAAAGTATATGTTCTCGTATTCAAATATATTTGAACTTTTCCCGAGATAGCGTCAGATAATTTTTTTTTTCACGAAGCCACTATTTTTTCCTCATATTCCGAAAGAACATATTTTTTTAACAACTTTCATCATGACAAGTTTCTCCTATCTCCATTTGGTTAAAAGCCGTGGGACTCTGGATTTAGTATTTCCATTTCAATAATTTTTGGTATTTTAAATAAATCTCAACTGACCCCGCCGTAACAAGTCGCCAGGTTTACGTTTCAATCGGTTCAAATATGAATGCAAAATGTATCCCAATCCATATTGCTTGCAAAACGATTTGCCTTGATTTTCATTACAACGGGGTCAGTTAAGATTCATTCAAAACTGCTAACATCAAAGTCCCGATAGCTATCAACCAAATGATGATAGGAGAAAATTTCCTTTCTGAAAGTTGTTGAATGAAATATTTTCTTTCAGAACATGAGAAAAAAATTGTGACTATGCAAAGAATATTTTCGAATGAATATCAACTGACCCTGCCGTAATCAAAAATCGAGTCAGCTGGTTTCAGCTTTAATCGGTTCTAAATGATGAATGCAAAATATATCAAATTACTTACTATTTGTTTTCCGGTCGACTTGATTTTTATCACGGCGGGGTCAGTTGAAGTTTATTTGAAAATGCCAATCATATATCACATCATAGCTATCATACTCAATGAAGAAAGAAAGAAAGTTTCACGATGGAAGATGTTTAAAAAAATATATGTTTTTTCAGAATATGAGGAAAAATTGTGACTCTGTGGAAAAAATAATTTTGCAGACGTCATTTCCGCCATTTTGTAAGGAGCTGAGATATTTTCAAATAAGGATAAATATATCCCCTCTGAGAGATTTCCATCTGCAGTTTTCCTTTACTTGTTATGAGCCAAGGGCGAAACTCAGATTTTGCCTATAACTTATTTCACATTTTGGACACCCTCTATATTTACGGAGTTTTTCAAATCTTTTGTCATGAAGAATATCATTCAGATTCCAATGTCGTACTCAATTCTTTTTTCGCAGTATGGTTTTGAAGATTCAACTCAAACTTATGATTTTTTCAATTTATTAGCTCATTAAATTCCTCTTTTCAAAATGATATATATTGTATAGATAAATTCAAAGATGCTCAAAAATCACTCAAACATTGTATTTCAATAGTGGACTATTGATTTTTTATATGAAAAAGTCTAATTGGAGGAATATTACTTCTGATATTTTTTTGATGAGGACAGAAACGATATACTGACACTAATTACCTAACAGAACACAAAACTTACCTAGGCGTACCGAATAGCAACAGATAAATAGTAATAAGAATAAATTCATGATGTAAAAGAGGTACCTGATTGAATATTCAACGAAACAGTTGAATTTAGAAATTATACAGTAACTTGATTGTTGCCCAGTTTTCCACACAATTGCCACAATTGACACAATTGACACACCTAACCTGAAGACGCATCAAAAATCATTGAAGGATATCTTTGTAATTCCTAAAAAACTGCCTCTGTTGTTGCACGAAATTCTTCAAGATTGTTGTGCTTCCTAGTGTATTAAGACGTACACTCGTATTCAGAAAACATGTCGCAGTTGGACGATGTGAGCGCTCTAAATCACCGCTACAATAAAAGCGGTTACACCGTCCAACTGCGACATGATTTCTGCATACCAGTGTACTTGTACCTGTTGAGGAATTGTGTCAATTGTGTGATAGAGAAAAGGGACATCAATTCGAATAATTCAATGAATAAGTTACTGAATGATTTCGAAATTCAATTGTTTTAGTAAATATTGAAACAGCTGCTTATTCAACATTATGTATACTTCTTATTACTATTTATTTGTTGCTATTAGGTACCACCTACGTTTTGTTTTGTGTTAGTTATTCAGTGTTGGAATTGTTTTTTTCTCTTCATGGTAAAATCAAAAGTTCAAGTGAAACTTTTTTATTTAAAAAATCTATATCACTATGAAAGTCCATGCTTCATTGATTTTGGATCATCTTTGAAAATTTTATATTCATAACATTATACATAATTCGAAAGGAAAGAAAACAAGGAATTTGATGAGCGGATGAAATACAGGGTGTTCTACTGAAAAAAGTTTGATGCGTACTTATCTCCAAAATCATATACTTACCCCGAAAAAAAAAAATGAGTGCGCCACTAGTTTCTGAGTGTGAAATGTACAGTGCTTTATACGTAACCAGTTAGGAAACGCGTCATTTTGTTTGACGACGGGATTATGCGAGACGAACGAACGTATTACGTGTAATTTTTTTTCTAATTTTGCTAGAAATTTTCGCTCGAACAGATTATATAATGACCATCATTTCTACATGAATTCTACCGATTATGTACAAAAATTGAGTATAGGCAAGTCGACTCCGCCCGTCACTTCGAAGTATCCGTCATAAAATAATATGGTCGCAAATTAGTGACCAAATTCACGAAAAAGACTCGTTCGATACTTCCATCAGTGAAAAATGGCTGATTCAAGTTCAGTTTTTCCAACTGATATTGAGAAAGCAGCTTGAAATACATTATTCTTTTCGTCCAACCACATATTCAATAACGTAACTGGTGCTGTAGTGAATAATATTTCATCACCAGTTAAACCAGATATGTTATATTTCACTTTACACCACAGGTTATACGAAAAGTGAGAAGTTTCAATATTTCCGTAGTTTTGAAAAGTTCCACATCACATGTCAAATTAAATAAAAAAGAATTTCGAGCCAAACTCAATATTTCCAAGGGATATCCTGAAACAGGTTGATTTTCATTCTCAATTTCCACATTTATAATAGACAATTTCTCGAATGGAACATCCTATCAACTATTGAATTCTCGAAATCTTCATGGAAAGCTGAATTCAGGGTGTTCCATTGAAAAAAAAACACAAAGCTATTAGCCTACCCGAAAAAACGAATGACACTATATATAAAACAACTACAGAAAATGAAAGTTTGGGTGGTTTCAAACAACTTTTTCATTTAACATTCCTCAATATTCCTATAAAAACAACATAATGACCTCTTTATACTGAACTTTCCTTGAATAAAGTACCATTCCTATTTCACATCCTTGGGGGAATTTAAGACTAAGAAAATTGTTTGAAATGATGACTTAATAAAAACAAATTATCATAGGGATTTCCTTTCGTGCGCTTCAAGCGTTGAAAAATATGTTCCATCAATAACTAATCCAAGTGCTTCGTAAATTTTTTATTTTATAAGGATGCTTGCCAAAAATTCGACGGATGACGTCACAATGTGTCCATGATGATTGCAGACAAAAAGGTTCCTGCATGATCCGCCATTTTGAAAACATGCAAATGTCATTTGAAAGGTATTTTTTCGCTCTATCGACTTACGTAAAATTATTCATACAGAGTGTCATTTGAATTTCAGTAAAATTTTGGGGCAAATCCTCTGTACTTGTACAGCGTGCAACATATGGAAATTTGTTTGATGAATTGCACAACCAAAATACAGTCAAACAGCATACAGGGTAGGTCAAAAAATATAAAAAATGCTCAAAAATGCCCTTATTTCAGAAAATTCAGCAAACTGTTATGGAAAAAAGTTCCTTACAATTGAAAGTTTTTCCTGAATACCAAAACATGGCCTCCTAAGACATATTTTAGTGTTTCGATTTGTTCCATTAATAAAATTTGTTCTAAAATTTGTTCTATCCGTCATTCGGTTGCCCCCTTACGAGCAACCCTCAAAAGTCTTCGAAAGTCTTGTGCGAGCAAGGAATGACAGGGGCCTTACCTTTTAACGTGTGATCCCAAACACTTTCTTGGGCCATCAGAAAAATTTCTGCAGTCGACGGGGATCGAACCCACGACCGGCAAGCGAATGCGAATTAGAATATAGACACTCTGTCCGCACGGCTACCTGGCTAACTTCCCAATTTGTATTTTTTTTATAACAAAATCAGTTGATCATACTTTTGTTGAAATTAATGCACTTTTGTGCAATCAACTTGGATTTTATTTTTTTAGGGAATCACAAACTTGATGTTTGTTGCAACGATATACAGCTTAATTTTGAGATTTCGCAAACCATATTTTCAACAAGGTGAAACATCATTAGATAAGGAGTATGTCACCAAACTGCCTCAATATTTACTGTCAACCCTCATTTGTTCTGTTCCTTGATGGGTGTCCGTGACTTTTCAAAAGATATCATGGTTGTCGATCAATTTGTTCAGTTTCTTCATAAACATTTCAAATACAAAATGTTCACATTAAATGAAGGTTTTTGAATATGCATATTATCATTAATGATGTTTTACCTTGTTGAAAATAGGGTTCGCAAAATTTCAAAGTTGAGCTGAATATCGTTGCAACAAACATGAAGTTTGTGATTTCCTATAAAAATTGAAATCCAAGTTGAATGCAAAAATATGCTTGAATTTGAAAAAAAAACGGGAATTTATTAACGAAAGGAATTGAAGAACTGAAGAATGTCTTAGGAAGCCATGTTCTGGTATTTAGGTATGAATTTTAATTGTGAACAACTTTTCTCAATAACATTCTGCTGAATTTTTTGAAATACGGGTACTTCACTCCTGAGCACTTTTTATATCTTTTTACCTACCCTGTATGCTGTTTGACTTGCAACTATTCTGAGTGCACCTGAAATGATGATCGAACATGCACCAACTCTTGGCACTATCTGTATTCTGGTTGTGCAATTCATTAAGAAGATTCCCATATGTTGCACACCTAAATGACCACACTGTATATTGAAATTATGCTCATATTATTATTTTGTAGAAGCGAGGAGGGAAAATCCCAAATAATCAAGTAAAATGTATGTAACACCTCCTCGATCAACCAACAGGCGGTATTTCGAGCCGCCATTGCTTGAGATTCGACATTTCATGGAAGATGAATGAAGTCATTATGATATCCAAAACGCAAATGAAATTGATCACATACAAAGTACCTCATTGATCACATACAAAGTACCCCATTGACGAACGGAACATTTTGGTATATAAACGAATTGGGTCCAATCAACTTATTTTGACCTCTACTTCAAGTAGAGCAATTTTGGGACACCCTATATATAATCTATAACTGAAGTCATGTGAGGGATTTAAGCACAATTGACAATAAGAAATCACTAGATTCGAAAACTCTTGGGGAGTAGGTTTCCCGAAACGAAATAGCGATATACAAATGCTACAAGTTCTTTATTTATATTATCTACTATTTAATTGGAGAATCAAATTGAAAGGTATACACTCTGATCCGAATCTCAGACCATGACTATAGAAAAGTTTGAAAGTTTGATGTTTTTCTCCAATATTTATATGTTCAGAAATGGACATACAATGATTCCATTTCTGCCTTATAGAATCTCCGAGAATAGATTCACCTATTATACATAGAAAACATCGTTATATTCACATGTCTGATGTTTTGTTATATAATTTTTCAACAAAAAGAATGATATATACTTCTTTATCTTGATACAATCAAATTATCATGTCATCTTCCTGATTCGAATCAAACAGATTATCAAACACAAATACTACAATGTACGGACCTATCTCAGCCCTCTAGAATTCTTCATAAAACAGTTTGAATCAGATTTGAGTAGGTATAGCAAGGAATTTCTATCGATTCAACTTGGCAACAATGCGCTACCGCTTGTTCCGAGTCTCCACGCGTCTCACACATTCTGGTATATTGACGGTCTGTCGATGTACGGTTCTGATGTTTTACGGGTCTGTCAATGTACGGTTCTGCCATTTTACGGTTCTGCTATTTCACGGGTCTTAATCCAAAAAATTCTGAAAATTTACGGGTTTGGTAGCTGCACGATTCTGCCATTGTACGAGTCTGTCATTTTACGATTCTGCTGTTTTACGGGTCTGTCGTTTTACGGTTTTGATGAATTATGGATCGGAAATTCCGGTAGTCCGATGGATTATGAGTCTGTCGATGTACGGTTCTTGCATTTTACGGATCTAGAGTATTGGCAGTCAGTGCTTTTACGAGTCTGTCATTGTACGGATCTTTCATTTTACGGGTATCAAAAATCGACAGTCTGTCTTTTTACGGGTATGAACTTTTCGCATTCTGCCATTTTCAGATTCTGTACATCACAATTCTGCCAGTTTGCTGGTCGGGAATGTTCATTCTGATGAAATGGTGGTCTACAGAGTACGGGTCGCTGAATTACAGTCTGTGCTTTTACGGTTCCATGACTTTACGATTATATATTTTTATGATTCTGACGACATGAAGAGTATTTTATTTACTGGTTTGGCAAAGTACACTCCTGAATATATGGCAGTCTTTCGATATACTATTGTGATTTATGCATTCTGACATAATGCAGTCTGTCAAAGTACGGTTCGACAAATTACGGGTTGTACATATTGCAGTCGCTGAAATATGGTTCTGATGATTTGCTATTCTGATTTCTTACTATTCTAGTCAAATAAATTCCTACTAATCGACGGTCTGTGTCGATACGTTCTGATGATGTATATGGACCCATCTTCGACTATGTTCACACTGGGACCTGCATTTTAGCTTATGACATGCATACAGTTGGGGCATATAAGATCGCATCGACCATATTTGATAACTTTGGAGGGTATTCAGCGAGTTCAACAGGCAGATTAGGATACATCGACTTCAACGGTGTGCACACTGTATCTCTTCATTACATCATCGCACATGGATACTATCGGAGCAGAATAGATCGCAAACACCATATAAGACGACATCGAAGCAATTAAAACTCACACAACAGTTCTCGACTATGTTCACACTGGGACCTGCATTCTAGCTTCTGACATGCATACAGTTGGAGCAGATGAGATCACACTGACCATATAGAATGACTTCGAGGGGTATTTAACGAGTACAAGAGGCAAATGAGGATACATCGACTTCATCGGTGTGCACACTATCCATTTATTTTTCTATAATCTCACATGGATACTTTGTAGCAGAATAGAACGCGAAGACCATATAAAATGACATCGAAGCGGGTATAACGCACACAACAGACAGAAAATAACACTTCGACTTCGACTATGTTTACACTGGGACTCTGCTTCTTAGCTCCTGATATGCATACAGTTGTGGGAGATACCATCTCATTGACCATATAGGTAGGAGGATATGTAGGAATACATAGATTTCATCAGTGTACACACTGTATTTTTTTTTTTCTATCATCTCACATGATTACTTTCAGTGCATAATAGATCGCAAAGACCATATGAGACGACTTCGTGGCGATTTTAACGATCACAACATCCAGAATAAAAAACTCCCAGTATGTTAACGCTGCAACTCTATATTCTAGTATCTGACTTGCATACTATTGCATTGACCATAAAAGACGACTTTGAAAGGTATATAACAAGAACAACAGGCGAATTGAGATACAACAACATCATTGGTGTACACACTGTATCTCAGTATCCTATCATTCCACAATGATACTATTGAAGAAAATATGTTGACAAGGACCATAACAGGCCGAACAAGAAACTTCGACTTCGACTATGTTTACTCTGGGGCCTGCATTCAAGCTTCTGACATGTATACAGTTGGGGCAGATACCATACTGACTATATAAAATGACTCTGTAGGGTATATTACGAGTACAACAGGCAAATGAAGATACATCGACTTGATCGGTGCGGACACTGTATCTCTCCATTCTGTCATCCCACATACCTTTGGAACAAAATAGATCGCATAGACCAATGAGATGACATTGAAGCGGGTATAACGCACACAACAGACAGAAAATGAAACTTTGACTGCCATTCTGTTTACACTGGAAAAGTGCATTTTAGCTCCTGACATGCATGCAGTTGTGGCATATAAGATTGCACTGACCATGTAGAATGACTCTGAAGGGTATTTAACGAGTACAATAGGCAGATGGGGATACATCAACTTCATCGGTGTGCACACTGTATCTCTTCATTCATCTCACATGGAAACTATCAAATCAAAATAGATCGCAAAGACAATATAAGACGACATCGAAGTTATTTTATCGATCACAATATCCAGAATGAGAAACTTCGTGTATGTTTACACTGTATGTCTACATTCAAGTGTCCTACTTGCATACTATTACACTTACCATAAGAGACGACTTCTAAAGGTATAAAACGAGAACATCAGGCCAATGGAGATACGACTTCATTGGTGAGCACACTGTATCTCTGTATTCTATCATCCCACGATGATACTATGTGAGCGGATAAGTTGACAAATCACAGGCCGATCAAGAAACTTCATCTTCGACTATGTTCACACTGGGACCTGCATTTTAGCTTATGACATGCGTACAGTTGAGGCAGATGAGATCGCACCGACCATATTTGATAACTTTAGAGGGTATTCAACGAGTTCAACAGGCAGATGGGGATACATTGACTTCAACGGTGTGCACACTGTATCTCTTCATCACATCATCGCACATGGATACTATCGGAGCAGAATAGATCGCAAACACCATATAAGACGACATCGAAGCAATTGAAACTCACACAACAGGCAGAAAAAAAACTCCGACTATGTTCGCACAGATACTCTGCTTTCTAGCTTCTGACATGCATACAGTTGGGGCAGATACCATCTTACTGACCATATGAGTTGACTCAGTGTGGTATATAACGAGTGCAACAGGCAAATGAAGATTCATCGACTTCATTGGTGCGCACTCTGTATCTCTCTATTCTATCATCTCACATGGATACTATTGAAACAGCGGGGTTCCCAATGCCCATATGAGAAAACTCCTGAGCGGGTATAACGCACACAACTTGCAGAACAAGAAACTCCGACTTCGACTATGTTTACACTGTAACTCTGCAGTCTAGAATCTAACATGCATACAGTTGGAGCAGATACGATTGCAGTGACCGTATGAGACGACTTTGAAGAGTATATAACGAGTACAATAGGCAAATGGGGATACATCGACTTCATCGTCGTACACCCTATATATCTCTATCGTATCACTTCACATGGACACTATCGGAACGAACAAGTTCGCATTGACCATATGAGACGACATCCAAGCGGGTATTACGCACACAGTTCGCAGAACAAGAAACTCCGACTTCGACTATGTTTACTCTGGGGCCTGCATTTCAGCTTCTAACTTGCATACACTTGGTGAAGATAAGATCGCACCGACAATATAGTATGACTTCGGAGGGTATTTGACGAAAACAACAGGCAGATGGGGATACATCGACTTCATCACTGTGCACACTGTCCGTCATCTCACATAGATACTATCGATACAGAATAGATCGCGAATACCATATAACAGGATATTGAAGCGCTTAAAACGCACACAACAGACAGAGAAAGAACCTTCTATTTCGGTTATGTGTACAGTGTGACTCTACATTCTAGCATCTGATATTCATACATTTGGAGCAGATGCGATAGCTCTTACCATATGAGACGACTCAGAAGAATAATTAACGACAACCACAGGCTATTGAACATACATCATTTCCATTGGTGTGCACACTGTATCTCTCTTTTTGATCATCTCACATAGATACTATTGGATCAGTATAGACAAACCATATGAGACGACATAGAAGCGAGTATAACGCACACAAAAGGCAGCAAAAGGAACTTCGTTTTCGACTATGTTCACACTGGGACCTGCATTCTAGCTTCTGACATGCATACAGTTGGAGCAGATGAGATCGCATCGACCATATATGATAACTTTGAAGGGTATTTAACGAGTACAACAGGGAAATGAGGATACATCGACTTCATCGGTGCGGACACTGTATCTCTCCAGTGTGCACACTGTATTTCTCTTTTCTATCATCTCACATGATTTCTATTAGTGCATAATAGATCGCAAAGACCATATGAGACGACTTCGTGGCGATTTTAACGATCACAACATCCAGAATAAAAAACTCCCAGTATATTAACGCTGCTACTCTACATTCTAGTATCTGACTTGCATACTATTGCATTGACCATAAAAGACGACTTTGATAGGTATATAACAAGAACAACAGGCGAATTAAGATACAACGACATCATTGGTGTACACACTGTATCTCAGTATTCTATCATTCCACAATGATACTATTGAAGAAAATATGTTGACAAGGACCATATAAAACGACATTCGAGCGGGTATAACGCACATAACAGGCCGAACAAGAAACTTCGACTTCGACTATGTTTACTCTGGGGCCTGCATTCAAGCTTCTGACATGCATACAGTTGGGGCAGATACCATCTTACTGACTATATATAATGACTCTGTAGGGTATATAACGAGTACAACAGGCAAATGAAGATACATCGACTTCATCGGTGCGGACACTGTATCTCTCCATTCTATCATCCCACATACCTTTGGAACAAAATAGATCGCATAGACCATATGAGATGACATAGAAGCGGGTATAATGCACACAACAGACAGAAAATGAAACTGCGATTCTGTTTACACTAGAAAAGTGCATTTTAGCACCTGACATGCATACAGTTGTGGCATATAAGATCGCACTGACCATATAGAATGACTCTGAAGGGTATTTGACGAGTACAATACCCAACTAGCATTTATAGTCGCGATTACGTAATTACGACTATTGGGTCGACTATTAAGTAATATTTACTAGTTGCGGTTACGTTATAATTACGTCGTTACTACGTATTTACGACCAAAATGGGGAACAAATCACGAGTAATTATTACGGTTTGCCGACGTAGCGGGAACTCACACAATTACGTAATGCTTACGACCCGTCGACGTCGAAATTACGTAAAGATGTAGTAAATTTTCCTACCTGACTTTCTATTTCTTTTCCACTTCATAAAAATATTATTTTCTCTCTTTATTATTCTTCATTTCATCCATGAAGTTCACATTCACGAAAAATGAACAAGTCCAATATGCCTAACCATTCAATAAATAATACAAGGACAAACACGCGAAATAATTGATACTCGAACTTGAAAAATTCGAACAACATTCAGTTTTTCGATAAATGTGATGATTTTGCCTCGAAATTCAAGATGCGCCCATAAAATACGGCTCATTTCACCAAAAATATGGTTTTATTTCATTCGGCTATTTTTCAAAAATCATCGTAAATCATGTTAATTTCCATTATTATGCAATTTGTGATCGAACGAATGCTATTATTCTTCATAAAATGATGTTTATCAACAAGAAAAACCGAAATTATTTCCTGTTCAAATGGTTATCACATCAATCAATATGGCTTCCAATCGAAAATGAATCAGAAAATTACTTTTGGAACTCGTCAGTTATGATAACCTATGTATTGGTAACTTCAACTGAATATAATTACCGAAAAGTTGTTTCAACTATGAAGGAATTGTTTGAGTAGGAATTACCAATATGTTACTTGAAATATCACCAAGAATTGACTAAATTATTAGGTGATCGATCAAGTAACGACAACGTCGTAGAAACCTAATTGGTGACCATAGAGTAATTGCAACTGTGAAGCCTTCTTGGGGTGGTAAGCGTTACCGTTATAATATATCCAAAGTTCCGAAACCTTAAGAGTAGTTTTGAGGAGTGACAGTTTCGAAATAGTTACTTCGTAATAAGCCATGAGAATTTCTCACTTTGAAGTTATTATCTAGTGTAAAAACTACGTAATTTTCACTCACTAAATAACTATCACTGACATTTATACTATGAAGTTCTGAAATAAGTGATAAATACGTTATTATCACTAAATATAGGTAATAGTTTCTTGAACCATGGTGCCTGTGACTGAAAATGCTAGTTGGGTAGGCAGATGGGGATACATCGACTTCATCGGTGTGCACACTGTATCTCTTCATTCATCTCACATGGAAATTATCAGAGCAGAATAGATCGCAAAGACCATATAAGACGACATTGAAGTTATTTTAACGATCACAATATCCAGAATGAGAAATTTCGAGTATGTTTACACTGTATGTCTACAATCAAGTATCCTACTTGCATACTATCACACTGACCATAAGAGACGACTTTGAAAGGTATATAACGAGAACATCAGGCAAATGAAGATACAACGACTTCATTGGTGAGCACACTGTATCTCTGTATTCTATCATCCCACAATGATACTATGTGAGCGGATAAGTTGACAAATCAGAGGCCGAACATGAAACTTCATCTTCGACTATGTTCACACTGGGACCTGCATTTAAGCTCATGACATGCGTTCAGTTGAGGCAGATGAGTTCGCACCGACCATATTCGATAACTTTGGAGGGTATCCAACGAGTTCAACAGGCAGATGAGGATACATCGACTTCAACGGTGTGCTCACTGTATATCTTCATTACATCATGGCACATGGATACTATCGGAGCAGAATAGATCGCAAACACCATATAAGACGACATCGAAGCGATTAAAACTCACACAACAGGCAGAAAAAAAAAATTCGGACTATGTTCGCACAGATACTCTGCTTTCTAGCTTCTGACATGCATACAGTTGGGGCAGATATCATCTTACTGACCATATGAGTTGACTCAGTGTGGTATATAACGAGTGCAACAGGCAAATGGAGATTCATCGACTTCATTGGTGCGCACACTGTATCTCTCTATTCTATCATCTCACATGGATACTATTGAAACAGCAGGGTTCCCAATGCCCATATGAGACAACCTCTAAGCGGGTATAACGCACACAACTTGCAGAACAAGAAACTTCGACTCCGACTATGTTTACACTGTAACTCTGCAGTCTAGCATCTGACATGCATACAGTTGGAGCAGATACGATTGCAGTGACCATATGAGACGACTTCAAAGAGTATATAACGAGTACAATAGGCAAATGGGGATACATCGACTTCATCGTCGAACACCCTATATATCTCTATCGTATCACCTCACATGGACACTATCGGAGCGAACAAGTTCGCATTGACCATATGAGACGACATCCAAGCGGGTATAACGCACACAGTTCGCAGAACAAGAAACTTCGACTTCGACTATGTTTACTCTGGGGCCTGCATTCCAGCTTCTGACTCGCATACACTTGGTGCAGATAAGATCGCACCGACCATATAGTATGACTTCGAAGGGTATTTGACGAAAACAACAGGCAGATGGGAATACATCGACTTCATCTCTTTATTCCTTCATCTCACATAGATACTATCGATGCAGAATAGATCGCGAATACCATATAACAGGATATTGAAGCGCGTAAAACGCACACAACAGACAGAGAAAGAACCTTCTATTTTGGTTATTTGTACAGTGTGACTCTACATTCTAGCATCTGATATACATACAGTTGAAGCAGATGCGATAGCTCTTACCATATAAGACGACTCAGAAGAATTAATAACGACAATCACAGGCTATTGAACATACATCATCTCCATTGGTGTGCACACTGTATCTCTCTATCAGATCATCTCAAATGGATACTATTGGATCAGTATAGATCGCACAGACCATATGAGACGACATAGAAGCGAGTATAACGCACACAAAAGGCAGAAAAAGGAACTTCGTTTTCGACTATGTTCACACTGGGACCTGCATTCTAGCTTCTGACATGCATACAGTTGGAGCAGATGAGATCGCCCCGACCATATATGATAACTTTGAAGGTTATTTAACGAGTTCAACAGGGAAATGAGGATACATCGACTTCATCGGTGCGGACACTGTATCTCTCCAGTGTGCACACTGTATTTCTCTTTTCTATCATCTCACATGATTACTATTAGTGCATAATAGATCGCAAAGATCATATAAGACGACTTCGTGGCGATTTTAACGATCACAACATCCAGAATAAAAAACTCCCATTATATTAACGCTGCTACTCTACATTCTAGTATCTGACTTGCATACTGTGAAAACTACGTTATCTGTTTTCACTGCCCTGATATCGATCAGTTGTGAAGGTTCAAATAAAGCTCAGTTAAAACAGAATTATATTAATAACTTGACATTACATCGCTCAATTATGTGTCATTATTTTTACTACTCCTGTCTAGGATACTGGGTGATTTTCAACATTCTCCCCCGCCGGAAATTCAACTTCTAATGGGTAAATAAGTTGTATCGGTCTTCTCAGGTAGACACCGTCTGCAGTCTTCAACTCACAAGCGCGAATGCGACCATCTTTACCAGGAAAAACGTCAACGATCCTCACAAGCTTCCAAAGTAGTCTAGGTACATTTTGATCGTGCAATAAAACTACATCTCCGATTTTTACATTCTTTGACTTCATTCTTTGGCTGTGATGAAAAGATCGCAACTGTTGAAGATAATCAGTTTTCCAACGAGTCCATAATTTATTAATCCATTGCTCTCTCGATTTCCATAACTTCAAGATATCGCTTCTCTTGATACCCTCATTGGTGATATCAAAACTGAATCCCAATATACTGCTATCAATCAAGAAACGTGATGGAGTCAGAATTATCATATTATCAGGATCATCATCTAAATATGTTAATGGCCTGGAATTCACAATTGATTCCACTTCTACTAAAACTGTAGATAGTTCGTCAAAATTCAGGGAAGCTTTTCCAATAACAAATTTCAACGCATTTTTTATAGTTCTGATGAGTCTTTCCCACCAGCCACCCCACCAGGAGGCTCGTTCAACGATAAAATGCCAATCTATTCTCATATTCCTAGCGAAATTCTGAACTTCTTGATTTTGTAAGATTCTGCAAAGTTCTTGTAATTCTAAACAGACTCTTTTGAATGTTTTTGCATTGTCTGAATATATGGTGTTTGGAACGCCTCTTCTTCCGATGAATCTTCTCAGGCCTCTTATGCAACTCTCCGTCGTGAGATTTGGTACAAGCTCTAAATGAACTGCACGTATAACTGCACAAGTGAAAAGCAAAAGATATACTTTCATCTTCTTCCGTTTGATATAAAATGGTCCAGCAAAATCCACCCCCGTAATTTTAAAGGGATGAGCAGCAGTTATTCTGTTTTTTGGTAAAGGTGCGAAAGGTTCGTTACAAGGTTTGCCTTTCAATTTTCTACATGAAACACATTTCCCAATGATTGATTTAATTCGCTGTCTACCTTGAACTATCCAATATCTATTCCTTGTATGTACTAAAGTTGCATTTATTCCACCATGAGCAGTACACATATGAGAATTCCATATAATCTTCTCAGTGAGTAACAACTTCTTCGGAAGAATAATAGGATGTTTAATCTCAAAGGTTAAATTTGCTTCTTGTAGTCTCCCTCCTAATCTAAGTAAAGAATCCGAGTCTAAAAATGGGTTCAACGTCAAAATACTCGATTTCGAATCCAATGATTTCCCTCTGCATAATGCTCTAATTTCTGCTTCAAATTCAATTTTTTGTGTTATCCGGATCCAATATTTTTCAGACTCATTTATTTCGGGAACAGTCAAAACTCCGGTCAGTTTATCTCCAGGATGTTTTACATTATGAGTGAATCTTATAATATATGCTGTGATATTAAGAATTTTCTCTAAATTACTGAATCGTTCTAATGGAAATATAGGTATGATTTCAGGAACATTTTCTTCTACATTCATCAGAAAAACTGATACTTTTTCTGGACAAATCTGAATATCATCATCTGGCCAGGACGCTGTATCTTCATTCAACCATGGTGGTCCATGCATCCACAATTCTGATTGAAGTAGTTCTTCTGCTTTGATTCCTCTTGTTATTAAATCTGCTGGATTTTCTGGTCCAGGGCAATATCGCCAACTACCTTTTGATATATTTAGTATTTCCGTTACTCGATTCGAAACATACGGCTGCCACTTTTTACGACTATTGCCTTTTATCCAGTGTAATGCAATTCTTGAATCGGACCATAAAAATGTATTACTCATTACTATGTCTAAATTTTGGATCATGTAATTCTGCAATCTGCTTGCACATAATGCAGCAGTCAATTCTAATTTAGGCATCGTTAGTGATTTATTTCCATGTTCATTTATAGGAGCTACTCTATTTTTTGCAATCAAAATTTCACAAATTCTTCCATCGGTCAATGAATTTGTAAGTATATAGGCTACAGCTCCATAAGCAATTGGGCTAGCGTCTGCGAAAATGTGTAGATCATATGTATCTTGTGAATATCTGCTGACACTTCGAGGAATCACAAGATCGGTTAAAATGGGAATTTCAGAACACCATTGTAGCCATATGTTCAGAATCCCTTCAGGTAAAGCTTCATCCCATTTCAGTTTCAATTTCCAAATTTCTTGCATTAATATTTTGGCTCTTATTACAAAAGGTCCCAGTATACCTAATGGGTCGAATATCCTGGCTACAGTTTGAAGAGCTATGCGTTTCGTTATATTATGTCGGTTTCCTTGCTCTTCCATAACAGTACTGAGATCGACTCCTAGCTCATCAGTATGAATATACCATATTAAACCAAGGACCTTCTTTTTTGTAACTTCTGTATCTACATCATTACCAAAAATATTCTTCAAAGGAATGCTATTAGTACACCACTTCCGAAGATTCATATTAGCAGAAAATAAAATTGATTTCGAGTTAGAATATATTTCTTTACCTTCATCTATCGAATTCAGAGAAATAATCAGGTCATCTACATAAAAAGATTTCTTGAGTATATTACACGTATGATTCATTTCCTCGGGCTGTTCTGATAGATGTTTCTTAAGTGTAGCAGCTAATAGAAAAGGACTACTTGTTACACCAAAAGTTACACGTTTCATCCTGTATTTCCTGAGTGGTGGTAAATTCGTTATTGACGTTATTGGGTTTTCATACCATAAAAAACTGTGATAATTCCGTACACTTTCATCCAAGCTGATCTGTAGAAAAGCCTTTTCAATGTCAGCTATCATTCCGATAAATCCAATCCGAAAATTAAGAATTATCCGTAATAAGTGAGGAACTAAATTTTCACCAGGCGATAATAAATCATTGAATGACGGAAATCCAGGTGCGTGTGCAGAACAGTCGAACACTACACGTATTTTCGTTGTTGCCTTGTCATCTCGATAAACTGGTTTGTGAGGCATGTAATAAGTATTCACTTCATCTGCTAATTCTGGTGCTATCTCAGCACAATCATTCTTGAAATATTCACGCACAGCATTATCATATTCAATGAGCTTTGAATTTTTTATCAATCGAGACGTTAAATTTTTTACACGAGCTAAAGCACCTTTATAATTTGAATCAAGTCTTGGATCTTCAATTTTCCACGGTAGAGTTACTTCATATCGCCCGTTTTTGAAACATATTTCATTGTTTATGAAGTCTACTGTAGAATTACTACATGAATCATCTTTAGTAATACCTAACATTTCCAGACTCCAAAAATTTTTCAAATCTCCATCGTCATTTGCGTTTTAAATTGTTTGCAGAGCAAGAGTAGACACCAAATTTGTATTTACTCCGAAACAATAAAAATCGCTTGATCCGTGTAAAGTCCAACCAAACTTTGTATCTAGTGCTGTCAAATTTTCAGATAGTCTTTTTTGTTCACCAGTTACTATCTTCCAGTAATTATCAGCACCGATTAATAGATTGATACCATTTTTCTCGAGCCCACCATTAGCACTAGTATCTGCTAAATGGAAATTCATAGAAAACTCTTTTATTAATGGGTCTTTAACTGATGGAGGATTGAGAGAATCAAAACATATTTCTGGAACTCCAATAGCGTTAATTTGAATCATTTCATTATTGAACTGCCCAATCAATTTCAATGAAACTCTGTTACAGAGTCTAGCAGGCGATTGGCTGCTACTACCAAATGGAATGACAGAAATATTATGGGTTCCAATGACTGGTAATCCTATTCGTCTAGAAATACATTCTTTTATAAAAGTTAATTGGCTGCCTCCATCGAGTACCATGCGAATCAATGTTTTCTCTGATGAATTTCCTGATTTAATGAAAACACAAGCAGTTTGTAAATAAACATTATCAATCCGACTTTCAGTAATTAGAGAAGTGGCCTGTTCTTGTTCAATGACATTCACAACCCCTGATACATTGCTTTGAGCCTCCCTTCCTGGCCTCGAATAATTCGGATCACATAAAGAAGTTACGTGTCTTCCACTACATTTTTCACATTTAATAAATCGGGACTTACAAAATTTAGAGCTATGATTTGGTTTCGTACACCGAAAACATCTTTTACTTTCTTTTAAAATATCTTTTTTCTCTGTCAGTGTCAGCGATCCGTTACAATTCATCGTATTATGAGTTGCTGATTTACAAAACAAGCAACAATCTTTGACATTCGTTATAAGTCCTGCTGCTGTAGATACATCTCGTTTAGGATTAGTGTAGAACTGTTTATTTTCTTGAAATCGTTTTTCTTTAACTACTTCTGATCCTGATGAACTCTGCGCCTGCTCTACTGCCTCAACTTCAACTTTTATGAAATTCAGCAACGTTTTTATTTGTTTTTCATAATCATAACATGGATTATTAGTAGATATGCCTTCTTGAATTTTTTGTTTGTTAAATTCAACTCGCAAAGTATATGGCAAATTTTTCATTATCACAGACTTTACCATCAAACCATATTGATTGGCCGAAATACCCAATGAAACGAATGAACGAGTAATTGTTGACGTTAAATTGTACAATTTTCTCAACGCTGCTGCATCATTCTTATACTTGATAGGAGGTAAAGACATTATCTGCTGAACATAGTTGTCTATGATTCTTTCATTATTACCATATTCATTTTTCAACATTTCGATTGCATCTGCATAACAAGACATACTAGATGATAACCCACTGATTGTAACAGCTGCCTTTCCAGATAACAGTGATTTCAAATAATTGAATTTAGCGTTTTCATCTAAGTCGACGTTTTCATGAATTACTGTTCGATATTGTTCCCAAAAAGCAGGCCACAAAGTTATATCTCCGTTGAACTTCAATAAATCTAGTTTCGGTAATCTCACCGATTTAGCTTGATGAACATTTCTTGTGGATGTCAATACTTCACCTCCTTCATTCAGTTGCGATTCTGGAAATGGACATCCGGTATTCACTTGGGATTTCTGACTTACTACCTGCTCCATTTTTGCAATGATTGTAACGGCAGCATCATCATACTCGACTATCTTCTCGCATTCTTCTTCGATCTGGTCATCCTCAAAAGTAGGTAATAATCTTCCGTTCAAAATATACAAATTTTCCTTTGACGCTTTCACTCTTGAAATCAAAATATTCAGTTCTTTCTGATCTATGGTACTTGCGTTTATTAATTCGTTTGCCATATTTATCAGCTTTGATAATTGGGTCCGGTATGTATTTCTGAGAGCCAAGTCCATTCTTCTGCACGTTCGTTAGATATTCAAACCTTCCCTGGTTTCGGCACCAAAATGTGAAAACTACGTTATCTGTTTTCACTGCCCTGATATCGATCAGTTGTGAAGGTTCAAATAAAGCTCAGTTAAAACAGAATTATATTAATAACTTGACATTACATCGCTCAATTATGTGTCATCATTTTTACTACTCCTGTCTAGGATACTGGGTGATTTTCAACACATACTATTGCATTGACCATAAAAGACGACTTTGATAGGTATATAACAAGAACAACAGGCGAATTAAGATACAGCGACATCATTGGTGTACACACTGTATCTCAGTATTCTATCATTCCACAATGATACTATTGAAGAAAATATGTTGACAAGGACCATATAAAATGACATTCGAGCGAGTATAACGCACATAACAGGCCGAACAAGAAACTTCGACTTCGACTATGTTTACTCTGGGGCCTGCATTCAAGCTTCTGACATGCATACATTTGGGGCAGATACCATCTTACTGACTATATGAAATGACTCTGTAGGGTATATAACGAGTACAACAGGCAAATAAAGATACATCGACTTCATCGGTGCGGACACTGTATCTCTCCATTCTATCATCCCACATACCTTTGGAACGAAATAGATCGCATAGACCATATGAGATGACATAGAAGCGGGTATAACGCACACAACAGACAGAAAATTAAAATTTGACTGCGATTCTGTTTACACTAGAAAAGTGCATTTTAGCTCCTGACATGCATACAGTTGTGGCATATAAGATCGCACTGACCATATTGAATGACTCTGAAGGGTATTTAACGAGTACAATAGGCAGATGGGGATACATCGACTTCATCGGTGTGCACACTGTATCTCTTCATTCATCTCACATGGAAATTATCAAAGCAGAATAGATCGCAAAGACCATATGAGACGACATTGAAGTTATTTTAACGATCTCAATATCCAGAATGAGTAATTTCGAGTATGTTCACACTGTATGTCTACATTCAAGTATCCTACTTGCATACTATCACACTGACCATAAGAGACGACTTTGAAAGGTATATAACGAGAACATCAGGCAAATGAAGATACAACGACTTCATTGGTGAGCACACTATATCTCTGTATTCTATCATCCCACAATGATACTATGTGAGCGGATAAGTTGACAAATCACAGGCCGAACAAGAAACTTCATCTTCGACTATGTTCACACTGGGACCTGCATTTAAGCTTATGACATGCGTACAGTTGAGGCAGATGAGATCGCACCGACCATATTCGATAACTTTGGAGGGTATTCAACGAGTTCAACAGACAGATGAGGATACATCGACTTCAACGGTGTGCTCACTGTATCTCTTCATTACATCATCGCACATGGATGCTATCGGAGCAGAATAGATCGCAAACACCATATAAGACGACATCGAAGCAATTAAAACTCACACAACAGGCAGAAAAGAAAACTCCGACTATGTTCGCACAGATACTCTGCTTTCTAGCTTCTGACATGCATACAGTTGGGGCAGATACCATCTTACTGACCATATGAGTTGACTCAGTGTGGTATATAACGAGTGCAACAGGCAAATGAAGATTCATCGACTTCATTGGTGCGCACACTGTATCTCTCTATTCTATCATCTCACATGGATACTATTGAAACAGCGGGGTTCCCAATGCCAGATGAGACAACTTCTAAGCGGGTATAACGCACACAACTTGCAGAACAAGAAACTTCGACTCCGACTATGTTCACACTGTAACTCTGCAGTCTAGAATCTGACATGCATACAGTTGGAGCAGATACGATTGCAGTGACCATATGAGACGACTTCGGAGAGTATATAACGAGTACAATAGGCAAATGGGGATACATCGACTTCATCGTCGAACACCCTATATATCTCTATCGTATCACCTCACATGGACACTATCGGAGCGAACGAGTTCGCATTGACCATATGAGACGACATCCAAGTGGGTATAACGCACACAGTTCGCAGAACAAGAAACTTTGACTTCGACTATGTTTACTCTGGGGCCTGCATTCCAGCTACTGACTCGCATACACTTGGTGCAGATAAGATCGCACCGATCATATAGTATGACTTCGAAGGGTATTTGACGAAAACAACAGGCAGATGGGGATACATCGACTTCATCACTGTGCACACTGTATCTCTTTATTCCGTCATCTCACATAGATACTATCGATGCAGAATAGATCGCTAATACCATATAACAGGATATTGAAGCGCGTTAAACGCACACAACAGCCAGAGAAAGAACCTTCTATTTCGGTTTAGTGTACAGTGTGACTCTACATTCTAGCATCTGATATACATACAGTCGAAGCAGATGCCATAGCTCTTACCATATAAGACGACTCAGAAGAATTAATAACGACAACCACAGGCTATTGAACATACATCATCTCCATTGGTGTGTACACTGTATCTCTCTATCAGATCATCTCAAATGGATACTATTGGATCAGTATAGATCGCACAGACCATATGAGACGACATAGAAGCGAGTATAACGCACACAAAAGGCAGAAAAAGGAACTTCGTTTTCGACTATGTTCACACTGGGACCTGCATTCTAGCTTCTGACATGCATACAGTTGGAGCAGATGAGATCGCACTGACCATATAGAATGACTTTGAGGGGTATTTAACGAGTACAACAGGCAAATGAGGAAACATCGACTTCATCGGTGTGCACACTGTTCATTTTTTTTTCTATAATCTCACATGGATACTTTGTAGCGGAATAGAACGCGAAGACCATATAAAAATGACAACGAAGCGGGTATAACGCACACAACAGACAGAAAATAACACTTCGACTTCGACTATGTTTACACTGGGACTCTGCTTCCTAGCTCCTGATATGCATACAGTTGTGGGAGATACCATCTTATTGACCATATAGGTAGGAGGATATGTAGAAATACATAGATTTCATCAGTGTGCACACTGTATTTCTTTTTTCTATCATCTCGCATGATTACTATTAGTGCATAATAGATCGCAAAGACCATATGAGACGACTTCGTGGCGATTTCAACGATCACAACATCCAGAATAAAAAACTCCCAGTATGTTAACGCTGCAACTGTACATTCTAGTATCTGACTTGCATACTATTGCATTGACCATAAAAGACTACTTCGAAAGGTATATGACAAGAACAACAGGCGAATTGAGATACAACGACATCATTGGTGTACACACTGTATCTCAGTATTCTATCATTCCACAATGATACTATTGCAGAAAATATGTTGACAAGGACCATATAAAACGACATTCGATCGGGTATAACGCACATAACAGGCCGAACAAGAAACTTCGACTTCGACCATGTTTACTCTGGGGCCTGCATTCAAGCTTCTGACATGCATACAGTTGGGGCAGATACCATCTTACTGACTATATAAAATGACTCTGTAGGGTATATTACGAGTACAACAGGCAAATGAAGATACATCGACTTCATCGGTGCGAACACTGTATCTCTCCATTCTATCATCCCACATACCTTTGGAACAAAATAGATCGCATAGACCATATGCGATGACATAGAAGCGGGTATAACGCACACAACAGACAGAAAATGAAACTTTGACTGCGATTCTGTTTACACTGGAAAAGTGCATTTTAGCTCCTGACATGCATACAGTTGTGGCATATAAGATCGCACTGACCTCTGAAGGGTATTTAACGAGTACAATAGGCAGATGGGGATACATCGACTTCATCGGTGTGCACACTGTATCTCTTCATTCATCTCACATGGAAATTATCAAAGCAGAATAGATCGCAAAGACCATATAAGACGACATCGAATTTATTTTAACGATCACAATATCCAGAATGAGAAACTTCGAGTATGTTTACACTGTATGTCTACATTCAAGTATCCTACTTGCATACTATCACACTGACCATAAGAGACGACTTTGAAAGGTATATAACGAGAACATCAGGCAAATGAAGATACAACGACTTCATTGGTGAGCACACTGTATCTATGTATTCTATCATCCCACAATGATACTATGTGAGCGGATAAGTTGACAAATCACAGGCCGAACAAGAAACTCCATCTTCGACTATGTTCACACGGGGACCTGCATTTAAGCTTATGACATGCGTAAAGTTGAGGCAGATGAGATCGCACCGACTATATTCGATAACTTTGGAAGGTATTCAACGAGTTCAACAGGCAGATGAGGATACATCGACTTCAACGGTGTGCACACTGTATCTCTTCATTACATCATCGCACATGGATACTATCGGAGCAGAATAGATCGCAAAATCCATATAAGACGACATCGAAGCAATTAAAACTCACACAACAGGCAGAAAAAAAAACTCCGACTATGTTCGCACAGATACTCTGCTTTCTAGCTTCCGACATGCATACAGTTGGAGCAGATACCATCTTACTGCCATATGAGTTGACTCAGTGTGGTATTTAACGAGTGCAACAGGCGAATGGAGATTCATCGACTTCATTGGTGCGCACACTGTATCTCTCCATTCTATCATGTCACATGGATACTATTGAAACAGCAAGGTTCCCAATGCCCATATGAGACAACTTCTAAGCGGGTATAACGCACACAACTTGCAGAACAAGAAACTCCGACTCCGACTATGTTTACACTGTAACTCTGCAGTCTAGAATCTGACATGCATACAGTTAAAGCAGATACGATTGCAGTGACCGTATGAGATGACTTTGAAGAGTATATAACGAGTACAATAGGCAAATGGGGATACATCGACTTCATCGTCGTACACCCTATATATCTCTATCGTATCACCTCACATGGACACTATCGAAGCGAACAAGTTCGCATTGACCATATGGGACGACATCCAAGCGGGAGTAGTGGTCGCGGCACCCTAGTCCAGCCCCACCCCTCCACTTTTCTCCAAACCACGTGACTCGGCCGACCAATCACAGGCCGGCCTGACTTGGCTAGCTACTCGCGGCCTAGCGAACGGGTCGTCATCATCGGTTGGACTGCAATAGATCCGTTCCAGAGATAACGGCGCGCATTTCATTCCATTTTTTACTTAACAACGGTTCTATACAGGGTATTTGAGTTGAGTAATAGTTGGGAAAAAAAATATAGGGTGAACCCAAAAAGGCGTTATACCTCTTTGACCCACATATAAAGGCTACCTATAACATGATATATACAGGGCATCAACGGCTATATACAGGGTGTTTGAGTTGGGTAATAGTTTGGAAAAAATATAGGGTGAACCCAAAAGGCGTTATACCTCTCCGACCTACATATAAAGGCTACCCGCTATAACATGATATATACAGGGCGTTTGAGTTGGATAGCAATTAAAGAAAAAATATACTGGACGCCTCACCCACTTTTGCGGGATTAGACAGCTGACGTATTACATAAGACATTTGACAGTTAACAAAAGGATTGATGACACGACGTGACTAGATGACCTGCAAGTAGACTACCCGCTACCTAATAATTCAATATACTGGACGTTTGAGTTAGCAATAGCGATAAGAAATAGGGCGTCTCACAGGTACACTCAGCAAAACATACGTATGATAGAGTATCCGTTTGATATACAGCAATAATAGCAATACAAACTCACATAGGGCACTCATGACCTGACGTATGACGTATGACAGATGACAACCAATTTTAATCAAAATGGCTATTGAAACAAAATGGCGATCGATTCAAAATAGCACAGATATCACGCGAAACTTTTGGTCTATGATTCATCGCTTCACCGGTAAATTTCAAGTCCTTTTTCCCTAGACTCTACTGAAATTACACGATGCACGGCGGAAAGCCCCATAAGAGCCCATGTAGAGTAGATCAGATTATTTCCTAGATCTAGAGGTACTTTTTTGAATGTGAATAACAAAATGCGTCACTAACAGGGTCGATATGTAGGGTGTTTGAGTTATAGATACAGGAGGACTCGCGGGTAGACTTTCCATACAGCTGGAATTGTGTAAAGATATTGCAAGAAATACCAAGTTGAAGCCGAGGTTGAAGCCTATAGCGAAATACCGCGAACATACCAATACTAGACAAAGCTCTTTGAGGTTATGTCACGCTTCAGATATCCGATATAAAGCTATTATACAAGGTATTACACATTCTATATTAATGGCAAACAAAAAAAATACCATGTATAACAACGAAATCTCATCAACAAAAATACACCTGTATAACAACCAAATCTCGTCGCGAAGATGGTACAACTCGTACAGCATATATAATTATATATACCAATGATCTCACGATATCTGCCATGTTAATATGTTAATGTCTGCATATCTTTCGATAATCGATCAAACACTTCTAGGAATATCATATACATAGAAGAGCCTCAGAAAAACGGAAACAAGATATTTCTCGTTGAGCCACCTTGTATAACATTGATATTTTTAGTTCAGAGTAGATTAGAATAATAAAAATAAAAGCGTTCATTTATTAAATAGTTTAACAGGCAATGGAGCCTGAGATAACGATTTCCTGTTTCTCGCTATCATCATATTTCCTGTGTGATTAACGTTCGAATAACTATATTTCTTTCTATCATAAGAGTATTATTATTTCAATTTTCATTCGTGTAGGACATATGTTCTAGTGTGTTTTGCCGAAATTTGTGCCGTTTGTGTGAATAGTGTATGGAAAACTAGATAATAGAGCAACCCTCACTGTATAGATGGATGCTACTCGTTCATTTCTGGATATAGCTGTTTTTCAATGAAATTGGTAAGTTGCTTAGTTTTCTGCTTATCAACCGAAAAAGGCGTCAGTCTTGGATAGTTCGGTATTATTTGAATAGACACGAAAAACTATAGTTATTTAAACCCATTGTTTCTTAGCAACGATTTCATTTGATTCTTAAAAATTATTGTGCTTAGGTACATACAGGAAAATTATCAAATTGAACTGAGTTGGGCACTCTTTAAAATACTTACCTTGAATTTTGGGGACAACAAGAGAACAGTTTACATCAACAATAATAAGAGAAACATTCTGAAAACTGTGTATAATAATAACTTGATGTACAGGGCGTTTTCGTGAAACATTTGGAATTTATTTTTTATATTTTCTAAAATTCCGCTAATAACAGAAATTGAATTTTATTCAAATACAAGGTATTCCGTAGAGCATTATAGGATTTTTTATATCTTGTTAGATTTCAGCTGACGAAGCAAGTATAAATCTGAAATAGAATTTTATTTAAATACAGGGTGTTTCGTGCAACATTGAGATTTTTCAGTTTAATATTTTGCCTGATTCTCAGCTAATAACAGAAATTGAATTTTATTTGAATACAGGGTGTTTCGTAAAACATTGGGTCTTTCTTTCTTTCATATTATGCTAGATTTCAGCTGATAAAATAAGTTGGGATTTTATTTTTCATTCGAAATGTCCATGTAGTTGATGGTATATACAGGGTGCTTTTGGTTATCTAGGTTTGGAAAATATAGTCATTCAGAAAATGTTTTTCGTTTTTAAATTAGTATACTGGATGTTATCAGTTGTCTGGGTTTGGCAAATATATAGAGAGTCCATAGAAAAAAGTTCTATAAAGTATACATAATGTGAAGATTTTCTCAAAGATGCATTTTATTTTGGAACTTTCTATTTTATGTTTTGATTTTGATCTGAACTGCCTACATATTTTAGTAAAGTAATGGGGTAATGGGGTCAATAAAAGATGTGGATACCTATCAAATATCTCATTGACAAATGAGATAATCACAATCTATATCATTTTATATTTTTTTCTTGAAACAATCTTCACACCATGCTGTGAAAATGTAGGCGCCTATCCCTTTTCTATCAGTGGTGTAGTCTTCGATCACATGACGAACCCCCTCTTTGGGGCAGAAAGAGCAGAAACTAGGTTTGCAGTCACTGCAATTGCATGGTCTACCCCAGGCACAGTTTGGCATTGCTGATTACGTCTGTACTGTTGGAGAGCTGCCGAAATACTGAAGACATACATTGATATTAACCAGTTCGTATAAGTCCTGAAACATAGTATGAATAGCTTTGTTTCCACACCACCTTCGGGGTAAAAGCCTTTTGGCGCGTTTTGCTTTTTTTTCTTTGTTCTGAATGTGGATAAAAGCATTCCCCTTTAGGCCTATACAAAACCACATACACTCTAAAGATTGGAGGTGAATAATTCATTATAGAACAGATGACTGTTGATATATGAAATCAGAGCAGTTTTTGTTTGTTCTATATCTAGCTGCACGAAGATCGATTTCTAAATCAATAGAAACACTTCATTAATTTGCCAGATAATGCCCATTGTTTTTTTTGTCAGTAGAACAGGTGACTGTTGAAATATAAAATCAGAGCAGTTTTTGTTTGTTCTATTTGTAGCTGCACGAAGATCAATTTTCAACTTAATAAAAACACTTCATTAGTTCGCTACATGGTTAGGGCCTTTTTTTTCTTCGTTCATTGAACTATTCACCTCAAATTCTTAGAGTAGCCGTGAAAACGGCTGATTTGATCAAAAATTCATTGTATAGATCCGGTCGTGATAACGATTGCTTTTACTTTCTCTCTTTCTCTCTCTCTCTCGAGCTTTGTGCCGGATATTTCTAATCGAATTTTACACAGAACGCTGATAAAAAACTTCAATCGCAATTTGTTTACCACCATGTTACCACTGTCTGATAAATAAGAAAGAATGACGATGCTGTGATTTGAAATATTATAATGATTTCCGCTTTTTGAAACCATAAGGTACAGAAGTGTGATCATCGAGAAATTTCCGCTTCAAACTTACAGGCTTGTACTTTTTGGTTACATCAACTGTGATGACCTCATGTTCCTTGGTTCGACGGAACTGTTTGCTCAAAATTTCGACAGGGAGACCAGGGTTCAGAATCATATCTTTAAATGATTCAAAATTCACAAGCTGTGAAGCAGCATAGTTAAGGGAGAGGCCTTTAACTTTACAAACAACTTTGAACTCTTGTTCCTTGGTTGACCATAGCTCGTAAGCATAATTTTTCGAGCCACCAGATACAAACTCTGTAATATGGAAACCAGGACCGTAACATTCCATTTCGTCGGTCATATCACCAATAAATTGACCAGTAGGAATGTCAAATTCCTCTGGCTTGGAAACATAGATAACAGAGTCCGTGTCATAGTATAACACCCTTTCCCCAAGCTGCTGTAAATAGCTGTAAAGTTTCAACCGAGCTAAGGCTGTTACATATGCAGCAATTACAACATTGACTGTGGAAAGAGTGTCATAGCTCCCCTCCTTATACTCCCAATTAACAATGAGGGTATCCTCGTTTATCGGGAGTACTGTATTGACAATAAGCGAAGGATCCGTCATCATAGAAAAGAATTCCGAGGGCTGATTGATGATTGAAGTTTTCGGTTGGTTTTCACGCTGACCAAACTTACCCCAGAAGGAATTTAGCATAAGCTTGGCCAGTGCTCTCAAGCCAGGGTTATCGGTGATTTTAGAAAATACCAGCAAAACATCCTCCCGCTGTAAAAACTCATCAATATACCTCTCTTTTTCCTCTTTGGTCTTACAATGCTTTGGCCAATCTGATGACTCCTGTTTCACCTTGATGAATTTATTCATCATGTCTGTGAATAGACCAGAAACGTTCTCACCAAATTGCACAGTGTCGTAGGACCAAATCTCTTTGATCTCGATAATTCGATAGCCCACCTCAAGGGCTTTCAATATCTCTTCAACAGTCCATGTTTCTGTCAATGTTCGTTCTTCATCAGTGTGATGACAACTACTAGTATAATAGTTTTCACCACATACACGACAAAGAACAAACATCAACTTGTTGTTCATTTTCTGTGGTAAAACAGGATGAAAAAGATCTTGAGGTGGGAGAATCGCACATTTAACGAGTCCAGAGATAGAGGAAAGTGACACAGTAGAAGCCTCCTCACCAACGAGTACTTTCGGATGACCCACAGGAAATTTGCCATATTTACACACCCATGGGTAGAGCGAACAAACGTCGACGTATTTAATTTGTTCACCATCCCCGGCCTTGTAATATTCGACAATGTTTCCCGTTCGGCCACCATAGAAAGCATCTCGAGGGTCAAGGGGTAGATTTTTAAGCAGGGGATGATTGGTGACAAAGTTGCAAAGTTCGTCACTGCTGGAAAGTTCCCTGCGAAAATCACACTCCCATTTTTCAATAACCTCATACCCTAAGGATTTGATTTTATTGATTTTGGCAATGGTCGTGTCATAACGATGTTTCATAGTTTCGGAAGGACAGTTTCTGAGAGGGATATCTCTCTGATCAGTATAGCAGCGGGGACAACCGTGATAGAAGCAACCTTGAAACTCGAAAACTTGTTTTGTTTTCGCCGAATAGCCATCAACTTTGAGATTACCTATATGGGCCTCTGAAGATCGGCAGGCCTGTTGAATTTTTATATCCCGTAGTTTCTCCTGCCAAAGTAACCACTGGGTGGCTATCACAGATTGATTATCACGATGTCTGTAACCACCCTTGGGAATAATACCTATGGTGTTTGGTTTGAGAAAGTTTTTACGGAAAACCTTATTGCATGTCGAAGCGATCGTTACTGCTTCAGTGAACGGACATACAATAGTTTCAGACAGCATCAGCTGTCGAAATTTCAAACAGGCCTTGGTCAGAATATCTACATCAGAAATGCAATAATCTATGATTTCTCGAGAGAAATCGAAAACATAGTTTTCATCGACTCTTTCAGCATGCCATTTTATGAGAGATGCGCGAGCATCTGAAGTGAGATTGTCTGGGGTGTAGAACTGTAGAGCTGGGATAGGATCCTTGTAATTCTGATTCTCCATACGATTGAAAAGGTGAGGGAAATATCCCTTCTTCAATTCAGAGAATCCGAAAGATTTAGGCAGTTTTGCCAGGGCCATTGGGAAGTAATGATGAAATACCCACAATTGTTATGTAATGTAATTTACTTCTTGTAAGTTCCTGTAATAAAATGTGAACTGAATGCTTAGCTGTTTACTTTGGATGATATATACTTGACTCAAGTCTGAGCACAAAAAGAGTAAACTGTACCATTCTGATAATTGAGTTAGGATAAAGGTAAATTTTCAAATTTTCATGTAACAATCGACTACAGGCTTCCCTCCCGACATCAAAGCCTATTGCAACATCATTCACGATCAGATCATGGAACATCTCCCACTCAGCGAAATTGTTCGAAATATTGCCTAGTTAGGTGTTGCTGCATCAGTCAGACGTCAGTTTGCTTCGAAAAGTCATGGAGATCGCACTGGTTGAAATTCAAGGGTTCCACGATTGATGGTGAATTCATTCCAAAGGAAATGACCAATCGCATTGGCAAAAAAAAAAGAGTCATTTTCTATTCAAGTCATCTGTAGAATTTTCGAGTTTAAGCAGAGAAGATAAAAAGATGGCAAATCACTTGGATCGCTATGTGCATGGTTTGAGATATTTCAGTGGTTATGTGAATTTAAATGAGTTCGATTGAATACTACAAGACAACCTGCAGCAAACAAATATCATCTACGTTAGAGGACACTGAAAGATTCAGTTCTTGCAGCGAATATGTGCAGAGTTGGAGATGACCAATCACATTGTGAATTCAGAAGATTTTGACAATTCTTGGTGGCAACCAATAACGTTTCAACAATCCATTCCACCTTGCATGAATCATTTCCGCGGAGGAAGGTTTCAGTGAAGTCTTTACAATGTCGATACTTCATATGATTGGCTATGTAATTTGATACCTGAATAAAAAACTATGTATCGTAATTTCAGAGTTTTTATTCATCACATCCCTTATTTCTCAGTATAATGAAGATAACATGTGAGATTGAAATGAGTGAACATATTAGTGTACAACAAAGTGTCAAAAGTGCAATGATATTGACAGAATCTTGATCATCATCATCTGATTTTGCGAGTGATTTCTTCAATGTAAATGTCTGCCAGTACCCAGTTTCGCCGTCACTGCCATCAGAAACCGATTATTTCAATTTGTAGTCGATGGTGGTCTCATTGACTCGAGGCATGTCGATTGAATATACAGGTAGTTTGTTATCATTGACATGCATTCTTTTCATCATCTTCCAATCACATCGTTGTGTACGATTCATATCAAAACATAAACGCATTCCTCGTATTATATGGTATGTTCATGTAGAAGACGTTGTTGCTCAGAGCTGTCAATTGGCAAGGTGATCGACCGTTGGGGGTGCTGTTCCAAAATAAGATGGCGGCAAAGAGTGTGTTGTTTGTTTACAAAATTTCTTGAGATTTGCATACATTTTCTTCTTGATATTTCATCGTGTTATTCGTGTTTATTGTTGAACTTTTTACTGAAATCATAATATTTTTGGTTGGATCATACTGTTTCATCGTGATGTGAGGAAAATAATTGTTACCTACTGACTGAATCGTGGACCAAATAGTCTGAGCTTTCCTCAAACCAGTGCATTTCTGTGGGACAGCTTTATGAGATATCAAAAATCACAAGCACATCCACTATCATCAGAAGCTGATATATTCACCATCATACCTCTATAACTCCACTCTTCAAGCGAAAGGATCCTACAGACCACAAATGGTGATACCAGGAGTGGAGTTTTTCAACAGTGAACAGCCTTCTGTGAACATATTGAAAACCATCCCTAAACAATGTGTTAACCTATTCGACTATTTTGTGCTAATTATTATAGTCATCAGAACCATGTGCAATTGATCCATACAAAAGAAATCAGCAGCAACCAGCTCTAATGAGTCTAAACCAAGAAATAATTCAACACCAATGGCCTATCTTCAACAATCTTACTTCCAGGCTTTGAGGATTGTTCACAGTGCAACTCTCATACCTCATATATTATGGTGCTCCACTGCGATAACAGCAAATCGTCATGATCCTATGTTCCATGTGTGTGAATTGTATCAATATAAAACACTTTTCATAATGTGAATATTCCTAATATACTTAGAGTTGAGGTAGGTGGCATCCTAGACTGAGTTTTCTTCTTGGAATTCATTTAATATCTTGTAAAGCTAGTTTTTTCACCATATTCATGAAATCATTGAATAATTTGGAACTCCTCCACATGAAACATTAATCAAATGATCTAGGATTTCAGTTAATGTATTCACACAGTACCTATATTATCATAAATTTTGTGATTTGATATCATTTTGTAATCCTAAATTCATCTTATTGAAAATATCTATCTTATCAATCTGTATAGTTCATTATGTTTTGTATATTTTGTAACTGAATTAATAATAATTTTCGAAAATGAAAGAACATTGACATAACATGTGTTTTTCTGTACTTATGCCACTCCAAAGAAGTTGAGAAAGAAGTACCTACAAATAGATGGATCTTCCAGTATACTCCTCCTCAGTGCTCATGTATACTGTTTTTTCCTGAATTATTTTACAACATACCTCCATGAAAATTTACAATTATAAATGAATTTGGAATTCAGGACTTTAATATATTATGTAGAAATGAATTAACAATGATCAAAAATAAGTATCTATCTGGTAGGTACCTATTTTAAAAGGAATCAGAAAAGATTATGAAGTGAAACATTGAAATTGCATCAAAAAAGAATGAGGTGTTGATTGAGGTATTTGTGGAATTGAAATATATGAATTCTGAAATCCTACAATAAAACATTACAAAACAGAAGAAAAAGTAGAACTTTTACTTATGAATAAATACAGTTCGATAATAACATACAAGCAGTAAAATTATGAATACATTTTTCCAAGATACAATTCGAAATGTCATGGATATGTTCAAGTACCCAAATAATCAGTGATATCTCCTTAAAAACTCGGATTCAACTTCAAGGAGTCTGGGTTTTGGTTTCAATTTGTGTAACTATTTGCACTCAATTGTGAGATACCCTGGATGGCAACTCCTCCCCTGCTGAAAAATTGAAGAAATGTTAGTACCTACTATAAACAAACCATATCTATTAGCTATTACACCATCTGAATATTCAAATAGGAATAGATTGTGTCACTTCAATGTATGTTCAAAGATTCAATTCAAGCTATGAAGTAAGCTACCTACAATGACTTTCTTGTACCAGGGTTATTATATATCTATAAAATATGCTACTGTTTCTGCTCATGAATGTAATTGGGAGCTGTATTTGAACTTAATCATTTTGGAAGTAAATGCAATCTGCATTGGCTTTTTTACATCAAAGATGATACTACAAAATAGGAATCTATGGAGGCCTAGGCAGGATGTCATGAACAAGATTTTTATATGAGTCAAGCATTACAAATAAAACCATAAATTACCCACCTGCACATGTTCATAATGTATTTTTTCTTGCCCAGCTTTGTGTATTGCACTTCAAAAGTCAAAGGCATTGAATTTGCTTCTTTATTCTTCTCATAAAAATATTTGAAAGAAAAACAACCATACTTATTTTTCCAAGTCCTGGAGACATTTTTCCATAAATAAAATAGGTATGAACTGTTGATCATCTCAATCATGTTCTCTCTCAGATAGGCACTGTAAATGAGAGTTATTCATCAGTAATGAATATATCAATAAATCACCTTATTGTTATCATTATTAAATCAATGAATTGAAGAAAGGTAAGAAGTTTTTGTTGAAGCTGCATACATCCAGTTTTCAAACTCATATTGGATTCTCAACGTTTATTCATTTCTTCCATTCAACTGAACTGATTTTTCATTATCAGAAAAGACTTCTTGTTCTTGAGTGCAGGAAATTCATATTAGAGGACATATTATATAGGTCCTACATTTATCCATTGGAACCTTCTACTAGTTCAACCATCAACCAAACACAGTTGATTTCGCGTATTATCAGATATTTGTTGATACTGATTTATGAATTGATATAGAATTGATTAGGCAATTGATATAAAGTTCATGTCTTGTACTCAAGAGAAGCAAGGAGAGGAAATTGACGTAATTTGTTGAATGGTATTCATGAAATATGAAACATGAAACCCACTGAACACAATAACAAACATGACCTTGAATTACGTCCTAAACCGGTTCAAATTTGCCCACCAGGTGCCGTATCGGAATCGTCACCTTGCCAATAGAATTAAGCTTGCTTTCAGTATCGCCATCTAGCTGTGTTGGTTGGATTCTTCTCGATGTAGAAAACGTTGCAACTGAACGTCTTGGTTCTGTGATCACCTTGTCCCAAATACTCAATTGCTCGAAATCTTTGAACAAACAAACTTTCTGCTCATTCAATTGGATGTCTGCACTGAGCTTTCTAACTTTCAACCCAAATTCTTCTAGTGCACGTCTGTATTCGTCAGAAGACATGATACAAATGTTTTTTACATCCATACCTTCAACTAATATCCATCCAATCTCTCTCTCTCTCTCTCTCTCTCTCTCTCTTTCTCTCCTCTCTCTTCTTCCCACTTTTTAACCCTCTCACTCTCTCTTACACTCACTACCCATCCCAATGATACACAGAAAATTGCAATAATTATTTTATTAATGATAGATAGGCAGCATATATTATATTCACATCAATAGCCAGGACAAGTATAACATTTTCATGAGAAAAAACATATTCTGAAGAAAAGTCATTTTTCATTGTCTTCTTTCGCAAACTACATTTGTGAAGATGATATCATGCTACAAAAATCTGTAAAATATTGTTAAAGTAAGTCAAGAATCAATATCTGTATGTTCATCACCAGAATCGATGAATCTCTCATAATGATAATGTGAATCATGTGAATACATATCACATTCATATCGTTCTTCAAGCCCAAATAATAATTCTAAATCTAAAACAGAGAAGTGTAAGTGTAGGTGTATGAGTTTTATTCTTTATAAATGTTTGATGAGTTGATTAACATAAAGAAAATATCCTTTTGCCTGTGTATGACCCCATGGCAATGTGTCAAACGAACCTGGAATCAAATACCGTTTATCATCTTTGGGACTCAGAGCAATTTTTGATTGTTGAATGCTAAAGACTTGTGGGCATATGAACGGATAGTACGTTTAGACACTGTTTGTTTTCTGAAATTCTTCAAACAATTCAAATAATCTTCGAACCCAATTTTATTCTTGACAACATTAGTTTTCACCCCTTTCGATTTTTTGACAACCTTACCTCCTTGTACTTCATATGCATACATTTTCGAACGTAGTCCTACGAAATTAGTAACGATTTTCCCATTTGCTTCATCTTTTAATAAACCCAATTTTTTTTATCGACTAGTGGCATATTATATTCATTATCTGGAGCATATTCAGATGTGTCAAATTGAGAGAGATCAGCCTTTAAAACTTAAAATATGAAGCTGTCTGTATCCATATATAACAATTTGAACCTTTCAATTCCCATTTTCGGAAGCATATACTCAAAGTGAAATTTATACATACACAATTTTGATAAATCTAAAGTAGCCATTTCTACGTATAGAGGTTTATTAAAAATTATTTCGGCTTTCTGCATTTCTACGGCAAACAAGTTTTCTTCAAAAATCGTTCTACCACGAAATCGTGGACTAGCTATAAGATTTTTGGCTCCATTGCAACCCTTCCACGATGTCACCAGTTTCACCAATCTATGCTTTCGTATGTTTTCCATTGTCTTACCAAAAACTGCATTATTCATTAGTTCATGAAGATTTTTCTCAAATTCATTTTTTGCGACAGTCCTCAAAGCAGTATCGAGATCTATATACGATTTGAGCCATGTAGATTGCCTGAATTTCAAAATTTTGTAGATTTTCGTCAGTTTCAGTCCGTTGGCTAAACATTGTTTCAAATTTCTTTAGTGTAAAATGTAATCTTTTTTGTCATAGAGTGTTGTCATTAATTTTGGTAATTTTGAGCCGGGTGGTATGCGATGTTCAGCAGCAGATGAGTCTTGGTGATTGTTATGTAAGTCGCGAGGATATTTTAAGTCTACTTTCAATATATAACCTTCAGGTGCATCATCAGCGATATTCATTACGTTGAAATTTTCAACGTTTTCCATCCATGAGAAATCTCCGAATGGTAAAGACTCTGACATTGCCCAACCGTACAAATTATTATATACATATATGATATATATATACATGAGATATTTTGAAGGTTTATTGGAATCATTTCCAGACATATACTTGTTATTAGCTTCTGAATACCTACCACTACAAACAGAAATACCACCACGTAATGCCTTCTCAATGAACATGATTTTATCAACGTCATTCAATAGTTCCAGTTTGCATTTGGTGTACTTTAACATGGCATCCCATGTATATCTAGGCATGGTAAAGTACCATGCTGGATCTAACCCATAAGTTGTCCTACATTTTTGCCGGAATTTCTCGAAAACATCGGTCAACAACATAACGTCTGTTTTCAAATATAAGTTAGAATATTCTCCCAAATTTTGAATTTTGAATGATGACCATACCTTTTGAGCATGGGCGTACTGCTCATCGCTAATGTGTTCATCATTCAATTTATCATAAAAATATTTCTTTGTAGATAATTCAGTATCATTCAATTTTCCCAAACATCTAATGTAATCGTAGGGAAAGACACCCTTCTTGGTGAGAAGGCTGAATGTATCATCGTTCAAATGACTGAATTCTTTTTTCAAAATTTCAAAATCTTTTTTATCCATGATTGAAGATAATTTATTTAAGGATGTTTTCATGGAGCGAAAAGAGTCAATAAATCAAAATTTGATGTCTGTATTGTCATCATGTGAAGTGAAAGATATGTACTTTTCCATGTTTATTGGAAGTATGCTCATACGGCCCTTTTTACTCAATTGACTGATCATGAGATGTGAATCATATCGCATCAGGTTGTGGAATGCAATTGAAACAACAAAGAGTTTCTTGAAATTTATGTTGCATGGTGCTTGATGTGCCCACCTCCTGAACTCGCCTGAAAAGTGATTATGATCAGCTACGATAATGTCTTCCTCCCTGAATGGTTTCTCACAAATATGACCGATTTTTGCTTTACATTTGTCATTGGCACGATTGTTTTGATTTTAGATTGCACGATTTCAGCTATCTTCGACATTTCATTCGCAAACCAATCCATATAATCTTCACCCCTATGGCTATTGAAAAACGACAAGGAATCATCGAAATCACATTTAAAATAATAGCCTGCACTATGAGCCACATGTTTCTGATATTTGCTTGTTTTTGATGAAACCATATCATCCACATGTTCTAATTGACATTCAAAGTCTGCATGAATTATAAAGGGGGTGTTAGTAAAATTTTTGAATTCTATGTGATCGTATTTTGGGAATAAAACTTTGCATTGGTTCAATTCAGAACACAGCATTTCATGATCAATCAATTTTTGTTCACATTGAAAATAATTCATGCATCTTTCACAAATAAATTTTTTACCCTAATGTTTATTCACTTGGTTTGATATTAATCTAGACATATCTTGAATCGAGCAGTAATGGTATTTGATGTCAAAATCTTGTTCATCAATCGAAGGAGCCTCATAATCGTTTAATTTTGAATAATATTTGTTTTGAATTAGCAATAGATTAACGTGCCTCTCTAATTTATTTTTTGTAAGTCTGGCTGGCACCACAGTATAATATGATTTTTCCTTGACTAAATTCAACCCTAATGTGTATTCATTTACGGAAATGTTATTGTCTTTTTCAAATTCTGGAATTCGACGTAGAGACATGGGTGCATCTAAATCTACTGTTTTCAGAACTGTCGTGTAATATGGATATAAAGAAGTCAGTTTCCTATTTGATTTCGCTGGGTAGAAGGCACTTATGATTGATCAATAGAAACATGCCGAGTCAGTATTTTTTATATTCAAACATGCTTGCTTTTTAAAATTCGTTCTGGAAGTCTAATAAAAGATGAACCATTTCCCATTTCAACTTTGTTAATATTAACTTCCATTGATATTATTTTATGCAAAGCCCAACCGGAGTCACGTTCTTGAAATTCGCTTGATTTATTCAAAATTTTGTCCTGGACATTATCATAGTACCAATGTTGTGAATCCATTCGTACGTCCACAATGGCATTTTCAGTGTTGAAATATTTCAATTCGATAATTTCTGCATCGTCTGATTTCTTCATGAATTTTCCACAGGTATTAGCGTTCACTTTAATAATTGGAAATTCCTTCAATATATTTTTGATTTTATTTTTGAAAAAAATAAATGCATCTATAAAAAATTGCTTCAAGTCCTTATGTGTTATATTGATGATTATTCCTGTTCTGATTCTACTCGAAAAACCTGATGCCACATCTCTCCATTGAACCCTATTTTTCAACTCGAGCCCTCTACTGTCTCGATGTCTATCTCGAATTAAATTGCGAAAATGCTTAAAATGACCAACATTCGTTTGAAACTTTCTCATCAAGCCTATGGACATCTTATTCTTATTAATTTCATTGTTACCTGATCTTATGTACCTCTTTAAGCGATTTAACCAAATTTTTTCATCCCTATCAGTGAAATTATCAAACAAAATTTTCTTTAGTTTCCTAATGGTTCTCAATAAGTTATCTGATTGTTTAGCGATATTCATCTTTACAAATGTATCTTGCGAAAAGTGACAAAGTAAAATGATTCACATTCTGATTCTCAATAGCATATGATGTTGATGATTGAGGTGTGGTTTCGACAATCTCAAACTGTTCGAGGGGATGGAACTGGCCACAGTTTTTCTGTCCCTTGTAGACGAGGGCGTATTTCATCAGTTCAAACTGTTCCACCGCAGGCTTGATGGCTTTGGTTGACCTGCCAGGCAAGAATACTTTGCAATCCTCCAACTCGATGAGTGGGGTTTCTCCGTATTTTCCTGTTTTCCTGCTGCTACAATGGGGTGTGGCACATCTAGGGGCAGTTGACTCAGTTTCCTCAACACTTTCCTGTTGCATGACAGCCCAACATTATTGATTGCATTCTGATCCATCTAAAAAAAAAAGATTGTGGAACTTTTTTTTTTAATTTTAAATGGTTGAATTATGATGTGTACACGAAAAAATGAATCGATGAAAACGCGCAATGACATTCACTTTTCGATATGAAAAACATTGAAATGGATTATGATATGTACACACAAAAAAAATGAAGATATCAAGCGATAGTATTCGCTATTGAAAATAAAAACAAAAAAATTACTTGAGAATTGCATAACCAGGTGAATATAAAGAAAAATAAAACTCACTCTTATTGGGTATCAGCAGTTGGCACTACACAAGATTGCTATCAGATGTGACTAGGTGTTGATTTATGTGGCTGTCGAACGTTGACTGAATTTTATCAGAGCGCTCCGCTGTTATATATCAAGGTGGTAGAATGAAAACATGATGTTTCTCACATAATATGTTGTCTTCTGATAAGAGTTTTTTTCCCATTTCTTGTGAAATTTGTTTTTTTGTTTCAGATGATAAACTTGTTTTTCTATCATAATATCTTCTTATCAGTTATTCCCTGTTATTTGATTCAATTCAACTTCAATACTTATTCATATTCTCGTTCATCACTGGGAAAAAAAATCGAAACTAGCTCTTACCTGTTTTTTTCCATTTCTTCTATAATTATTTTTTTTTTCAAATGATAAACTTGTTTTTTCATCGTAATATCTTCTTATCACTTTCTTCCTGTTATTTGATCATATTCAACTCCAATACTTATTCATATTTTCTTTCGACGCTGGGAAAAAAATCGAAACTAGCCCTACTATGTCATATCCAAAGAGACTATTTCATATGATATTTCCAACGCATTTAGAGCGATATCTCGTTAACCTTGAGACTTTTCATATAGGCAAGTTGCCATTTTGCGAATGTTCGCGAAAAATCCTTCTCTCAGAGTACCCACACTCCCCAATCCTTCAATATTTACCCCTTAAGTGGGGTGGTCTAACCGTGGGACACCCTGTATATATAATTTTTAATTTTTATTCAACTCAAACACCTTGTCACTGATGATGTCACGCCATCGCGCTCCAGCTACCCCGCTTCCCCGCTAGAACACAGGCCGCGTTCCAGTTAAGAGTAAAGCGTGTATTTCCCTATGCCTATAGTGTTGGTCTCCTATAGTATAACTGCTGTTCAATTCATGTGGGTATATATTATTTTCTCGATATTGATTCTTCAAAAGAAGTCAACATGTCCTTTCAGATTATTTTGTTGTGTTTCATAAACTTGAGGGCCAGTTTTCCGAGGGGGGGAAAAGTGTCAAGGTTAAGGAAAAATCCCATAATCTGGTTGATTCCACAAACCAAATATTAAATCAATTCCTAAGATCATTTCATTCAACACGATAGATATTATTTGTTGAATTCATATTTCGCTTTCATTTCCGATATGCAGTCTCAGCTAGGCGAGTTCATTCCCTGCGGGCATTGTACTTGCTTGCTGATACTGCATTGATCATCAATAATTATATTCAACCTGGGGAGTAGGGAAATCAATCAGAGGGACAGTCGTACTTGCCAAGCCCAACGATGAGGTCGTGGTTTGAAATCTTTTACCCTGGTGTGTAACCCTTGTGTCAGATAGTATTTTTTTCATATTTTGTTCATACTTTGCGGTCATTCTAGTATTTTCCCTTTGGATCATTCAATTCAAATAAACTGTTTTACATTTTACGTAATTGCCTCGTTATTTCCAAGTCATGAATGCATAAAACTACCCAAAAAGCTACGACCTAGACCGAGCACTAGTCACAGGTGCGACAATATTGCGACAGAATGCCAAGATTCAGATTGAAAAAAAAAAAGATGGGGAAGAAGAGGTGGGGGAAGAAAACAGTTTTTAACGCCAGAAATTTGAAATTTGGATTTGAAAATGATAATGTTTATATCAAATACTGCCTAGTGCTGCAATGCCTCTTATCAACAAGAATATCACCAGAAAAAAATAAACGTTCTGAGATGACACTCAGTTCCAAAAACAGTGACGCACTTGATATTCGACCTATCTTCTTAGAAAAGAAAATTTTAGGCCGATTTTTAGTTTCTTTCATTTGTTGGTATGTGATGCATTTGTCATCAGATATTCGACACATCGGGAAGAAGTTATGACTCAGATCGCTGCTCAGCAAAAACAGATCGTTGCTCAGCAAGAACAGATCGTTGCTCAGCAAGAACAGATCGCGTCTCAGCAGGATAAGATTATAGCTCAGGTTTCAACCCCATTCATCACTCAGATAGAAGAAATGGAGAAGGAGCTGCAGCTCGGAATAGAAAAAAGATCTCTGCTAATCGAGTGAAACCACTTACATTCGATGGAGAAACATCGTGGCCGAACTATCTGAAGCAGTTCGAAGCAGCTCCCAAAGCCAATGGGTGGACATCCAAGGACAAGGTTGTGGCTCTGACAGTAGCTCTACGGGGTGATGCATCTCGTCAAACGTCTCGACATGCGATATGGCCATGATCATCTGCAGCAAGTGTTTCAAGTGTTTCATGAAGAGCCGTCGACAGAGAGCCAACGAGAGTCTTCAAGAATTCGAAGTGGATGTAGTTCGATTGTCCACTGTGCCTACCCGTCAGCCCCAGAGTCCCTAATGGAATGTCTAGCTGTTCAAACGTTCGTGGATGGATTGCGGGATATCGAAATGCAGAAAGCAGTTCGCCTGACTCGACCAAAAGACCTCACCAGTGCTCTGGCAGCTGCGCTTGAGATCGAGGCCGCAGCAGAAGCTTCCCGAGGATCAGCGAGAGTTAGAGCAATGAACGACAGCGGAAACATAGAGGAAAATACCAGGCAAGATCCTACTGAAGCCTTAATCAACGCCATCCAGGGCCTCTGAGATAAGAAGAGACGACCGGTACGTTGTTGGAATTGCGGGGAGTTGGGCCACCTCCAAAGAGCTTGTAAAGGTGCGAAACAGGCTGCTGAGAAAGGATCATCTTCCACGCAGCCGCAGGAAAACTAGAACGGGTCGAATTCGAGGGGGCAGCTTCGACCCGTCATTCTCAAGACCCTCTCATCTTTGTGGCATCCCTACGGAGTGATAACAGCAGCGTCTACTTGGATGGACAGATCGACGGAAAAAAATGCGCATTGTTGGTGGATACTGGTGCATCGAAGACGATCCTGTGACGTGGACTTCTGACGTCTTCAAGAAAGCAACTTGTGGAGTCAAGATGGCGTCTGAGAACTGCTACGGGTGAAGCTTCCACCATTTGGGAAAATTGATGTGAATATATCGATCGGGACCGTCAAATTTCCACATCGAGCTATCATGGCAGATATTGAAGAAGATGTTATTCTGGAAATAGACATCATGGGTGCGCAAGGAATTCAACTGGACTTTAGGAGGCGAACACTCAAGGTGGGTGCCGAAGAGATCTTTTTACATCCACGGGTGGAGATAGCGGCAGGAGTAACGTTAGAAGAGGACGTTCTGTTACCGAAACGGAGCGAGACCATTGTAGCAGCGCGGATTAGGGGTACATTGGAGCAAGGCAGTCCCATCATCATGGAACCCAGGAACGATGACGAAGAAGTCGGACGTAGAATTTTAGTCGGCAAGGCTTTGCTGTCAGCAGACGACCATGTATCTGTTCGATTTATCAACATAAATGATTACCCTGTGACGATTGGTAAAGGAACGGACATTGGAACCTGTGTCCCGGCAGCCTCCATAATCCACCAGGTGACAGCAACCACTGATGGGGCCGGCAAGTATGAAGAACTCGTCTCTGCTGCAAGCGACTCACTCAAAAACCGACAAAAGAAGGAGTTAACCGAGGTACTGCAGAGGTATAGATCCATTACCATACTTGCCAATGGAAAAACAGGTAGAACCAACATCTTCAGTCACAAAATCGATACGGGAGATACCAGACCGATTCGTCAACCAGCCCGAAGATTACCACAGGCCAAGAAAGAAATTGCAGTAAAGATTATCCAGGATATAGAAAAAGACGGAGTGATCGAGCCATCCAATAGTTCTTGGGCTTCACCAGTGGTACTAGTGAAGTAGAGAGATGGAAACACTCTTTTCTGCGTGGACTATCGCCGATTGAACAACGTGACGAAGAAGGACAGTTATCCTTTGCCTCGAATTGACGACACACCCGACACGTTGGCGGAATCGAATCTTTTTTCCACTCTAGACCTGTAAAGTGGATATTGGCAGGTGGAAATGGATCCGGCATATAAGAGGAGAAGACAGCTTTCACCATCGGCACTGGATTATGGCGATTGAAGGTAATGCCTTTCGGACTCTGCAATGCACCGGCCACCTTCGAACGAATCATGGAGAATGTGTTGAGCGGACTCTCTTGGAAGACATGCCTGGTTTATCTGGATGACATTATCGTGATCGGTTAAACTTTTGAAAAACATCTGGCTAACCTAGTGGAAGTTTTCAAACGACTTCAGGCAGCAAACCCTACACTCAATCTGAAGAAATGCCATCTGCTGCAGAAACGGGTTAACTACTTGGTACACGTCGTAGGAAGACAAGGTGTGGAAGTCGACCTTGAGAAGGTACGAGCAGTGAAGCAATGACCAGTACCAAGAGATGAGCATCAACTCAGGAGCTTTCTTGGGCTCTGCACTCATTATCGACGTTACGTTCGAATGTTTTCGGATATCGCAAAGCCCCTGACTCGTCTCACCAAGGAAGCACGTCCCTTTCACTGGGATCCAGAATGCCAGGCCGCCTTTGATGCTCTGAAGCGACGCTTGACCACGACACCGATTCTTGGGTATCCACTTCCACAAGGACAATTCATTCTTGACACAGATGCCAGTAATATCGGTATTGGTGGAGTCCTTTCGCAGTATCAAGATGGACAAGAGCGAGTCATCGGTTACTTCAGCAAGGTGCTATCGAAGGAAGAACGAAACTACTGCGTTACCAGGAGGGAACTATTGGCCATGGTAAAATCGGTGGAGCACTTCTATAAGTACCTCTATGGACGTGAATTCCTACTCAGGACGAATCACGCTGCATTGAAGTGGCTCCTGAATTTCAAGAACCCCGAAGGCCAAGAAGCTCGTTGGATCAAGACGCTCCAAGAATATGACTTCGAGATAGCACACCGAGTGGGGACGAGCCATAAGAATGCAGTTGCATTGTCCAAAAGGCCATGTCCACCTGAGTGCCCACATTGTAGTCGTTTGGAGGATGAGGAAGCAGCCCTCTATAGAATCACCGTTGTCAATGACGATTGGTTACCTGCAGCAATCAAGCAAGAGCAAGAAAAAGACCCAGAACTTCGAATGCTTTGAGAATAGGAAAAAGCGAATCGCCGTCCTTCTTGGCAAGAAGTAGCACCATCTTCACAGACTTTGGAGGCGAACTGAAGTCAGTGGGACTCCTTGGTATCAGAAGATGACCTGCTCAAGAGAAATCTCGAGAGCAACGATGGGTCGGATAATCGGATAAAGTTGGTCATTCCTAGGAGCCGAGTGTCGGAAGTACTTGGATATGTACATGATGGAACTTCAGGGAAACATCTAGGAGTGAAAAAGACACTGCAGCGAATACGAGAGCGGTTCTACTGGGTGAAATGCAGTGGCGACGTCAGGGAGTGAGGCCGTAAATGCACCGTGTGCTTTGCCAGCAATGGGCCTCATCGTAAACCAAGGGCACCCATGAGACAGTACAATGTTGAAAGCCCTTTCGAGAGGATCGCTATGGATATTGCGGAGCCGTTTCCAGTGACTGATAATGGAAATAAATATATCCTTGTCTGGACTACTTCACCAAGTGGGTGGAAGCGTATGCGATCCCTAACCAGGAAGCCGTAACTGTCGCCGATGTCCTAATAAATCAACTCATCAGTCGTTTTGGGGTGCCATTGAAACTTCACTCTGATCAGGGCCGGAACTTCGAGAGTGAAGTGTTCAAGAAGATGAGCAAGAAGTTAGGAATCAAGAAAACAAGAACAACTTCATTGCATCCACAGTCAGATGGCATGGTGGATCGAATGAACCCAACCATAAGGAAGTATCTCTGCAAAGTCGTAGATCAACACCAACAGGACTAGGATCAACATATTCCATTCTTCTTGATGGCCTACAGATCTGCAGTACAGGAATCTACAGGACAGACTCTGGCGAAGGTTCTATTTGGACAAGAGATGAGGCTTTCGTGTGACTTGGTCTTCGGATGTAGACCTGGTGAGGACATAGTGGATGAAGATTACGTCACGAATCTGATGAAAAAGATGAACGATATTCACGAATTGGTTCGTACTAATCTGAAAATCGCCAGCGATCGCATAAAAGACCGATACGACATCAGAGCTGAGGGTGCAGGATACGCAGAAGGAGACTTGGTGTGGTTGTACAATCCACAAAGGAAACGAGGTATTTGTCCAAAACTACAGAGATCTTGAAAAGAACCTTATACCGTCAAGAGGAAGATCAACGATGTCATCTACCGCATCAGTAAAGAACCAAGTGGCAAACCAAGAGTCGTTTATTTCAACAGACTAGCACCATTCGAGGAACACAAGATCAACAAGTTCAACAAATTTGTCCCGAAGGAAAGGAGCTTACATTCGACGAATTCATTGGGACATACAGTGGTTCATCAAAGGCAAGGTTTGGCGTCACCAAGGAAGAGCACCGCGACCTTTTTGCCATTCCTGTAGAATACGCACTAGCTCACTGCGTCGCCGAGTTCATGAGGAAGTTCGGAAAGTTAGAGGAGCTGTATCAACAAGGTCCCTCCGTCGGTCGAGCACTAGAAATAGAAGATATCAGCGCTGAAGGAAAAAGGTATCTGTTTTATCTTATAACGAGAGGAAGATCTTCTGAGAAACCCACTTACAAGGACCTCTGGGAGACGCTAGTCGACTTGCGAAGCTGCATACTCGGGAAGGACATACAGAAGATTGCTGTTCCAAAGCTGGAGTGTGAACTGAACGGCTTGAATTGGAGAATTGTAAGGAACATGTTAGAGGTTTTATTTAGATTCACCGGAGTTGAAATTCTGGTATGCTGCTGGAACTTCAAAGGAACTCCAAGAGAGAAGACAGTGCCATGTTATTTCTACCATATTGCACGTTGTAAAAATTGAACCAGTTGTCCCTATTTTCATAACGATCAGAGTGCATTCCAGAAAGAATGCGTTTTAAGGAGGGGGCAGTGTAATGATATGCCCCTTGAAAGGGCTACAGAAACATCAGCAGGAAGGCAGGAGTACAACGATCATCCTGTATCACGCATCCTCGATTGCTCTCCAACCTCTCAATGATTCCTACATACACCAGCATATTTCCGAACACTCAATATATGCCGCAGTGACAAATAACGTCACAGAAGATCATGGAATGTTCTGGAAACAAAAGATGGAACAATTAGAGAGAGAGAGGTTTGTTCTAAGAAGCCTCTAGAACAAAGAGAAGGGGACGGAAGATCATTCGAGAAGGTTCTCGAACTAAAGCCTGCCAAGAGATCTCATATATAAACGGCCGAATAACTGCCGTCAGTCAGTCGAGCAGCGAGTGTCACAGAGACAGTTATATACCGCGTGATATAAATCGTTTTACATAAATAGTAGTTATGAGTTCGATATAAATTAGTGTTTCTTTAGTTAAAATAAATCAGTTCGATGATAAATAGTGTCGTGTTCGCTTCTGCACTCGAATAACGTAACAGTACATATTAACCATCATCTTGAATACCTATTGTTGGCATGTTAAAGTGAATAAATCTGTTAACAATTATTTTGGCTTATATTTCTATCTTGGATTTTTTTCTCAGTAATTCAGCTGTGAAAACTGAGTGGCGCCTGACAAAAGGTTAAACCCAACTAGTAAACAATAAGAAGAACTAACTCACGACCTGCTCCCAAACGAACGAGCTGCCGTGCCTATAACGAATAAAAATCTTTTTCTTTTACAAAACATCAAAAGAGTTGTTATAGGTAATTGGCGCCCAACGTGGGGCCTGATTCTCAGACTGTTAAATAGGTCATTATAAAAATAAGATTTTTGAAACTTTTTAGCACAACATCAGCTGGAAAAAACTTGTGGAGAATTGAACATTCGACCAAGGATTCTATTGAAGTTCACTTGGAGTTTTATTGGAGTTTCATTGGAGTTCTGTACACTGGAGTTCTGGATTCGAGCAGCCCTCTTTTAGTCCAACTTCATCAACCTGTAGTGAGGTGAGTCATTCAGTGCACAGAGTATTTCTGCATTGCAGCCTTTACCTTTTGGAGAATTTTCATTATGATTATGTGATCAGGTTGTTTTCATGTGCATTTATTCAGGTACCCTGATTATTTTTTAGGTATATATAAATACCTGGGCATATATTACTCAACCTAATTTTCAAAAAGGAACAAAAAGTTTTAAAAATGGAGTCTGAATCAAAAGCTAGACATTTACTCATTGAGGAAGTCAACTATGAATTGAGATTGAGAGGAATAGTAACAAATAGGCCTATGACTGACAAACGTAAAGTTCTATCATTAGCCATGAAGAGAGAGGAGAAGTCGGGTATATCAGCTACTAGTCTTGTTGATACAGAGTACAATTTTGATAATAAAAAAAATTCAATCAGTAATACTTAAAACCACATAAGTCAAGCAATTCCAGATTTTAATGGCCCAGTAACTGATACTTTATATTTGATGTTAAGATCTCGTTTGGCACATGTTATGATGAAAATAAACAGAATTAAAAATGTTGAAGGTAACACAACACCTACAGAATTTCGTAATGAAGCATATGCTTCCTGTTTAACTTTAGAAGCAGAGTTAGATGAGAGGATCAAAGAAGAACCATCCATATTTGATCAATCTGTCAATACATTTTCCCCACGAATTCATCCTAACATGTTGCCAAGCACTTCGAAACCAGCTTTCATTTATAAGTGGGACTCAAAATTTGACGGTTCAAAAATATCTCTAGGGGTCAAATCATTTCTAGAAAAGGTTTATGAACTAGCTGAAGCTAGACAGGCTACTCGACAGCAACTGTACGAATCTGCAGTTGACTTATTCTCTGGTAAGGCTCTTTTGTGGCTTCGTCATGTCAAAGAGAACAATATTGTAAGAGATTGCCCAGGTAGAACACTAATATTGGTTCAATATTGAGTCAATAAATGTGAATGTTGGAAAAATATTAATTTTAATTATTGGGTCAATAAATCAATGTGAACATTCTGGAATCTTGGTGCTATGTTGAATTTCAATCTTGTTTCGATATGCTCTATCCAATATCGAGTTGATATTCGTATACAAGATTGGACAAATATATGATGCCAACTTATAGAAAACTGGTTTCTTATGATTTTCATATGTGAAATCGATATTGAATTCATATTCCCCTACTATATTGGCTAAAATGAGGATGTGATTATTTTGCAATATAATCTTCATGTTGAATTATAATATTCAACCAATATTGAATTTCGTTTTTCAACAAAACCACACAAAACTCGAAATCAAAATTCGAAGCCATATTAGCCTCATTAAAAAATTGCGATATTTGTACAATATCAAATCCATTTTCGTATCCTGTATCCCAGAATACTTAGTTTGCAAGTTGAACGAATGCGGTATTTGATGTCTCTCAGCAGTCGTTTGTTGGAGGCGTGCTAGTGGCGCCAGCTGTTATAACGTAGCTCAAATACTAAGAGAAATATCACGAATATCGATTCGATATTAGAAATCCAATGTCAGTGCAATATTGGTTCTGGCATATTTCATTAGTTATATCTATCTGAAATGGGTCGCATATTGATGAACTAATATTGGCTGAATACAAATACAAAATATTGATACAATATGTTTTCCAAGATTGATTCGATATTGGGAATACAATATCAGCCCATCATGAAAATTGACATATTGTATTCGTTAATATTTCGCCAATATCAAATAAATATTGGCAAACTGATATCGGCTGGTCACAAAATTTCAATGTTATTACAACATTGGCACTGGATTGATTATTGAATATCGAAATGATATTGAATCACCAATATCAGTGCAATATTGCTGGACAACGAAGAGCAATATTCACCAACCATCATAAATCTGATATTGATGCAATATTTTTTTCCATGATTGATTCAATATTGGAAATACAATATTAGCCCAATCATGGAAATTGACATTGTGATCGTCAATATTTCACCAATATCGAATAGATATTGGTAAATAAATATCGGCTGGAAACAAAATTTCAATGTTATTACAACATTGCTGGACAATGAAATGCAATATTCACTAACCATCATAAATTGGATATTGAGTCAATATTTTTTTCCAAGATCTATTTGATATTGGAAATGCAATATCAGCCCATCATGAAAATTGACATATTGTGATCGTTAATATTCCTCCAATATCAAATAAATATTGACAAATTGATATCGGCTGGTCACAAAATTTCAATGTCATTAAAATATTGGCAATGGATTGATGATCGAATATTGAAATGAAAAATTGGTTTGATATTGGTGCGATCTGGTAATTCCATATTCAATATTCGAATATTGGGCTAATATGAAACCAAGTTCTAGCCAATATGATGTTCTACCTGGGTGGGACTCTTTATCTAAACGTTCAGAACAGGATTTCTTGAGTAGGAACTATGATGAGGAGCTATGGGAAGCTATCAAACATAGGAAACAATTTGAGGATGAATCCATCGTCATTTTTGTGGCTGTAAGGGAGCAACTATTCAGTAGGCTCACATCTACACCAGCACTAGTCACAAAAGTGAAGTGGATTCAGAAGAATTTAAGACCTGAATTTGTAGAGAAACTAGCTCTTAATAGGTATAATTCAGTAGAGGAATCAATCACTGATGTGAAATGATGTGAAAGTTCCAGAAGAAGTTTTCAGAGATCTTCAGGATAAATTCAACTCAAGGAAATCTCATGTCAATTCTGTTGCCTGTGATTTAGATGATGAGTTCAATAATTGCAGTTTGGAAAGCAATAATTTTCAACCAAAAAAATCTTGAAATTCAAGAGTATATAAAAAATCAAACTATAATCAGCAAGCTAGCAGTAGCACTGAAAATAAAAGTAGTGAAAATAGAAAACCTATGGTTTGTCTTAATTGCAAATTAGAAAATCATCATTTTAGGCATTGTACTTTGAAAAGAACTAAATTCTGCTTTAGATGTGGAAATCCAGGAGTAACTTCAAGCGAATGCTCAAAATGTTCGGGAAACGAGTCCCGGAGGTAATACCATTTAATCCTGGGAACGTTTTGCCTCCGCAACTTGATGCCACAAACAAAGTTCGTACATCAGAACAAATTAAATTGATTTCATTCGTCAAAAATTATTTTCAAAAAATTAATGCTACTGCTCCTATTTTCGTCAAGAGAGATTTTGACAATAGACCCTATGTAAACGTAACAGTATTTGGACAGAAATTATTGCTTTGCTAGATTCAGGTGCAAGTAAAAGCACAATTGGAAATAAAGGTATTGAATTCGTCGAATCTTTGAATCTAGATATAAAAAATTCTAAACAAAATTTTGTTCTTACTGCAGATAATACAAGACAGACTGTTACAGGTACAGTTGATATTCCTATTTTAGCAGGAAATAAATGTCAAATTATTTCATTCCTCATAGTTCCTTGCTCAAAATGCTCAAAATGTTCGGGAAACGAGTCCCGGAGGTAATACCATTTAATCCTGGGAACGTTTTGCCTCCGCAACTTGATGCCACAAACAAAGTTCGTACATCAGAACAAATTAAATTGATTTCATTCGTCAAAAATTATTTTCAAAAAATTAATGCTACTGCTCCTATTTTCGTCAAGAGAGATTTTGACAATAGACCCTATGTAAAGGTAACAGTATTTGGACAGAAATTATTGCTTTGCTAGATTCAGGTGCAAGTGAAAGCACAATTGGAAATAAAGGTATTGAATTCGTCGAATCTTTGAATCTAGATATAAAAAATTCTAAACAAAATTTTGTTCTTACTGCAGATAATACAAGACAGACTGTTACAGGTACAGTTGATATTCCTATTTTAGCAGGAAATAAATGTCAAATTATTTCATTCCTCATAGTTCCTTTATTAAATTACTCCTCTATACTAGGAAGTGATTTTTGTAATCAGTTCAAATTGAGAGTGAATTTCGAAGATAATTCTTGGGAGGTCAGTGATTGTACCAATGTCAATATCGCTTCAGTCGGATTAAATAATGCCATGTCATTCACAGCTGATCAAGTTAAAAGTCTAGACGATATGTCCCGAGACCAGAAAATTGTAGTTATTGAAGTCATTTCAGAATTAAAAAGATTATCTAAAGATGGTCAATTGGGGAGAACTAATAAACTGACGTACCATATTGAAACTGGGGATGCTCAAGCTGTCAAGCAACGGCAGTACTTAATGTCACCTTGTATGCTAGGTCATTTGAAAAAGGAATTAGACAATATGTTAGCTCTTAATGTAGTTGAACCATCCAGTAGTGAATGGTCATCTCCAGTACTGTTGGTAAAAAAGGCTAATGGGGAATTTCGTTTCTGTTTTGATGGTCGTTAGTTGAATTTGCTCACTAAGAAAGACAGCTATCCATTTCCTGTAGTTGATAGAATTTTATCATTGTTAGGCAAGGCAAACTATATTTCATCCATTGACTTGAATAGTGCATTTTGGCAGATTCCCTTGGATGATGAATCTAAGGAAAAGACTGCATTTTCTGTTCCTGGGAGGAGCCTATTTCATTTCAATGTCATGCCTTCTGGTCTTTCTAATGCTGCCCAATGCCAACAGAGACTAATGGACGCCATTTTTGGTCCAGAGATGGAACCTAACGTATTTGTGTACTCAGATGATGCATCATTATTAGTTCAACCTTTCAAGAACACATTCAATTACTCAGAGAAGTGTCAAAGCGGTTGAAAGAAGCAAACCTCACAGTGAATATTGATAAATGCGATTTTTTTAAATCTTCACTCAAGTACCTGGGGTTTGTTGTAGATAAATATGGGTTAAAAACAGATTCTTCAAAAGTTCTTGCTATGGTGAATTTTCCTAGACCAACAAATACTACAGAAGTAAAAAGATTCACTGGCTCATGTAGTCGGTATAGGAGGTTTATTCCACAATTTTCAACCTTGATGTCACCTATGAATGATCTTTTGAAAAATAAGAAAAAAAGACAAAAGATAAAATGGTCTGAGGCAGCAGATAATTCTTTTCAGGATATAAAATTAGTATCTGAACTTGTCTTGGCTAGCCCAGATTTTTTCATATGTGATACAATGTGATGCATCAGACACTGGTCTAGGTGGTGTACTAACTCAAAATCAAAATAATGTGGAAAAGGTTATAGCTTATGCTTCAAGAAGTCTTTCAAAAAGTGAAAGAAACTAAAGTACCACTGAAAAGGAAACCTCAGCTTGTATTTTTGCCTGCGATGAATTTCGTCCATATGTAGAAGGAGTTAAATTTACTCTAGTTAGTGATCATGCATCCCTCAAATGGTTTTTTAAAATGAAGAATCCCACAGGCAGACTTGCTCGCTGGAGTGTTCGGTTCAGCCAGTTTGATTTTGACATTGCTTATATCAAAGGAGCATTGGATGTGATTCCTGAGATTTCATCTCGTAGTCCAGTTGATTCACCTTCGGAAGACTCTGAGAAAGTGAGTGTGTCTGAAGAAATTTGTGTGATGAATGGAAATTGCATTTCCTTGGATATTGATTAAACCAAATTAGATTCATTTTATGAGGATATTCGCACAGAAATTCTACATAAACCTGATGAGTATCCACAATGCTCAGTAAAATAACGTTTCTGATTGAAAGTTGTTGGTTCCGAAGTGTCAAAGAAAACACATAATATCTTCATGTCATGATCCTAGTACTGCTTCACATGCAGGTTACCATAAAACATATACTAGAGTAGCTCTTATGTACTATTGGCCAAAGATGAGGAGAGATATAACTCAATACGTGAAATTATGCAAGATGTGCACTTCACAAAAAGCACCGGATCACTCAAAATTTGGACTGATGGGTACTGAGCGTAGTGTACGTTTTCCATGGCGAGTGATAGCCGTAGATTTAATGGGACCTCTTCCTAGAAGTTCAAGTGGTTTTCAATACATTTTGGTAGTATCTGACTGGTTTACTAAATATCCTTTGATTTGTCCTTCTAGCAGTATAATAAAATTTTTAGAAAATGATGTTTTCCTAGTTTATGGAGTGCCTCAGCACATAGTATGCGATAATGGCAGACAACTCATTAGTAAATCCATGAATAAACTAGTTCAGGACTATGAGTCTACGTTTCGATATACGCCATATTATCATCCTCAGGCTAACTATGTAGAACGAGCAAACCGTACCATCTGTACAGCAGTCCAGAGTTATGTAAATGGAAATCATAAGTCATGGGATAAGGAGTTGCCTAGGATAGCATATGCTATGAGAACTGCGGTACACCATGTGACAGGTTACAGTCCTGCCTTTTTGAATTTCGGACGTGAGGTTCCCTGTTCAGGAAAATATTATGGAATAGGAAAGGTACAATTAGATACAACCAGTAGAGAGCGATGGGCTCAGAACTTAGGTAAATTATCTGAAATTTTTAAGGATGTTCAGAATAAATTGAATTTATCATATAAAAGGAATGCCAAATATTATAATTTACGGAGGAGGGACATCATCATTTTCCGTAAGAGACAAGTGTTGGAAGTGGAACCAGGTCCTCTCAAATGCTGCTAACAGTTTTGCTCAAAAGTTAGCTCCACACTACACTCTTTGTACGGTGGCAAAGGAAAAATCAAAACTAGTATATGTTTTGGAGTACAAAGATGGCTCAGATGCCGGAACTTGGCATGTTCAGGATTTAAAACCATATCATGGATCACTTACTGATGTCTCCACAATCCATAGTGATGAGGAATCTGCATGTGACGATTAGTAGGAATGATGATCATGAAGAGGTTACTGAACACATCACGCGAGTGATTTGTACAAACCATTGTAGATACAAGTTAAGGTAGATTGTTGGTTGACTTAAGCTAAGCCTCAATTCATAGATGATAGGAATTAGTGAATAGGTAAATTGAGCTCAATTTAATATTGAGGATTTTTTGTCTGTACATATAGATTCCGAGTATAAAAAATAGTCATGTTTCAATGCCTATTTTTTATGTCCGAGGAAGGGGGTGAATGTAACATGGAGATTTGCCTTTTCATGTTCCATGGTGTGAATTCTGAAAAAAGGTAATGGGGAAGCTTTGTAGAGATGCACTGCGTAACTCAATGAATTCTTCTCTAGGTTTTGAAATACTTTACATAATTCCATCTTGTTAATTTTTTTCATTTTGTCCATGACTGGATGATTGTTGGGTTATTTTAGTCCACGTCTCAACAATTCTTACACATTTGTCAGATGCCCATGAATATTGTTGTTTCCATCATAGTCACTTGCCAGTAGACGATTGTTTGTCGCGTTTAGTGGCAGTGGCCTGTGTAATGGTGCAGGGATATTCGTATCGACTAATGTATCGACTATCGTATCGACTATCGATTTCATGATCGATATTCAATATTTCATTCAAGTTGCATTCCTGAATCTGACTTGAATCATATTATTTGAGTGGCTAGATTGACGCTGCGCAGGGACGAAATTTGGGTTGTATTATTTTTTTGCAATAGATCAAAAGTGCTCTGGTCTGATCTTCTTGTTGATTCCTTCTTTTGCGAAGAGGTTTCATGTGCTGGAGCCAAAATAAGGCCCTTTTCGATTTTGGCTCTCGTGCGATCAGGTCAGGTGGTGGACACCTATTTTTGTGTTAGGCCTTTCCGATAGGAAGGTGAGAAATATCGAATCTCTCTTTGTGTGAATGATATTCGATAGGGTATGTACATTCCAGATATCACGGCCTTATACAGGGGGTGCGGGGTACAGAAGTGGATGATATGAACTTCATTTTCTTTTGACCACATGCTATGTTTCAGGACTTGAATTGAATTTTATCAATCAACACTGTTAACTGGATGGATCTCTTAATATCGAATCTCATAACTATGGGCATTTAGAAATCTTGAACTGTTTTCTGGACTTCACTGTTTGTACATCACGTGGACACTTTTTTCGATGGTTGAGGCACCTGAGGGATCTTCGTGCTTTGGAGCCTGAGTCACCAACACACTTGAAGGTAGAAGCAAGACCCTGGTGATTACTTGTGTATGTCTCTGGGCATCTATAGGACCCGACAGCCTGGAATTTCTGGCAGAATCCTTGCTGCCAACAGTGCGAGTCCCTAGCAGCCTTTCTGGTTCAGATAGCCAGTGATCCTGACTTCTTACAGGATGTCCAGGGAAGTCCAGGCTCCCGGTATGTTTGATGATCCTTCATCCCTAGGATTTTGTCACTTTGGAGCCTGAACTCCCAGTGCCCAGTCAGATAGTGAGACGTCCTGGTCCAGCTTGGATAGTAGGAAGAGCTTGCCCTGGTGGCAGCCTGTGGACCCGTCAGCCAGAGTTGCAGCGCAGCATCCAGTTGCCCTGGGATAAACCAAGTGCCCAGGTCTCCAGGTGGTTGTGACTCCTGTCAACTGTGTGGGGATCCAGTTTTCCTAGCACACCTAACCCCTACCACCGACTGAGGGAGGAGTGTCTTTGTTTCATCCAGGTAGTGAGATCTAGTGGACCACATTTGGAATCTCATGGTACAAAATCCAGAACTTGCAGTTGAGGTCAGAATTTTCAATATACATACTTTTTTTCCCTGTCTCGAAGACATTTAACATGACATATTTTTTCACTGTCTGAGGACATTTAAAATATACTTTTTCTCCTGTCTGAGGACATTTGACATACATATTTTCTCCCTGTCTTGAGGACATTTGATATAAATATTTTTCACTGTCTAATGTCATGAGATATTTGAACACTCGTCAATGACACATAACAGTCTAAGATCAAATTTTATATATAATAGAATCATTGGGTCTGTTAGAGACTTTGTGAACCCAAAGTTTAGGCCTATATGAAGAAAAATCTACCCTTGTACTGAGTTACAATCATAGTACATATTTACCACCATTTCGAATACCTATTGTTGGCATGTTGAGGTGAATAAATCTGTTAACAGTTATTTCGGCGTATATTTCTATCTTGGATTTTTTTCTCAGTAATTCAGCTGTGAAAACTGAGTGGCGCCTGACAAAAGGAGAACCCCACTAGTGAACAATAAAAAGAACTAACTCACGACCTGCTCCCAAACAAACGAGTTGCCGTTCCTATAACGAATAAACATCTTTTTCTTTTCCAAAACATCAGAAGAGATGTTATAATATTTGTAGTGGTGGTAGGTTCGAGAGGATCTCTAAAGCTGCTGTTGGAGTGGTTTTTATTGCACCAGTGGCACTCAGGCACGCTTGCCTTTGAATAGCACTGAGCCATCGATTCACTTCAGCGTGTTGTGTCTTTGGCCACCAAACTACTGACCCATATGCTATTATAGGCCTGATGACGCTGGCATAGAGCCATGTGGTCATTTTTGGTTGCAGTCCCCAATTTTTTTCCGCACATTCGTCTGCACAGATTGAAGGCTACTGTACTTTTTTGAACAATTTTTTGTCAATCAGTTCCAGGATATTCATGATATTTTGTAATAACCGTTCTCCTCCTATAATTTCAACGCCCTGTATCTCAGAAACGAAGCAACTCTGGACATATGTTAATAGAAACTTTTCTTCCTGAAATGACTCAACGAATGACGACCTGCAGATAGGAACCGTTGTTAGGGTACACCCTGTATATTATATATATCACAGTTGAAAGGGTAGTAGAAGAATGAAATCAGAAGAAATAGGAAAATATACATGGTTGTAGGGATATCAATGTACCAGAATAGCATAAAGATTATGAGATACCCGGTAAACAGTTTCTTCACGGAAACATAAATGAAATATCAATTTCACGTCATATAAATGATGGTAAAGATCAAACATACGTATCCAAAATACGTATTTTCTGAGGAAGGAAGTCACAACTTTTAGCGTTGTATGAACGTCAATTTAGTTTAGTCCTATATGCATCTTCACAATAACATTTTATATCAGCTTAGCTTTCATATCAACTTAGAAGGAATGTTTTCTCTGAGGCGATTAGTCCCAACATCCAGAGTCGTATTAGGAGTGTTTTATCAATTCCCATATGATTATAGTGTAACCTACTCATTATATATTCTCTCATAGCTTTAGGAATAACCATCTGATTACCTTTGATAGCTACTCCTTTCCGGATAACTAGTTCCTCTTTTACATTCCAATATGACCAAACTAAACTGTGGACGTTCTTTTTTTCAATGAGCCAACCATTCTTGATATAATTATCCGAAGTTGTTGATTCAATATCATTTGTAGTTTTCTGTTGGACCATTCAAAACTTCTGTGGACTGATACTATCATTATTGTCGATCAAATTCACCTGAGCTTCCACATTAGACTCGATCAAATCAAAATTCATCATAGCTTCCTCGTGACAATGTATCCGCAAAATATACCGGAGTTCCTGGTTTATATTCATCAGAAAAATCATAGTTTTGTGATGTAACTCTCAATTCTTGGAGTCGAAGTGGAAATTTATCTATTGATTTTCCAAATATAGCTTTCAAGGGCTTGTGATCAGTTTCCACCTCGAATGTTTTTTATGAAGGTATGTCATGTGTATCAACTTTTCTGATAAAAATCAAATCTCCTGTTCTATTTGATATATTCAGAATATTTCCAACCATTGAGAGAGCATGACTGATGAAAATAATCTCTTCTGGGCTTGAGTTACCGAGGATGATTTTTTTCTCACTATTTCAACCTGTTTCAGAGTTTATGATTCCAAATAGTATCAATATAGTTTTCAGTAGAGCATAACTTGTTTTCGTTATTATTTCTTCGTGCCTGAACTTGACTGTGATGATAGTCTTATTGAGTTTGATTATACAATTTTCTTTTTATTTTCGGATGCCTTTTACACCAGTCACGCACAAATATGAGCTAATCTCTGGCTACCCTCACTACATCATTCATCCATTAATTTTTTTTTAATTGAAATATTCATTTGGAATGAAAAAGGAATTGTGAAAGTGGTTGTGGAAGATTTCATGCAATATATTATATTTTTGTTCTGCATTTCCTGCTCTCAATACCTCCTACCAGCTTCCACTTCATGGGAATGTCTTTCATTCTCCAATATGAGCTGGATAATTTCTTTGTTTGCAAATAGTGAATTCAGTTATTCCTTTGCTGGAGATGCAGTTAGTAAGTACACACAGTTGACCTTTCTGGTCTGAGGCTCCAGACCACATATTGTATATCCCAAAATTCGTGTTGGCAAAAAAATTATCAAGACAATTCCCTTGGTCATGAGTGGCCTCAAACACTGTTTGTAGTAGCCCAAAGGATAAAAAAAAGTGCCTCACTTTGATTGCATCTGGATCATTCACATTATTGATATGGACGTTGAAGTCCCCTGTGATGAATATTTTTAGTTTTTTTTTTTAATTTTTCAATTCATTGCGAAGCATTTGACATTATTCCGATCAAATTATCAACTATCGTTCGTTCAGTTGACCTATATACAGACACCATAGCAAGTTCAAAATCTTGAAGTTGGGACATTGAGGTTATATTGTCAAAATTTTCGACTGTAGTATTCATCAGACTATCATGTATAGATAAGAGCCTTCCTCACGACAGTTTTCTCTACAGTAAAAACTTACTGATTGAGAATCCTTGATGGTTGAGTATTCGATTTTATCAGATGTTAACCAATGCTCTGAGATGAAAATTGATCTCATTGATGGGTGACTCTGAAGGAAGTGTTCTATTATCAGTATTTCGTTTGATATACTCCGGGTATCTGAATGAAGAACAGAGATGCTTTCCCCTACATCTTTATTAAATGACACTATAGGATTGGAATTGATGTTGACACAGGATCAAATTCTGCAGTTGCTCTTGCTATCCTCCTCGGGAATAAAAACTTGGTGACGAGGGCCCTATTTAGCCAAGCTACTTCCTCTCAGACTTCCTTGTAGAATTGTTGGTTTATTGTGACTCTCATTGTAGAATGAAGATCCGAACGCGTTGACTGAATTTTCTCACAGCGAACTCAAGGGAATTTCGCCTCTAACATATTTTGTGAGTATTCGATCTCCGAATCTGGTTTTAATCCTGTGACATGAAGCGTTAAGTATTTGAGAACAGCTGTTACAGTGGTATCTTCCACATTCCTACTCACCATGAATCTCCTGCGTTTCTATTTTGGCTTTTGTATTCCCAGTCATCATCTTCTTTGGGTGCGATTCCTCATTCTTCCTTAGATCCACCTTCTTTAGGGGCCATCGTATGTCGGGGACATACATTGTCATCACAAGTGAGTGTTTGGATCTCTCTTATTTCAGAGAGTATTTTTGCCTTTAGGACTGCAGTACGCACAGCTATTGGCTGGATCTTATAATGTCTACTGACCAACTCTCCAGTGTATTCGTGTTTCTTGGTATGAGGCTCCCTTGTGACATTCATAACCTCGTTTTAATCTTCTTCTCTTCCCGAAATCTTTGAGTATGGTCACTTATTGACAATACCCTTATTTGTAACTTTTTCTTTTTCTTGCATGTTCGAATGTGTTAACGGTTGCTGTGTGGCTGTAGTACTTGTGGATTGAACATTCTTATCTGAAGCCAATTTATGTTATTTTGTTTGGTCAAACAGATAGTTTTTCTGCAGCGTTTGCGGGAGTTCTTCATTGTTGATCACTCACATTCTTTGTTTCATATTCCTTAAATTCATCATGTTTGATTTGGTCTACTAGAGTCCAAATTTTTCCTTGAAGTAGATCTTGATCTCCTTGCATTTGTGAAGTGAATATTTCGTTGTTCTCCTCAAGAGACATCACGAAAATTTCATAATGCTGTCCTCGCCTTCCATGTTAGCACATGGTGAACATATTGGCATGTTCATTTCCACTATTTTCTTGCCGTTCACACGCACTGTACAAGCAGAGTGGTATTTTCATCACATTTAATGCACTTTGTTTTACCTCTAACACCCCTAGCACAGTGATGACAATCCTTATCTGGACGCGTCTCTTCGAGTGTATTGACAGCATCGGCCATCTTGGCATATACAGTCTGTCCAAGATGAGGTTGAACAGCATGGGGATCTCGGAAACGGTAGGAGATACGAAGTCGTTTGAATGGGGAAAAAGTTGCGCATTCGAAAATTCTGAAAATTATTTTCAGTTTTTGAGTTACCCATATCGGAAATAGTCAATTTTTGGAATATCTATTTCATTATTTTTCTCCGTTAATATTAGAGATACAGAAAAACTGAAAATACTTTTCCGTAGCAACTTTTGATAACGTTCAACGTGATGTAACCGTTTTTTTATGCGACGATTCGTATCCGTAGAACCATCGTCAACTTATGTTTTTAGAATACGGCCCTGATAATATTTTCACAGATTCTGAAAGATTTTTTTATTTTGAATTCAACCATGTATTATACAAGGTGATTTATGTGTGTTTCAATCTTCTTCAAGCCATCATCAATGGTTTTTCGAAATTCCAAAGGAAGAATGCCATCGTTTTTACGACCTTCCAAAGGCAAATAGCCATCAGTTCAACTTATTTCTGATCATTCAGTGTCAAAATTGATGGATTAGTTATTCGATACTGAAAAGTGAATGAAACATATTTCACTACATCGATCAATGCAGCGCTCAAAATTGTTGATGAATTCTTACACGAATAACTTCAACAACTTAACTCTGACAATACCTACAGAGACATTTATAACAAATGTTCAAAATGATAACCATTATTTTCTGAACAAAGATATCCTCTTCTCACAGTTGGTTCTGAGACATTGCTAAGCATTTCTGGGGTTATTCTATTGAATGCTTCGAAGACACTGTTCCTTAGTTCTTCTTATCATCAAAGGTACTTGCGTATACGAAGTTCGATATATCCTCTAAGACAAAATCCAGCTGTGTCGAATCAGGCGACCGCGCCGGCCAAGGGAACGTAGAATGAGTACCAATCCATTTTTCTGGATAAATAAGCACGGACTTCTCTAGAATTATGTATTATGGGGCTCTGGTCCCCATATTGTTGAATCCAACAGTTCTGAACTTCCGCAATCGGTGAATCGTCCAGAGCTTCCTCAAGATGATTCTCAAGCAAATTTGTATAATGTTCGGAAGTCTGTGTTCTATAGTGAGTAGGAGGACAAATAATTCGTGTACCAAATATTGCAACCCACATATCAAAGCCAAAACGGTGTTGGTTTCTTGCTGTAATGTATTAATGTTTATTTTCTCGTGAACAATAATGTGTATTTTCTCTATCGAAGATACCATGATTAGTAACCATCCTTTCATCAGTTCAGATGATTGTTCGAGGAAAATCTGCAAAATTTTGACATTTCCTGGTATATCACTCACAGAATGTCCTGCGCCTTTCGTCATCGCGTGGTTTTAGCGCTTGACATATTCTGAATTTGTATGGATGGAATTTTCGTTTTCACAAAATGAAATGGGTTGTTGATTGAAACTAGAGTCCCTGTATGTGTAATTCCCTGTGTATATATTTGTCAGTTTTGTTGTAATATGAGTACGGACACTATGACAAGCAGTGAAGGAAGGCATAACCCCAAATTCTCAAAATGACTTTTGAACAAAGACATGGATATGCTTTTCCATGCACTTCGGATCTTCTATCCTCTACTGCCGCAGTGAAGGGTACATCCATATATCTTTCTCTGTCTTTATTTCCATAAAGAAGTGGCGTCTCATCTCACTGGCGAAAAGGGGTCATAGTTTGTGAATCAATTTGTTTAAAGTATTTCTTTGAACAATTCAACCAATTAACAAACTCATATTTGTTCTCATAACATACTAAGACACTTCATAGGGCATGAACGATCAGAAAATCTGACAAATACAAGTATAATGATTATAATTCAAAAAAAGTATATCCTATGACAAGAATACAAAATTTCAAATAATGGTAGAGTAAAGTGGGGGTAATATGGCAACATAGAATTTAAATGCTCACAATCTAATAACCATCGCGCCTAGCTGAAAGACGATGGCTGCACGTTAGAGCTTACACAATATATTTTTGTGTCCAGAGTCGCTTGTTGCCATTTTTCCACACAGCAAATGATTACAAGTAAATAAAGACAACAATCTCTTTCACATGTAGGAAGATTTTGGATTTTTATTCTTAGATAATGGAAAAATTCATTCAATATACCAGGCTCGAAATTAATATTCGAAATTTTCCTATTTGAAGTTCGTAGCGATGGTAATTGATATTGAAATTTGAGTAATGTTTCATAACCGGATGATCCACACATGAATTTCATGACTAAAGCTTTTTCGACACTCTCTGCATTCCATTTATTACCATTATATTTAGAATTATGAGAAATATGTTGCTCATAAACTTAGAAAACCTTTCAATTTGTAATCGATTTCATTGATTCGCGCTTCAAAATACTGGAATTGACTATAATTTTGGTTGAAATATATTCCGAAACTATCGATTTGGGTCTTGAGTCGATTCAAAATATTCGTAACTTGCAGTCTTGTTTCAGAATATCTTTGCTTCAAGCTATTTTTCAAATGTTCGTCCTTTCCTTTGATTTTTTTTGTATCTTTCATCATTAACTATTAATTAATTTTGAATTTCGGCATATCGGCTGAATTCGATAAGGAATGTCTTCGATAAGCCTTCTGATGATGGAATGAAGGCTCCGCATTTTCTTTCAATTTGATGGTATGTTCCACTATGAAATCTTCACATTTGAAGTGCACCTATAATGTTAAAATTGAAATTATAAATGATATTATTCCATCGAATATGCATCATATTCAATCGAAAAATTCAAATATTGAGTACTTACTTCGCAAATCTTGCTACCTGAATTCAATTTCCATAGTGGCCGCTTCATATTTTCTTTCCATTTCTGTAACTGTTGTTGGTTAGAATGGGGGAAATGGAATAAATGAAAGGACTCGCTTCCATTTTTGCAATTCTCCACTACACAATCAGACATTTTAATTTTTGAAAACCTGAATTTTCAAATGATTTAATGTCATGTACGTTCATGAACTATAGTGCCCGCCAAATTGTTCATGTCATTTCAAACTTTTTAGGGTTATGCCTTCTGTCACTGCTTGTCATAGTGTTCGTACTCTTATTACAGCAAAAGTGTCAAATACACACAGGGACTCTAATTGAAACCAGTTGATGAAGTATTAGTGTGTTGACTAATTTTTATTCAAAATAAGTGGAACTGATGACATTTTTCCTTTGGAATTTCGAAAAATCATTGATGATGGCTCGAAGTAGGTCGAAACACACATGAATCACATTGTAGAATAGATGATTGAATTTAGAATGAAAAAACCTTTCAGAATCTGAGAAAAAATGATCAGGACCGCATTTAAAAAACTTAAGTTGATGATGGTTCCACGAATACGAAACGTTGCATGATAAAAACGGTATAACCTTGTTGAACGTCATCAGAAGTTGCTATAAAGAAGTATTCTTAGTTTTGCTGTATCTCTAATAATAACGGAGAAAAAAAATAAAATAGATATTCCAAAAATTCACTTTTCTCGATATAACTCAAAAACTAAATATAATTTTGAAAATCTTCGGAGGCTCTCGATATGAGCATCCGAATTTGCAACTTTTTGCCCATTTGAACGACGTCGTATCTCTTACCGTTTCCGAGATCCCCATGCTGTTCAATCTTATCTTGGACAGACTGTATACAGCCTGTCTTATTATGGAACAAAGAACAGAAGACAATAAAAATAGTTGGAGATGCCAAATGGATCATACGAAAAAAAAATTAGGAGATGAAATTGATCAAATACAGATGATAGGATAGTTGGAGATTATATACCGGGTGACCCGGAATCAATTTCCCCCATTGTATCTTTGTTGTTATTTTGTATGGATGTTTCAAATTTGGAACTTCGATTTGATGTTATGAATGTACAATTCAGCAAGTATCAATCCAAATATGTCACTTCCGGTTTGACCGGAAGCGCATCCAATTTTTATCTTTCGAATAGGAAGTATTATTTTCTTTTGAAAATTACAATTTTGTATAAAATTACCTTTACAATGACATATCACAATCATACTTCCAATTTACAATCTGCTGGTATAATTGACATTTTATAAAAGAAATACTTTTTGTGTTCCCCTCGTAACGGAACATTTTCATGAAAGTATGCTGTGGAAGATTGAACAATATCATGATTGTAAGCAACAATAATTCATGGCCAAACTTTTCACACAATAAGTTTTATGCAGACTAATTATTTTTATAATTTTAGTTTTACTCAATTTTTCAACGTCAATAAATAGGAATTCTTGAAGTTGGTTAGAAACTCAAATACATATTGAAATACGAAAAATGATAAAAAACCTGTACATTTTTGTTTCCTAATAATTTTTATGGAGATAATTTCCATGCTATACCTTGTATTGAACATTTCAACATCATGTTAGTTGGCTATGGAATTAAATTTATTCTAAAGGTCTGGAGTTATTTTTGAAACTGCACAATCGTACGCACAAAATATTCATTTAGATAATTTTCCTACAAAATAATAGACATTTGGAACATGTACAGTTTTATAACTCAATTTGAATGAAATTCAACATCTATAACAGACTCAATTAATCTAATTGTTCAAATTGTCGCCCGTTAACGTCAATGCATTTTTGTTTTTGTTTTTTTCGGAGCATGCCCGAATAACATTCATTAGTTGAGCCGGAATAATTTCGTAAATGGCTCTCCTTACCCTGTCTTCAAGTTCCTCGCGATTTTGAGGTCTATTATGAGCATAAACTTTATTTCTCAAGTGAGCCCAAACAAAAAAATCCATTGGCGTGAGGTCTGGTGACATTGGTGCCCAACGAACTGGGCCATGAGTACCAATCTAATTGTCGTTGAGAGTTCTAGTAAGATGTCCTCGTACTACATTCGAATTATGTAGACGTGCTCCATCTTGTTGGAAATACATAACGCGACGTGTCGCTAAGGAAATATCTTCAATAAGATTTTGAACTTCACCATTTAAGATTTGTAGGTAGCGTTCACTTGTTAAAGCTCCATCAAAAATAATTGGTCCCACTATTCTGGTTCCAAATATTCCTAGCCAAACATTGAATCCGAATATATCCTGTCTTCCTTCTCTGAACACATGCGGATTTTCTTGTGCCCAATAACGTGAATTATTTCTATTGAAATGACCATTGTTTGTAAAGCGTGATTCATTACTGTATAGAATATTGTAATGGAAATTTGGATTTTCTGTTTCTTTTTGTATAACCCAGTTACAATACTCAATCCTTCTCTGTGCATCATTTTAATACAAATATTGATGAATTTGATATTCGAATGAACGATACCGATGTTTTTTCGAAAATTTTCGTGCTGTTTCTCTAGGTACCCCGGCATCGATATTCGATCTGCCTTAATGATGTATTTGGATCAATTTCAACCGCTGCTAGATCAGTGATCTCCGTATCTTCGCTTACAATAATATGTTCCCCATCATGATTATTCCGTTCTTTTCTGAACTGTGACTCCAATATTGCAAAATAGTTTCTACTACTAGGGTGCAGACGGTTAGGATTCCTCTCCTGGTACAGACGCAAGGCTAAATAGGAATTTTTCCTTGCTTCTCCATATATCAACAACATATCAACCTTTTCAGTTTGGGTAAATCGGTAGTATTTGTTCATTTCACAAATGATTTCCTTAGACAATTCAGAACATTCGAAATGTCAACAATTTGGCGTAAACACAACAACAGAACAATTCAACAAATTTAATTCCATAGCCAACTAACATGAAGTTGAATTGTTCAATACAAGGTATAGCATGGAAATTATCTCCTTGAAAAATAATTAGGAAACAAAATTGTAGAAGTTTTTTCATTTTTTGTATTTCGATATGTATTTGACTTTCTAACCAACATTGAAAATTCCTATGAATAGATGTTGAAAAATTAAGTAGAACTAAAATTATAAAAATAATTAGTCTGCATGAAACTTACCGTGTAAAAAGCTTGGCCATGAATTATTGTTACTTACACGATATTGTTCAATCTTCCACAGCATACTTTCATGAAGATGTTCCGTTACGAGAGGAACACGAAAAGTAATTTTTTTATAAAATGTCAATTATACCAGCAGATTGTGAATTGAAAGTATGATTGTGATATGTTATTGTGAAGGTGATTCTATACCGAATTGTTATTTTCGAAAAAAAAATACGTCTCATTTGAAACATAAAAACTGGATGCGCTTCCGGTTAAACCGGAAGTGTCATAATTGGATTGATACTTGCTAAATTTTACATTCATAACATCAAATCGAAGTACCGAATTTGAAACATCCATATAAAATAATAACGGAGATACAGGGGGGTAAATTGGTTCCGGGTCACCTGGTATATTATATACAGGGTGTGTCCTTACTACGGTTCCTAACTGCAGTCCGTGATTTGATAGGTCATTTTGAGGAAAAAAGTTTTCATGAACATATCTTCGGAGTTGCTCTGTTTCTGAGATACAGGGCGTTGAAATTAAAGAAAATATACGGTAATTTTAAAATATCATGAATATCTTGGAACCGATGCGGATAAAATCTGGTACTTTTATATGTCGAATTTCCTGAGATTTCAGCATGTCGAGTGTCAATTGAATTTTTGGCGGAAATAATGAATTACTTATTTCTCCAATGCAGGTGTTCGATCATGATATTCAATACAGTGGTCACGATGAGAAATGTATCGAAACCTCATCTTTCTCTATCGAAGATACCATGATTAGTAACCATCCTTTCATCAGTTCAGATGATTGTTAGAGGAAAATCTGCAAAATTTTGACATTTCCTGGTATATCACTCACAGAATGTCCTGCGCCTTTCGTCATCGCGTGGTTTTAGCGCTTGACATATTCTGAATTTGTATGGATGGAATTTTCGTTTTCACAAAATGAAATGGGTTGTTGATTGAAACTAGAGTCCCTGTATGTGTAATTCCCTGTGTATATATTTGTCAGTTTTGTTGTAATATGAGTACGGACACTATGACAAGCAGTGAAGGAAGGCATAACCCCAAATTCTCAAAATGACTTTTGAACAAAGACATGGATATGCTTTTCCATGCACTTCGGATCTTCTATCCTCTACTGCCGCAGTGAAGGGTACATCCATATATCTTTCTCTGTCTTTATTTCCATAAAGAAGTGGCGTCTCATCTCACTGGCGAAAAGGGGTCATAGTTTGTGAATCAATTTGTTTAAAGTATTTCTTTGAACAATTCAACCAATTAACAAACTCATATTTGTTCTCATAACATACTAAGACACTTCATAGGGCATGAACGATCAGAAAATCTGACAAATACAAGTATAATGATTATAATTCAAAAAAAGTATATCCTATGACAAGAATACAAAATTTCAAATAATGGTAGAGTAAAGTGGGGGTAATATGGCAACATAGAATTTAAATGCTCACAATCTAATAACCATCGCGCCTAGCTGAAAGACGATGGCTGCACGTTAGAGCTTACACAATATATTTTTGTGTCCAGAGTCGCTTGTTGCCATTTTTCCACACAGCAAATGATTACAAGTAAATAAAGACAACAATCTCTTTCACATGTAGGAAGATTTTGGATTTTTATTCTTAGATAATGGAAAAATTCATTCAATATACCAGGCTCGAAATTAATATTCGAAATTTTCCTATTTGAAGTTCGTAGCGATGGTAATTGATATTGAAATTTGAGTAATGTTTCATAACCGGATGATCCACACATGAATTTCATGACTAAAGCTTTTTCGACACTCTCTGCATTCCATTTATTACCATTATATTTAGAATTATGAGAAATATGTTGCTCATAAACTTAGAAAACCTTTCAATTTGTAATCGATTTCATTGATTCGCGCTTCAAAATACTGGAATTGACTATAATTTTGGTTGAAATATATTCCGAAACTATCGATTTGGGTCTTGAGTCGATTCAAAATATTCGTAACTTGCAGTCTTGTTTCAGAATATCTTTGCTTCAAGCTATTTTTCAAATGTTCGTCCTTTCCTTTGATTTTTTTTGTATCTTTCATCATTAACTATTAATTAATTTTGAATTTCGGCATATCGGCTGAATTCGATAAGGAATGTCTTCGATAAGCCTTCTGATGATGGAATGAAGGCTCCGCATTTTCTTTCAATTTGATGGTATGTTCCACTATGAAATCTTCACATTTGAAGTGCACCTATAATGTTAAAATTGAAATTATAAATGATATTATTCCATCGAATATGCATCATATTCAATCGAAAAATTCAAATATTGAGTACTTACTTCGCAAATCTTGCTACCTGAATTCAATTTCCATAGTGGCCGCTTCATATTTTCTTTCCATTTCTGTAACTGTTGTTGGTTAGAATGGGGGAAATGGAATAAATGAAAGGACTCGCTTCCATTTTTGCAATTCTCCACTACACAATCAGACATTTTAATTTTTGAAAACCTGAATTTTCAAATGATTTAATGTCATGTACGTTCATGAACTATAGTGCCCGCCAAATTGTTCATGTCATTTCAAACTTTTTAGGGTTATGCCTTCTGTCACTGCTTGTCATAGTGTTCGTACTCTTATTACAGCAAAAGTGTCAAATACACACAGGGACTCTAATTGAAACCAGTCGATGAAGTATTAGTGTGTTGACTAATTTTTATTCAAAATAAGTGGAACTGATGACATTTTTCCTTTGGAATTTCGAAAAATCATTGATGATGGCTCGAAGTAGGTCGAAACACACATGAATCACATTGTAGAATAGATGATTGAATTTAGAATGAAAAAACCTTTCAGAATCTGAGAAAAAATGATCAGGACCGCATTTAAAAAACTTAAGTTGATGATGGTTCCACGAATACGAAACGTTGCATGATAAAAACGGTATAACCTTGTTGAACGTCATCAGAAGTTGCTATAAAGAAGTATTCTTAGTTTTGCTGTATCTCTAATAATAACGGAGAAAAAAAATAAAATAGATATTCCAAAAATTCACTTTTCTCGATATAACTCAAAAACTAAATATAATTTTGAAAATCTTCGGAGGCTCTCGATATGAGCATCCGAATTTGCAACTTTTTGCCCATTTGAACGACGTCGTATCTCTTACCGTTTCCGAGATCCCCATGCTGTTCAATCTTATCTTGGACAGACTGTATACAGCCTGTCTTATTATGGAACAAAGAACAGAAGACAATAAAAATAGTTGGAGATGCCAAATGGATCATACGAAAAAAAAATTAGGAGATGAAATTGATCAAATACAGATGATAGGATAGTTGGAGATTATATACCGGGTGACCCGGAATCAATTTCCCCCATTGTATCTTTGTTGTTATTTTGTATGGATGTTTCAAATTTGGAACTTCGATTTGATGTTATGAATGTACAATTCAGCAAGTATCAATCCAAATATGTCACTTCCGGTTTGACCGGAAGCGCATCCAATTTTTATCTTTCGAATAGGAAGTATTATTTTCTTTTGAAAATTACAATTTTGTATAAAATTACCTTTACAATGACATATCACAATCATACTTCCAATTTACAATCTGCTGGTATAATTGACATTTTATAAAAGAAATACTTTTTGTGTTCCCCTCGTAACGGAACATTTTCATGAAAGTATGCTGTGGAAGATTGAACAATATCATGATTGTAAGCAACAATAATTCATGGCCAAACTTTTCACACAATAAGTTTTATGCAGACTAATTATTTTTATAATTTTAGTTTTACTCAATTTTTCAACGTCAATAAATAGGAATTCTTGAAGTTGGTTAGAAACTCAAATACATATTGAAATACGAAAAATGATAAAAAACCTGTACATTTTTGTTTCCTAATAATTTTTATGGAGATAATTTCCATGCTATACCTTGTATTGAACATTTCAACATCATGTTAGTTGGCTATGGAATTAAATTTATTCTAAAGGTCTGGAGTTATTTTTGAAACTGCACAATCGTACGCACAAAATATTCATTTAGATAATTTTCCTACAAAATAATAGACATTTGGAACATGTACAGTTTTATAACTCAATTTGAATGAAATTCAACATCTATAACAGACTCAATTAATCTAATTGTTCAAATTGTCGCCCGTTAACGTCAATGCATTTTTGTTTTTGTTTTTTTCGGAGCATGCCCGAATAACATTCATTAGTTGAGCCGGAATAATTTCGTAAATGGCTCTCCTTACCCTGTCTTCAAGTTCCTCGCGATTTTGAGGTCTATTATGAGCATAAACTTTATTTCTCAAGTGAGCCCAAACAAAAAAATCCATTGGCGTGAGGTCTGGTGACATTGGTGCCCAACGAACTGGGCCATGAGTACCAATCTAATTGTCGTTGAGAGTTCTAGTAAGATGTCCTCGTACTACATTCGAATTATGTAGACGTGCTCCATCTTGTTGGAAATACATAACGCGACGTGTCGCTAAGGAAATATCTTCAATAAGATTTTGAACTTCACCATTTAAGATTTGTAGGTAGCGTTCACTTGTTAAAGCTCCATCAAAAATAATTGGTCCCACTATTCTGGTTCCAAATATTCCTAGCCAAACATTGAATCCGAATATATCCTGTCTTCCTTCTCTGAACACATGCGGATTTTCTTGTGCCCAATAACGTGAATTATTTCTATTGAAATGACCATTGTTTGTAAAGCGTGATTCATTACTGTATAGAATATTGTAATGGAAATTTGGATTTTCTGTTTCTTTTTGTATAACCCAGTTACAATACTCAATCCTTCTCTGTGCATCATTTTAATACAAATATTGATGAATTTGATATTCGAATGAACGATACCGATGTTTTTTCGAAAATTTTCGTGCTGTTTCTCTAGGTACCCCGGCATCGATATTCGATCTGCCTTAATGATGTATTTGGATCAATTTCAACCGCTGCTAGATCAGTGATCTCCGTATCTTCGCTTACAATAATATGTTCCCCATCATGATTATTCCGTTCTTTTCTGAACTGTGACTCCAATATTGCAAAATAGTTTCTACTACTAGGGTGCAGACGGTTAGGATTCCTCTCCTGGTACAGACGCAAGGCTAAATAGGAATTTTTCCTTGCTTCTCCATATATCAACAACATATCAACCTTTTCAGTTTGGGTAAATCGGTAGTATTTGTTCATTTCACAAATGATTTCCTTAGACAATTCAGAACATTCGAAATGTCAACAATTTGGCGTAAACACAACAACAGAACAATTCAACAAATTTAATTCCATAGCCAACTAACATGAAGTTGAATTGTTCAATACAAGGTATAGCATGGAAATTATCTCCTTGAAAAATAATTAGGAAACAAAATTGTAGAAGTTTTTTCATTTTTTGTATTTCGATATGTATTTGACTTTCTAACCAACATTGAAAATTCCTATGAATAGATGTTGAAAAATTAAGTAGAACTAAAATTATAAAAATAATTAGTCTGCATGAAACTTACCGTGTAAAAAGCTTGGCCATGAATTATTGTTACTTACACGATATTGTTCAATCTTCCACAGCATACTTTCATGAAGATGTTCCGTTACGAGAGGAACACGAAAAGTAATTTTTTTATAAAATGTCAATTATACATTATCAAAAAACAAGAGCATTCGATGGAGCAGAGAAAATTACATGAAAAAGGTACTCGTATTCAAATACAAAAAATTGAGCCGTTCGTGAGATATTTGAGTTTTTGTAGTTACATTATATCAGCAGATTGATTTTATTCATCGCGAGATTCATCGGTGACAATATTTTAGCAGGCCATGATGAATAATTTTGTTCTCAATTCTGACGTTCATGTCATCAACATTCGAGTCAACATTGTTGTAGTTGATTTGTTCGTGTGGTTTTTCTGTGTCATTTATCACTGCGATTATCAACTGAGATTTTGAGAAATATAGCAGGTTATTCGTTCTCTGAACAAACTGATATGCATCAAATGCTTGGCGAGTGCTTCGGAAATGCAAATGCTGCTGTGAGACGATATACAGAGTTGTTTCCCGCTCGACGCGTTCCAAATTCGAGAACAATTTTGAGGATTGTACAGAGACTGCGTGGAACAGGATGTTTGAAAACCAATAATAGAAATGGTGGCCGACCCAGAAGTTCGAGAACTGTAGAAGTTGAAGAAGAAGTATTGAATACTGTGGAACAGGATCCGGAAATAAGTACAAGGAAATTAGCAAGACGAATAGACACAACACAAGCGAATGTAACCAGGATTCTCAGAGAGCAACAGCTACACCCTTATCATTATTTGCAGGTACAAGAACTGTTACCACGAGACAATGAAATAAGATTGAGATTTTGCGAAGAGTTGCTGGAACAAAGTCGAAGATGTCCTGAATTTTTAAACAAAATATTGTTCACAGACGAAGCAACTTCTACTAGAAACGGTGTTTTCAATTCACGCAACACTCATTTCTGGGCTGACGAAAGTCCACACGTTCTTAAAGTAACGCATTTTCAATATAATTTCAAAGTGAACGTCTGGGCTGCGACTTCTTAGAAAATGAGTTAGGTACGATATTAAAAGACATTCCTCTCAACATACGTAGGGAAATCTGCTTTATGCTTGATGGAGCACCACCTCATTATGTAAGAGTTGTACGTGAATGGCTTAATGATAATTTTCCTGATAGGTGGATAGGACGAGGCATAGACGCTCCTATTTCCTGGCCCGCTCGTTCGCCTGACCTCAATCCACAAGATTTTTCGATCTGGGGTTACATGAAATCTATGGTTTATTCAAGCGAAATTCGGAATGTTGAGGAGCTGAGGCAAAAAATTGTGAACAAATTTACGTTGTTGAAAAATGATCACCAAACTATGAACGGTTTGATGAATAATTTACGTAAACGCCTCAGATTATGTATAACCGAAAACAGTGGACATTTCGAACAGCTACTTTAATTTGTTTTTTTTTCTCTTTCTTCCATTCAAAATTATGTAATAATTAAAAGTACCAAAAACATTATCAAACTTTTATTTATATTCAAACCTCGTTGGGACAGACTTATGCTATGTACTTATTGCTCAGTAACGTGGCACAGGGAGGTGATATTATCGACAGGATTGAAAACAAAATTGTTCATGGCCTGCTGAAATATCGTTATACCGATGAATCTCGCGATGAATAAAATCAATCTGCTGATATCATGTAACTACAAAAACTCAAATATCTCACGAACGGCTCAATTTTTTCGAATTTGAATAGGAGTACCTTTTTCATGTAATTTTATTTGCTTCATCAAATGCTCCTGTTTTTTCACCGAAAATAATACAGGGAAAAAAGTTTTCTACAAAAAATCATGACTCACTCTCTGAAAACACCCTTTATAACAATATCAGAAATGTGAAAGGTGACGAAAACATTTATTTTGACAACATACATTTATGCACAAGATTTCAATCGGGTGGCTTTCATCGTTCAGAAGTTATGCGGGGAAATTATTTTAATTTTATCAACTTTGGAAGGATATATCTCCCTTAATATGCATTTTGTGCCATGAGTTTAATCATCAAACTACACTTATTTTTCGATGTTCTATCACCCCCAGAAAGCTCGGTACACATTTTTAACTCACCATGTATATATTTTCCTATGACAATAACTGTTCAGTCTGTAAATTGTTCAGATAACATGAAAATGATACTCAAATCTACAATAACTGTGAGACAGCGTTACCTTTTCAAAAATCACTGTTATGTGCCGCGGCGATCAACTGTAATATGTATTGCGCGTGCCCTCATCGTTGCGTCGCGACGCCGCTATCAGCTGAATTCGCCGCCTAGTCATGGCAGGTGCTCCTTACCTGCGACAGCCTGTTTCATTACAGTCAATTCGCGATATCTAATCAACTACTGTTATGTGATGTATTCACTCGAACACGCCGTGAACCTATCGAGGAGAGCATGCTGGATGAGTTTAGTGATGTTGCTGATGTTGAAAGGGCTGTGCCTGGGATTAGTCAAACCCCCTGACCATGCTGCGGATAGCCGGAACCATATAAGCGATTCAATTGGATTTGATAGCAACTCCTTCGATCTGAGCAGTCTATACAAAAACATTCCTACGCCGCCTGTGACTAGAAAGAATGCAATGTCCGCAGAAGTTGATTCAACAACTGTCTCGTATGCGATATCAACTAATTATCAGCAGCGGCAGAAGCAGGTGACAAGGTATCCGGTGATTTCGGTTTCGTTTCATAGAGTGGAAACGCCATTTATAATAGCTCTCTGGATATTTTGTGCCAGCTTAGCCAAAATCGGTGAGTTCCATATGAGTTAGTTAAACAAACAGTTTTCTTCCTTTAATTATGAACATGATGTTATAACCTCCAATTTCTAAGATCACTGCTATGTATATTTCCTGCGAATGAGTAGAGTTTCGATAATTAAACGTTGTGTCATTCACGGAGTACAGTTCGATCGTGATTCCTCAGAAAGTAAACTATATAATAATATGAGCATGAAAACTATGAAATACTTCGTCCGATTTCATCAAGACTTCAAGAGCTAATCAGTTATTGATGTGGTTCTCTTTGAAAATATCGCAATTTTCACAGGAAGTTCCATTGTTCAGTCCTAATTACTATATATTTCTCGAATGAATATATATTGTTTTTTCACTCAGTTCATTCCCATTCCAAGGTTTTCCATGAGAATTGAAATTTCGAACTTTCGCACGCTACAAAACCATTCGAAACGGAGACTTGAGTGCTTTGGAGCCTATAAGAATTTGCCAAGTATGATTTTCTTTAAACTCGATCAATCCCTTTCCACCTTCTGCACTTAAATCACGAACCAATATTCCACTGTGGGTTTGTGTTTAGATTCAATATATCGTTTGTGATCCAAGGTATACATCTTATCGTGAAAACGTCAAATCCTAATTCATGGATATTCGATTATTCTGTCTCCAATTCGATGAGTACATCACGGACATCACGGAATCAAATATTTAGTGAATTGAATTCCTGATTAGTACACGGTGGAGAATAAGATTGAGAAAAGCTTCCCTTCAGAATGAAAATGCACAATCAGTTACATCACTAACTCAAATTCAGTTGAATTTTAGTCAAAAATGTGTACATAATTTTTCGAACATATTCTATATTTCTGACTAATTCCGTGTCAGTATAATTCAGAGAAAAGCTATCGATGGGCTCGACTTCCCAAATAACATCATCCGTTTTATAGTTACCTACAGGAGGTTGTTACAGCCTATTTCAAAATGCCCCTCTTGAAACTATTATACTTTAATAATATCATTGAACCAATCAAACAACCTTCTCAAAACATAAAGGGCACACTTTTATGAATGCTGTCACAGCTTCTCTTGAAGCTTGTCATGAAACTAATAGGAATTTATTGTAGTATGCCTCAAAGCAATAATAAAACCTATCAAATCTACTTCCTTTATAGCCTTCCAGCACGAGTTCAAACCTGAATGTTTAGAAACGGCAGTTCTTATGACAACATTAAAACTCATTGGCTAGAATCAGAACCTTATCAGTCGCAGTAAGCATTTGTTAAGATAATAATAATTATAGTCAGTAACGTGTTTCCTGACAGTCCTTCTTTCAGAACTGATTATAATACAAACATGTCGAAATGGAGAGAGAACAACAGATAGTAGTTATGAAAGAGAAACATGGCGGTATGATATGATAACTCCCTACTGTATCGAATAGTCCTCTTTGTGAAGATAGAGTCTGTAAAATGAAAACGATGACGACTTTTTTGACGAAAACATACCAGATATGCCTAAAAAAAGCAGCGCCCAAGAAATAATGTGTTTTCACCAGTTTGAATTGGATGTGAATTCTCAAAAACTTTTCGAAAAAGTTGACAAAACTGTGTGAATGTTTGCTGAATATGGGTGAGTCGGTTGAAAAATGTGGAAAAAACAACATTTTCGACGGCAGTATCAATGCATCTTTTCTATATATTTTCCGCTTGGAATTTTCATTTCCATCAATGGCCGACATCTGTTCGTAGTAAATATGGCGCAAAATATACTTAAAACCAATTTTCTTCCTCTAATGCTTGATTAAAACCTTTAGGTAATGATAAGGCATTTTATGAGACGATATCCTACTGTTGAAGTACTTATTGCATAGGTATTCGAATCCATTCTTATGACTATTCGCTCCTGGGTATGACAACTATAGCTTCGAAAATAATAAGATTGATTCAAAGAGGTTATGAAATGATGCCTTTATAAAACTATAAAGCTTTAAGAAAATCCTGGCTAGTGCTCATTAGCAGTGTTGCAAAGTGTAGAAGAACATCATCATCAACATGATTAACATAACCCCACTTTTGTTGTTTACAGTGTTCACTTTGTGAATTTGGTGATCGGTTCAAAGTAGGAAACCGAGTAGGAAACATAGACAACCTACACTCAGTGCAATTCGCCTGATATTGTGTTGATTGCTCCATTCTCTCAAATTCATGCTCTACTCGCCATCTGACATAATTTGTGCTGAACTGTTGTCAACTTCCTCGCTTCCTAGTTCTCATTCAGGAGCACGATGATCAGAAGTATTTCTCATTACGTTCTGACTCGTTGATGGTACTTCATAAACATCAGATTCCAATGAATTCTTGCAATTTGGCGGATTCAGGTGGTATGAATTGAAAGACGTAGTGTTTGGAATTGCTTGGGCTTGAGAATTCTGATTTACTGTTGCTCTCACGACTTGATTTTTGATTCTTAAGTAATTACCTTTATTTTTCCGCTTGAAGTTGCCATTTCTTTCAATTTCACACTATTTATTTCCTTGTGAGTCCATTTCAACGTGAGTCGTTTGTTGGCAAAAAAAAATACGAACATTCAAATCATTGGATTTGGGTTTATCACGGTTCTGAATTAAACTTCATAAATCCTATAGATTTTATGATTGACTTCGATGAATTCATTGTGGCTTATAGGTTTTGATAATCACTTCCACATGGCTAGAATAATGCCAATAAGTTTCATAATTGCCTCAGTCAAATCCTAATTGGCCTAGTGTAAATTTGGATTTATGATTGCTTTATGACGTATTTTCATAGGATTAATTCAGTACCTCTTGGTCAAATTCAAGACACTAATAAAACTTGAGAGTTTCAAGAGGGTTGTAAAGAGTAAATAAATTTGATGAAGAATTTTAATGACTCTCACAGAGCTCTCTTGAAACCAAAGTGAGCTGAATGCCAAATTGTTTTATGCGATAGTTCTATCATAGTATCTCAAACCCTTTTAATAGGATTATATGGACATGAAGGCCAATATGCTTTCTCCAGGGCATTCATAAAACGGTAGAACAAATTGGACCTATCATGTGCGCTCACATAACCTCCTCAAAGTCTCATCGAAGCTAATAGGCATTTGAAATGTAACTTGGGTTGTCACAAAATATGTGAACCTGAAGATAAAATCAACTCAAACATCTTTGCCGTGTAATGAAGAGGAAGTTGCTCGAATTTGAATCCTATTCGTGACACGACATGTCAAAGAATATTCTTCGGGAGAAGTATGTGGATGAGCAGAACAATAGGAATGAATATGACATATGCTGAATGACTATTGAAAAAGGCTACGATTCTGAAATCATCAGGAAGGGCACTTGATTTTGATATTCATGCTCAAACTTTTTTGAAAGGATTGAAAACCAATGAACAATGAATATCTGTGCTAGTTGTGATCTGATAGAGAATTTTGGGATTCATACCGATCTCAGTATTTATGACAAAATATTCTATCGACGCAGTAGGATCTGTTTTTGAATATCGACTGAATAACTACTTTAAAGAATATTTCATTGATATAATGTATCGTTCAGTTCAACTGAACAGAGAAAATTCTATTTGGAAATCTTTCCCCTAACAACACAGGGATGTCCTAGGTACGTCCCTTTTTCGTCCCGCGGTACAAGGACATGATTGGGACATCCAGGGGATGTCCTGCAGTGGTTGTCCAGTGGACATTCCGCCCGGTACATCCCTAGGTTATCCTATTCGTGTCCCTGGAGTATCTGATATCCATTCACATCAGAGTCATTGAATTTCATCAAACTATTGAGTTGAATTTTTTTGAAAATGTTTGTTTCTCTTCCTGAAAATGATTGTAATGAAAATAAAGAATGAAGTCTCAGAACTTCTTAAGATATTACCATTTTTCGCAGACAGAAATCGTACATGCATAATGCCCCTCATTTTTAAACACCCAAGAATGATAATAATAATACCCAATTCCTAATAAAGTTGTATTAATTCAGGTTTCTGTAGTAAAGTCCTGTTTATGAATCTGTTTAGTACATAAATCTTCAGGAGGCATGATAGCCAATGGAGCAAGGTGCGTGCATGATAAGCCAAAGGTCCCGGGTTCAATCCCTACTCGACCTGCAACTTTTTTATTTTGTCGGGAGGATGTCCCTGGGATATCCTTGGGACGTCTCATGGATATCCTTTCATCGTACTTGGTACATCCCAGGGACGTACCAGAAGGACATCCCTTGGATGCCTTTTTTAGCGGCCAGCGGATGTCCCTGGGACATCCCTAGTATTTACGTTGTCCCGACAAAGGACGTCCCTGGGATGTTCTAGTATAAAATCAGGGTCGTCCATGGAAAGTCCCTAGGATGTACTGGTGTTGTTAGGAATCTCTATAATACGATGAATATCACCTTTTTTTCCAGAAATATATTTGTTCGAGGTATTATTCTATTGGGAAAAATGCAAATTATCGATCCGAACGAGGTAATGATCTATGAGAACAGAGTATCGAATGAGCAGAATTCGATCTTCGAATAATATTTATGTTCTGTTCCTCTATCAGACTGAATCATGAAAAATATGGAATCATCAATTGCTCTCACGAATGATCTCATCATTTCTTCAAGATGCCTATTTTTATTGTATTGAATTCGTAGCAACCTCAAATAATGAGCTTTATGGAAATGACAATATTTCTAGGGTTCATGTTTCTTTAATGATCTTGATATCTCGATGATTGTCCTTTTCTGAAAAGCGAATCAATGATTCTTGCTCATATACAGAGAGGAGCAAGAAATGCGGCCAGTGCTTTACCTTTCAAATCTCACGAGATCGGATTGTGAAATCCAGTTGGTAACAAGCCTACCAAATTGCTCATTGATTGATGAGAAGATTATACGTTCCATCACAACCGGTTCAACCGGTAGTAACCCTGATCTATCATGCTGTGAAATTAAGTAATATACTTTCTAGGAACGTAAATTATCATACCGTTCTTCATATAAATGGTAATGGTAATGGACTCTTCAAATTACTATCCAAGAAAGTGTTGCGAATTACTCACAGCTCCAGGGACGGACTAGCTGTGACACTCATGGGCCCATTTTTTTTACGCCCTGTATGATAAGAACTCTGGACAACGTTTTTTACATACCTCTAACTATTGACTAAAAATTAAGTACTCCTCATTCATGTCGCTAATCATAATCGTTTTCGGAAAAACGTCATTTTATTTATATCATGTATTTAGCGTATTTCGATAAAAGATACTTTTTTTTCGAGTTACCTTTGCAAACGTTGCTAGGTTAGAAATAAATAAATATCCTTCATTTTAGAACTTGTCAACTTTCACATTACTGATACATTGATTCCTTATTACTTTGATATTTGATTCTTGAATTTCGTTGTGAAATTAATTGTGAAATAATTCGAAATATGGAATACACGTTTATTGAGTATGCAGATATGCATCTGATGTATGGTCTTGCATCTTCCAATGCTTTGGAAGCCAGAAGGTTATATCACGACAGATTTCCTAATCGCACTCTTCCAGATCAGAAGACATTTCAACGAGTTGACCAACGTCTAAGGGAGAATGGTGGGCGATTCTTCTTAATAAGGTATAAAAAGGTAATGTTATTTACTTCTTTCATAATTTTAGGAAATTTTGGAAAAAGAAGTAATAATACTGGTCAGGGAAGAACAGTACGTACGCCGCAATTAGAGGAAAATATTTTAAATGCTGTATATGATACTCCTTCAACGAACACTCGAAAATTATCAGCGCAGTTTAATGCGTCGAAAACAATAGTACATGAAGTTCTTCAAGAACAACTGTTATACCCATATCATTTGCAAAAAGTGCATGAACTGATTCCTGAAGATTTTCCCCGTAGAATGCATTTTGCAAACTGGCTATTGGATCAGCAACGAAATAATGTAAACTTCATTAGCACTATTCTCTTCACGGATGAAGCAGGTTTTACCAAAAATGGTATCATGAATTTACATAACACCCATGTATGGGCTGATGAAAATCCTCATGCCACTATTGTTTCGCATCGCCAACATCAGTTCCAATCAATTAATGTCTGGGCAGGAATCGTTGTACTTTATGCATGATGGGGCACCACCTCATTTCAGCGTTGCTGTGCGGGAGCACCTGAATAACGTCTATCCAAACCGTTGGATAGGTAGAGGAGGACCTATTGCCTGGCCTCCTAGATCTCCCGACCTAACGCCATTAGATTTTTACCTGTGGGGACACCTCAAAACCTTGGTGTATTCCACTCCGGTCGATACTAGGGAGGAACTTCTACGGAGAATCACGTTTCATTGTGATGTGATGAGGAACAATGCTGGGTTATTGTGGCGGGTACAGCAGTCCTCAATTCGTCGTGCTCGCGAGTGTATCAGACTTCATGGAGCCCATGTTGAACCCTGTTACGAAGTTTTTAACTAAGCAGTTAAAGTTCAACTTTTTATTGAAACTATGTTGGTTACCGTGGAAAATTACGCTAAATACATGATATAAATAAAATGACGTTTTTCCGAAAACGGTTATGATTAGCGACATGAATGAAGAGTACTTAATTTTTAGTCAATAGTTAGAGGTATGTAAAAAACGTTGTCCAGAGTTCTTATCATACAGGGCGTAAAAAAAATGGGCCCATGAGTGTCACAGCTAGTCCGTCCCTGGAGCTGTGAGTAATTCGCAACACTTTCTTGGATAGTAATTTGAAGAGTCTTACCTAGTATACATCATATTAAAAAAAAATTGAAATATACCTGTTGGTTCAAGAATTATGTGTCAAAAACTTAATTCCATGGGAGCTCTTTGGGAGCCCATATCTCCGAAGAGGAGGCCGATACAAAAGAAGTTTATATGAACTTATAGTATTCTTTTCACGTGTTTTCTTCATATCCGGGAGATTTCCCACATGTTCCCGGACACCCTGTATGTGAGAATCTCCGAAAACTTCCCAGACAATGTTCTCAGTATTTTTGCGAGTCTGATCAATGATTCGTTTCGTGCTGGCCATTTCCCGGACTGTTTGAAAACATCACTAGTAATTCCTCTCCATAAGGGGAGAGACACGGAGAATCCTGCAAATTTTCGACCAATTTCTATAATTTCCACAATTGCCAAAATAATAGAGAAATTAGTGAAAAGAAGGGTAATAGAATTTTTGATGAAGAATGGTATTATCAGTAAACAACAATTTGGATTTCAATCCGGTAAAAATACAACGGATGCTATCTTTTCCTTCCTCTATGAAGTTTATACTGAGCTCAACAATGGTGATTTAGCGGCAGCAGTGTTTTGTGATTTGTCCAAAGCTTTCGACTGCGTAAATCATGAAATACTGCTGCAGAAGCTTTGGTGTTATGGTTTCAGAGGTATAACAATGAATTGGGTGAAATCGTACTTATCAAATCGCAGCCAGATAATAGAACCCTTGTCAAGATCATCCAGATCTACTATAAAATGTGGAGTGCCACAGGGATCAGTGCTGGGTCCAGTTCTGTTTTTGTTGTATATCAATGATTTGTCGACTATCAACGTATCTGGGAAGTTTACACTATTCACCACAGTATTTTGGCGTGCCAAGAACAGTAGTGAACTCAAAGAGATGATATACATTGAAATAAACAGTATTAAAGTTTGGTGTGATCCTAATCGACTTGTTCTCGATATTTCAAAAACAAACTCATCAACCTTCTGATGCTCACTGGAGGACATACCCCTTGGGTCAAATATCATTGAAAATAAACTCAGCAGAAAATTCCTAGGATTGTTTATCGATACTAGGTTGAGATTCGAGGAACACATTCAGGCCTTGAGGAAAAAAATATCTTCTGGGTGTTTTGCTGTCAAGATTGTCTCAAAGGAGTTGGGATTGGGTGCGGCTGGAATCGTTTACTATTTCCTAATTCTGGGGTGCATGTAATGCTAACTGCATGAGCAGTATTCTTATTCTTCAAAAGAGAGGGCTAAGATTTATGAAGAACAATCGTCAAAAAATTGTATTTACAGTATACCTTGTGTTTGTGGAAAGTTTTATACAGGTGAAACCAAGAGACCTCTTTTTCTGTAAGGACGAAGGAACATAAGTACAATATAAAGAAAAAAAACATCGATAAATCGAAACTAGCTGAACATATCCCTACTGAAGACGGACAACATATGGCAGAGTGGAATAATATTAAAATCATTGGAAAAGAAGATAGCAACCATAAGAGAAAAATCAAGGAATGTGCTTGCATTCTTCTGAACGGAAACAATAGCATTGCTTCTTGTTCAGTTGATATAGACAGAACATGGTATTCACTACTGAAATCTGAACATGAAAATGGTAAATTCAAGATTAATTAATGAAAACATCCTGTAACTCTTTGATTGCCAACGTCACCAATTGTCATTGAAAACTGAAAAGCTTCAAGACATATTATACGACTTTGGAAATAGGAAAATTCTTTAAACGCAGTGACATTTTGGGGCAAATCATCTGATTTGTCCTTACTACACGTATATTGAAATGATATTCATATTTTTATTTTATAGAAACGAGGAGAGAAAATCCCAAAAAATTTGGAATAATCAAATTTATGTGCAAAGCAAAAATTCGTGACTACTGTAAGCCTTTATTCATTGAACATAAAATACTCACGATGATAGCAATTTTTATATAAGAAACCGTTTGTTTGATGAGGAAACATCTGAACACGTTTAACAAACTTCCTTCACACTATGTCACTCGACAAGCTATGAATATAAGTCTGCCACTTCCTAAATCATCACTGATTAAGGATTCTGTTATTTACAACGGCTGCAAGATGTACAATCATCTACCTAGTTATGTCAAAAGCACTGCCAATTTGAACATTTTTGGAAAATCTGTGAAAAACTCTCTGTTACATAAAGCTTATTGTAATTTAGGAATTCAACTCTGACACATTTTAATACTCTCTCTCTCTCTCTCTTTCTCTCTCTCTCTCTCTCTCTCTCTCTCTCTCTCTCTCTCTCTCTCTCTCTCTCTCTCTCTCTCTCTCTCTCTCTGTTGCCACTTTTTCAGTCATTTCGGAATTATTATCAACTTCCTTATTTTCAATAAAACACCCTGAATCTTACTGGATTTTTAGTTTCCTCATCAAGAGCTGATTTCATCGATTCATCACACTTGGGGTCTAGCAAGGATGATTACTGAGATATAGGGAGTTCAAAATCGAGATTTTTCAACTTTAAAATTTTTTGTGTCGAAACCGAGGTCGAAACTATTCATAATCGGTCAAAACGGCTTCTAAGTCCCTATCTCAACTCATGATCTGATATCTATTGGTATTCAATGGGAACAGATACACGGTGATCAGATTTCTGAATATTGAACCACCCTGTATTTGTTTCAATTAAATGTCGATACATAGTGGATCAGAAGTTGACGTAGGGACATGTGAGCCGTTTTGACCGATACTGAATAGTTTCGACACAAAAAAATCATGGAGTTGGATGATTTCGATTTTGAACACCCTATATTACAGTAATCAATCTTGCTTGAATCGATGAAATCAGCTTTTCAGGGGAAATCTTAGAATTCAATAAAATACATGGTGTTCTATTTGAAATGAGGTAGTAAATGATAATTCAGGAATAACTGAAAAAGTGGCAACATCCACGATAACATTTTCAAATCCACCACGTTTTGAATTCAGCCTGCACATATGCAAAAAAATCTGACAAACGGTTACCGAGATATTCACCTGATTCCATACTTTTGCTCAACCCTGTATAGAGAATGCAATCCATCAGATCCATATTTCGTCGCTTCAGTAATCTTAAGTTATCGTATTTTGTCGCAATGGTAATATATCATAACAGTTAATCGTCATGATGGTAGATTATCGAATGGGAATATCATTCTGACAGCTGCGTATATTATCGATACCGTGAAACATCATCACCGTATTCTAACAGATTTGTAAACCATCAGAACTGTGTTTCAGAAGAACGGTATCCATCGTAACCATATTTCATTAGCACATCAATGTATCATAATCGTATTCTATTATAACGCTGATGCACCAAGAGTGTATTTTAAAGCGACGTCATTTCATCAGGTACATGAATCATCGAAACATTGATTGATTATAACCGTATTCCATCATAACCATAATTCATCAGAACCTCATTGAATCAGCACGGTTTTTTGTCAGAATGGTTATTCATCGATACTGTATATCAAAGGTACAGTGCCTCATCGAGAGCGAAGTATCGACGTTCTGCCTGATTTTCAGGAATGCCATCAGATGGCGCTGATGAATGCATGCGAGATAGAAGACTCATGATGCGATATATTTCTCTGAATGAGATTCTCAATGTTAGATTGTATATTTTTCATATTCTCATCGTGATGTTCAATAATAATAATAATAATAATTTAATTGATCTTAAAAACACAGAGTTCATAGACACGTCACGAAATTTGAGAGCAGTTACCTACAAGAGCAAAGTTCATGAAATTACGACAATAAAGTACATCAATTCAAAATATAAAATACAAATACTACATAAACATGCTAAAATTCTTTGGCGTTACTCAAATGGAATACCTTATTTAAGAAAATAATGAATGTATGAAGAGGCAGTCAGTTCCAACTGTCTGCGTGCGGTATTTACTATCAGGAATGTATTCGTAGGTACCTAGATGAGTTATGTTGAGGAACCCTCTCATTCAATATAGAATTTTCTTACACTTTATTCATCTTATCAAAATGTCATATCTATACAAGATAATATAGAGCTATGAGGAGCGTTCAGGGTTAGAATAAGATGAATTGATGATAAATTTCATGCGTATACAAGTTGAGTCAAAATAATATGAACTGATGACAATTATCAGGATCATCAGATTAATTAGCCAATTCCGGAGTATTAGAAAGCAGAAAACGATTTGATTTCATGATGGGTTATAGTCAGCAAAATGAGTTATGAGTGTTCATTTATTTCCATTTTCTGTTGACCAATGGAGTACACACGGTCGCTTATAATTACATAATTCTCCATATCATCATTTTTAGATATTAGCATTATTCAACGTCAGTAAAGCTGTTCAAATCACACATCTAATATAAACCTGAACTCTCAGGTTACTAAGATATATGCGAGAAACTACATATTTCACATTCTCATCTAGCATAATAAATATTCGTCATTGTTCACTTTGCCCGCAGTGAGATATAGAAAATGGTAATCCAATAGAACCGTAATCCAACGAAGCAGTAATTCATGGAAATTGAAAACATCATAATGTAATCTCTCATGTTGTAAATTGAAGAAATGTACTCCATAGGAACGTTAAACTTAATAGAAATGATATTTCAGATTATTTGTTCTTCAACACCTCAACTGACACAGTCACACAATCCTTTTGAGTTCTCTTGAGCTCGTGCAACACCATGCACATATTCGTTGCATACGCCAACCATTCAATGTATCTTCCCAGATTTTGCAAGCAATATCAAGAATATTTTATTCTTCTTCAGGGGTAGCTGAACTCACCCTAAACATTTTGTTTTCAAATGCAACCCAATGACTTGTGACTTCTCATTGAAAATCTGGTGGAAAAAAGGATCTAGCGAACAGGATGAATTGTATTCTTTTCTACGTCTAAAACTGCTACATGAAATCGTGATACAATTTCTGCTTCCGATTTATTTCCAACGTAACAATTGCTCAAAACGTGTGTTGATTAATTGTTGGCAACTTTTTGCCGCAACTGCTATCTGCTATTGAATGCTATTAGTGTTTTCATTAGCCGCAAGAAAAAAATTCAGTCCTCATGCCGTATTCACAGTTCGAATCAAATTATTTTCATTGCTAACTGGTGGAAACGCCTCATATCACTCTCTAGAAAAATCGAAATTTTGATGAAAAAACGTGGACCCTATATTGAACTCATATTTCTCGTTTCGGAAAACGCTCTTTGAAAAATAACTCCATTCTACATTGAGATGGAGAAACATTCAGGTTACAATACCAAACGATATAAGTCGAAGTGACTGAAGTGATGAGTTGACCAGACTGTCTAACAACGCCGTAGATCTTGCAGATTTGCAGAACAGCATCATCAGGTCACAATGATATCACCAGGCAGGATATTGCATCTTAATGGATGAATCAAGGCATTGTCTATTGTTGATATAACAACTCCATTTTTTTCCGAGAGTTGGTGCTATATATTTTTTTTTGCATTAGTTATGACACTGCTTTGTTTCCAGAATTCAGTGAAGGTCGAGGTGGACCCTTGTCTCTTGATACCTATAACAACTCTTTTGATAATTTGGAAAAGAAAGAGATTTTGATTTGTTATAGGCACGGCAGCTTGCTTGTTTGGGAACAGGTCGTGAGTTAGTTCTTTTTATTGTTCACTAGTGGGGTTGTCCTTTTGTCAGGCGCCACTCAGTTTTCACAGCTGAATTACTGAGGAAAAAATCCAAGATATAAATATAAGCCATAATAACTCTTAACCGATTTATTCACCTCAACATGCCAACAATAGGTATTCAAAATGGTGGTATATATGTTCTATGATTATACTCAGTACAAGGGTAGATTTCCTTTCATATAGGCCTATACTCTGGGTTTACAGAGTCTCTAACAGACCCAATAATTCTATCAAATGTAAAATCCGATCTTAGACTGTTATGTGTTAGCTACAAGTGTTCAAATATCTCATGAAAAAATATGTAGATTGAATGTCCTCAGACAGTGAAAAAATATGTATGTTGAATGTCTTCAAGACAGGGAAAAAAAGTACATGTTAAATGTCCTTCAGACAGGGAGAAAATATGTATATGGAAAATTCTGACCTCAACTGCAAGTTCTGGATTTTGAACCATGAGATTCCAACTGTGGTCCACTAGATCTCACTACCTGGATGAAACAAAGACACTCCTCCCTCAGTTGGCGGTAGGGGTTAGGTGTGCTAGGAAAACTGGATCCCCACACAGTTGACAGGATTCACAACCACCTGGAGACCTGGGCACTTGGTCTATCCCAGGGCAACTGGATTCTGCACTGCAACACTGGCTGACGGGTCCACAGGCTGCCACCAGGGCAAGCTCTTCCTACCATCCAAGCTGGACCAGGACGTCTCACTATCTGACTGGGCTCTGGGAGTTCAGGCTCCAAAGTAACAGAATCCTAGGGATGAAGGATCATCAAACATACCGAGAGTCTGGACTCCCCTGGACTTCTGTCAGAAGTCAGGATCACTGGCTATCTAAACCAGTAGGGCTGCTAGGGTCTTGCACTGTTGGCAGCAAGGATTCTGCCAGAAATTCCAGGCTGTCGGGTCCTATAGATGCCCAGAGACATACACAAGGAATCACCAGGGTCTTGCTTCCACCTTCAAGTGTGTTGGTGACTCAGGCTTCAAAGCACGAAGATCCCTCAGGTGCCTCAACCATCAAAAAAAAAGCGTCCATGTGATGTCCAAACAGTGAAGTCCAGAAAACAGTTCAAGATTTCTAAATGCCCATAGTTGATGAATGATTCGATTTTTAGTGATCCATCCAGTTAACAGTGTTGATTGATAAAATTCAAGTCCAGAAACATGCCATGTGGTCAACAGAAAATGGAGTTCAAATCATCCACTTAGTCTGTACCCCCTGCTCCCCTGTATAAGGCCGTGATATCTGAAATGTAGATACCCCATCGAATATCATTCACACAAAATGAGATTTAAAATTTCTCACCTTCCTATCGGAAAGGCCTAACACAAAAGTAGGTGTTCACCACCTGACCTGTTCGCACGAGAGCCATAATCAAAAAGGGCTTCATTTTGCTTCAACACATGAAACCTTTTCGCAAGAGAAGGAATCAGCAAGAAGGATGAATAAACGGAAATTGCTCAAATTACAAGTTTCCGTCAATCAGAGCACTTGTGATCTATTCAAAAATAATAATACAAACCAAATTTCGTCTCTGCGCAATGTCAATCTAGCCACCCAAATAATATGATTCAAGTCAGATTCAGGGATGCAACTTGGAAGAAATATTAAATATCGATCATGACATCGATAGTCGATACGATAGTCGATACGATAGTCGATACGATAGTCGATACGATAGTCGATACGATAGTCGATACATAATTGCAAATATCGCTGCACCATTACAGGCCACTGCCACTAAACGCGACAAACAGTCTTCTACTGGCAAGAGACTATGATGAAAACAACAATGTTCATGGGCATCTGACAAATGTGTAAGAATTGTTAAGAAGTGGACTAAAATAACCCAACTATCATCCAGTCATGGACATTGAAAATGAAAACATTCAACAAGATGGAATTATGTAAAGTACCTCAAAACCTAGGGAAGAAATCATTGAGTTACGCAGTGCATCTCCACAAAGCTTCCCTATCACCTATTTGCAGAATTCACAATATGGAACACGAAAAGGCAAATCTTCATGTTACATTCACCCCCTTCCTCGGATATAAAAAATAGGCATTGAAACATGACTATTTTTTATATTCGGAATCTATATGTACAGACAAAAAATTCTTAATATTAAATTGAGCTCAATTTACCTATTTACTAATTCCTATCATCTATGAATTGAGGCTAAGCTCAATTCAACATACAATCTACCTTAACCTGTATCTACAATGGTATGTAAAAATCACTTGCGTGAAGTGTTCAGTAACCTCTTCATGATTATAATTCCTACAAATTGTCACATGCAGATTCCTCATCACTATGGATTGTGGAGACATCAGTAAGTGATCCATGATATGGTTTTGAATCCTGAACATGCCAAGTTCCGGCGTCTGAGCCATCTTGGTACTTCATACACTTCATACACTAGTTTTGATTTTTTCTTTGCTACCGTGCAAAGAGTGAAGCGTGGAGCTAACTTTTGAGCAAAACTGTTAGCAGCATTTGAGAGGACCCGGTTCCTCTTCCAAACCTTGTCTCCTACGAAAAATTCTATGTCCCTCCTCCGTAAATTATAATATTTAGCATTCCTTTTATATGATGAATTCAATTTATTCTGAACATCCTTAAAAATGTCAGATAAGTTACCCAAGTTCTGAGCCCATCGCTCTCTACTGGTTGTATCTAATTGTACATCTCCTTTTCCATAATATTTTCCTGAACAGGGAACCTCACGTCCGAAATTCAAAAAGGCAGAGCTGTAACCTGTCACATCGTGTACCGCAGTTCTCATGGCATATGCTATTCTAGGCAACTCCTTATCCCATGACTTATGATTTCCATTTACATAACTCCGGACTGCTGTACAGATGGTACGGTTTGCTCGTTCTACATAGTTAGCCTGAGGATGGTAATATGGCGTATATCGAAACGTAGACTCATAGTCCTGAACAAGTTTTTTTATGGATTTACTAATAAGTTGTCTGCCATTATCGCATACTATGTGCTGAGGCACTCCATAAACTAGGAAAACATCATTTTCTAAAAATTTTATTATACTGCTAGAAGTAGCAATTCTTAAAGGACAAATCAAAGGATATTCAGTAAACCAGTCAGATACTAGCAAAATGTATTGAAAACCACTTGAGCTTCTGGGAAGAGGTCCCATTAAATCTACGGCTATCACTTGCCATGGAAAACGTACACTACGCTCAGTACCCATTAGTCCAAATTTTGAGTGATTAGGTGCTTTTTGTGAAGCGCATATCTTGCATGATTTCACGTATTGAGTTATATCTCTCCTCATCTTTGGCCAATAGTACGTAAGAGCAACTCTAGTATATGTTTTGTGGTAACCTGCATGTGAAGCAGTACTAGGATCATGACATGAAGATATTATGTGTTTTCTTTAACACTTGGGAACCAACAACTTCCACTCAGAAACGTTCGAGTCCATATCCAATTTTGACGGAATTAACTTGTATACATAACCTTCTTTTACAGACCATTGTGGATACTCATCAGGTTTATGCAGAATTTTTGTGCGAATGTTCTCATAAAATAAATCTAACTTAGTTAAGTCAATATCCAAGGAAATGCAATTTTCATTCATCACACAAATGTCTTCAGACACACTCAATCTCTCAGAGTCCTCCAAAGGTAAATCAACTGGACTACGAAATAAAATGTCAGGAATTACGTTCAATGCTCCTTTGATATAAGCAATGTCAAAATCAAACTGGCTGAGCCGAACACTCCAGCGAGCAAGTCTGCCTGTGGGATTTTTCATTTTGAAAAACCATTTAAGGGATACATGATCACTAACTAGAGTAAATTTAACTCCTTCCACATATGGACGAAATTTCTCGCAGGCAAAAATACAAGCTAAGGTTTCCTTCTCAGTGGTACTATAATTTCTTTCACTTTTTGATAGACTTCTTGAAACATAAGCTATAACCTTTTCCACATTATTTTGATTTTGAGTGAGTACACCACCTAAACCAGTGTCTGATGCATCGCATTGTATCACAAATGGTAAAGAAAAATCTGGGCTAGCCGAGACAGGTGCAGATACTAATGCATTCTTCATATTCTGAAAAGCCTTATCTGCTTCCTCAGACCATTTTATATTTTGTCCTTTCTTCTTATTTTTCAAAAGATCATTTATAGGTGACATTAACGTTGAAAACTGTGGGATGAACCTCCTATACCAACTACATAAGCCAGTGAATCTTTTTACTTCTGTAGTGTTTGTTGGTCTAGGAAAATTCACCATTGCTAGAACTTTTGAAGAATCTGTTTTCAACCCAAATTTATCTACAACAAACCCCAGATACTTGAGTGAAGATTCAAAAAATTCGCATTTATTGATATTTACTGTGAGGTTAGCTTCTTTTAAACGCTTCGACACTTCTCTGAGTAATTGAATTTGTTCTTGAAAGGTTGAACTAATAATGATTGCATCATCTAAGTACACAAATACGTTAGGTTCCATCTCTGGACCAAAAATGGCGTCCATTAGTCTCTGTTGGCATTGGGCAGCATTGGAAAGACCAAAAGGCATGACATTAAAATGCAATAGGCCCCTCCCAGGGACAGAAAATGCAGTCTTTTCCTTAGATTCATCATCCAAGGGAATCTGCCAAAATGCACTTTTCAAATCAATGGATGAAATAAAATTTGCCTTGCCTAACAATGATAAAATTCTATCAACTACAGGAAGAGGATAGCTGTCTTTCTTAGTGAGGAAATTCAACTTACGCCCATCAAAACAGAAACGAAATTCTCCATTAGCCTTTTTTACCAACAGTACTGGAGATAACCATTCACTACTGGATGGTTCAACTACATTCAGAGCTAACATATTGTCTAATTCCTTATTTAAATGACCTAGCATATAAGGTGACATTAAATACTGCCGTTGCTTGACAGGTTGAGCATCTCCAGTTTCAATATGATACATCAGTTTATTAGTTCTCCCCAATTGACCGTCTTTAGATAATTTTTTAAATTCTGCAATAACCTTATTGACCACAATTTTTGGTCTCGGGACATATCGTCTAGACTTTTAACTTGATCAGTTGTGAATGACATGTCACTATTTAATCCGACTGAAGCGATATTGATATTGGTACAATCACTGACCTTCCAAGAATTATCTTTGAAATTTACTTTCAATTTAAACTCATTACAAAAATCACTTCCTAAGATGAAGGAGTAATTCAATGAAGGAACTATGAGGAATGAAATAATTTGACATTTATTTCCAGCTGAAATTGGAATATCAACTTATTCAATGAATACTCTGATGATTTTGATATAATCATTGATATATTATGATGAATCTTGAACAAATCATGACTATCATGAGACATAACCTCAATTCTAGTTCTTCTTTTTCTTCCTTTTGTCTTCGATGACACGTTATTTCATGGAATGTCATCTGAAGACGTCCGTAGGCACGAAATTCTTTACATCCTCAGGCTGTCACTGAAAGAACTCATGTAGGACAATTACAGCGCTAAATTTACGCCTGATGATGTTCTTAGGTTGTAGAAAATAGAACGTCCTGTCCAGGCGTTTGGTGACACATTGAGGATGACCTGCTTAGGCGAGTGTGTGCTATCTGGGATAGGAGGTAGGTATTGAAATTTTTTTTTAACTTCTGGAGATTATATGTTGTCGTCACGAGGAGTAAAAGATTGCCTACAGATAAAGCCGAATAGCTTGATTTCGAATGCAGTCTAATAGCGGAGTAAAATTTATGAATCATGGTTGTAGAACTCTGAAATGGATGAGATTATTGAAAACTGATGAATTCTCATAGTCTCCACTAAAGGAAGCAGAAAAGGCAGCTTATGATCGATATATTATTTCAGCTGAAAACAAATCGAAAGCATGCTGGCAGATAATAAACTTTGAAAGAAATTAATTTCACCATGACGAATCGGTTCTCGATCTTACTTCTGACGATTTCAATGATTTTTTTTGTCAATATTGCTATTGACATGATAAATTCCTTGCCAGTTGTATCGTCCAGCGAACATCTGGATTTCAAAAATTTTCCAGCCCCTATCGAGTCATTCTATTTGTCACCGGTAACACCCCAAGAAGTATCGGACGCCATCAAATCTTTGAAGAAATCTAAAAGTCTTGATATACATGAACTAAACTCTCAAATTATAATGGATACTAGCGACATTATCCTTGTTCCACTTACTAATCTAATAAACTCCATCTTCAATTCAGGAACATTTCCAGATTGTTTTAAATTTTCCAAAGTAACACCGTTGTTTAAAAAAGGTGATAGAAATAATATCAACAACTATCATCCTATTTCCATTATCTCAGTTTTTGCGAAAATAATTGAAAAAATTCTGAATAAACGATTGAGGTGTTGTTTTGAGTCAAACAATTTTTTTAGCAACACACAATATGGTTTTCGACCAAATCGCTCTACTGCTCTCGCTGTCTTGAATGTCGTGAATGATATAGTATCTACCTTGGAGGATGGGATGCAAGCTGCTACCACCTTGTGTGATCTTTCCAAGGCATTTGATTGTGTATCACATGATAAATTACTTGAAGAAATAAATTATTACGGGGTTAGGGGAGTACCACTCAATCTGATACAATCCTATTTGAGAAACCGCTTTCAAGCGGTAAGTATTGGAAATTCATTATCTGATTTCAAACATAATGAGCATGGTGTCCCTCAAGGGTCAATATTAGGACCGTTGTTGTTCATAATATACACAAACGACTTAAGCAACTATATGGTTCCGGTGAAAACGGTTTCATTTGCAGATGATACGACATTCATTTATTCTGGAAAACTAAGATCAGAGCTGTACAGTACTCACGAAGAATCAACTAATAAATCCAAAAATTGGTTTGCAGCCAATAAACTCAAACTGAACAACGATAAATCGCAAACTCTGTATCTTTCATCTACGTATGCCATAGAAACTCATTCTGCAAATTCACTAGGAGTAACCCTAGATAGTGATCTATCTTGGAAACCTTACTTTACTAAATTGAAAAGTAAACTCAGTAGTGCTCTGTTTGTCCTACGTCAACTTCAAACTGTAACCAATTTTAATGCACTCAGAACAACATATTTTTCGTTATTTCACTCGCACATCAGTTACGCTACTATTCTTTGGGGTGGTTCGTCTGACTCTCTCTTAATTTTTCGTCTACAGAAAAAAGCTGTCAGGATCTCATCCAGTGTGAGCTATCTGGAACACTGCCAACCTTTGTTACTTAAACACAGAATAATGCCCTTGCCGTGTTTGTTTATTTTCCAAGTTCTGATAGAGATTCACAAAAACTCCTCGATGCTCACTAAGCAATCTGATATACACAGCCATGGTACTAGACAAGCAGATAACCTGAAATCAAAAAAGTTCCGCCTAACTAAATCTAAGAAAAAATTACTGAATTATTATCTCTACAATATTCTTCCACCAGAATTGAAATCTCTAAGTATAAACTCATTCAAAATAAGGATAAAAAACTTACTTTTGATGCATTGCTTTTATTCCACAGAGGAATACATTGGACATTCCAGACCTTGTAGAGAATAAAACTTGTCTCGCCAAATTTCCAATTTAATGCTACTTCTATGTTTTTTTTATATTCTTCAATCTATTTTCTATGTTTTAATGCTATTTTACAGTAATCTACAATATTTTTATACTATATGTGATGTATTTCTATAGTATTGTCGTTTTTATGACGTGCTACAAACATGCATTGTAATGTAGTATAATAAATATACTCAACTATACTCTATACAAAAATCAGGATTTCTTCGTCCAGTCGTGTGGTGCAGGTCGATTAGTAACTCTTAGGTAACTGGGGAATCGAATGGAATGAACTTCTTGAAAATGAAATATGTTGACGTATCTTTTTATTTTTCTTGACAGTCCCTATCAACATTATTTATCAGGTCATTGTCACCTTCTACCGGAGGTTTTCAAACTCCTAACATAGCGTTGTTTGCGCCTACAATCGTGCGCACCTAAGGAGGATAGGGAAGTAAGTTTGGTACTGGATTCATTTTTTAATTTTGCGGTTCTCTGAATATCGATTATTCATGATCCGTTGAGTTCTCTTTATTCTCTTTTCATTTCTCTGAATCAGTATAATTTCCTTCTGGATACCTGACTCTACCACGCATATTTCAACTCAATACTAATGACACGTGGAAGAAGCTCCACAAAATAATACACATAGGCTACAGTGTTGCCAAAATTCAGAATCTCAATGTGCACTCTGGATGATAAACGTTGCTTCGTATTGTATTCATCAATCGTATATATGGAACGTCAAACGCTCGGAATAAAGATCTTTCTCGGAAGTAATGACCTTCTGATGACATCTGCTGGCTCTTGTGTTGACATGAATAGGGATTCGTCATCGGAAGTATGAAATCGAACTGAAAGATGCTGTATTCAAATAATCCTACAGATTTTCAGAAACTCACTGTTACTCAATGTTAGTACAAGGTATCATTCAACCGTCAACCTCATCTTGGAGCAGTCCCATATGGATATTTCCTAATGAATCAAATCATTCAGGCAAACAGAAATGGCGCATCATTATCGACTATAGTAGATTGAATGAAAAGAAAAATGACGATGAATACCTCCTTCCGAACAATACTGACATTTATAAGAAAAAACAATAAAAGTCTCAAAGTCTGTCGACCACGAAAAAATATTTGATGATAGTAGTGTAACTAGTTTCGGCCACAGGCCATCATCAGACACAAAATTGATGTATTTAAGTACCTAGAAGATATAAAGAACATGGTTGAGGAGTCAAAGAGAGAGTCAAAAAGTTAGTATACTAACCTCAGTGATACATATAAAAAGCAAACTTATTTTAACATTATCGAAAGCCAAGGTCGAATGGACAAATTATCAGTCCTGAATGTCCTGAATTTTGGTTTTGAATCTAGAAAAGTCCAGTAGAACCAGATCAACATGATATTAATGAAGAGATACATCAGAAATCGAAAAGTTTCGAAAAATTTTCTCACGTGAGATTCATCAGATTATGCAAAATGCAAATGGAAGCTAAGACAGAATTCTAAGAATCAGAAACATCAAAATCACATGAAACGTGAAACATGACATTCACGTTCCATGTGATATTGATGTTATGATTCTAAGATTTCTGTCTTAGCTTCAATTTGCATTTTGCATAATCTGATGAATCTCACGTGAGAGAATTTTTTGAAACTTTTCGATTTCTGATGTATCTTTTCATTAATATTATGTTGATATGGTTCTACTGGACTCTTTTTAGATTCAAAACTAAAACTATTCACATTCAGGACTGATAATTTGTTTTTTCGACCTTGGCTTTTGAGTATATTGAAATATGTTTGCTTCTGATATGTATCACTGAGGTCAGTATACCAACTTTTTGAATCTCTTTTTGATTCCTTAATCATGTTCTTCTTATCTCTTAGGTACTGTGATACATTAATTTTGTGTCTGATGATGGCCTGTGGCCGAAACTAGTTACACTACTATTATTAAATATTTTTTCGTGGTCGACAGACTTTGAGACTTTTTCAACAGACTTGGCAGGGCGAACTACTTCACAACACTAAACTCGGCTCCTGGTTACCATCAGAATGAAATGAACAAACATGACATACCAAAGACAGCTTCTTCTACCCTCAATAGACACGACAAAAAATTCAAACGTATGGCATTCGGATCAAGAAACGTTCCCTCAACATCGTATCAATTTTCAAACGATGTTCCACGTGGACTCAATGATGACATTTGCTAAGTATACCCCGATCATATCACTAAAAGAGCACGTATTTAGACTGGCAAAGTATTCGACTGACTTAGATATTTTGATTTCGAAATTGGGATAGACAAATCCGAATTCTCACAAAAATCATTTCAATTATCAGCCAATATAATGAGCCCTGACGGCGTCAAGCCCAATGCAGAAAACAATTCGGAAGTTCAGAGATTTCCAATTCCTACGTTTGTCAGGTTACTTCCTGTTTCATTCGAGACTTTGCAAAAATCACTCTACCAATGACATCGTGTCCTAAGAAGGATGCAACAGTTATTCATAGACAAAGTTTTATCGAGATTGTAACGTAATCATCTGTAATGAACCCATCCTCCAATTTCCTTACTTTTAACAAGATTTCATACTGACTACAGACGCTTCAAACGTAGCACTTTGCGCAATTTCCACAAGGGACTATAGGACAAGAAAAAGCAATTGCGAAATCTCAATGGGGCAAAACAACGCTACAGCACAAGTAAAAAGGAATTATTGGCAAAAGTATGGGCTTGCAAATATTTCTGCCCCTATCTGAATAAAAATTCACGATAGTAACTTACCATCGCCCTTAAACTTGGCTCCCAAATCGTGAAGATTCATCCGCTGGCGCTTGAGATCAGAGAAGTATGATTATAAAATCGTATATGAGAAAGAAACCTCGCAATGCAATGTATCTATAGGTAAAGCAAGGACTTTATCTTCATTGAAACTCAATAGCTGGAAAATAATTGAAGGTTTTATTTATTGTATCTCAATATGTATAGAATTTCTTAACTTACTTGAAAAAATTCTTCGATAGCATTTCAAATAGGATTAGTTATTTGGTGTTGAGGAATAAACGAGAACTGAAATTGTAAATAATTGTTGGTGTGCAATAGAGCTATAGTGTGAAAACTGTGAAATCGAATTATCATTACCCACATGCTATTGCTTCATTATCAATTTCAAGCAATTGCAAAAACATTTTTTTGAGGAATCTCATTTATATGACTAGATCGTGGATTGAAGATATACACCCTAATAACACACTTATGTCTCATGGATATCCTTAGGACGTCCTGTCGGGACATTCAGGACGTCCATAGGACGTTCGAATTTGGTACCGTGGACGTCCATTGGACGTCTGTGGGACGCACAAATGTCCCACTTGAGGACCAACTAGGTCGTCCTTGAGGGATGTCCCTGAGACAACTATCAAATACTCAAATCCTACAGTATTCCCCATCAAGTACTACAGAGGACATTCTCAGGACATCCATAGGACAACCTATCAGCAACGCTGAGGGATATCAATTGGATGTCCATAGGATGCCCCAGGGACGTACGAATTATTCTTGGATTTGAATTTTTTTGGGTCACTCTAGGACCAGATCTTGCATAACTGATTAGGACATCCAGTTGATTTGATGGTCCCCAAAAAGTTTCCCAAAAATGTCCAATGGGCTTACGTGAAGGACATTGACGCGGAGTACTTATAGCCTACGAGCAATCATTCGTCGGCGAGGTGTGAGTTAAAGTTCTCGCAGGGACCACATATTGAAAGTACCGACTGAGACGTCCATAGGAACGTTATTTCTAGGACATTGGAAGAGTACAGTTCATGTACCAATTGGGACATCCGATGGATATCCCTGTGGGACATTCGAAGGATGTCCCTAAGGGACATTCCGATTGTTATACGATCCTGAAAATATTAAGGGCGTGTGTGCAGAGATATTTGAAGGAATGTACTATCAGGGACATTTTATGGTTCTCTGAATGAGACATTATATAATTCCTGAAGTCATGCCAGAATATGTACTACTCGGGACATCTGATAGGACCGTTTGAAATCATATCCCATCAGTGACATGCCAAGGACGTCCTTGCATGGACATTCTACAATATGTACCACATGGGACGTCTAAGCGAAGCTATTCCTAGGACATTTGAAATTATGTACCAGCTGGGACATTCCGTGGACGTTTTTGCTCGGACATTGCATGAGATGTACGGGATGGGACGTCCCAAGGACACTTATTTTTGGTTCGGGACATTCGGACGTGAATTGTACCAAATAGGGACGTCCCTAGGATGTTGTGTGCTATAAGGGTATATATTGAATGCACTTCTGCTCAAACCAGAAGTGTCATATTTTTTCTGATACCAGCAAAATCATACACTCATGCAATAAAATCGATGTATCAGATTTGGAGAATCCATTCAGAATAGCAAGGAAGATACAAGAGGTAAATTGGTTTCGATTCAGCCGGTTTTGTCTAGAAAGGCGTTTTCCTTGGGAACACACTAAGTGCTCTTCGCTTCACTCTAGTTACATTGTCGTCGAAACTTGTCTCGTGGTATCGCAGGTGAATGTATTGACCAGACAGTAGAAGTACTAGCAGACCTCATTTCTCTGGTAGACTCCTTTCTACATCTCACTGCACTTCTTCTAGGAGTACTCCAGGGAGGTTTCAATTTCTTTCTCCATGAGAAATGAACATCGTTTTTCATTTCTTTCATTTTTGATTGTCCACTGATACAATTATAAATCTATCTCTTCCTTTTCCCAGACAGCACATCATATTCTATGAATATTCTGACAACGTTCAAATATGCTTATCTCAGAATATCCTTATATAATATTCTCAGAATGATCATTGAATACTCTCATTCTGCAACAAATATTCAATACACATTCAATTCGACATATTCTCGGAATATTATTTTCGAACATTCTGAGAATATTCTTTTTGAACTTTCTGAGATTATTCATAATCGTATCGGAATAAATGATATTGATGTTCCTCTTCTTGTATCAATATCCATAATGTTCAACCTGACACTACCTATTATTATCTAGCCTCAGGTCCGTGAAAATGCCATCACAAGATATTGGGTTCGCATCTCCACCGGAGGATTTTTTTTCCTTCTCCAATACCCAAGTAGCACACTCATATTGGGCCGATATTGGACCAATATAGATGAAAAATTGGCGCAATATCGAGAAATCAAGTAGGCACAATATTGGATCCAAACATTCAACATGCTATTGTAGATCGATATTGATTCGATGTTTCATAAAAAGATTGTTGAATCATTCAACAAAATATCTGAAATGATATTGATTTATAATCATCCTACAATATTGATTTGTTGATATGAAAAAAACAATGAAGTGCGTTGATTGAGAATCATTCATCATCTCTATATATGTCACTGATGGCTCATCGATATTGACCAACAATATAGTAGGTTGAAGATGAGCAATATTCTTGGCATCACCACGTAGTGATATATTATAAATATTGACACCAAATAGAGACCAATAATGAGAAATAATCTTGTTATTGCATTCATGACTGATGTTGAGACTAATTGAAAAAAAAAATATCGACACATATTCAAAAGAATGCTTCAAATTATATCAGTATCTTATATTCATACTATATAGTAACTCAGACATTGGGTAGGAATATGGACGGGTTATTTATTAACAATATCTCAAACATATCGCCAAGAAATATATATTCCGTATGAAATATCGGTATGCTTAGGTATTGATGGATGATATTCATGTTTCTATCAATCAAACGTTGATACAATATCTATCCATAATATTAACAGGAGATTCAAAAACAAATATATACACATATTGAACAGTATGCTTGGAACAGAATCAATATAAAATATTCATAAAATATAGTTATGCGGATATTGGTTGAGAATATGTGGTGATCATTGAAAATTGATATTCAAGATATATTTAAGGAATATATAAATATTATATCCAACATCAATATGCTGGGATGATAGATGATCATATATGGAATAATGTCGTATTCGAAAGTTTATGGAACAATGATATTCCAATGTGGGGAGTGAATTGAAAAAAAATATTGACAAATATCAAAAATAAAGCTCAGAGCTATATCGAAAACTTTTATATAGACAATATAGTTGAATAGATATTGTGATATATCTACAAAAACATATATCTTTCATATTGAACATCAGTATAATGTGATATTGATGGATCCCATTGAATAATGTCATAACTGGAAGTTGATACGAGATAGATAATGAATGAAAGTAGTTTATTGATTACAAATATTGACACATATTTAAAATAATGTCGGAAATTATATCGATGGCCAATATTATTACATATATGTATGTGGATATTGGCGAATAATATCTAGTAGATATTGAGAAAGAAGTCTACAGAAATATCTACAAACAATATCTATAACATATTGAACAGCGCCTTTTCAGGATATTGATAAATCATATTGATCATTCTCACACTTTGAAGTTGATACAACATTCATTTTCAATGCGCGAAAAATGTCGAAGTGAAATATACCTATATATTCAAAATATTGCCATAAATTATATCTAAGGTAGATATTCACACAATATCATCAACCAGATATTGAATGAGGATATAGAGTGGTTATCCAGGAACAATCTCCACAATATATCTTCAAAAAATTGTTTTTTCATATTGAACATTCACGATGATACGATATCAATGAATCATCACGATCAATCTCTCATTTATAAGTTGATACACCTTCGATTCTGAATGTAACGGATACATTGAAAACAAATATTGACACATATTCAAAATGATGCCAGAAACCATATCGATGACATATATTCTTACAATATATATATACATATATGTAGATATTATCAGAAAATATCTAGTAGCATTTGAAAACGAATTTTCCAGAAATATCTACAAACAATATCTGCAACATATTGAACAGCACTTCACAAGAATATCGATGAATAATATTGATAGGGCATTATTACATTATATTGATTATTTTCACACTTCAAAGTTGATACAATATTTATTTCCAGTATTGGTAAAACGTTGAAGGGAAATTTACATTTATACAGTCTGTCCAAGATAAGGTTGAACAGCATGGGGATCTCGAAAACGGTAAGAGATACGAAATCGGTTAAATGGGGAAAAAGTTGCGCATTCGGAGGCTCATATCAAGAGCCTTCGAAAATTTTTAGTTTTTGAGTTATATCGAAAAAAGTGAATTTTTGGAATTTCTATTTTATTTTTTTTCTCCGTTATTATTAGAGATACAGCAAAACTGAGAATACTTTTTCATAGCAACTTCTGATGACGGTCAACGTGGTGATACCTATTTTTTCATGAGACGTTTCGTATTCGTGGAACCATCATCAACTTTTGATTTTTAAATACGGTCCTGATAATTTTTTCACAGATTCTAAAAGGTTTTTTCATTCTGAACTCAACCATGTATTATACAAGGTGGTTCATTTGTGTTTCGACCTATTTCCATCCATCATCAATGTTTTTTCGAAACTCCAAAGGAAAAATGCCATCAGTTCCACTTATTTTGAAGGAAAATTAGTCAACACACTAATACCTCATCAACTGGTTTCAATCAACAACCCATTTCATTTTGCGGAAACAAAAATTCCATCCATACAAATTCAGAATATGTCAAGCGCTAAAACCAGGAGATGACGAAAGGCGCAAGACATCCTGTGAGTGGTATACCAGGAAATGTTAAAATTTTGCAGATTTCTTTCGAACAATCATCTGGACTGATGGAAGCATGGTCACTAATCATGGTAGCTTCGATAGAAAAAATACACATTATTGTTCACGAGAAAATGAACATGTATACATTACAGCGAGACACCAACACCGTTTCGGCTTTAATATGTGGGTTGCAATATTTGGTACACGAATTATTGTTCCTTTTATTTACCATGAAACACAGACTTCCGAACGTTATAGAAATTCGCTTGAGAATAATCTTGAGGGAGCTCTGGATGATTTACCGATTGCGGAAGTTCAGAACTCTGTTGGTTTCAACAAGATGGCGCTCCGGTACATAATTCCAGAGAAGTCCGTGCGTTTTTATCGTTTGGCCGGCGCGGTCGCCTGATTTAACACAGCTGGATTTTTTCTTAGGGGATATATCGAACTTTGTACACGCAAATAACTTTGAGGATGAAGAAGAACTAAGGGACAGTGTCTTCGAAGCATTCAATAGAATAACCCCAGAAATGCTTAGCAATGTCTTAGAAACAACTGTGAGAAGAGGATATCTTTGTTCAGAAAATAATGGTTATCATTTTGAACATTTGTTATGAATGTCTCTGTAGGTATTGTCGAAGTTAAGTTGTTAAAGTAATTCGTGTAAGAATTCATCAACAATTTTAAACGCTGCATTGATCGAATGATGTAGTGAAATATTTTTTATTCACTTCTCAGTATTGAATAACTAATCCATCGAGTTTGACACTAAATGATGAGAAATAAGTGGAACTGATGGCTTTTTTTCTTTTGGAAGTTCGAAAAAACATTGATGATGGATAGAAATAGGTCGAAACACATTCGAATCACCTTGTATAGTACATTGTTGAATTCAAAATGAAAAAACCTTTCAGAATCTGTGAAAAAATTATCAAGACCGTATTTAAAAAACAAAAGTTGATGATGGTTCCACGAATACGAAACGTCGCATAAAAAAGTCGTTATCACCACGTTAAACCTCATCAAAAGTTGCGATGAAAAAGTATTTTCAGTTTTTCTGTATCTCTGATAATAACGGAGAAAAAAAATAAAATAGAAATTCCAAAAATTCACTTTTTTCGATATAACTCAAAAACTGAAAATAATTTTCAAAATTTTCGAAGGCACTTGATATGAGCCTCCGAATGCGCAACTTTTTCCCCATTTAAGCGACTTCGTATCTCCTACCGTTTCCGAGATCCCCATGCTGTTCAACCTTATCTTGGACAGACTGTATACACAATATCGTCAGAAATTATATCGAATGCTCATATCCATACAATATAAGTATTTAGATATTGAATGAGGATAAAGAGATCTATCTGCACAATATGTCTACAAAAAATCTATTCCATATTGACCATCACGATGATCAGATATTGAAGAATTATATCGACCAATCGCTCATTCATATGTTGATTCATTTTTGAATCTGAATGTTAGGGATATATCTAGAATGAATATTGCAACATATCCGTTCAATATCAAAAGACAATTTGAGTTGAAATTGGGTGACAGTATGGAGTTTTTCATCACTTGGAGCGCACGAAGTATATCTTCCTAATAGTTTCACGAGATATATTTATTTCATATTAAACATCACTATGCATAGTCATTGATGACACATATTCATTAATCTTCAACTGGAATGTTGTCACAACGTTGACTTTTGATATCAGCATTAGACTAGAGATAATTATCGGCACATACAGGGTGGCCCACGGTCGATGGTACCTTAGACGTATACGGAAAACGGTACATTGGATTATCCTGAAAATTCGGTTACTATAATAAGCGTTTGTGATCTAACGATTCAGAATATTTTCAGAGATGCAGCGTTGCCACCTTTACCAAAGATTAGCATCATCTTTGTTATTTCAAATGGAACACCCTGTATTTCATTGCGTTTTTAAATTCTTCCCGAAGAGCTGATTTCATCAATGTATCACACTGTTCAAAATCGAGATTTTTCAAGTTCAGGAATTTTTTGTGTCGAAACTATTCATTATCGATCAAAACGGATTACATGGCCCTATCTCAACTTTTGATTCACTATCTACTGACATTTAATTGGAACAGATACAGGGTGATCAAAATTCTGAATCTTGGACCATCCTGCATTTTTTCCAATTAAATGTCGGTGGATAGTTGATCAAAAGTTGAAATAGGGACATGTGAGCCGTTTAGACCAATGATGAATAGTTTCGACACAAAAAAATCCTAAAGTTGAAAAATCTCGATTTTGAACACCCTATATCTCTGTAATAATTTCCGCTAGACCCCAAGTGTGATACATTGATGAAATCAGCTTCTTGAGAAGAATCTGAAATCGCAATAAAATACAGGGTGTTCTATTCGAAGTAACAAAGATGATGCTACTTTTTGGTAAAAGTGGCAACGCTGCTTCGCTGAAAATAATTTGAATCGTTAGATCACAAACGCTTATTTAAGTAACCAAATTTTCAAGATAATCCGATGTACCGTTTTCCATATACGTCTAAGGTACCATCGACCGTGGGCCACCCTGTATACAGAATAATATCGATCAATCATACACATACCATTCAGCTATACACAGAGATTATGATATTGAATCATTATCGAAATGCAATCTTCTCAGTATACCTATATCTTAAGAAGATATTCATTCCATGTTGAACATCACTATGCTGGGAATATTGATAGATCATATGGATCACTCTCGCATTTGAATAATGAAATGATATTGATGTTCAATATTGCGAATTTGTTTGGAAATTGATATTGAAATTCAACCAGAATAATCCTCAAAAATATCGATGGTTTATATTCATATAGATATCGAGTGAGAATATGGTATTGGCAATTGAGATTCAAACTCCTTAATACATATACATACATATAATATTTGTTTCATATTGAACATCACTAAGCTGGCATATTATTTGATCAAATTGATCAATGTCTCATTAAACCGTTTATACAACAATGATTTTCAGTGTTGTGAATATATTGAAAAGATATGTTGACATTTTGTATCGAGGGGGATGCCTGAAATTATATCGGAAGCTTATATACATATACAATATAATTATGTAGATATTGAGTTAGAAATGGATATTTCCAGAAGTCTACGAAATAAGACTGATTTCACATTGAATGCTACAATGTATATCGATTAACCTCACATACTGGAAAGTTTATGAGATAATATTCGATATTGAACCTATCTAAAAACGGCAATATCTCGAAATGGGGAACACTTTGTATGATAGTATATACAGTGGAATATATTCAATATCAACTTTTCAGATATACGTCGGTGTGTATAATAAAATAAAAAAATAATATCTCAAATTCTTATAAAGAGAAATATTCAAAAATTTATTTTCTTCCCATTCATTATGTCATTCTGAAGTCCTGGACTTTCTTCCCCCATCTCTATCTGCTGCTTGCGCCAAGCAAGAACGAACATGCCTTAGGATGTCGTTCTCGCAGGCAGTAGGAATCACTACTCTTGTAGCGTCTGAAAATGTCGTATTTACTATAAGCTGAGTGATTCAACTCTTTTTTTGTGAAAATTGTAGTGAAGGGCAATGAGTTTCCATAATTTTATGTAGGTATTATGTTTGGTTGGCCGGTTCCCGTGTTACCTTCTTCGAATTAGTTTTGTCACGGTTTTATAAATCAGATTTTATATACAGGGTGTTTCATTGGGAAAGGAGAATAATTCAACTGTGGATAGGGGTCACTGGGGTGATTTGAAAAAACCCATGGTTAATGGATCTTCGACTTCTTATAACCGAGATACAGGATGTTTCATCAATTTTGTCCATATCTTCATTGTCTCATAACTTTCCAACCAACCTGTATATATTTTCAAAAATTGTTACACCTGCTCAATCTACCCTGTGGAATTGATTGAGGCAACAACAAAAGATAAAATCCAGGTCCGGCTTCACTTAAAATTCACAAATTCTTTCTGCCAGAAAACAACACCCTATACATTCTAATTTCTCTTTTTTTTGCCATATCTGGAAATAACATCAAAATTTCTATTCAACGATGTGCTTTTTATTCGTGAACAGACGATTTTAACTATTCATATTATGTGCTCAAAATATTATTTTTGCTCATTTTGGGGTACAAAATTGGAATCAGACGAGATTTATGAATTTCATTACTTCCTATTCAGTATACGTGAGTATTACATTTAGAAGGAGTATTTCATATCGTTCTTTGTTCCAGACTCAGTTGCAGGTCCGTCATCAAAACTATACAGGGCTTTTCACGATGAGCGTTAATTTGACGTTTTCGGCAAACCAGGCAACGGATAAATCTGAAATTTCGATGGTGTGTATAAATTAACATAAACCACACTACTGAAATATTTGAAACGATCCGGCCTTGCTGCTTCTACTAGAAAGTAGCAGCAACTTCGATTTTTCAAATGGGACACCCTGTATTTCATTACATTCTTGGATTCTTGCTGATCAGCAGAATTCATCGATTGAAAACATTCAAGGTCTAGCGGGACTGATAACTGAGATATAGGATGTGGAAAATCGAGATGTTTCAACTTTAGAAATGTTTCGTGTTGAAACTATTCAAGATTGCATGGTCAAAACGGCTTCAATGTCCCTACCTCAATTTTCCATTCGATATTCAATTGAAACAGATACAGGGTGGTGCAGAAAACTGGATTATGAACCATCCTGTATTTGTTTCGATTAAATGTCTATAGATACAAAGTTAAGATAGGGACATAAAAGCCGTTTTGATCAATAATAAATATTTTCGCGAAATAACTCCAAAGTTGAAACATCTCGATTTTTCTCACTCTGAATATCTCAGTTATTAGTCCCACTATAGACCCCGAACTTTGTGAATCGATTAAATCAGCTCTTCAGGAAGCATCCAGGGTGTCCCATTTGAAAAATCAAAGTTACTGCTACTTTACAAATATTTCAGACGTGTAGACCATGTTAATTCATATACATACCTTCGGATTTTTGGATTTATCCGTTGCCTGGTTTGCCAGAAACATCTAATCAATGCTTATCGTGAAAAGCCCTGTAAAGTTTTGATGACGGACCTGCAACTAAGTCTGGAACAAAGAACGATATGAAATACTCCTTCTAAATGTAATACTCACGTATACTGAATAGGAAGTAATAAAATTAATAAATCTCGTCTGATTCCAATTTTGTACCCCAAAATGAGCAAAAATAATATTTTGAGCATATAATATGAATAGTTGAAATCGTCTGTGCACGAATGAAAAGCACATCGTTGAATAGAAATCTCGATGTTCTTTTCAGATATGGCAAAAAAAAATGAGAAATTCGAATGTATAGGGTGTTGTTTTCTGGTAGAAAAAATTTGTGAATTTTAAGTGAAGCCGGACCTGGATTTCATCTTTTGTTGTTGCCTCAATCAATTCCACAGGGTAGATTGAGCAAGTGTACCAATTTTTGAAAATATATACAGGTTGGTTGGAAAGTTATGAGACAATGAAGATATGGACAAAATTGATGAAACATCCTGTATCTCGGTTATAAGAAGACGAAGACCCATCAACCATGGGTTTTATGAAATCACCTCAATGACCCCTATCCATAGTTAAATTATTTACCTTCCCCAATGAAACACCCTGTATAGAACTTGACGATCGAGCTCAAAAGCACTATTGCTCCACCCTGGATATGTTCCAATTAAATATCAGAAAATAGTAAATCGATTGTTAAATCTTAGATTAACGGGGGAGCCATTAATCTATGGTTAAATTAAGGACATGTAAGCCGTTTCGAACAATAATGAATAGTTTCGACACAAAAAAATCCAGAAATTGAAAAATCTAGATTTTGAACACCCTATACGTCTGTAATCATTTTCGCTGGACCTCAAGTGTTATGCATTTCTAAAACCAGCCTCCCACGGAAAATCTATGAATGCGAAAATATATAGGGTGTCCTATTCAAAAAAACACATAATGGGCCGATATATCTTGGAATGCTAACACCCTATAGATTTGAAAATAATTTTAGGTGACAGTTATCATGGAACATTATAATTTATAATTATTGTATTTGAATTTTTTCTATACTGAGTGTTTCCTAACTTGGGGCGATCAATGAAATGGATGATGGAGACGGAAAAACAAAACGAAATGAAAGAATACATTTTTGTCGAAAAAAATCATTTTGGAAGATTTTGAGCTCCAAAGTTTGCCTGAAACTCTTGTAAATCATTGATAAAAGGTTAATAGCCCAATTCAAGCGTTAATTTGCTTCCTGCGAGATCACAAGCACCGGAAGTACCAATGACTTTTGCAATATTGCCGGACGTTCAAAAATAGTTGAAAGATGAATTATGGTGTAAGCGCACATTTTTTGACAAAATTTCAGAACAAATTTTTTCTGTCTCATAAAACACCGCATTCCATTTATCGCCCCAACTTCGGAAACACCCTGTATATCTGACGTTTGGCCAATATCGAAGAAGAACATACTATCGCTTCACCCTGTTCAGGTAAGTACATATTATCCCATTTTCTATGATTTTCATAGATATCTCAGTTGTATTTGGATATACAGCGTTGCGGTTTTCACAATACTGTACTATTTTAAAAAACCTGAGTCCAACTATACATGAACATACTAATGTCTCATTTGAAAAGAATTTATGTTGGCTCCATTTTCTGAACAATAATCATTTATGGACGTCAAATAAATACGCCAGTGTATTCTACGTAGGAGAAGCAGAACTGTGAGAATTCTGTTTGCGGCCAGTGGCCGATCAAGGAAGCGGTAAAGGGAGATATTATCCCTTGAGCCTCGTTGAAGATTGATATAAGAGAAGTGTATAGAAATCGGCCAGTGCTGTAACTTCTGAATCAATCGTGATAGGATTTCGAAATTTCGTGGGTAGCAACTAGGTATACCAAATTAATCATTTATTGATAAAATCACTTCCGTTCCAACCGGAATCAACCTCAACTTTTTATGTTTGAATAGGAAACCCTGTATATTCTTTTATATTCATCTTGAATTTCCTGTATATACGTAAAAAATTTGTATCAAAGTTGGGCCAACAGGGCCAACATAAATAATTTAGTAATGTGAAAACCGCAACTCTCTATCTCCGAAGACAACTGAGAAAATCATCGATAATGTCACACATTGTATACCTACCCCGAGATCTAGGTACCTATATTGAATTCGCATTACCGTTATTAATAAAGCATCTGTACTTAGGTACAATATTTTGCCAAATCTAGGAATCCTATATTATACCATCATCATTCCCCAATATTGAACCAATAACTTCTCAACAATATTGTTTCGATATCGTGCTGGAATGAGACAACTGAGAAAATCATCGATAATGGAACACATTGTATATACCTACCCCGAGATCAAGGTACCTATTGAAGTTTCATCATCTAACAATACTCATATGTTTCGAAAATCGCATTACCGTTATCAATAAACCATCTTCTATACTTAGGTATGTAGGTACAATATTTTGCCAAATCTAGGGATCCTATATTATACCATCATTATTCTCCAATATTGTACCAATAACTTCTCAACAATATTGTTTCGATATCGTGCTGAAATGAGACAACTGAGAAAATCATCGACAATGGAACACATTGTATATACCTACCTCGAGATCTAGGTACCTATTGAAGTTTCATCATCTAACAATACTCATTATGTTTCGAAAATCGCATTATCGTTATTAATAAAGCATCTTCAATACTTAGGTATGTAGGTACAATATTTTGCCAAATCTAGGGATCCTATATTATTCCATCATTATTTCCCAATATTGTACCAATAACTTCTCAACAATATTGTTTCGATATCGTGCTGAAATGAGTAGGTACACATTGTGTGTGCTGCTGGATAACTTATGGCGAACACTGATGTGTACGTAACAAAAAAGTATCTACGATTTTACTTAGGTACATGGACTTTAGTACTCGAATGATATCAATAGGTTAACTTATACTTGTTACATAGTAAGTAGGTAAAAACATTTTTCTGACTGAACTACCAAACTGCACGAGGGCATCGAGGGGTCGAAAAAATTTTTGGATTTTGCAGCATCAGCACATGGTATGGCAAGGAAGAACATAATCAAAATTGTATCAAAGTTGAACTAGTATCAATAATTGGGATAAGTAATTTTACCTTATTATTTTTTGCACCACTGTTATAATATACCACTCGCGATCCACGCCACACGCTTGAAGACTCTATGAGACAACTGAAAGAACTGAGCTAGTGAGTGTCGAGCAAAGATAGTCACTCTATGACCTGAGGTATTTGCCCGACAGTGTTGTCGGGTGTACTAGTAGACACGTTATACTAGAAACACACATTTCTTGTTCAGACAAGAATAGCAGAATAATGTGAAAAAACTGGAATGCCTACCTAGGTGTATCTTGAATTGAAATTCCACAATAAATTAAATCATTTGTTTGATGTAATATTTGTGCACAAGTTCAGAATCCCCGAGTGATATGGAGGAAGCAACACAAAATGCACTATTCTCTTATTCATCCATTCATAATTTCGTTTCATTTCATAACTTGTGTTGAAATGAATATTTCATCACCAATTATGTATTATTCCACTTTGCGCATTTGTTTATACAGTGTGTCCCACTTACCATGCTCACGATGGGTATCTTTTTAACGGTGAGAGATACGAGGTCGGTTAAATTACACCAAATGTGGAGTTTGTCAAGGCCAACTATAATGTGAAAAAATATTTTGATAAAATCTATTCGTTTTTGGGAGTATTTCGAAGTGAATTCGAAAAAAATATGATAACTCTTCTAGAATTTGAGATATCAGCACCAACTTTAGTTGTTCAAATGAAGCTCATAGCTCACTATGACTTAGTTACAAATAACTTTTTTTCCTCTTACAGATGACATGTCGCAGTTATAGTTTTGTGTTGATAACAACGGAGTTATCGTCATTTATACAAAAACATAAACTTATTTGGAAGCCGCCATCTTGAATTTACAAATTTTAACAAAAATATCATGATCGTCGACCTCAAAAACCCCCATTTACCAATTTTGAATGGAATGGGACCAAATCTTGTCCGCCATCTTGGAGCAGCCATTTTTTTAGAATTATTTCCATTTCCATTTACTAATCAATGCATATTGTTACATTCAAACAAAGCGTATGGTCAAATTTAGACGTTCGTTCAGAACTACGCAAAAAATAATCGCATTGAATACAATTCGAACTTTGAAATCTTCAAGATTATGCATCTTAAGCTTTCTGCACAATTAAAAATAATCGTGTCCGTTCAACATAATAATCCTTTCGCATCGTGATCGGATTATTTCAACTGTTAAACTGATACTCTTCGTAATTATATGCAACAAAAGTTATCGATGTTTAGCCCTAATCTTTTGAAGTACTTATAGTATTATAGTATTACTACTGAAAATACTAGATTTAGTGACAAAACCAAGATGGCAACAGTGGTGACTAGTCTTGTCGTTCACGGTAACACTCGAACGTGCGCGAGAAAGCTCTAATATTGAGAATTCATCATTGAATTGATATTAGGTGTTTGATATGGTACACATATATGAAATCTAGAAGGTGACTTCACTATATTGAACCTGATGTTTGCTAGCAATATTGAACTAATCTTCATTTCTCAATATTGCTCCATTATCATCATGTTGATAGTATCTAGAGATTACGCCTCAATATTATATCAATATAACTGACTGAACTCAAGATGGATAATATCGCTCGCACATTGTGATGACAACATCGAATTGATATTGGGATCTGAATATGGTACAAATATATGAAATCAGGAAGTTGGTTCCACAATATTGAACACTATGATTATTTGCAATATGAAATTCATATTCATTTATAAAGATTGCTCTATTATCATCTTGATGATAGTTTCAAGAGATCACAGCACAATATTGTATACATAAAGTTGACTGGAATAAGCATTAGAAATATTGCTCTGATATTGAAATTGTATCATTGAATTTACACTGAGTTTTTGATGTGGTACACATTAATGGAATCAAGAAGTTGAACTCACGATATTGAACCTAATGATTATTTGCAATATAGAATTATCTTCATTTCTCAATATTATCCCTTTATCATCCTGTTGATAGTATCAAGTGATCACACCTCAATATTATATCAATATAACTGACTGAACTCAAGATGGATAATATTGCTTGCACATTGTGATGACAACATCGAAATAGTATTGGGATCTGATTATGGTACAAATATATAGAATCAGGAAGTTGGATTCACAATATTGAACACAATGATTATTTGCAATATGATGATCATATTCATTTAACAATATTGCTCTTTCATCATCTTGATGATAGTTGCAAGAGATTAGAACACAATATTGTATACATAAAGTTTACTGAAATAGGCATAGGTAATATTGCTCTAATATTGAGATTTCATCATTGAATTGACCTTAGGTTTTTGATATGGTTAACATGAATGGAAACAAAAAGTAAACCTCACGATATTGATCCTAATAGTTATTTCCAATATCGAATTATCTTCATTCCTATTTATGGATGATATTATTGCTTGCACATTGTGATCACAGCATCGAATAAATATTGGGATCTGGTTATGGTACAAATATATGGAATCAGGAAGTCGGTTTCACAATATTGAACATAATGATATTTCGCAATATCTAAATCATCTGCATTTCTCAATATTGCTGCAACCTCATCCTGATGAAATCCACTAGAACAATATTGCTGGGGTATTGGGATTTGATCATTGAATCCATATAGAGTTTGTGATATGGTACACATATATGGAATAAATTGATCGACCTCACGATATCCAACGTGATGATTCTTTGCAATATCGAGGTCATCTCCATTTCCCAATATTGCTTCATTATCAAACAGATGATGGTGTCATAAGAATGCAACTCTTTATTGTATACATATAATTTACCAATATCCACACAAACAATATTGGTGGAATATTGGGATGTCATCATTGAATAGCAGTTTTGTATTCGATATGGAATACATATATGAAATTAAGAAGTCCACGTGACGATATTGAACCTGATGTTTTATTGCAATATCCTCCAAGATACATTCTATCGATATAGGTTACATATCCAGTTGTAATATGAACTGATATCACGCAATCAATATATCTATCATGAAGATTTATCAATATCGAGACATAAATCATCAGGATATAGGAGGAATATAGATTTCATCACATATGTCATTATGAATATCGATACAATGTAGGATTCTCAAGATCCTGAAAAATGTAAGCCTATCAACATTGTATTCATATTGATCCGTCCAGCTCATTTATTCAATATCGTTACAATATCATCCGACCGATTTACGATATTCAAATATTGGGCCAATGCAGAGCCGATTTGCAGCCGATATTCTGTGCTACTGGGGTATACTCAGAATATTCATAGATTATTTGAAACAGTATATTTCGAATGTCCATAGAACGTCTCTAGAATATATGTATCATAATGTGAGAATATTCTGGAAATCTTCAAATATTCTTGAAGATTATTTTACCGTCTACGAATGACATTGTGCTATCTGGGATTATGACGGAACATTTTTTTTCATCACCGTTGTCATATGAAGGTTGAAAATATCTGATATCGTGTTGGGAATGAAAATTGTAAATAGGATTGAAATTGAGAGATAATACAAAACCAATTGCCATACTAGAACGTTGTTGATGGAACTGCAGGAAGTACCTCTCATCGACCAACTGGAGATATTTTGATTGCTTCAGATATTTCGATATTGTTCCTCCTCGTCCCTCTGAATGGAAAATGGAAACCATTCCAATGAGCTCGTAGGAAAAAATATTGATACCATTCTCCCTCCTATATGTAACGATTCGATAAACAATCTGTATAGGCGACATCAGATATGCAGTTTGTGCGATTTCAACTCGCAATACTCAACACACAAAATATCAAAATTCAGTTCTCAACGTGCTCTTTTGGAAAATGCTGAAATATCTGGCATATTCAGATTCTCAAGGCCTACTATTGTTTGTTGAAAGAGTCCAAGTTTCAGAAATGATTATTCGAAAATTTTTTCATCGAAATCTAAGAAGTTGATATAACCAGTGGAGTAGTGAACTAGAGACAGTTTGTATAGGTCGGCGTGAATTAGCTTAATCCGTCATTCCCTGAAATGCCTTGTCATTTCACCAATTGTCGGCAAACAGCGTAACAGCATAACTTCTATTTTCAGCCATTACTCTGTTTGCCAGAGGGTTGGGAAAGAAAAATATCCTTTCTGCATATGAATAAGAAGAAGGACTATTTTTCCGCCTGAATAAAGAACAGAAGAAACTACTGCTTCTGAATAACCCAAGCTGACTTGGCCAAAATGAATCTTCCTTTCATCATCACATGGAATGTCTGAAACTATTAGGCAAACGGTGTACGGAAATTAGAGTCACGATGTCTGCCGGCAATACGTGAAATGACTAGGCATATCAGAGAATGAGGGATTCCACTGTTGGACGCCGACATAATTATATCAACTCTACTGACGAGAAGCTGTCAAATATAAAACAAATTGAATGACAAACAATCACTCTCTGATGACTTCAAGGTGATATATTGATGCTTGTTCCGATCAATATATAATACCGGTTTTGGCGGAGTGAAATTAGAATTTGAGATGACGTTCCTGAGAATTGTAATAGAATAAGGAATATTTTCGCGAATAGGTAACTATTTTCCTAATTTTCAGGAGACACAGGATCATCCATTTGATGAATTTTGTGTTTACTTACAGAGATCTTCCTGGATAAGTTCTAACGATGAGATTTTGTGTCGGAGTATGCCATGTACTCCTTTGTTCCATCAACTCCTCAGATTTTGATACAGGATAAATTGAAAAATCAACGATAACAAAATTTGCTATATGAGATGTCGTGTGTTAGTATTTTGTATGACGGTAATATAGGTATGCTTGATTCATATTGGCTGACCGTTTTAATGAACAAAAATAGGCCTTGAGGATCTGAATATTTCAGACTCGTTCACAATTCGAAAGATATCTCTTTAGAAAGAAACTATCGTAGTGAAAAATCAGTGATCGAATTCCAAACCAGGAGAGTGTTGCGAGTAGAATAAGTCGCACACATAATAGTCTTATTCATAGATTCATAGATTCGAATAAGTTGATTACTCACGCAGGTAAATGTGTCTGTATACATAATTTCCGTGATATCAGAAGTCAGTGATGTTCGTGGGATAAATTATTCAGCGGAAAGGAATTGTTATTCACTCTCCGTAACGATTTCGTAAAATAACTGACGATTGGCCTTCACCACATTATATTGGAGAAGATCACCTATTGGTCAGTTGTACAATGCATTGATGTCCATCGAACAGGGCATGAGAAAAATAATTGGTCTGTGCGTAGCAAGTTTCCATCGTTCGAGTTTGATTTTGTATGAATGTTTGCAGGAGCAATATTCTCAGATATATATATATATATATATATATATATATATATATATATATATATAGTGAAAGGGTAGTCTCCTGACTGGATTAGTTGAAGAAAACTATGTGTTAGGAAAACAGCTAAAATCTCTATTTTCCTTGAGGTTGCAGTCAAAGGGAATGGCCAATGTAGAGAAAAGACTCTTTGTTAAATTGTCGAGCTTTCGAAAAATTTTATTTTCATTATCAAGACATCTGAAAATACAAAGATCCATTATAAGCATGGTATCTTGTATGAAAATTGAAACAACTTACTAACTTGAGTGGTTACATGGAAAACAGCTAATGCACATCATAGTAACTTAAAACACTGCACTATTTTTGAAAACATATTGAAAAATATTAAAAAACATTACATTACAAGTCTTATTAGAACCTTACTGGTCCTGTGAAACTTTGTCAAGAAAATGAGCACATGGTGTTCGACCTTCACCAGTTCCAAACGGAAAAAGATGTGACGTTTAAAAATTCAAAAAAGTGGGAGGAGCTATGTCAAAGCCGAACGACGTGTGTTCACTGTCAGAGGTCAATGTCAGTTCATGAAAACCGCGGATAATTTGAATTTGAAAACTAATGATTGGATTTGTTTTGAAAAGTAAGTAGATAACTATATATTGTACTGAGGTTTGCAATATCTGATCGTTTATTCATACACTTAGGTTCGTTGTTTATATGTACCATTTCTAAGAAAGTTCTTTTTTGATAACTGGTTTGTGATTCTAAAATTTTAATATTCGTAAAATTTCCAAAATGATTGAATTTAGTGGAGAGTGCACATCTTGTTTTTTTCAAATTACAATCACTTTTATGAGACGTAATGCGACCTTGTAAATTCCTTCCTGTTTGTCCTATATAAACTTGATCACAGTTGAGACAGGGAATACTATGAATGACATTGGAGCTTTCCAGTGTTGTCAAAGGAGTTTTGATTTTACTATGTAAGGAATATATGGTTTTTATATTTTTTCTTGCAATACGGAGTTTGTCAGATTTGAAAACATTGGTTAGCTTTGATGTAAGTTCCTCAATATAAGGAAGTGATCTATATGTAATCTGTATAGGTTGTGTTGGGAGTGATTGATTCACATTTGGATTACTGTTTGGAGATTGAAATTGTGGCAAAATAGGTTGGTCTGAATTGAATAAAATTTTGTTTATTAAATTTGTTGGATATGAATTTTCTTTTAAGATGTTTCTCAGTTCCTTAAGACCGTCCAATCGAAAAGTTGGATGTGAGAGCTTAATCACTCTATTCTTTAGGGCAGTGATAAGATTCCTTTTCATTTTTTCAGGATGGTAAGAATGGTAACTGATGAATCTGTTACTGCACATTGGTTTTCTATACCATTTTGTTCTTAGGATGTTGTCATTATGATATGAGAGTCTGCAGAGGTAATGACAACATCCTAAGAACAAAATGGTATAGAAAACCAATGTGCAGTAACAGATTCATCAGTTACCATTCTTACCATCCTGAAAAAATGAAAAGGAATCTTATCACTGCCCTAAAGAATAGAGTGATCAAGCTCTCACATCCAACTTTTCGATTGGACGGTCTTAAGGAACTGAGAAACATCTTAGAAGAAAATTCATATCCAACAAATTTAATAAACAAAATTTTATTTAATTCAGACCAACCTATTTTGCCACAATTTCAATATCCAAACAGTAATCCAAATGTGAATCAATCACTCCCAACACAACCTATACAGATTACATATAGATCACTTCCTTATATTGAGGAACTTACATCAAAGCTAACCAATGTTTTCAAATCTGACAAACTCCGTATTGCAAGAAAAAATATAAAAACCATATATTCCTTACATAGTAAAATCAAAACTCCTTTGACAACACTGGAAAGCTCCAATGTCATTTATAGTATTCCCTGTCTCAACTGTGATCAAGTTTATATAGGACAAACAGGAAGGAATTTACAAGGTCGCATTACGTCTCATAAAAGTGATTGTAATTTGAAAAAAACAAGATGTGCACTCTCAGAACACACCACTAAATTCAATCATTTTGGAAATTTTTCAAATATTAAAATTTTAGAATCACAAACCAGTTATCAGAAAAGAACTTTCTTAGAAATGGTACATATAAACAACGAACCTAAGTGTATGAATAAACGATCAGATATTGCAAACCTCAGTACAATATATATTTATCTACTTACTTTTCAAAACAAATCCAATCATTAGTTTTCAAATTCAAATTATCCGCGGTTTTCATGAACTGACATTGACCTCTGACAGTGAACACACGTCGTTCGGCTTTGACATAGCTCCTCCCACTTTTTTGAATTTTTAAACGTCACATCTTTTTCCGTTTGGAACTGGTGAAGGTCGAACACCATGTGCTCATTTTCTTGACAAAGTTTCACAGGACCAGTAAGGTTCTAATAAGTTTTGTAATGTAATGTTTTTTAATATTTTTTAATATGTTTTCAAAAATAGTGCAGTGTTTTAAGTTACTATGATGTGCATTAGCTGTTTTCCATGTAACCACTCAAGTTAGTGAGTTGTTTCAATTTTCATACAAGATATATGCTTATAATGGATCTTTGTATTTTCAGATGTCTTGATAATGAAAATAAAATTTTTCGAAAGCTCGACAATTTAACAAAGAGTCTTTTCTCTACATTGGCCATTCCCTTTGACTGCAACCTCAAGGAAAATAGAGATTTTAGCTGTTTTCCTAACACATAGTTTTCTATATATATATATATATATATATATTCTTGGAAATATTAGTGGGATGCAGTCTGGACCAATGAATTAATTAGATTTCTTCGTTATTTGTCAAGCTTTCAAAAATTTTTATTTTCTTTATCAAGACTAACTGAAAACATCGAATGGAACAATAATATTAAAATATAAATGTACATCAATTGAAATTGGTATACTTACAAGCATGAAATTTTATATAAAATAAGCACAAAAAGGAAACATAGGTGTATAAATAAAATGAAATGATTTGACAAAAAAATGTCATAGATGATGGTTGACTCATTTGAAGATGTTGAATACAGAGTGAGATGAATACTGATATATATAAAAATACTGATATACAAAAAATGTTTGTAGATTATATATAAAACATGAATCATCCAAGGAGGACGAGTTGATTTATTATCTTTTTGTTTCTTTAGAAGGAATGTATAAATGGTACTAAGATCATTGATGTCTGTTCTTTTGTTCATCGTTTTATCATTTTCATTAATATGGTCCAGACTGCATCCCACTAATATTTCCAAGAATATTATTATAGAACAGTCACGGAAGCTTCCCCTTGTTATATATATATTTATATATATATTTAATGAAGATAAAAAAAAGAGACTCATGAAAAATACATAAGAAATTCGCATTCTCTCTATGTTGATTCTACCGATAAATATTTTATTCTGTATCAGATAGAGTATACAAATTCTCAAAGTATTTCTTTATATGTATTCATTTTTTGATGTTCATCATCTGAAAATATTCTTTATGAAATCATTGAATATTCCTCATCGCTCGGTGCGTACGAATTCCTAAAATGTTCAAAGAACTGAACTCCATAACTCGTTCTATAGAGTGACAAGTTTCGATATGGTGCTGTTCGACATATTTCGATTTCGTCTGGCTGGTGTTGCTAGTCGTTGAATGATAGCAGATATATCTGAAGTACATTTTTTGTTTGAGTATGTTTGAGGAAGTGATTGGTCGCCGACCTTTCTATGGAGTTCCAATAATGAAAGAATCGTTACCAATTTGGGATACAACTGATAACTAAGATATTATTAGATGATTACAAAAGTATACGAGAAATCCGACTATCAAAATATCACACACCTGGTATCAGCATATGAATCTTTCATTAGATAATGGAACTTATCAGTTAATCTCATACCTGACTTACATCAGTACAGCCCAATGTAATTACCATTCAAATATGGGAAATTATAGTCGCAATAAACGAAGAGTAAATAATCGTAACAATTATGTATGAGATCTATTTCAATATTTAACTATTCATATCAATCTGAAGATTATTCTCAACGAATAAAAAGAGTATGGAAAGAGAGTAACTGCGAGAATTCTGAGGTCTTGTCGATAACATGTATATTTGTTTAACATAATAGTTACAACACAGAATGAAGATGAATAGACAAAAATAACTCATCTCGAATAAAAACAAAATGTGCTATACAAATGCTACGGAACAAATGGATTACTGTTTGCGCATGTCCGAGTAGATCGAAACCTTCAAAACATTTTCCGATGCATGAAGAGGACAAGAGAATTTTTAGATTTGATAACATGAAGATTTGCCATGAGAACATCATAGAAAAGTCGACGATCTTCCACTTCTCTATAGCTACCCCCACAGTTATTGTTCCTCAGAAATCTCTGATATAGGTAATTCCAACACTAGCAATACGAGTCAGATCAGCCTGACAGGCACAGTCAATACATCATTCCGTCGTTAACCTTATTATTCGTCGAACAATACTCTATCAGAACTCTTCCGTTCATAGAACGATGAAGCATTGGAATTGTCTGCCAATGGAAGTATTCATGAGAACTTATACCCTTCAAGAGTTGGAAAAAAAATCCAACACCTACCTCCTCCCCTTATCCTTCCTGGGTACACAAGATGTTTTACAAACATTATTATTTCCTTCGTGCGCTCTAAGAGTTTGAGAACATCTATTGCAAGTAGTAATACCTACATCCAGTATACATCGAAAGTCTTTGAATAATAATCATATCGACTAGGTGTTTGGTTCATTCCTGAAACAATAGCATGGCATTAGGTGTTTTATTGCAGACAACTCTGTACCTGATCTGAATCATGCAAGAACACCACCGATATAAGTGGCAGGACAGACAAGTTTTTTCGTTCGGCATCCAGTTTTGGTTTATGACACAGTAATAAGTTTTATTATTTCCACCCTGACTGGGATATCTGACAACCACTGATGATTTCTTCTTCCATTCTTGATACCCACTTCTGGCAAATATCTCCAATGGTATATCGAATCTTGTGGTCTTGTGATCTTGTCATTCGCTATAACGCAGGGGTCAAATTCCAATCCAGTTGAGGGACATCGAATGCAGCCGTAGTATTAGCCAGAATCCTTTCAGCTCAGTTGTTATGACGTCAGGTCAACTCCTATCATCATCTGATCGGTGGTTTTGCGATGCCACGAGGCTGCGATACTGTTGGATGTCTGTGGTTTAAGTGGTAATTGGCAGCAAGTTTATTGTGCTTATCATAATAATCCACATTTGGAACGTTCTTCGAAGCAGTTTTTGTAATGCTCAGACCATAATATAGCCAAGATTTAATTTTTTTCGTGTCGGAGTTTTTCCTGATTGACTCACTTGAAGTTTTTTTGAAGATGGTAAGCCATTTTTATTGTTTGTTCGAGATGAGCAACTCTCTTCTCCCAGGCTGTTCCTCAGAGAGAGTGGGCTATCTTTCATGCATCCCATAATTCTGAATTTCCTTCGGTATATCGATTGTTTTCAGATTTGCTGGCCTGTCTGGGTGAGTTCAACTCACACGTGAATCAAGCCTTGCACGCCAGATTTTTTTGACCTGGACGAAGATTTGGCTTCGATTACTGCTAGTACTTTCGAGGCGAGTAGCTCACCCCATTTTTGGGGCACTGTGATGTACAACAGCTGCCCAGAAATGCTGAAGCCTTGCTATCCACCTTGGTCTGCAGTGCCACGAGACAAAATAGTCGTCGTTATTTCAGTCAGGCTTCGTCTTTCCGAGACTCCTAGGACTCATGAGACTTCAGAGACCCTGTCACTACCTTCTGCATTTTAGTAAAGACCAAAAATACCAAAAATACCAAAAATAAATACCAAGCTCTGCAAAATAGTGTTGTCGAGGAACGGCAGGCAATGTGTCTGGAGAGCTGGGACGTGGGTTGGTCAGATGTTCGCAAATAAACAGTTATTTTTATATTTTTGAGAGGGGGCGTCAGTTAAATTTGTTGGAACGAAAAATGAGAAAACCAATTTTGGTCAAAATAAGTCTATTAAACTTCAAAAATCATTGCTCACAAAGCATTAGAGTTTGAACTGGAAGAAAACCAGTAAAAGCAGTTAACTTTGCAGGTATTGTGTGACCTAGTAATGAAATTTAGTTAGCCTAGTGAAGGTACCTACCTCGTGCAGCTGCAAGGGTTTACATGTCAGGCCCACTCTTTATCACTTCTTAAATTCAAGACAATGACTCTAGATTCTACCTCATATATGATACTTTGATCTGATTGCTTCAAGCTACATAACACTGTATTATAATTAACCGACTATATAAAGAGGAAATTATAGGAATTTCCTTGTGATGAGCACATAACTCAGTGAACTATAATAAATCCAAAGTTGAACTGAAAAGATTTTATGAATCCAAAAAAACAAGCTCACCAGCTTACTGGAATCCATGTGGTGCATACATGGCCCACAGTCCCCAGTGCAGTCCAACTTCACCACAGCATGGATTGGAGAACTATGCCGCGTAAACCCATCTAGTAGACAGTACGGATCACAACCCACCAGTACTGGAGGTCGGTGACCAGAATGATGAGCCTGAGCCGTCAGGCTGTAGGACAGGCCTTGATGGATGATACCATCACCAAAATGACTGTGAGTACCATGATGTGTGGGCCGGGTGAGCCAGTCGAAATCGCCGAGGTTGAGCCGAGTGAATGTGCCAGAATTGCACCAAGTAAATGTACCGATAATAGTATCCAGGATCGTGCAAACATACGGTGTATCAATTTGAGGCCACGTGGTATCTCGTGGAACTCGAGGTACTCGTGGGAGCCGACATATCTACATGAATGAATGCAGATGTTCCACACACTCCCAGTTAGCACAGAATGATTCCAGAGATTTCAGAGAGCATCACATTCATGTCAAACATCACACCCGTGACTCCAAATGCGACTCCCACTGAAATTATATGGACTGCTATTCCGGACCCTTTTGGTCATTTTATGAATCACATTGGGATGCCAAATGAAACTCGAATTGATCATTAACTCAGTGACTCATTATTTAACAACTTAACTGGAATTACATAGACGTATTTGAATGGTTATATTGTGAAGTAAAGAAACAAGGATCTATATCGGAATGTGAGGTTCTTTTCGAATTATCACTTGCCTCACAATCCTCATTCTGGGAATTCCTGTGAGTAGAATATTGTGCTTATCATGAACATCACATTCACATCAGTTTCTGAGTTCCCGATAAATGCACCATTGCGTTGATGAAGATATACATTGAGCATGCATATGGAATTCACATGAATGTCTTATAGACCAAATAAAAAACCTCACATATATTCTCAATTTCACTCAGAAGTGAATCTCATTCTGAATCAATTCACACTTCACAGGTTACAAAATAGAAGTCATATTCAACATTAATTTAAGGATTATTTTAGTAGAAGTGGATATGATAAAAAAACACTTATATATCATTGAAAACTTTGTTCAAAATAACGAGATTCACAAAAACAACAATAAGAGATACATATATATAATAATAATAAAAAACACATATTATCATCAAAAACTTTGTTCAAAATAACGACATTCACAAAAAAAAACAACAGAAAATGAGAGGCATATACAGGGTGACCCGAAATTACATCAAAATATTTGAACCACAGATTCTAGGAACAAAAGTGGTTAAGAAGTCCATATAAACATGAGCCCAGAAATGCCCCCTGGGGAGTTATAGCCATCTGAAAGAGGGCCCCAGATTATGGTTTATCGTAAATATTTCCGAAACCCTCTGTGATGGAATAACATAATTTCGTACATGGATAGCATTTGCCCAATTTGAAAATGTTAAGAATTTTTCGAAATTTTGATCAGCAGCGTCGGAAATAAGTGGGACAGGGGCATTTCTTCCCCCAACATTTTTGTCTATGTAATTTTTGGCAGTTTGACCAGGGAATATTGTCACGCCTACTTTTGGTGGAGCTCAATAATACAGGGTGGTGTCTAGATAAAAGCCAGGATACTTGATTCAGTTTTAATTGACAGTGGCGTCCGCGACAATATGAATCATCAATTTCACAAAAAAGATACTCATTTTAATTTTCGATAGCACTCACCATTTTGGAGATAGAATGATTTTAAAAGTCGGCTGCGTTTCAAAAATAGTACTCTTCCTTAGGTTACCTACCATAATATTTTCAGTGAAAATTATATTTCCATATTTCCTGGTCAAACTGCCAAATATTACATAGGAACAAAAGTTGGGGAAGAAATGCCCCTAGCCCCACCCACTGATCAACATTTCGGAAAATTCCTAAAATTACTGAATCGAGCGCATGAAAAGTAATGTGCATGTACAAAATTTGTTTATCCTTTCACAGAGGGTTTCAGAAATATTTTCAAAAAACCATCATCTGGGGTCCCCTTTCAGATGGCTTGATTTTTCTAGGGCGGCATTTCTGGGCACACGTTTATATAAACTTTTTTTTACTATTTTCGTTCCTAGAACCTGTGGTTGTGATATTTCTATGTAATTTCGGGACACCCTTCATACCTTTATGAAACACACAAAAAACAGTCATATCATCATTAAAAACTACTCAAAATAACGATCGAGATTCACAAAAACAATAGGAAATAAGAGACATGGTGAAACATATGAATTAGATATATTAATACTACCTATAGGTAAATTGTAACACATTTTCAAACAAACATTCAGGCAATTTATTTGGATGAATCATATTATGTTAGGAAACTATATATTTATTTATTCACAACCAATTTTTAAAAAAACCATCAAGCACAAATGATTGAACAATAACCTCTAGATTCTAGATTTAGACAAAAAAATTTTCCAATCATCAATGAAACTGATCTCATCACTTAACGAAAAATATGGTCACACCACAAAAAACAAAAAATCTTGAAAACATAAGAAGTTCTGATGAATTTGAACTAATAATAATAATAATAATAATAATAATAATAGTAGCTTCATTGTCCAACAGTTACCCATTTACAGGACAATATTACAGAATATGATGAAGCATAGCTAAATAAAGATCAAAATAATTCAAGAAATAACGAAATTATAGCTAATCACATGGTTATTCTATGGCAGCAAATTAATTACAAAAAAACATTCTTTCTACCATTTACATCGTACTCTTCCAATCTACCAACATATAATGAACTGAATATACCATGTATTGGCGAAACAAATGGAATAAAGATAAAGTCTGTCGAAAACATTAAATACCTAGGCATATATATAGATTCTCACCTCAAATGGGAAAAGCAGATTAATTCTGTGATTAAAAAATTACGCTCTATGGTCTACAAATTCAAAAATCTTTCTGATTTTATCAAACCTAATTATCTTAAGATATTATACTACGCTTTGGTCGAAAGTCACCTTACCTATGGAATTATTGCATGGGGAGGTGCGTCAATCACTCTTATCAACAACTTACAAAAAATTCAAAAAAGTATTCTCAAAAACATGTATAAAAAACCAAGAACCTACCCATCTAACAATCTATATCAAGAAGCTTCCATATTGAATATATATCAACTTCATGCCAAGATAATCCTGCTCAAACAATTCAAGAATAAGTCGAATCTGATACATCCCAATCACCAGTATAGCACAAGAAACAAAACTAAAGCTTTGATACCGAAAACTGAGAAAAGAATAGGACAAAAATGTCACACCTATCTTGGACCTAAACTTTTCAATGAATTGCCATCTGACTTGAAGACTATCAACTCAGTGGTACTATTCAAGAAAAAAGTCAAAATTTGGATACATACTATTCCATTAGATACCCTTCAAAATTTTAAATCAACAAGCCGAACATGTTATAGATTAACTTGAATTCAGCTGATTTTGAACTAGTGCGTAGTATTAATATAAAAAAATATCTTCTAATAATATAATGTATTACATGTTTATCTTTTTCATTTTATATATAAGTAGGTATGTGTATTTTTACAGATGTATATAGTGTTTATGTGTTTGTATATATATGTATATACACGGGTGTATGAGTGTATGTGTATCCATGTATAAGTATGTGTGTAATCTGTACTCAACTGTAACTAGATTAAGTATACCCAATTCCACGATATCTTTAACGTAGATACTCACCACGCGCGGATTTATTTCCTTGTGGTTGTCAGCGTTTATTTATCACTAATATTAAGTATGTATATTTTTCTATTTGTACCCTTCAGAAAGTGAAAATAAACATTATTATTATTATTATTATTATTATTATTATTAAATTTACAATTTTAATCAAACAACTAATACTACAACTGAATATGTCACACATGTTTGCACTACAGTTATAGTTATTGCACATTACATAAATAGGCGAGTTAAGCATAATATTTGTATTAGCTCGTGTGTTTCTGAAGGTAACAGCATTGCGAGTGGGATAAGATGGCACATTAAAGTTTAGCTGTTCCAGTATATCGCTAGAGTCTATCAAATTGTGTAAAATCTTGTAAAGAAATATAAGGGAGGCACAATCCCTCCTCCTTCAGTCGTTCACATAGTTCGTTGTTATCGATACCCCTTCGGGGATAAATACCGTCAATTTTGAAAAGCAAATACTTTAAAAATCTACGTTGCACTTTCTCTACAAGCTGAATGTGAACTTCATAAAATGGAGACCATATTATACTTGCATATTCAAGTTTTGTTCGTACATATGAAAAGTACAGGAGTTTAATACATTTTATATTGGTCAAATTTCTGCTGTTTCTAACTATGTATCCATAAGATCGTAGTGTTTCAGACACTTTTGATTTTATATGTTCAGTAAAGGTGAGTTTCTGATCAAAAATCACCCCTAAGTCTTTGAATTTTTTTAACCGTTCCAATCTAGACCCATTGATTTCGTAAGGATACTCAAAAGAGTTTGTTTTCCTCGTATAACTTACAACCTTACACTTGTTGATATTCAGACAAAGATAATTATTGTTGCACCACGTATGCACATCATTCAGTTGAGTTTGAAGGTTATGACAATCGTCCTCGTTAATAATCAATGAGTATAATTTCAAATCATCAGCATAACACAAACAGTGAGTATCTATTGTATCACATAGATCATTAATGAATAACAGAAAGAGTAATATGCCAATATTCGAGCCTTGTGGTACACCAGACAAGGTACAGTACTTTTCGGATTTGAATCCATTGTAAGAAACGTATTGTACTCTGTCTGATGAATAAGATTCCATAAATTCTACTCCCTCCTTCGCAAATCCAAATTTTCTTAACTTATTCAGCAAGATACCATGATGTATTCTGTCAAAGGCCTTTGAAAAATCTGTGTAAATAACATCTACTTGACCTATATTGTCCAAAGCCTCTGAGAGATATTGTGTTATAATTAGCAGATTAGTAACAGTTGAGCGCTTTGATACAAATCCATGTTGATATGGGGACAATTGGTTGTTGATAGTTGAGTATATTCTATTATAGAGTATCACTTCGAGAACTTTCGGCAGGTTACATATGATAGAAATGCCCCTATAATTATCTATACTGTTTTTTTCTCCACTTTTAAAAACAGGACATACCTTCGACTCCTTCCAAAGTGTAGGATATTTTCTGGTCTCTAGACATGGATTGAATATTATCAGTAATGTGCTGGTAAGTGCACCTATGCAATCTTTTACTAGAAAAGAGGGAATATTATCTGGTCCAGTTGTCATTTTATCTTTCAATTTTTTACAGGCACTTAACACTTCCTCTTCACGAATCGGATAGAATCTTATGTGATCTGACTGCGTATCATCATAATTAGTTGAAAGTGGTATGTCAAAGGTTTGATAAACACTTTTAAAAAATTCCCCAAAGGCATTAACAATATTTTGTGGTTCGGTATAGGTATTACCTTGATACTTCATTTTGCCTGGTATCCTTGAAGTATCGTTTTTCGCATGAACATTCGGCCAAAATTGTTTAGGATTCTGCGTTAAGGAAATTCCAATATGCTTAATATACTCACTATGAGCCTCTTTAATTTGTTGTTTAGTTGTACGCCTCAGGCGTTGAAATTCTATCAGATCGGAATTACTCTTGTGCCGATTGAATTTATTTTTGTACTTAACTTTCAGTTTGATATTTCTGATAATATCGGCATTGAACCACGGAGGATAGGTATGGCTATAGTTTTTATAAGTGGGTACGTTTCTGTCAAATAATTGATACACTTTGTCATAAAAAAAATCTTTAAGGCCTCGTCTACATCAGTAGCATTGAGTATATAATCCCGATTAGTTTCGTATAAGTCTCTATATAAAGCAGGGAAGTTTGCCTTCCTAAAATTATAAATAGTTCGATTAGGATCAAACTGAAATTTGGGCTCCTTGATGAAAATATCGGATATGCTAATTGTGAGTGCCTGGTGATGAGCATCCTCATTCACTAGAGGTGATTCATCACGCGTTACTTCACATTCCAGTTGTGACATAACTAAATCTAATACCCTATTTAGTTGATTCAAGACATAGTTGTGTTGAATAAGGCCAAACAAGTTAACAAAATTCATGACTAATTCGAATAACCACAATTTGTACACACCAGCAGAAATGAGAACAAAAAATTGTCTCTAAGATGTTACAATATTGATAGTTGACGTACACTGAACTAATGAAACTATCAGAAAATGAAAAGAATACTCATACAGTCATCGAAAAGTTTCCTGTAACAAGAGATTCACCAGAGTTCTATCCATAATCATAACCAAGTTGAAAAAATTTGGTATTTCCATAACCTACCAGTAATTCAAATAATTGATGATGCAAAAAAGTGGAAACTCATTTCATTCAAACAAAAGCTCAATTTCAAAATTGATTTGATCATCAGAAGTCAGAAAATTGTACTCTAACTATAGGAAAAAAATAAGTCTTCCTCAATATAAAACAATCCAATATTCAAAAATGATAAAACTATTCAGTTATCTATTATATATCCAATTATGATGTTGTGATTAATAGGTAATTATATTCAATGAAGAAACTTCCACCATTAATTCCCTTTAGCAATAAATAAATCCATAATCATATCCAAGTTGAAAAAATTTGGTATAACCATAACCTACCAGTAACTCAAATTATTAATGATGCAAAAAAGTGGAAACTTATTTCATTCACACAAAAACTGAATTTCAAAATTGATATATTCATCAGAAGTCAGAAAATTCTGAAAATTCTATCAACACATGTCACTGATTTGAAAAATAATGTGTACAAAGTAAGATGGAACTCACAAACTAACTATAGGAAAAGAATAAGTCTTCCCCAATATAAAAACAATGCAATATTCAAAAATGATAAAAATATTCAGTTAGCTCTCATATATCCAATTATGATGCTGTGATTCATAGGTAGTTATTTTCAATGGAGAAACTTCCACCATTCCCTTTAGCAATAAATAATAGTAAAGTGAAGCTGGGATACATTTTGGCTAGGTATTGTGCTTAAACTATGATACAAATCAATGATTGAAATACCTATTTACCATCAGGTATGATGAAAAAAGGGGGGCGATAATAAAATTAACTGTTCTTATTCTCTTCTAAGGATAGAATAGCTCAGGTAAGTCGTTCTTAATAAAATTTGATAACAACTTGAGGGCACTTGACATTGGCCAGGGACATAAAATTATACAGGTTGTCCTGAAACTACATAATAATATTTCAGTCGCAGATTCTAGGAACACAAATCGTAAAACAAGTTCATATAAACAGGTGCCCAGAAATGCCCACCTGGGAAGTTATAGGCATCTGAAAAGGGGCCCCAGATGATGGTTTTTGTAAATATTTCCGAAACCCTAAACAAGAGTATCATTTTCAAGTTAAAATGATGATATTTTCATATTCCCTGGTCAAACTGCCAAAAATTGCAAAGACAAAAATGTTGGGGGAAGGAATACCCTTCGCCCCACATATTTCACGCTCCTGATCAAAATTTCGGAAATTTCTTGACAGCTCTGAATCCGGAATGAAAAGTAATATATATACGTACAAAATTTTGTTAACTTATCACAGGAAGTTTCTAAAATATTTGCAATAAACCATGATCTGGGGCCCTCTTTCAGATAGCTATAACTCCCCAGAGGGCCATTTCTGGGCTCATGTTTTTATAAACTTTTTATTATTTTTGTTTCTAGAATCTGTGGTTGAAATATTCCTACGTAATCTCGGGACACCCTGTATATACTATAAACATCATTTTACTACAAAATAACTAATGAAATGTACACAGGGTGTCCCAGGACAAAGTGCAATAAATTATACAGAATTAGAGATTAAAATAGGTCGATTGAAGTCAACTTTCCTCTGAGTTCAGAATTTGAAAAATTTTAAACAAGAAATATGAAAGTTTATACTTATGCCTTTGGGCTGCACAGATTGATACGGTAGGGTGTGAGTTCGAAAGTCACAATTTTACTGTTAAGATGGTAATCAAGTATTATGAATTCTAAGGATGATTTTGAGGTGATTAATTTGACTGTTAGATATATTTGGGCGCCAGGCTTGCAAAGACAGAAGCCAATCAGATACTGCCTAAAAACCTTGCTTGGATGAGAAGACAAAACAAATATACAGAGAATCAATTCAACAATTTATTTCCTTGATGAAATTACAAAAGGCTGAAGGCCAGAAGAATTTAAGATTACAATACGTTGTTTGAAGTGGCTGAAGGCCCTAAAAAAATATTGAAAATTATGTGAGACTGAAGTGGCTGAAGGCCCAAAAACAAGATTGAGGATTATTTGAGGATACTGAAGAATTTAAAAAACTAGAGAAATGGAGCAAAATAGATTCAGAACATTCAACTCCACAAGAGCTATTGATCCGATCTGATTCCAATTGAAGGTCTTGGCACTTGGATGGATTATACCTGGGTGGCCGGATGAATTGTCCAAGAGGGTTTACTTAAGGTAATTGGGAGTTCAACCTCCAGAGTCAGTTCAGCTTCCAGCTCTCGGTTCTGCTTCCAGAGCTAAGCCTCTCCTTCAGTTCTGACTGCTCAGTAGGGAATCTCCAGGTGTTACCGTCCTTTACAACCCTCTTCGGTTAGCCAGGATCCTCGTAGCAGGTATAGGCGTAGAGTGCATGCGGAAATATACGAGGAATCAGAAAGTTGTCGACAAAGTAATAAAAGGGACGAAAGGATATCCTTCGAACCGCTCACTGAGTTTTATGTTCTGAATGTTAATATTTTAGAAAGTAACAAATTGAAATGTGAAATTTCAGGAACTTAGAAGAATCAGGAAAATATGTATATATTCAATTCAAAGAAAAAACTCGACACTTGAAAATTCAGTCTTTTTAAAAAACTAGAGAAAATTGACTCAAATTGAAACCGGAAATAACTGAGAATCAAATCATTAACTCAGAGAAAGATTATTCGAATAATATATATAATGAGATATCCTGGTATTGATATATTATTACAGAAAAAAAAATCAAGAAAAAATTATCATTTATCTGATGAAGAAACTAAATTCAACTTTGATAAATTGTCGATACTGAAATTCAAGCAAGAAATTGGAATATTAACAGAAGGTGGCAAATCCTTCAACTAAAATGCCGAGAAAACTACCTTCTAGTGAAAGTAAAGAAATTGTAATATCTATATACAGGGTGGCAAGTCCTGTTCAAAAGTAAAATGCCTGATAATAGGTACTCTTTCAAGTTTGAAGAATATAACCTCGGATGATACATAGGTCTATCTTGAGGACTTTTTCAGTCGATGGTGAACCCCCTCTAGCACTTCTAGCCCGGAAATCCGAATGGAGAGGTATTTTATTTCCGGATAATTTCACTTGATGAGAACTCATCATCACTCATTCTGTATAGAGAAGGGAGGTTGGCGTGGAAGGAAAAGGAAATTGGGTTGGGTTGGGTTGGCCGGAACATCAACCAGCTACTGAAACACGGGACAGTATTTTTTTTTCTCCACACTATCATATGGGGGATTGGACCCATATGATGTCTATAAAAGATTTCAACCACCTCGGCGAAAAAAAAAGAAAAAAAAAACGGGACAGTATACCCACACACAGTGTCTATGGTTGATGTGGGGGTATCGCACCGGGCGATCTGAATGATAATCAGAAAATAGAATGAGTAATTTTATTTGACATTTCTTGACTACCTTCAACGCAAAGCGTCGCGGTCAGCTATGATGTCGAGACAGGAATGAAACTTCCTACCATGGTTTGTATACTATATTATTCACAACCATCATATTTTGATCATAATTGATAAATCCCTGTTTCTTTCTGAACATAGCTTGAATTCAAAAATCGAGTGAGAGCGAAAAGTAGGGGCGGAAAGTAGTGAGGGCAAGAAGTAAGGGCGAGAAGAAGAGGTGTGTACTGTGACACTTCTCAACCTTCAATCATGTTATATCTCATTCCTCAAAAGTTTGTGATTGAACTGCATCTCTTGCTGCAGAAGTTGTCAGGATAAGTGGTTTCGATGAAACGGGATATCGAAAAATTTGTGGAATTATTGTTCAAATCAGACGTTTTTCTAGATGACTCATTAGGTGGTGAGGTATTATCTGCAAAGTGAGGAATGAATGTTCTTCAATAATATATTCATAATAAATATGGAAACTTCACAAACGGTGAGATTTACACAAAATCCTCGAACACACAACATGTTTCGCTAACACAGGAGTTTTGTCAGGAGATATACTGGTACAATGACCTAAATGGTTTAGTTTAGTTCATTGTACTAGTACCATACGAGTAACGGCAGGGTCAATTTGAAAAGAAAGGGATATATATCATCATCAGTGACCCATACAATTAATTTTTCAACGCTCAGTTCCGCTGTGGTCAGAACATTTTATCTCTTGACACCACGACCAAATATTTTCGAATACTCGCCTCTCCATAACATGTGTTTCGAGTACAATAACTCACAGCTAGACATCTTCCATTGTTTTATCTCAGCAATTATGTTTCTTCAATGAATACATAAAAAGATCAAGAAATGAATGAATAAATGAAAATATGAATGAATAATTGACTAATTCATAATAACAAAGAGCAACAAATCGTTTTACTGCGTCTGCGTCTTGTGACACTAGAAAGTTTCTATTTGGAATCATCGGGTAAGATACTCCATGTGTAATCATTTTGCCAAGAAGGGTAATTACATCCCTAAAGTACCTGAATCCTTTCGGTTTGTGTTTGAGACTAAATTTCTTGCTTGTTTGGAGATCATTCCTCAGATTCTTCAAATGATGATTTTTTGAGCACCCAATCACATTTGGATCATTTATATAGGATGATGCTTTAACTGAAGTGACTCTTGGAAATGCTATGGACATCATTTGCTGAAAACTATCCAGACTCACACCAAACCCAAAAGGCGATTTTGAAAACTGGAAGAACTTTTGTCAACGATAAATAAATATGAATAATATAAAGGGTGTTCCGGTGCTCATGTTGCAGACTTCTGGGGTAGATGAAACACACGGAAATAAGGAGTAGAGTTTATGTGAACATGGGTCCGGAAACGCTTCTTCAGGGAGCTAGAGCTAGGGCCCTTCGAAGATGACCTTCAAAAACTAGTTTTCGTTTTATAGCTTTGGTACTACTGCAGCTATCGCAACCAATTTTCGGACATGAAATCAAGTTGGTAGGTTCATCAATTTGAGCCTTCCGGATTTTGTCACCTTTAACCAGGGGCGTACAAACCAGGGGGGTATTTGGGTAAATTTGACCCTACTCCTCTTAGGCTTTGATTTTTCACCATTTTTATATCTGATTATGATTCTCTAATGCCTTTTACATGAAAAGGTACTCTTGTAAAAATCGCTAAATCCAATCAATAATAAATTATTGGTCTTAAACCAATTATTACGTTGAAATATGAAAATAAGGTTCAGTACAGATAATGAGCATTATCTGTTAGTCAAATCTTCTTTAATGAGAATAAATTAGATCAAAGAAATCTATTGCAATTTCGAAATTGGGGGTATAAAAAGTGAAAGGGAACGTATACAAAATATTTAAAAAAACAATTAAACCCACACAAGCAAAACTAATAATAAATTTGCAATAAATCATTCACGAGCACCAATGGAAAACATAAAATCTTGAAGTTCCAAAAGTACAAAATAAACAAGTAACACAAACAGGTTTAACGAGTGAGTCAAGGATAAGGCAGAGTAAATTTTTGTCTTGAAGATGAATTGACTAACGCTGTAGTTGACTGACCCTGTACGTACCAAAATAAATTCAAAATAACAATTGCTGAAAATGCCTTCCACCACGTTCCATACATTTATTACACCTACGTAGCATATTTAAATTGACGTCAGTTAAAACATCAGGCGTGGTTTGGATCATTTCAGCCGCAACAGAAATCCTAGCAACCACATCTTCCTTCGACTGAACTGGAGTTTTTTATACAAGGCTCTCCATATGTCCTCAAAGAAAGGAATCCACAGGAATTAAATCTGGGGACCGGGCTGGCCAGTTGACATCGCTTCCACGTCCAATCCAACGTCCTCTAAAACGATCATCGAGGTGCTGATGTACGACATGTGAAAAATGAGCGGGTGCTCCATCATGCTGGAACCATAGATTCCGACGTATGTCGAGGGACAGCTCATCCAATAACTCAGGTGAGGTGTATCTCAAAAAATTAAGGTACACCGTCCCAGTTAGTCGAGGAGGCAACATGATTGGTCCAATTAGACGTTATCCAACAATTTCAGCCCACATGTTCACCGAGAATCGATGTTGGTACCCTCTCATTTGAAGAGCATGAGGGTTTTCCTCTGCCCACACATGGCTATTCCGTGGATTGAAAATACCTTGTCTCGTAAAAACAGCCTCATCAGAGAAAAGCACAAATTTCGGAAATTGGGATTCTTGCGTACACTGTTGAAGAAACCACTCGCAAAACTCTACGCGGGGTGCATAATCATTTGGTCCCGATTCCTGTACTTTTTAGCGATGGTAAGGATGAAGAAGTTGTTTGTTAACAATCTTTCATATAAGTGCATGACTTACATTCATGGATTCTGCAACAGCTCCGGTACTAACACTAGGATTTTCCTCGAATTGTCGGAGTACCTCTTCTTCAAGCCAGTTTCCCTTATGCGCTGATTTACCCTCTCGAACAGCGTGTGAGCAGATACACGCCTCCAAGGAAACCGCTCTTGATACAATCTTTAAGTGGCTCTTCCATTGCAATGAACTTCATCATAAATTAATAGCATATCAGCATATTCGGCGAAAGTATAATCCATGATTCACTGGCGACACAATATACAGTGTGTCCCTAGACCAGTGGGACAGTTGAATATCTCCTGAACCAATAGGAATTTTCAAAATATTATGATTTCACATCATATCGCATTATGGGTGCTAACTTCAGGAATGACTATATTTTATACGAGGGGCGCAAGATAGGCTCACAAAATCGAACATCAATTCTTTCAAACGGAACACCCTGTATTCCATTGCATTTTCATATGCTCCTTGATGAGCTGAATTCAACGACCTAGCACACTTGAAGTCTAGCGGGAATGATTTCCGAGATATAGGGTGTGGAAAATCGAGATTTTTCATTTTTGGGGAATTTTTTGTGTCAAAACTATTCATTATTGGTCAAATCGGATAACATGTCCAGATCCCAACTTTTGATTTACTATTCACTCGTATTTAATTGAAACAAATACAGGGTGGTGTAGAATTCTGACTGAAACTGAAAATTCTACACCACCCTGTATTTGTTTCAATTAACTACGAGTTAATAGTAAATCAAAAGTTAAGATCTGGACATGTATTTCCTTTTGACCAATAATGAATAGTTTCGACAAAAAAAATTCCCAGAAATGAAGAATCTCGATTTTCCACACCCTATATCTCGGAAATCAATACCGCTAGACACCAAGTGTGCTAGGTCGTTGAACTCAGCTCATCAAGGAGAATATGAAAATGCAATGAAATACAGGGTGTTTCATTTGAAAAAATTGATGTTCGATTTTGTGAGCCTTTCTTGCGCCCCTCGTATGAAATATGGTCATTCCTGAAGTTAGCACTCATAATGCGATATGATGTGGAATCATAATATTTTGAAAATTCCCATTGGTTCAGGAGATATTCAACTGTCCCACTGGTCTAGGGACACCCCGTATATTGACAGATTTTTGACAACTATCTGTACTGAACCTCATTTTCATATTTTAACGTAATAATTGGTTTAAGACCGTTCAAGACCAATAATTCATTATTGATTGGATTTAGCCATTTTCGGAGGAAACGGTGACAGATAGCGATTTTTACAACGGTACCTTTTTTATGTGAAAGGCATTGGAGAATTATAATCGGATATAAAAATGGTGAGAAATTGACGCCTAAGAGAAGAAGGGGCAAATTAACCCAAATACCTTCCTGGTTTGTACGCCCCTGGTTGAAGGTCACAAAATCCGGAAGGCTCAAATTGATGAGCCTACAAACCAGATTTCATGTCCCAAAATTGGTTGCGATATCTGCAGTAGTACCAAAGCTATAAAATGAAAAGTAGTTTTTGAAGGTCATCTTCGAAGGGCCCTAGCTCCCTGAAGAAGCGTTTCCGGACCCATGTTCACATAAACTTTTTTTCTTATTTTCATGTGATTCATCTACCCTAGAAGTTTGTAACATGATCACCAGAACACCCTGTAGTGATAAGTCCATCAGTCACTCCTTTGATTTTGCTATTAGTTGATTTTTCTAACATCTGATCAACATTCGTTTTGGTACACTTGAACAGTGATATGTCAGCTCCTTCATCTGGAATAGGTGGAACTTCCTTATTCTCTGTCATTTTATTTTTGAATATAACAGAATTTGAAGGTGGAAACTCGACATTGAATATTCTTTCACTCTCCCCACTCGAGTTTTTTGGGGGCCGGAACCATTTTCCTAATCCATCTCTGTATCATACGAACTTACTGCATGGTAATTCGTACTATCCCTATGACTACTAGGGTCATCATTATTTTCAAAATCGATTGAATAAAAATTCCGTAGTCCTCCGCCATATTGCCAAGTACTGTTATTGTTATTTTGATATCGATTTTGACCTCTTCTTCGGAAATGATCATTATTATTATCGAATCTTCTATGATTAGATTGGCCTATAGTACCAGAATTGGTATTTACGGATTTGGTGATCGCTTCTCAGTATAAAGCGAAGCTACCAGCTTTCATCATTATTTTTATCCTATCAGAAGAAGTGTTCCTCGCGATTCAATTAACTGTCGTATGCTGGCACACCTTTACTTATGTATGATCGCTTGGAACTAGCTGAAATTGATTCGATTCCTGGGGCATACTTCTACAAATTTATCAAATTTTGTTACAAGAAAAACAATTCCGCAGGTTCTGATTTTGAATTTTCACCCTTCATACCTCTTTCGATCCCATCGACGATGTTTTCAGGAGAGACATTATCCTAGGTGATGAGATCACTAACCACTTACCACTTACCTTACCAGACAGGCGAGTTTTGACGAAAGCTACGGCATTCTCAGCATAATCTTTCGGAAACGAAAAAGTGACAATAAATCTGAAAATGATTGCAACTTGTCGTGCTAACATTCCAATTCATTTGGCAAAATTTTGCTAGCGACATTCTTCGTCTTCAGTACCGTCATCAAGAATATTCAAGTTTATAGATTCGATACAGAATGTTGGTACTCGATACTTAGCATCAAGAACTTGAGGAGATCGTATAAGCTTGTCTCTAATCGTTTGAAAGAGTTTTTTCAGCAGTAAGTTTCTGTTGGTCGGTCAAAGCAGAGTTCCATGAAATAGCTTAAGATTGAGTGAATTTGTTGGATGAATTGGAAAATTTATTCCTGACTTTTTCCCTAACTATTTCACTCTGAGGTTTTTGTTCTTCTAGAACACGTTTCAATTTAATGAAGAAAACTTGTTCATCTGTGGATAATTGAAGAAATATCTTCACAAGTGATTCTCATCAAAATGGATATAGTTGTTGATCAGAGACAAATTTTGTTAACGATAACAACGACATTGACATCTACATAATTTGAAGATATTGGAACATGTCATTCCCAAGCAATTTCAAGTTTTTTCAACCTTGAGAATCATTTCAAATTGTTTCTTGCGGAATGAAACATTGGAAATCATCGATATCTCTTACATAAAGTATCACATATTTATCATATATTTTATCGTTCAATTATTGAATTCAAACATTAATTGATAAAAAGCGAATGAACACTGCTGTCACTGAATTGATGAAGAAGTCAATACTCTGACACCAAAAGGATGAGACAGCTCACGAATATAGAGTCCATGTTGATAGTAGTTATGGGAACATTCGGTTTCGCAAGAAATTCCTTGTCAGCACCGTATACCAAAGGCTCCTAGGTAGCCTACGACGTCGTGACATCTATAATGAGTGATCTTCAATTCAAGCAAAACGAACCTTCGATAAAACACAAAACTTCACCTCACTGACAACTTTTGAGTCACTGTTTGTCCTCAAGGAGATGACTTACTGAGATTTTGAAACAATGTTCATAATTTCATACATCGATGGCGGCCATAATTCTTGTTAGATTATCATGATGTTATAATTGGAACATGAAGATCTGCAAGAGCAAATGACACAAAAACCATTGAAGTTGAACAATTTGATAAGGAGTAAATTTTTCATGTGAAATTGAACGAGCATTCATATTTTCCACTTATTCTGATTATCAATGAATTGACATAGAAGATATGATGTAGATCATCAAAGTGACAGAGTGCCACTAGCGCCCTCTAAGAGCAATCACAAAATAAGTTGCAGAGTTATCGTGAGATTTCGGAATGAAATCTCCCCCTAGAACACCCGGTACCCTTAAACCAGCAACATTCTCATTAGGTGTATTGGGCTAAATCTCATTATTTATGTGTTTTCTGACTGTGGTTCAGAGATTTTACATTCTCAAAGGATCACCCTCTGAACTCCCATTCCCAACTGCCTGAAATAACATAATTGTCAAGATATAGTAGAATTTTCCCCTCTGTTCCTACTCGGATGCTGCTCTCTTCCACGATGAAATTCAAGTTCACGACGCCAGAATCGGTTACTTCCTGGTGTTTGGATCCATTCATTTTTATATTCCTAATCAGCAATTGTTTCACTCAACACTTCGTGAAATGAGCAGAACCTCCATGTGATGGGTCATAATTATGTTTGACAGAAAAAAAGGGTCTATTCCGACATACATACGACACGTTTATGCGATGTACTGCTTCTTACATGGTTCGAATTAGAATGACATGATTCTACCCCAGCTATTGACATGCAATATTATAATGATAATCCATATTGATAAAAGTATATCGACGCTGATCAAGCTCTATTTCTATCCATCAATTCACTTCCATACTTCCGTACTGTCAACAAACGAATCGCACTGCACAGCGATGATGCATAAGGTAAGTACTCAGCAATAAGTCTAAATCACCATTGAGATAATTCCCACACCTAGAAGTGATCAACGATTACATACCTGGGAGGAAAATGGCATCAAATTGGCGTATGAAGAGCTTGGTCACAGGAAAGACTCTTGAGAAAATGTAGCACTTGAATTCATGAATGGCCAACCTCAAGTCGTTTGCAAAATCCGTTCTCAATCAGAATATACTGAAGATGAACAAAATGAATACTGTGCATTCCAAAAACTGCAAGTAGTATCCTAGAACTGTCAGGGGTTCTAGAATTCAATGAATATTGGAACTGAGATTGAAAATCCTTGTTGCAGTGCATTATAATGTTTCAAGTTCTCCTGTCATCGATGAGAAATTAGTAAGTAGGTCGAGTGGGGATATTATGTATTTTACATATTGACAGTTTTGGTGCTAATGTTCTGAATGAATTACGTTGGTGGCTTGTTTGCTCACTTGTTTCTGATAGTAATAAATTCGTGATAGCTAGCGTGTACTTCAAACCTTCTCCCGATATTGTCTATATCCTTCAAGTTCCAGATTATACTGAGCGATTATATTGAGGAGCATCATGAAATATCCATCGTTATTATTAGTGATTTCAACTGCTGTGTATCTGAGCTATAGGTACGGTGTCCAGTGAGGTATCGAAAAATTCTAATTGATTTGAAAAAATGCTCAATATCGATGGAATCTTGAATCGGAGAGGACGGCATCTAGTTGATTCAAGGAATGATAGCTCATTCTTCCTACTCGAAGGTAGGACGTCACTGAACCGTTTCAATTCCATTTGTTCAATGAAAATATTTTCACAATACAAGGTGTATTAGCAAGAATCTTCTGGAGGAGATATTGGACATGATGAAATTGTAGAACATACAATGTTGAACACTTAGATTTGTCTCAGAATTACCCTCCAAGGGAGCCCTTAGTGGCGGCCGATGCAGGCCTCCCCGATGATTCTTGTCAAACAACCCTGATGACAGTCAGCTCATGTCAGTAAGTTTCCCAAGGCAGAAGAGATGGATCATCGATTGCTGCCTTGTTTTCCCTTTTCAGGCATTCTTGTGTTAAAGAATTAAAATAAAAAAGAACAACTTTGAAAATCCTGTGTTAATGACTCTATCAGAGATGAGTGGTGGGATAGGTGTGGGAGGGCTTCGTTAGCCGATAGGCGTGCTCAGTTGTCTGGGACCTGCTTCATGATGATGCTTCGATTGTCGTTCAGCCGGGCCACATAGCGTTTTGTCTATACAGCCTGGCCAACCGACCACCGAAAGGAAGAAGGAAGTTATTCAGGGGGTTCTCTGGATACATCGCTGCCCTCATATATCATCCCATGTTTCGTACGGATGTCATGATCTGCCCTTATCCTCGTGATATTTCTCGTGAGTTCGCTAGTCTGGATGTGATGTTTTTTTTAACGCTTGGAGCCCACGAAAGGGAATTCCTATAATGTTCGAAGAACATCGTGCGTTCCTAGGGAGGATAGGAACAGGAGGTAGATATTGGAATTTTTCTTGAACTTTTGGAGATTATATGTTGAATACTTCCACAGGCAATGAATTCCAGAGCCTAGCCGTTCTGTGGATGAAGGAGTCTTGATAAAGTGCTGTTCGACATCTTTCGAGATTGACAACGAAAGGATGTGCTGACTGGGCTTGTCTAGTTCGTCTGATTGGCATTGCTAGTGAAGGGATGATAGCAGAGATTTCCGAAAAACATTTCCCGTGGAAGTATCGATAGAAAAGTGAAAGGTCGCCGACCTTTCTACGGTGTTCCAATGATGTCAAAGAGTGAGTGAGTGTGGCGTCACCCACCAGGCGAATGGCTTTTCTCTGGATGGAATCTAAGAGCATCAGCGTATGTTTTGGTGCTGAACCCAATATGTGGAAACAGTATTGTAGAACAGGCCGTATCTGCGCTTTGTAGATCATGAGAAGCTGTTGGGGTGTAAAGTAGCTTTTCGCACGGAACAAGAATCCGAGTTTTTGTGAAGCAGCTTTTGATACGTTGATGATCAAGGGGTGATCATGGCATTGAGCATGCATGTCAGCCACCAGCATGTTTCTATCACCGATATCAATGATTTGGAATACCTTGTTCTGTATAACCTGTAGCCTATTCAATTGAGGGGCGGGGGCGCTATAGTACCCCGCACAAGCATATGACATCATTGGTCTCATCACTTGCATGAACAGAAGTAGTTTGTTCAATTGTTTGATACAGAGTACAACAGGATTCACCCCATTTGTACTTGTTTTCGGACATACCAATTCTAGAAGCGCAGATGAAATTTTCGTACCTGAAGAAGTATTTTCAGCATATATTCAAGATCACAAACAAAATATTCACCCAGTATATGACGAGGTGGAAGGAAAGCTCCGTACTCAAAGAAAGATCATATCTGAATCAAATATCAAACGCGATGCAAACGACGAATTCAAACTGAATCAAATGGTGTATAAGAAGAATCCGTTGAACAGAAATGAAAGAAAAAATGAATTTTCAGGTCCATACACTATAACTAGAATGTTGAAGCACAACAAAGTCGGAATGAAGAATAATAAAGGCAAGACAGAAACTTTCCACATTGAAGAACTTAGAAAACCCGTTTTGTTACAGGCTCAAAATGAAGAGACTGATACTCCTCCAGCTGATGACCGTGCTGGTCCAAACTCAAGAGATTGAACTTAAACAAATCACCAACTCACCCGGAATTCTTCCATTGAAATTAGGCCAATCTGAAATTATAACCAATAAACATGTATTAATTATTGCAATTGATCTGGAAATCATAGAAAACGAAATTAACAAATTAATTGAAAGCTATCGAAACCTCGAATATCTCACTGGTAACCAATCTAAATATTTTTATACCTTGAAGAATACCTATAAAAAATTCCTAAGTATATTTCTGATAACAAAGCATCTTGGAAAAACATTTCAGACCAGTTCTCAAAACATGCAGTTTATACAAATGTGTTGAATCAAATATTTCAGAATGCCAATATATTCGTTACTCTGTTAGACAACATGGAAAATGCCATTACTTTTGAAACACTACATATCATTCATCCGATATATTACCATTCCAAAACTTGAAAAACATACTAACTGAATTGAGATTTCATAATGATCACAATACAAATCTAGATGTTAATTATCACACTTGGTATTCTATTATGCACACAAACTGATACTTTACTATAGCTGAGATTATTCTTGCCATAGAAATTTCAATAATTCATCCGAAAACCTGTCAATATTCCCATTCATTTCCAATTCCAACCAATAATCGAACCTCAATTATCACAAATGAACCTCATTCGGCTCTCGAACGAGAAAACTACCAATACATGGACCATATCTGTACGAGAGACTGTATTTCCACTTTCATACAAGACAAGAGATCACGATGTCTACAAATACCAGTAAAAATTCCATTATTGATATTCGATAAAGTGAATGAAGAGTTTTTATCGTTCATCATGATGTATGGTTATCTTTAGTGTATACACTCTTTTATCTGACATCTCCTACAAAAGATACAAAATCACCTAGAATAAACGCGAAAAGTATTTTTAAAGTTTGTGCCCAGCGAGGGAAACAGTGACACCACCCCACAGTATATGGAAACCGTATGTATATTGCATTAAATTTGGGCTATCATTGAATATCGTCAATATTGCATACGATAGGAAAGTTGAATTGAAAAAACCAAAACAACAATCCGGTCGAAACAATCAGTGCACCAATAAAGGTAATCGTACACGTTAATAAACGAACTAATAAGATATCAGAGGTGGAAAAAGCGATTAAAAGTATACATGAAGAAATCTTAAAGAATCGCTCTGAAATAAAGGATTGCATTGAAGCAAGTGAGACCCGACTTTTGATGAAAGTTGAAGGACTAAAAAACACAGTGTCAAAACTAGAAAAGGAAAATTGTGAACTCAAAAAAGAAATAGAAAATTTGAAGAGATCCCACAATAAGAATAACATCATAATATTTGGGCTCAACAAAAAGCGAGAGGAGGTCACGGTAGAAAATATACGCAAGGATTTCAGAGATTTGATTGATATAGAGCTGAATGAAAGTGATTTTAGCGATATTTACCAACTAGAAAGATCAAACAATTGCCCAATAAAAATCGAATTCACCTCACACCTCAAGAAGAAAGAAGTTCTGAAGAATTGTAGTGAATTGAAAGGAAAGAACATATCCATAGCTCACGATCTCACTGATACCCAAAGGAATGAGAAAAAATACTGAGGAAACATCTTCTTCTCGCCAAGCAAGAAGGAAAGTACGTGGATTGTTTCATAAGGGAAAACAAACTTATTGTGGATGGTACGGCTTACGGAATCGACGACCTGAAAGAAGATAACACTCCCCATAATAAACCCAACAGCACACCTTCTACTCCAACAGCAGAGTCTATGAGTAAAAACTCTTCTGATCAACCACAAGTTTTTCCGGATCTAAGAAAAGGACCTGACACCCCGAAAATTCCAGCTACAAAAAAGCCTGTACCATTGATCAACCAAACCGTGAAACCGAGGACACGCTCGATCAGTAAAACCCAGCTGAATTAAGTATATATATTTTTATTTTCGTTTCGGTTTTTTTCGATGTGAATTATACTATATGATGCTATCAGACTGATTGACAGTAGCCGCATTTAGAAATTCAATTCAATTTCAATTGAACCTACCTAGATTGAATAAGTAATTTTAAAATATCGAAAATCTCATATAGACTGAAACTCAGATTATGGAAGAACTCATGACGCATTGTAACTACAACCCGGTGAACACTGTTCAATTTTCGGATATAATGGAACTGAACAGTACCATGGTCGAAAAAGAGGCAAACAAACATTTTTTGAAAATTTTTCATCAGAATATAAGGAGTATCAGTGAGAATTTCGATGAACTGAGAATATTTCTGAGTCAACTATTAGTAGACTTCGACATAATTATTCTATCAGAAACATTTAATATTTGTGATGGCAAAGACATATTCAATATCGATGGCTATCAAATGTTATACAATGAAGGTGAATTCAAATAGAATGATGGGACTGTTGTGTTCATTAAAGAAAAAATAGGATACTCCCACAAACTGGTATATTTTGTTGCTGAATGCAAAGTAATTCAAACTAAATTAACCTTTCAGAATGAGTCAACATTGATAACCGCATTGTATAGGTCTCCATCTACAAGAGCAGATGATTTTGTTATGCATCTTGAAGAATACCTGGAACTCACAAAAAATGTTAATACCATGTTATCATAGGTGATATAAATTTGGACATACACAATGAAATAGAAGTTGTAACCAACTATCTCAATACCATGAGTGAACATAATTTCATATCCATGATCAATGAGTGTACAAGGGTACAGGGCGAATCGAGAACGTGCATCGACCATATATTCCCAAAATCTCGAAAGTATATACACGACATATGTATCTCAGCAGTGTTTGAAACAGGCATAACAGACCATAGGTGTACAATATTAGGAATTCCTTTTGCGCAAGATATACAAACTAGTAATCGAAACAGAACAAAAAAATACATAAATTATGAGAAACTCAAACGAAATATCAGATTACATGACTGGACAGTATACTATAGCTTATTGACTACGGATGAACAGACAGAATATTTAACTGAAACTATAACTCACATGATGAAGCTGAATACAAATACTGTAAAACTACAAAGAATTGAAAATAAGAGGAAGAAATGGATTACAGACGGGCTTGTTATATCCATTTCTCATAAAAACTCTCTACATCGCGAGTATAAAGATGACCCATAAAATATACTGAAGAAGAAGAAATACCTTGACTACAGAGCAATCACAAATAGACTAATAAAAATCGCCAAACAGAAGTATTACCATAAGATTATTGAAAATAGTAAAAATAGCGCGAAACAACTATGGAAAATTGTCAATGAGATCAATTCACCTGAAAAACATACCACAATCGAAGAAATAACCTGTGCAGATGGAACAAAAACAAATGACGACAAAATTGAAGCAGAGCTATTCAATAATTTTTTCGCGAATATAGAAAAAACTTACGCTGAAAAAATAATCAAACCACCGACGGAAAGTCCCAAATTAAATAACACTGAGAACTCTTTTTTTCTCGCTCTAGTAACTGAAAAAGAAATGTTAGACACTATACAATCACTAAAAAATAAGAAAGCCCCCGGGATTGATGGTATCAGAGCAGAGGAACTCAAAGAAACTGCAGAAGAAATAACAGCTCCTTTAACAGTTCTCATAAATAACATTTTCTTAACAGGCTGGTGCCCGGACGCGTTCAAAAAGTCTATAGTCACACCAATATTGAAAAAAGGAGACCCTGGAATAGTCAATAATTATAGACCAATATCGCTGATGACAAGCTTCAATGAAATTTTCGAAAAATTACTAAAAACCAGGCTCGTGACATATATGAATAAATATAAACTGATCTCTGACAAACAGTACGGTTTTAGACAAGGATTGTCAACAAACGATGCAATAGCGGCTCTCACAGGAGAAATATATGAACATTCGGATAACAAAAGACCAACAATATGTGTATTCTTAGACCTAGCTAAAGCCTTCGATACTGTTGATCATGACCAATTATTGGAGACCTTGAGATGTTCGGGTGTACGAGGAATTTCTCAACAGCTGTTTGAGAGCTATTTGGATGGTCGAAAGCAAATTGTTAAAATCAATAATACCTGTAGCTCGAAAGAAGAAATAAGGTATGGTATACCTCAAGGCACAGTCATTGGACCTCTGTTATTCTCTTTATACATTAACATTCTACTCACTTTACCATGTGATGGATCAATATTCAGTTTCGCCGATGACACGGCCCTACTTTTCACAGCAGATGATTGGGAAAGTCTTAAAACAAAAGTAGAATACGAAATCAATCTACTAAAAGACTGGTTCGACCACAAGTCACTCACAATGAATTTTGAAAAAACACAGTTTCTGCCGTTCGCAAGTTATGGCAACCGACTGCCAAACTTCAATAAACTATCAGTAAACAATCACGGTAATATTATGGAAATTAATAGAACTGACAACATCAAGTACCTAGGTGTTACAATAGATCCTCACCTCAGATGGGATATGCACGTTAGCCAAGTTTCAAAAACACTGAGATTCATGTTATATAAATTCAAATACTTGAGATCTATTCTAGATACAACTCACCTCAAAACAATATACTATGCACTAGTACAGTCTCGATTGCAATACGCAATCCTCAGTTGGGGTGGCATGCTAGACACCCATCTAAAGAAAATGGAACTAGTGCAGAGGAAAATACTCAAAATTATGTACTATAAAAAAAATGATTACACTTCGGAAGGTATATTCAGAGACTCGCTAGTACTAGATATGAGAAAACTATATATGTTCAATATTATACTATACATCTACAAGAACCCAAGTATTCTTAGAAGTTTAGAACATGTCTATGATACTCGTAATAAATCCAAGGGTATTGTTCAAGTCAGCATAACAAAAAAATCTATCGGACATCATACATACAAATATCTCAGCACGAAAATATTCAACTACTTACCTGAAATGTACAAGATATATATACATAGAATTAACAATATCAACCTCCTGAAAAAAATTTTCAAAAAATACATGCTTGACCTGAATAGAGACATTGTTCACAACATAACCACAAATACATTGAATACATGATCATCTGAAATTCATTACATATTACTAATTATAGTGTTTTACATATTTATTTTCACTGCAACTCAAACCACTGTTACTGTTACTGTTACTGTAGATTATAGAATATTATTATTATTATTCATTGTTGTTATTAATATTATTATCATCATTGTACTACTTTGCACATTTTCACTACGTACCTATACATACATATATATATATATATACAATTAATTCATGATTCATCGATAATGAAACAAATAACCACACACAACTTCGGTTTAAGTGGTTTATCCATGTTTGTTTCGGACAATATTGTTTTGTTTATATACTACAGATGAACCATACTTAGATGTCATTTATTCAATTATATGCTATGTTTTGTTTCATATCATCGTTTAGGTATTACGAAATAAACGTTATTATTATTATCATTATTATTATTATCAGACGTGAGGAAATCGAGATTGAAACTCAATGCCTTGAAGAACAATTCCTCACCGTACAAGGCATCATTCTTCTCCAGATTTCACTGAATTGCAGCGTCGAATACCAGTCAGTCAAATTCGGAAACAACCAGGCTACAAGTTTTGGTAGTCCCCTCGTATTACCAAAAATTATAAACGGCTCCACCCAAGTTGGAATAGTCTGGTGAAAACCACTCAGAATCGAACACGTCCCATTAGAAGATATCGATCGGCTCCGGCAACAAATCGAAGCAGCCAATCAACTATCAATCGATTATTTCAATGACGACCAATCAATCAACTGGATGTTGTCGACCTACATCACTCGCAGACTCCTGAAGTTGGTGATCATCAATCAGTCCGATCGCCTTCGATCCTGTTCCAGCCCGAAGCCGTCCCTTGAGGGGGGAGGAGTTACATCGAACGGTCCCACGGTACTGAGCTAAGTACAACACTTCTCAGGCCGTTTCCTGGAAATCAGCGAGATCAGCAGATTCATATTTTGTCTCTCAAGATCAACCGACATTATAAATACATGTGTAATACATTTTTCCAACGATTTTGACCGTATACCTTGTCCAGTAAACATAATAAACGTTTTTAAAAAAGTCTTTTGCCGGTTTTTAGAAAATAACTAGCGAAAAAATCGAATCTACGAAGATCTTGCTCAGTTATCTGTATCGACAGACACACTCTTTCTTCAACAAACGTAGAAATGATGAATGGTCACAATTCGTATCTGGGGCGTAGAAACTAATTTCACATTCCATCGCTAGAGGCATCATCTCTCGGGTATACATTTGAGAAATGATCGTTGAATAGTTGGTCTGTGGCTAGAATGATTATTGAACTAATAGTTCCTCAGGCAGATGTAGTAATTTTTCAGTCGATCTTGTCAATGTTAGGTTAGAATTATCCATCTATCGTGAACTCATATTGTTGGGGTAGTTAGGGGTTGGTGTACAATGATACTCGAATCTGCCCAAATAACATTATCAGTTTTATTGTTAGCTACTGGAGGTTGTTACAGCCTATTTTAAAATGCCTTTTTAAAACTATTATACTTTGATAATATTATTAAAACAATTAAACAACCTTCTCAAAACATGAAGGGCCCACCTTTATAAATGCTGTCACAGCTTCTCTTAAAGCTTGTCATAAAACTAATAGGAATTTATTGTAGTATGCCTCAAAGCAATAATAAAACCTATCAAAACTACTTTCTTTAAAGCCTTTTAGCACGGGTTCAAACCTGTATGTTTCAAAACGACAGTTTGTATGCCAACATTAAAACTTATTGGCTAGAATTAAAACCTTATCAGTCGCAGTAAGCATTTGTTAGGATAATATAGTCCATATAGTATTTTATGATAGTCTTTTTTCAGAACTAATCATAATACAAACATACCAAAATGGAGGGAGAACAATAGATAGTTATGAAAGAGATTAAACATGGCGGTATGATATGATAATTCCCTACTGTATCAAATAATAGTCATTTTTGTGGAGATTGAGGCTGTAAAATCAAAACGATGACGACTTTTTTGACGAAAACATACCAGATATGCTTAAAAAAAGCAGCGCCCTAGAAATAATGTGTTTTCACCAGTTAGAATTGGATGTGAATCTTAATAACCTTCCAAAAAAGTTGACAAAACTGTGTGAATGTTTGCTGAATATGGGTGAGTCGTTTGAAAAATGTGGAAAAACAACAGTTTCGACGGCAGCATCATTGCATCTCTTCTATTTGCCGCTTGAAATTTTCATCTCCATCAATGGCCGACATCTCTTTTTGGTAAATATGGCGCAAAATATACTTAAAACCAATCTTCTTCCTCTAATGCTTGATTAAAATTTCAAGGTAATGATAAGGCATTTTATGAGACGATTTCCTCCTGTTGAAGTACTTATTGCATATTCAAAACCATTCTTATGACTATTTGCTCCTGGGTATGACAACAAAGCTTCGAAAATGATAAGATTGATTTGAGAAGGTTATAAGATAATGCCTTCATAAAACTATAAAGCTTTGAGAATATCCTGGCTAGTGCTCATTGGCAGTGTTGCAAAGTATAGAAGAACGTCATCAACATGATTAACATAACCCCACTTTTGTTGTTTACAGTGTTCACTTTGTGAATTTTGTGATTGGTTCAAAGTAGGAAACCGAGTAGGAAACATATATACAACCTACACTCAGTGCAATTCGCCTGATATTGTGTTGATTGCTCCATTCTCTCAAATTCATGCTCTACTCGCCATCTGACATAATTGTGCAAAGCTGTTGTCAACTTCCTTGCTTCCTAGTTCCCATTCAGAAGCACGATGATCAGAAGTATTTTCCATTACGATCTGACTCGTTGATGGTACTTCATTTACATCAGGTCCTAATGAATTCTTGCTATTTGGTGGATTCAGGTGGTATGAACTGAAAGACGCAGTGTTTGGAATTGCTTGGGCTTGAGATTTCTGATTAACTGTTGCTCTCACGACTTGATTTTTGATTCTTGAGTAATTCTCTTCATTTTTTCGCTTGGAGTTGCCATCTCTCCTAATTTCACACTATTTATTTTCTTGTGAGTCCATTTCAACGTGAGTCGTTTGTAGGCAAGAAAATACGAACATTTATATTATGGGATTTGGGTTCAACACGGTTCTAAATAAAACTTCATAAATCCTATAGATTTTATGATTGACTTCGATGAATTCATTGTGGCTTATAGGTTTTAATAATTACTTTCACATAGCTAGAATAATGCCAATAGGTTTCATTATAGCCTCAGTCAAATCCTAATTGGCCTTGTGTAAATTTGGTTTTATGATTGCTTTATGACGTATTTTCATAGGATTAGTTCAGAACCTCATGGTCAAATTCGAGACACTATATTAAAACTCAAGAGTTTTAAGAGAGTTGTTAAGAGTGAATAGTTTTGATGAAGAATTTCAATGACTCTCACAGAGCTCTCTTAAAACCGAAGTGAGCTGAATGCCAAATTGTTTTATGCGATAGTTCTATCATAGTATCTCAAAGCCTTTCAATAGGATTATATGGACATAAAGGCCAATATGCTTTTTCCAGGGCATTCATAAAACGGTTGAACAAATTAGACCTATCATTTGCGCTCACATAACCTCTTTAAAGTCTCATCGAAGCTATTAGGCATTTGAAATGTTACTCGGGTGGTGTAACTTCAAGTATATAATCAACTTTTCGGCATTTGATAGATAATACTGTTCCACTTTCTTGAATCACGTCTTCTCAAATCCACACTTAACACTCTACAACTAAGTGTTTTGAAGAGGGGATGAATCCTTGATTTCCATACTCAAAGAACGTCAAATCCATGACGCGTTCCGCGTTGGACGTTATCATCCAATAATCAATGATCGTCCAATAATTATGATCCAATCAAAAAAGAATTTTCTCATCAGGAAATCTGATAAATGTAGGTACCCGAAAATGAGGTTGAGGTAGAAACCAACGATTCAGCAATTCAAAATATATATGTATGGATATAAACAGTTGAACAATTTATGTCGCGATAATATGAATATACATGAAATGAAACGATGAAACAAGGTAGACCTATTCACGATATAACGATATACTGTGTGATTCCAGAACATAGGGATTGGCTTAACAACACCTCTCCCCTATTTTTGAAAATTGTACCGCTTCTGTGTACAATTTCCACCGATTCCACAAGCGGATTGGGGATTCGAATCTTCTTCGTTTTTCTGAGGCGGCTTGGAAATGTCTGATGTCTCTTTTTCACGTTTTGTCGGGAAATTTTTTTTCATATATTAGGTAACTTGCAACCAAAAGTATCGACATAATTAAAATTGAATACGTTAATATGTTATGAGAATTGTAAAAATAATCAAGATTTGATTGGTTTGAATCATACGAATTTTGAAGCTTCTGTAAGGAATCAATGTCAAAACTTATCTTTGCTAATGTTGTCGAATCATCGTGACTAATCATTAGTGGTTTATTCCCAAGAGATAGATGAGGTATGTCATAGTCTGAAATATTCAAATGTATTTATTTCACTAAATCCAAGGGTGGAATGAAATCTAGAAGTATACTACTGGAGTATTGTTGATGCGGGTCAAGAATGGGCGTGTACACCTTAGTAGAAATTTCAACTCAAACCATGTTTATAACGATCCTTTCATACATAAATAATGATTGACGACATAATTCGATCGAAAAATCCACTGGAATGTTTTATTTTTGAACATAAATAATAGTGCCTTCTGAAAACGGATCCTCTTATGACGTAGAAACCTCATCTCGCCTTGAACCAATGAGCGTGACCCATGTGTGACACTTATCACTGTTGCCAAATCATCCGAACAAAATATCCTAGAGATCGAAATCGATATTGGAATATCTTTTGATATCCACTACCACTACTGCAGAAGAATATATTGAATATATTGTCGACTGTAGGTTGAATCATTGACATATAAACAATCTCTTGACAACATAATGTCTCAATCTCAAACCATTTGCACCATCACAATTTCACAATAATCCAATACATTCGATAAACGCAGCAACATTGCTTTGTTGACTGGTTGAGCTGCATTTGCATCGAGTCCCGAATTCCGATTGCGAAGTTATTTATTTCGTTTGAAATGAGAAGAGAAGACACGAATTATGTCGCCACTCAACATAGGTTCCCACAAGAAGATGCTGACATTGCTGATCCCACAGTTTGGATTCCCTGAATCCACCGTTTCCATGAAATCAGCAAGATCGTCGTGTACCCAGCGAGAGCCGTTCTGCAGTCAGTTCTTAACTCAACTCCGTATGTTAAACATCTCTTGTACATAATTTGTCAATCATACGTGTATACGAAAAATAAAGTTTTTAAGAAGGGACTTCGAGCTATCGGAAATATTATTGGCGCAGTCGGTAGGATATTAGGGTTAACGCGTATCGAACGTGGTGATTTCGTTTTAACGATTGACTGGATATCGAAAATTGTTGGTTCGTTGTGGAGGTGTTTGAAGAGGACCGTCTAGCAGAGACCCGTCTGAAGCCCTACATCAACGAAGCATCGAGAATTGGAACCATATCGTCCATTTCTGCAAAGATCGAACTTCTGGAGGAGACAGAAATCGCAAATCCAGGACTCATCTTTATACCTATTAGGAAGGATATGCTTGAAGTTACTCTATTATCATTGTGAGTACATACTTGAATGTCTATCGAAGATTTATCAAGAATTCTTGAAAGTATAAATCTGCGTGATCCTTCAACTGACTCTGAAACTGATCGTACTCCCGAAAATGTATTTAAAACCGAACCCATGATGAATCAATTCAAATCTGAATATTTGAACTGTATCCCCGAATTCAACGGGAATCCCAATGAACTAAATCGATATATTTCAATTTGTGATCAAATTATTACAAATTTTTATGATGCTGCTAATCCTGGTAGTTTCCATAATACATACTTATTGAATTCTCTTATATCTAAACTGATTGGCAATGCTAGATTGGTTGTAAATATTCAGCTAGCAACTAATTGGAATGATCTGAAAGAAACACTTCAGAGAAATTTCGCTGATCAACGAGACGAAGCTTGTCTCAATAGGGACTTAGTAATGTTGAGACAAAGTCAAAACGAAAGACCACAGCAATTTTATGATCGATGCCTGAAAATCCTGAACCTCATTTGTAGTCATGTAGATATTCACGAAGCAAATCATGAAGCGAAAGTTCTGAAACGCAATTTGTATAACGAATTAACACTCAAAACATTTTTATCAGGTCTTAAAGAACCACTAGGTACCACTATACGTTGTATGAGACCTCGAAGTCTAAGCGAGGCCCTGCATCTCGTTATCTAAGAAGACAATACACATTACTTTCAGAATATGCATCAAAATAGACGAATGCCGAGACAAAATAATATCCCGACAAGGCAATCACCGCAACAAAGATTTCCTAATAATTATTCAAATAATACTTTCAATAATCCGAATAATCAATTCAGAAACCAACATTCACAAAATATGTCATTCCCTTCTCAACCTATCAATGTGCAACCTAGAGAAAATAATCGCCCACAAAGATTGTTCACAAATGCTCAAGTATCCCAGGTAGCCAGACTGACGAATGTGACGTCTATAGGACCGCTATCTAAGGTCTTTTTTGGTCTCATACGTCTTTTGACCAAATTATGACGTCATGCGGACGTCATTAATGTGACGTCTTATGGACAGCCACTGTTTGACGTCGTATAGACGTCATTCTATGGTCTTCATATTTTTTTTGGGTATTATTATCATTATCACTATCATTATTATTATTACTATTATTATTATTATTATTATACTTTGAGTTCATATAATTCCAGTCACGACCCTGCGGCCTCCGACGTCACGCAGAGTCGTACTGGATAAAATCCAGTGACTACTCTTCACAGCCTGTGAGATGAATAATCACTGGGACCAAGTTATTATTATGTATGTATAGGAAAACGAAGTTATGAAATAAATCAATTAATCTATCCAAATAACTGTATAAATGTATATTAAAAATGTATTTTATTCCATAGGCTTCCCTTTATTTTCAATGTTTGAATTTAGCGCCAAAGACAATTCTCACATTACCGACCAGATGGCCAATGGCGATCAAGTAATTACGTGAAGAGATTGTGTATGCGACTCGCGACCATCTCGCAACTGCCGTTAGTGGCGTTAGTGCCGTTCAGCGGTCCGGTCTGTGGTTCAGCGTCAAGCTTGCATCGTGCATGGTGCGTTCCCCCGTACATGTTCATTGTCCATCGTCCATGTCCGAATGGGCGTTGTTTGTGAACGGCGTCTGTGCCATTGGATTTGTTAAGAATGTTAAAATGTTGAGTGTTTGAGTGGTATTTCTATACAGTCCGTTTTTCAGTATTCAGGATGTATTGTGTGTGTGATGACAGTGAAAGCAACAGTGTAGCTGTTGTTCACGAAACTTGGCTGACGCCGTTGAAAAATGAAGTGTTTTGGCCGCCATTTAATTATACACAGAACATACAAAAGAGCTCTCTGTGAAGGGGCAGCCATCGACGCTGAAATTTTCAACTATATGTAATACCTTACATTACTATCTTGTTAATAAAATCTTCATTCGTAGCAAATTTATTTTATAGCACAAATGATTACATTCCTCACCAGATTATAACCATTAACCCCAAAATTTTGTAAAAAAAAACAGACGTCTTATTGACGTCGGAAATTGGTCAGTAGTGTCAGTTTAAGGTCCAATTTGAAAACACATACTGACGTCTAAAAGACTTTCAAATATGACGTCATTTGGATGTGTCTTACTTACGTCATTTGGACGTCGCATTTGTTGAAATAAAGACGTCTTTTGGCCGAATGTGATGTCGTCAATTAGACGTCATATAGTCGTCATGTGCTACCTGGGATTTGGTCGAAACAATCAACAAAATAGGAATGTTTTCAGACCAAACCCTAATAGTAGATTTGATAGGCCTACGCCAATGAGCGTGAGCACTAGAAATACTTTCAGGCCCACGCCAATGAGCGTAAATACTACGAATACTTTTAGACCTGCACAAAATAACCAAAACTATCAAAATTCACGATCATTCGATAATAATAGAAGAACTTTTGCTTCAGAAGAATTAAACAACACAGAACTAGAGGAAAATCATGAAAATTTCGAAGAACAATACGATAACGTACAAAATGACTATACATTACAGGAACAAGCTTTCGATAATGAAAATGCTGCCGGTACGAGTGAAAATTTTCAGAAATCCCATCACAGCATCAATCCAGCTTAGAGTCACATATCATTCCATTTAATACTACTAATGCAAGCGAATTACCATATATTATTTTACCCGAATATAATATAAAAGTTCTACTTGATTCTGGTTCGACGAAATCGTTCATTGACCCAGATATCATAAGTTTTTTCCTAGCTTAATAAGAAACGACCCATTTGTCGTCTCTACAGTATTTCAAAAGTCGGCACATAAGTTTAGTGCGTGCATTCCCGCTTCAAAAATATTCAATTTGCGAAAGAATAAAACCTTGAAATTTTTTCTATTCAAGTTCCATAATGTCTTCAGAGGATTGATTGGACTAGATAGTTTGAAGTCGTTACAAGCAACTATTGATTTCGATAAGGGATATTTGATTACGCCACACTCTAAAATAAAATTGGTTTTTCAAAAAACACGAACGGACCTTAACTTAATAAAAATCAATGCTAGATCGGAACAAATTATCAAAATAAAAACATCCATAAGTAATGGCGAGATAATCATTCCCCACCACAAATTTCACAACTGTGAAATACCGGAATTCCTTACAATTGCAAAAAACGGGTATGCTTTGACAACTATTCTGAATAATACTGTAGATAATGTAACTTTAGATTTTTTGGAGCCTATACTCGTAGAAAAGTTTGATCGTAAACATATTCAAGAAGCAGAACTTCATAATTTCGAAGAATTTCCTAATGACTATTTGAATGTATCGAAAATTAGAATAGATCACTTAAATCAAGAAGAACGTAATGAAATACTCAAGTTGTGTAAGGAATTCGCAGATATATTTTATAATGATGATGACCCATTAACTTTTACTAACCGTATTAAACATCAAATAAAAACTGTAGACGAACTACCAGTATATTCAAAGTCCTATCGTTATCCATTCATTAATAAACAAGAGGTAGAAAATCAAATCAAGAAGATGTTGGACCAAAATATTATAAGACCAAGTAGTTCCCCGTGGTCGTCTCCTATATGGGTAGTACCAAAAAAGTCTGATGCTTCGGGTGAACAAAAGTTGAGAGTGGTGGTTGATTATCGTAAGCTCAATGAAAAAACTGTTGATGATAAGTACCCTCTCCCCAACATAACTGACCTTCTCGACAAATTGGGAAAATGCCAGTATTTTACTACTCTTGATCTGGCCAGTGGTTTTCACCATATCGAGATGGATGACAAGGACGTAGAAAAAACAGCTTTTAATACGGAAAACGGGCATTATGAATATCTGCGCATGCCCTTTGGGCTTAAAAACGCGCCAGCCACTTTTCAAAGAATTATGGATAACATTTTACGTGGAATCCAGAACGAGAAGTGTCTAGTGTACTTGGACGATATAATCGTTTTTTCGACATCGTTACAAGAACACCTAGAGAGGCTGAGATGTGTTTTTCAAAGGTTACGAGACTCCAACTTTGAGATACAACTTGACAAATCCGAGTTTTTGCGAAAAGAAGTAGCATACTTGGGTCACGTTGTGACTCCTGAGGGCGTTAAACCCAACCCCGATAAAATACGATCAATTAAGCAATTCCCAGTACCGAATAGTACGAAACAGATGAAAGGTTTCTTAGGATTACTTGGGTATTATCGTAGGTTTATAAACAACTTCGCGAAAATTACAAAGCCGCTCACTAAGTGTCTCAAGAAAGGAGTTAAGATCGAGCATAATCAAGAATTTTTAGACTGCTTTAATATGTGCAAAAACCTGCTAATCAATGAACCGATATTACTATATCCGGTTTTTTCAAAACCTTTTGTTTTGACGACGGACGCAAGTAATTTTGCTTTGGGCGCTGTTCTGTCTCAAGGGCCAATTGGTAGTGATCTACCTATCGGCTATGCGTCTCGTACCTTGAACGATTCGGAACAGAATTATTCAACTATCGAGAAAGAGTTACTCGCGATAGTTTGGGCCACAAAATTTTTTCGCCCGTATTTGTTTGGCAGAAAATTCGACATTGTAACTGACCATAAACCTCTGGAAAGGCTTTTTTCTCTAAAAGACCCGAACTCGAAACTCACCAGATGGCGAATAAAATTAAAGGAGTATGACTATAATATCAAATATAAAAAAGGAAAGCTAAATTCAAACGCAGACGCACTGTCCCGCGTAGAAATTCATACTAAAACAGTTTCGGACGAAATAGAAGACCTAGTGAGAGACCTTTCGACACAACCAACTAACCCTGAGAATGAACAAATAATCCGAGACATTTTTGACTCGACCGATGTTAATAAACAACGTGACTTGGACCAAATTTCCATGCGAGTACAAGTAGATGAATCCATTCGAGACGTAGAACAAGGAAATAATGGACAAGACGACGAAAATGACACGATACACTCTAATGCAGAACAACACCCTGTAGTAGGTATTCCAACATCAGACTCACCAGTAAACTACGGTCAAAATCAAATCATTATATCAACAGTGTTACATTCTCCTGCCAAGCCAAAAATCACCATTCTATTCGAAAGAAAACAGCGCATTAAAATGCAAATTACCGAAAACAACTTTGAAAATGATATTATTCGATTAATCAAAGAATATATTGCACCAAATGTCCAATATCACATTTATTTCAAAAATCCAAATATTTACGAGAGATTTTCTGTAGTTTCACAAACTAATTTCAAATGGCCTTCCATTAAATTCAAAAAATGCAACAAATTATTAATTGACGTGACAGACAAAAACGACATAGAGGAATTGATCAAAAATTATCATGAAAGCAAATCAAACCACCGCGGAATCGACGAAACCTTCAACAGAATCAAAGACAAATATTATTGGCCCCATATCAAGGAATCAGTACAAACATATATCAATAACTGTGAAATTTGTCAGCAAAGTAAATATGAACGACACCCTGTACGAATGACAATGAACATTACACCAACAGCGTCAAAACCTTTTGAAATAATTCATTTAGATACATTTACCCTCGAACAGTCAAAATTTCTAACTATTGTTGATAGCTTTTCAAAATACGCTCAGGCATATTATTTGAACTCGTCCTGTGGTACTGAAATTGTCGATAATCTGATTAATTTTTTTTCACATCATGGTACCCCTAAACAAATAGTAGTTGACAACGGCACTGAGTTCAAGAACTCTGTGGTAAAGAACTCTTAAAATTACACAAAATTGACACTCACTTTTGTAGTCCAAATCACCCTCAATCCAATGGAATTGTCGAAAGATTCCACTCGACGTTGATTGAACATATTCGGATATCAAATACAAAAGGATTCTTGAAAACTCCAATTAGAAAGAAAATAACTTATGCAATTTTAGCCAATTGATATAATTAATGGACATATTACAGATGACAATCCTTTTAATATGGAGATTGATCAGATATTGGTGAATGACTATATCAATGATCATAGAGAAAAATCGAAATTACTGTATTCCAAAATTAATTCAGACCTCATCACGCTCAAAACCAAGACTATAGAAAAACTCAATGTTAACTGAGACAAACCCGAAATATTTCAACCAGAACAAAAAACCTTCGTGAAAAAACATATCAGACAAAAACAAGCGAATAAATTCAACAAATCTACACAATTGAAAACGGTCAATAACGACTCGAAAACAGCTTCGACTTCAACACAAGAAAAAATACATATGGACAATTTAAAACGCCCACTGAAACAGACATATACTTTCAAAAAATAAAAACGTTTCGTCTCTGTTATTTCAGAATCCCGGGGATCCTCGGCCTCCAGGAAAAAATTCAACTCCAAAAGCTAGAAAATAATCCAGGCCTTATTCCAGTTAAACTCGGAACAGCCAAAGTCGAACAATATACACATACACTTATTCATTATTATGATATGAATCCCATAATCTCTGAAATCGGGAAATTAAGATCAAAGTCTCAAAATCTTACTAGCCTTATTCTAACCAATAAAGATTATTCTTTCGATACATCAAACTATCTAAAAATCCTACAATTTACTGATGAAAAAGTTGAGACAAAATTGAAAAGTATACTTCCACATCCTAATATTCACAAAAGAGGCTTAATTGACGGTCTGGGCTCAATCTTCAAGTCCGTTACTGGCAATTTAGATGCCTATTATGATGGTCAACGGTATAAACAATTGATTTCTCAACTAGAATCAAATCAAAAACAAATTGTTTCAAATATGGGTAAACAATATTCTCTATCTCTGAATGTCATAGATAAATTTAATAAAACAATCCAAAGGATCAATCATAATGAGCAATTGATCACTTCAAAATTGAACCAAATAGCACTGATAGTCGAAAGTCATACATATAGAGAGAATTCAATGCTAATAAAAGATATCCTCAATCAAATTATAAATATGTACGAAATAATTAACTCCATCCTTCAGGACATTGAAAATTCCATCACATTTTCGAAAATATAAGTTATGCATCCGAGCATTATTTCAATAAATGAGCTGTTTACAGAATTGAAAAAATTGAATAACCAAACTGAATCTAAACAGTTACCATTCGCAGTAACATTCAATAATACAGAATATTTTGAGAGACTGATCAAAATCGATAGCTATTTACTCAATAATAAAATCACATATATTCTTCATATTCCAATAACGTTTCCTTTTGATTTCGAATTATATCACTTTTATTCAACACCAGTATATTCAAAGGGTCAGTTTAAGGCAATCATTCCAAAGAATAAATTTTTGATAAAAAACGAGATGTACTTTGCATTCCTGAGTGATACTTGCAAAGAAATCCTTCCTCGATGGTACATTTGCGACAAACAAGAACTACGAGAAGTCGAAGACGGTCCCTGCGAAATCCAACTGCTTAATATCAAAAACACCTCCACATGCCACCAGACTCGGGTCCACTTGACCAGACCACTGCTGAACCACCTCGACGCATCCAATCAATGGATTGGATTATTCCCATCCGAATCAACCACGAAGCTCAGATGCCATAGACAAGAAGAAATTCGGAAACTGATTGGCACGTTCCTCATCGAAATTCCTATGGGTTGCCAATTCACCACCGATCAGTTCACCATGACAAACGAACAACAATATTCAAATCCAAATCAGCCAATCCTGTTCCCTGATTTAGACACTGCCATCACGATGTCACCAATAACCAATATCGACATCGAGTTAGAAGACCTCCGATTAGACGAACTGCAAGAAATCCGGACCCAAGTGATAGAAAATCAACCCGATTTTCACTTCAACGGGATTCCTCCCTATGTCCCCAGTGCCTGGACAATCATCATATATGGACTTCTAGTTGCTGCCGCATGCTACCTAGGATACAAGAAGATAGCCAATAGGGTTCGAGCTGCAACAACCCCAGAGTTAGACCACCGCGATGTTCGTCTTCCTCTCTAACCCTCGGAAGCCGAAACTATGAGGGAAGGAATTATGTCGCCACTCAACATAGGTTCCCACAAAAAGATGCTGACATTGCTGATCCCACAGTTTGGATTCCCTGAATCCACCGTTTCCATGAAATCAGCAAGATCGTCGTGTACCCAGCGAGAGCCGTTCTGCAGTCAATTCTTAACTCAACTCCGTATGTTAAACATCTCTTGTACATAATTTGTTAATCATACGTGTATACGAAAAATAAAGTTCTTAAAAAGGGACTTCGAGCTATCGGAAATATTATTCTCGAAATGAAATTAACCTCCAAATTTTGCTTTATATTATATTGATATATTGAATATAAACATGAACGTTGAATCAAGATTTGTGAAAGGCTCTTCAGATAATCTCCCACAAATTGATTTGGAAATGGTTAATGATTTTCATGTCCCTAACATACAGTTTCTCAGTGCTGAAGTGAGGAATAGAAAATCTGAAAGGTTTGTTACACAATATTCATTCAATTTCCATTGCTTGTACCTATTATAGTTGTATTAGAAAATTGTTCACCTGAAAGGATATTTAACATCAGAATACCCATCATATGGAGAATCCCCATTAAATCAGCCACTTATATATTGATATGTTTACCTATGCAACAATATGATCAATTGGCATGAAACAATGTATGGTTATTCTCTAGACTAGATACTACTTGCATCTCCCTTTGAATGTTCTTCTAAGAGATGGATCATTCATTTTTCAAGCAATTTCCCAATGAATTTCTGCAAAGCAAAACAACTACAATATTGTGTTTACCGAGTGAGGGGGCCAGATTTGTTCCCGAAATTCCCAGCTAAATGATGTTTTTATAATTGCAATTAGGCACAAAACATTTCTTAATCATACTTTTGTTGAAATATTGCAATTTAATATTCGAAAGTTTCGCGATTTGCAAAAAGTTAATATAGGTTAGAATGGATCTTCTTCTTGTTCTTATTATCTTTGTCCCAAAAATCAACTTGCAGATTCACCAATCTTGGTGCTTTGTCAGAAATCATGTGTCATTCATCTCTGTCTGGAATAGTCTTGTTTCAGTATTAGGGTTTTGACGTCACATCATAGCCTCGTTTTCGGAGGTCCGAAAAATCGGGGATTTCAATAATTTTTTATAAAACGTAGGGAGCTCACAGCAAGGAACGGTTTGCGGTGGTGAGCTAGTTTGGGCGAGTTCTATCGAAATATGAAATAAATTTTTTTTGTGATATAAGCCCATTATTGACTTCGTAAATGCTGTACAATTTGAAGATGTTGGATTTGTTAATCTGGTTATTCTCTTCCCACAAGATCCTGGAATATTTGTGCTCAAACTGAATAGATTAGCTTCACAACCACCATGCAGATGAACCAAACATACCTACTGGTTTCTTTTGCTGACAAATGAACAGCATCTTCACTAGCTCAGTGCACTCGGAAAATTCGAATCTGTTCATCATGAAATGATGTTGCCTTGGAGTATCGATCGCTAAAAACTCACTATGTGGAACAACCATTGCAGAAGTAGAATTTGCGATAAAAATTGGCAAACTAGAAACCTCAAAAATTTCAAAATTCCGAGTATCCATCAAAGGAATAAGAATTACAAATTTCAATTTATTGTTAAAAAAATATACATTTGTCCTAACTATATTATTCAAAATATGCATGTTTTCCATGATTGGTCGGACAGGAAATTCTAATCCATTTAAATAGTTCTGAAGGTTAGAAAGTTGTGCTAACAATTCATTTGGACTAATAACTAGTGGGTGTAAAGATCCCTTTTGTGCAAATATTATGATTTCCCTGAGATTATTCTGATTGAACTTGAATGATAAAAATAGCATGTTGAGAACTGACACTAATTCATCTATTTTCATTAATACAGCTCTCCTTTTTCGAAAATCTGTTTCATTTCTATTTATTTTATTCAAGAACTTCACGATTTCGGCTACTTTCGTATCAAATGATGATGAATATCTAGAAGATTTCGTGGAAGTGAAATTTGATAAGTGAATAGTATTTTGAAGTATCGAAGTTTGTTATTTCAAAAGATTTGTCATGTGAGATTGATTTATTTTGAAAGATTAAATTGGGTCATCGTATTATTTGGCATCATCAGAAGCCAGAGTTTCGAATAATGTTTTGGAAATAGAGCCTGCAACATTTATCAACCTTTTTTTTTTAACCTTTTATTCTCGTCAATACCCAGGATTTCTGAAATTATTTTATTTTGAAAATTTATATTTTCGTGAGAATCAGATATTGTTTCATAAAAAACATTACATTCTGATGAACCTATAGAGAGTTTCCTTGTTTCGAAACAAAGATAATGAATCTGCTCAAAAAAAAATTCGGTATGTTTCAGTTCTCGTCTATAATTGTGGATATCTGAGGTTATAAATTCCCACTCATCATTATACAGATTCGTGGAACCTACGTTCTCGTAATACAATCCGGGGTTTTCAGTAATGGGTAAATTATAAAAAACTGCAGCGTTTGAATAATTAGTCAGTTGAGTAAGAAAGATTATATACCAACAATGTGTTCTGACCTTGAGATAGGTCATGGTGAAGGTATGAATGACCCTGAAACAAATAAACATAGAAATGATGCTATCGTGCAGTTTTGCTCATTGTTTCTACTGATTGAAAAGTTTCAGACGATTGAAATGAACTTCAACCCTTTTGCGATTTTTCAAAATAGTGCAGTTCACGTCGAGTTTATTTCTATTACTTTATATGGTCCAATAAATAGTGGCATTAACTTCTTTGATCTTCCCTCAATAATTGTCTCATTTTTCAAAAGAACTTCATCTCCTACTTTGATAGATATAGGATTCACGTTTCTATTATAGTATTCTTTCAAATTTATCTCTGCTTTATTTATTGTTTCTCTTGCGATTTTACTTGCATGTTGCATCCGAGATTTCATTTCGTTATAATAGTCATCATACCTATACAGGAGTTCAGGATCTCGGGTAAGGGCTGTTGGAAGAATTGTTTTTCTACCATAAAGGAGTTCGAAGGGTGAAAAGTTTGTAGTTACGTGAGGAGTAGTATTGTATACGAAGCATGCGTATGGAATGAATGAATCCCAATTGTCCATATCTTTATTGATGAAATGACACAAATATTCTATGAGAGTTCTATGTGATCTTTCTAATTGTCCATTACTCTGGGGGTGGAAACTTGTAGTTGAAATCTGTTGGATTTCAAGGATCTTACACGTTTCTTTGAATATTTCGCTCAAGAAATTGGAATCTTGGTCGGTAATCAAAATTTGCGGGGTACCGTACAGACAAATAATTTTTGTGACGAAATTTTGAGCTACTGTAGTCGCTTCTTGATTTGTCAAGGTTTTCTGTTCGATTCATGGGTCCAACAATATCTAAAAATATTTTCTGGAACGGATAAGAGGATGTGGAAGTGAGAACCATGGGTACTTTGGTATGTTTGGATATTTTGTTTTTCTGGCAATGTTCACAGGAACGAATTAACATTTTGATGTCGCGGTACAGTTTTGGCCATTTGTATTTTTCTCGCACCCTGTTATATGTTCGATTCACTCCTTGGTGACCACCAATTGGGGTAACGTGATATTCAAATAGAATTTTCTTCATTGCATCACTGGATAGATTTTGATTTATATTATTATGGAAAATGCAGACTCTTATGTTTGATTTTTGGAAGATGTATCTAAGCATCAATCGAATAGGTTAAATTTTCAGTTTTTCATATTCAAACGCTGCCGAAGACATTGCCAAGTCTTCGATACCATTTTTCTCGCAGAATGTCTTCAAATTGATGAAATCTTGAAACACGCATTCGTAATCTGTCGTGTGTGCACTAGTTTCCTTTGTAATTGAATAAATGTAATAGCGGTCATCGTACCTCTGATATGCAAGATTGCAAACGTTGGAATTTTGACTTAATAAATCGTGTCTTCTATCATGATATTCAACAGTACTTGAGAAATTCTTATCAGTTGAATAAACGACGCTGGTTTCCTCAGATGACGCTGTGAGGTCATCTTCGGAATTCGAAATGACATGAGATTTAATATATTTCAAGTAATTTTTATATGATAGTATTAGGTTTGCAGATATTTCATTGATTGTTGCTGTTGATTCCAAGATTTCTGTACTCTCAATAGGATAGTTTATCCGACTGAGAGCATCAGCATTTGAATTATAGCGGCCTGGTTTGAAATTTATTTTATACTTATATTCCTCAATTTTTAATCGAAACCGCATTGAACGAGATGATGGATTTGAAATAGAAAAAAGGTTGATGAGGGGTTCATGATCAGTTACGATATTGAATTCCTTCCCATATAAATATGTTATGAAATATTGGCATGCCCAGCATATCGCAAGGAGTTTCCTTTTTATGGTGCTGTAATTTTTTTCCGCTTTGTTAAGAGTTCGTGAAGCGTAGGCGACGGGTAAATCTTTCTCAATTTTGCCTCGTGACAGGACTGCACCAATGGCGACTCCACTAGTATCAGTAGTAAGATTGAATTCTCCAGGAAAATTTGGATATTGAAGTAGAGGAGGAGTTGTCAAAGTGTTCTTCAATTTCGCGAAAGATTGATCGCAGATAGGGTCCCAATTGAACTCAACACCCTTTTTCAATAGGTTATTGAGGGGTTGTGCTATTTTAGAGAAATTTGGAATGAATCTACGGTAATAGGATGCAAGGCCCAAAAACGATTTCATATCCGTTTGATTTTTTGGAACTGGAAAATCTTTGATTGAAACAATTTTATTAGGATCAGGTTTTATTCCCGATTCCGAAATAACATGACCAAGATATATGAGTTTCTTGCGGAGAAGTTGGCATTTACCGGGTTGTTATTTGAGGTTATGCTGTCGTAGTCGTTTGAATACATCAATTAATTTCAAGTTGTGATTGCTCAAACTACTTCCGTATACGCAAATGTCGTCGAGATATACAAAACATTTTATTCCATTTATTCCAGTTGAAACGTTATTATTGAGGCGTTGAAACGCTGCTGGACTACCCTTAAGGCCCATAGGGAGTCTTTTGTATTGATGATGTTCGAAAAATGAAAATGCAGTGAGAAGTCTTGATTCCTCACTCAGCAATACTTGGTGAAATCCATTTGCTAAATCTATGACACTAAAATATTTTGATTATCCGAGTTGGTCTAGAATTTCGGTGATATTTGGGAGTGGGAACGCATCTGACTCGGTAACATCATTCAATTTCCTAAAATCTACGACTAACCTGAATCTGCGGTTACCATTTGAGTCGGTTTTTTTGGGTACGATTAAAATTGGAGATATAAATTGAGAATTACTTGGCTCAATTCTGTCATCTTGAAGCATTTTATTCAGCTGATCTTTTTTTCCTTGTTCTTGATGGTGGGCTAGGCGATGAGGCTTTACATGAATAGGTTTGTTTGATAGTAGAGATATTGAATGTTTGAGGGAATCTGTATGAGTTAAAGTATCACCCTCTAGGTAAAATATATGACTAAACTGTTCACAAATGTCCCAAATAGATTTTCGTTCTTCTTAGTTTATGCTCTCTAAGTTTAGTTCAGCTTTTAATTTTGAAATTTGGTTTCCATTAGAAGTTGAGAAATGGAAAACATGATAATCGTTGATGTTGTTGAACTCAATATCATTTATACTTGTGTGCACCGAGTGTTCATTGGAATTAATTACACTCAGAGTAAGAATTGATGATTTCTCCTTCATAATACAATTTGGAATAAAAACACCAGCATATATCTCCTTTTGTAAACAGATTCTTTCGAAATTTTTGGAAGGTACTTCCATTTTCAAAATAACTTCACAGCGAGGAGGAATATGATAGCTCGTATCATTACACTGTGTGGCTGTAATACTTGGTGAAGTAAGTTGAAAAACAAAATTTTGTTCAGAAATTGGAATGGTGACGGTACATGATTTGTAATCAATGATCCCCTTCTATTTTTTCAGAAAATCGTTCCCTTAAATGCCCTCACTTGAAATAGAAAAATTCTTGGGGACAATATGGAATAAGTGCGGGACAGACGTATTTTCTGAGAATTAAATTTCGCTATATCTGTAACCAACTGAATGCTTTGATTCGCCTGTGATCCCTCTTAATTTTATCTTATCATTAATATGGACGAGAGCATTATCTTCGACAAAATTCGGTTTTAAGATACTCACATCAGCACCTGTGTCGATCAATAAATTTGCTACCTTTGATTTGGATAGTGATAGAGGCAGTTTGATATAGCCGGGACTTTTCTCCGCTTTAATTGATAATATTTTGTTTTCGGATTCTCATTCCGCGGGATTGAAAAATACTGATGAATTGGGATACTTGTTTTTGGTAGATTCAGAAGGGACAGAATACTCAGAGGATATGGAATACTTGTTTTTGGTAGATTCAGAGGGGACGGAGGAATTGATTCAGTGGCTTCGAAATAACTTTGATTACTACGATGAACTGAAATGGGATCTGTATGGCTGGACTCTAGCTAGATTTGATTCAATTTCACATTTGCGAATTCTGAATATCGCCGCCCCTGACTACGCCGCTGTGCGATGCAGCCAGGGTATCGGCTCTTCCCGAATTACGCGTATTTGACATATATTGAGTTCTGGTTGGTAATTCACGTGATTGTCTGATGTTGGAATTGGATGTACCTACTCGGAATGTTTGTGGGACGCTCAGGATGCGGATTAGAAACGAAATTTTTTCGAGAATTATTGTATGCTCTTTTCCTACAATTATCTATCAAGTGACCAACATTATGACAATTCTACAGACTGCTTGGGCATTATTCACATAAGCTTCGCTTTTTATTAACGAAAATCGGCTGCTGGGATAATTTGGCAAGCTTTGACTGGAATTGAGATTAGTATTCAAGCTGTTAGAATAACATTTATCTGCAGTGTGATTGAGTTTTTCCACATTTAAAGCATTTTTTTACCTTTTGCGGACCCGAATGTGAATGTGAGTGTTGTAAATTTCTTTGAGATTTTATATTTCTTTCTTCTTCGCATGCAGCTTCAACAGCTTCATCAAAATCTTCGAATCAACTAGCCTTAATAATTAATTTTATTGGATTTTGAAGGCCTTCAACGAAAGCTTTGAGTGATGAATCCGCGTTTAATCTTTGGATGACTGGGGCAGCCTCTCTGCCTTGACTCTCTATACAAGCATCAGTAAGATCAATTGTCAAACGTTGAACTCTATTTGCATAACATCGGATTAGTTCATGTGGATTCTGACAAGAACTGAGTAGCTCTGTTTGGAGCTGAGCAATGGTACGCTTTTCCAAATATTGTTGATTTATTATTTGTTTCAATATGTTTCATACGAATCAAGATCCTTATATTTTATCAAATTATAGGCTGAACCAGATAATTTTGTTTTAATAACATTCAGAAGCATTGCCTTCTCTTCGCGAGTTGTAGTCATAGCAGCGAAGAAATCGCAACATGAAATAAATTTGTGTAAATTTTCCCTATCTCCATAAAATTCCGGTATGATTCTAAGAGCTACGTCTAATGATAAAACCATTTTTCTAATCAATACAAAAGGACAATACTAGGCGAACAGTACAGTATAACGTACAAAGAGTGTATTTATCACAATATTGATGGAAGCTATAGATTCCTAGGAGCTCTCCTGGTTGATCTCTGGATGATGTGGAGATGCTGGCTTCTAGGGACAAGAACGGCGACTCCTTTATTTGTTGTCTTCGTATCCAATAGGGTTGACTCAGGAACTCAGAAATATGACGATGATTCGCTGGTAGACGTTTTCAACGGGGTTGAATGCAGGAACTTCGATGAACGGCAGATTTACTTTGAGATGTGGATGCTGGGGTGTTGACTGCTCTGTCACACCAATCGGCACACTGAAAAACACAATTTGCACAACAAGTCACTTCGTAAATCTATTCAAGGTACTTTGATTATTTTGGATTGTACTAACAGGCAATTTTCACAAGTTCTCCTTGATTTTTCGCTAGTACATCCCACCGCTGCCACCAATTTATGTTGGGGTAGTTAGGGTTCGGTGTACAATGATACTCGAATCTGGTGTAACTTCAAGTATACAATCAACTTTCCGGCATTTGATAATACTGTTCCACTTTCTTGAATCACGTCTTCTTAAATCCACACCTAACACTCTACAACTAAGAGTTTTGAAGAGGGGATGAATCCTTGATTCCATACTCAGAGAACGTCAAATCCATGGCGCGTTCCGCGTTGGACGTTATCAACCAATAATCAATGATCGTCCGATAATTATGATCCACTCAAAAAAGAATTTCCTTATTAAGAAATCTGATGAATGTAGGTACCCGAAAATGAGGTTGAGGTAGAAACCAAAGATTCAGCAATTCAAAATATATATGTATGGATATAAACAATAAAACAAATTATGTCGCAATAATATAAATATACATGAAATGGAATGATGAAACAAGGTAGACCTATTCACGATATAACGATATACTGTGTGATTCCAGAACATAGGGATTGGCTTCACAACAATATTGCACCTATACGGATAACGTTATTTCTCTCAATCTTAGCCAAACAAAAAAACTCGCAGCTTCCAATCCATTAATCCATACACTATTCAATATATCATTAAGTACTTGAACCTTCACCATCACAACTTTGAAAAAAGATTGAAACAAACATTAAGATACGCTCAGGACTGAATGTATAACCCTTATACGTGAGAAATTCAGAAATTTCAGGTTACACTGTGCGAACGGTCAGCTCATATAGTCGGGGCAAATAGGTCGTGGTTCATCTACTTACCATATCATGTAACTTTGTCAAAAATATAACAATTAGCATAAGAAAGATAGTTCCACCAGATAAGATTTTATTTGGACGCCATCTACAGAAAATAAAGTTCAACAAACCTCTTTCTTGAGCCAATCCCTGTAGAAAGAAATTGTCTGTGCTGAAGGATAGGAAAACAAATCAAACAAATAAAATTTAGGTTCATTTACTGACTAAAAAAGTTATTCGAAGTATCAAATCTGCATCACAAACATTCATAATATATATGTGTCACAAATAATTTCGACTGCAACTGAAATGCAGGTGTGCATATTTATTATACAGGGAGTTAAATAAACGTTTTTCTATCAGTGAAACTTGACACAATGATCATCAGCTTTGAATAAATCTAATCAATATAATCAATGGAATATTCCCCAGATATAATGCATTACACCTTCACAGATATAGGAATATTGAATAGTGACTTTTCAATTGTACTAGATTCCAAATTGTACTTGATTTTAGATTATAAAAGATTTGATAATAAATGTTTCAACGATCAGTGAGTATTTTATAATATGCAGAGAATACCTTTTGTCAGCAAGATTGTGAATAAGCCAGAAAATGTTGTTTGACCAGAGCTTATTGATATTTCCAGCTTCCAAATTACATCCTGGTCAATTTAATCATCAGTTTGGGCTCCTCTTTCCAGATTTCATGAGAGCATACGAGTCTGGTGAGACGTCAGGTGACCTATAAGTATGCTTAGTCCAGCCAGTACGTTGAATTTATGACAACAAGTTGGAAATTTTCTCTATCTTCTTGAAATTTACATCAATAGCTTTCCAGCGTTAACAGAAACAATAAATCGGCTCTAAAAGCCAGGACAATCTTTCCATGAAGATTGTTTCCTCAAATCATTAGAAATGTGCTTACTCTTTCGAGTCCATAAAAAAGCATTTATGAGCAAAATTTACTTAATCTTCCAAATCCAAAAAATGAAGATTAAAAGTAACAGCAAGTAAAAGTACAATAAAAGTACAATAACAGTAAACAAAAGTCTGGCAGAACTATAACATAGGAAAAATAGAAAACATGTTGAAATAACGTAACCTCAAGATGATGAAAGTTCACAAACTAATTTCCTTGAATATGGACCAAATTCCACAAAAATAATAATTTCAATGAATCAAAAATATTCTTAATAATTGAATGATTACCTCTGATTAGATGTTTCTCACGAGAAATTGTGGGTGATTAGAAATTAACTTTAGCAGACATCCACCTAGGAGTTCATTCGATGATGGCCAGATGCAGAAATGAACGATTTTCAATTTTTCTTTTCTAGTTGTAAATTCAAATGTCCATGTCATAAAAGTCAAAAAATCATAGTAACCAATAAATAGCCAGATTCGAATCAACCGTTGTAATAACCGATATCAGGTTCAAATGAAAAATCAATACAAATCAATACAGATCAATAACAATAAGAAAACGCTGACGGCCTACTATCTAGACATTCTAAAGATATAGCGAAGTTTATCAACCTTGATATGTTACTGTCGCGATCCTGCTCCTTGAAGGTCTGAACGCTGAACTATTCGTTAATGACATGGGACAAAGGAACAAAAGAAAAAGAAGAATTAAAATTACAACCTTAACAACTCGTTTGACATTTCATATGAATATTTTCAAAACAAACTGAAATAATGAACTTCCATCAAGTCAACAAAACATAACATGCTATTAAAATCAATTATGCAAAGAATATACAGGATGATCTCCGATGTATGCCAGTGACTCGCAGCTCCATGAAATCTGTAACAGAAAAGCTCAAAATATCCTACAAAAGGGATGCAAGTTCTTAAAATACATTCAGTGAAAACCAGAGTTGAATTAATTACTCGGAAAAGTTCAGTTGAATACTTGGTACTATCAATATTTCATAGAAAAAGTGACATTCACTAAAAGTGGATGTTATAAATGATTGCTGCTGAACCTAGCTCTTTTCTATTTTTCAATATTTGAAAATATAAAATTGAATATAATATCATTATTATTATTGTCGTTGATGTTATTATCAATAGTATCATCATTCTCATTTTGAATTATATTATTATCATTAGGAATATTATTATTATTATTATTCATTCATCTTGATTGTTATCTCTAACAATATTATTATTCTCCTCATGCTCACTATAGTTTACTAGCTCCATATCTTTTTCTTTTCTTTATCGCTCACAGAGGTTAAGATGAAAAACAGCTTTAGCTGATCTCCGCCTATTCACCATAAACATATAACTCCTCTTTCCATTGTATTATATTCTGTATTATTCATTTATATTGGTAAATAAAGTCGATTATTATCATTATTATTATCATTATTGAATAAAATATCATCGAATAAATTTTTATCAACATTGGGTAATCTCTTCATATTATTGCGCATATTGCTAATGGAATTTTCACTTGATCCGTTGATCAAGGTCACATTCCACTCAAACTGATGATGCAACATTCTCTTGCTGCAACCGGTTCCTGGGTAAAGTTTTTTGCGATCTGGAGAATATTTCACAACGCACTGATGATAGCATCAATATCACTTTTTAAACAGTGCATACCATTTTCCATTCGTGAGTCAATACCAGATATAATTTGTTCAATCAATAGATCCAGTATTGCCAACAATTTTTGCTCACGTCTTGATTGTCTCGCACAATATTGTCACGAATGTGACTTAGTGCCTTTGCTAGTTGGGATTTGCTGAGGGTTGATACTCAATAAAAAAGGACTCAAGTTTGAACAACAAAAGGAAATAAGGATTTATTAATGATGAATTACAATTTTGACATTCCTTGAAGAGGCATTAGGTTGAAGATTTAATGAATGATAAAAATGGTACTTACAATGATCTAACACAAAAACTTGGGGATGTCCCAATTGGGACATCCCCGTTGCCACAAGCAACCGTCCGCTATTCGGACCAAAAGTCAAGTCCCTCCTGGTACGTGGATTCCGATCGATCACCTCAAATGTTTATTTTATTGAAAAATGTTTTGTCACGAATGAGGACAGTTGAATTGCTGAGAAATATAACAAACTCGATAAATTAGAACAGTGAAATAATGATAATAGTAGTAGTAATATTTGAGAATAATTTGGAAAATGTCCTTTCGTGACATTACTCCCCCCTCCAAAAATCACTCGCCCCGAGTGATTGGAAATTTTGAAAATATACCATCCACATACCAAGAGATAAAATTACAATACATTACTGAAAACAGGTTTACAAACAGTTCTCCAAACGTTGAGGTCTTCTTCTCGGCTTACATACTCAGATGATCAGCTTCTTCATCCATAATAGCATGATACCAACATGAATTTGTATATACCTAATCCATATTTGAGTCCATTATATATTCCAAATTTGGCTACAACCGGCTTCAGCAATGATATTCGACAGAGGTTTATTATGGTTTGGGTATTTCGATTCAAAATCCTCCAATCGGCCGCCTTCACCCTTTTCCTCCAAATCATCAACATAATTTGCTTCTTCACTTCAAAATTATGGTTTGGGTGCTTCGATTTCCAAATCATCCATTTCCTCCAAATCATTATATCATCAATGCGAGCTCACTTGTTCCTTGAACTTCAACTCCATGGTTAGACATTTTTATGTTGATATATGGATGGGGATGTTTACAAGCATTGATACATCTGAGCCAACAGCCTGGTGGACTATATCATGTTTCTGCTACTTTGGTTACATAATTATTCATTCTACCTGCCTTCAGTATCACAACACGATGTATAGTCCTAAAATGAATTGTATAATCAAACATTATAATTTTATAAGATTGGAAACTGCCGTGCATTTCTTTCTCAAAAAAGTACCTAATTAAACCAAGGATAAATCATCCATCATTCCATCGATTGCAATCGTGTTCATGAGAATAACGATGTGAAAAGTTCTATTCTGATTAAATGATTTTCAGATGGGTATACATTTTCATTTAATGACAAAAAAAATTCCTTCCAAGTTTTACCCATTTTGATATGCCATTTTATGGCATACTCAACTTAAAATAATTTGAGATGGTCAAATTATTGATGAAATGCTATACCATTGATTTCAATTTACGATTTTTGAAATAACAATATAGCAAATCAAGTTCATTAAACCACTCAGAAGTTTTTGGAGCTCCTCAAAAACTTCAAGTTTCTATATATATATATATAACCCATAAAGAATAACAATCAAAACCACCCTGGATAATTATTGAAACCTATATTAGAACTATTATATTATTTTCATCTAGGATCAACACACTTTCTTACTTTTTCAAAATCATATCAACTTATTACCTATATCCATGTATCTACATTTCACTGATAAGTACTCTCTTCAATAACAGAGAATATATCAAGATTCGCCCTGAAGTAAGCGACTGAATAACTCCTCTTCACAAATACCACACCAATATTAATCTCCAAAATTTTTTAATTCATCAGAACCTAGGAACAATTTAGACACTACGATCTCGTCACCTTACCATAATCAATTATGAATATCACATCATTTTTCAACAATACTCAGCATCATCCAGATACTTGACAGGGATCGAATTCAAGTTTTCATTCATATTCATTTAACTCGCCGTCTATATGGCCATATTTTCACACTTTCTCACTATTCAACGGCAGCTCATTTGCTCAGCCGGACAACAATAATGAAACTCCCTGAAACATAATAATCAATTATTATTTCCTATAGCTAGATCCACAAAAGTTACGTGAGAATCATGAAGATTTTCACTATTCACCCTTATATAGCCTTTCCATCAAGGATAATCATCATATCAAATTTCTCACATATAAAATTTATCCACATGGTACATCATAAGGTACCTACTGTATGTTATGTACCAGAATTCTCTAAAATATAACATCATTATACCCAACCCGTAGATAGCAATAATGAGAATTATTTGTTATTTCAAATTGAATTTCAGTCTCCGAAATTAATCATCAAATAAATCACTATAAACTTTTTATATACTATACATTCAAATAAAAACGAAAAATTCATTGAACTTGACCTACTTATTGCTACCTATGTAATGCACTCCTCAAGTTTCTATGCAGATTCTCCGTCAGCAGAAATCCCAACTGCAACTGCTCGTATTATTTTTTCAAACAATGAATTGATGATTATTTCTTAAAATATTTAACAAGTCAGAATGAGGTACTTTTATACTCTATAATTCTAAGAAAAATGTCTGATTACCCCCAGAAACCAAATTTACTCTTGTATGAGTACAGACGGTTTTAGCATGCCGAACTATAACGCACTACCAAAAAAGGCCTTACATGGAAAAATTCCTATGTAGAAGCAGTTCAGTTTTAGCATGCTGAACTGTGAGCTAATTTTGGCCAGTGCCTCACACAAGAATCCAAATATTTCCCCTTTCAGAATACATTGAATTTAAATTTTGAAAAACAACCCCTGAATTCAAAATTTTCTCCCGTATGAGTACAGACGGTTTTAGCATGCCGATCTGTAACGCACTACCAGAAAAAACCTTACATGGGGAAACTCCCATGCAGAAGCATTTCGGTTTTGGCATGCCGAAATGTGAGCTTTTACTGGCTGGTTTTGGCATGCCGAAATGTGAGCTTTTACTGGCCAGTGCCTCATACGAGAATCCCAATTTGACCCTTCACAAAATATATATACATCATATATTGAAAAAAAACTCAAGACAAAGAATAAAAAAACAAATGTTGAGGCTGGTTATGAAGAACCAACCTCGGGAACGAAACACGGCGCCTCCACCATATGTCACGAATGTGACTTAGTGCCTTTGCTAGTTGGGATTTGCTGAGGGTTGATACTCAATAAAAAAGGACTCAAGTTTGAACAACAAAAGGAAATAAGGATTTATTAATGATGAATTACAATTTTGACATTCCTTGAAGAGGCATTAGGTTGAAGATTTAATGAATGATAAAAATGGTACTTACAATGATCTAACACAAAAACTTGGGGATGTCCCAATTGGAACATCCCCGTTGCCACAAGCAACCGTCCGCTATTCGGACCAAAAGTCAAGTCCCTCCTGGTACGTGGATTCCGATCGATCACCTCAAATGTTTATTTTATTGAAAAATGTTTTGTCACGAATGAGGACAGTTGAATTGCTGAGAAATATAACAAACTCGATAAATTAGAACAGTGAAATAATAATAATAGTAGTAGTAATATTTGGGAATAATTTGGAAAATGTCCTTTCGTGACAATATCTTGGTCAGAGTGAGAGGAAAATTCGAACTTGAGTTGTTGAGCTTATCTTATTGATTGATAGCTTCAGAGTTCTTTTAGAATTTCATTCAACACGAAAAACTTCATCTCCTGATCACATCTCGAATTTAAATCATTACTTTAATATCAACTCCAATATTTGCCAGGGGAGCGTTCTGCTGAGTTCATTGGAGACTCTCAAATTCAATGAATCAATTGAAGATAACATTATTATTTCCTAGAATAATCAAATACATTTTGATTGTCGAAAATTTTCCATCACTATCAAATTTCAAATATTGTTACTACATCGCCTTATTTGGCTTCTGATCTGTTTTCTCTCAGTTTGCTTCAATTTGTGATCCATTTGACATGTGATTCATTGCGGTTCTGCTCGAAAGTCAACTGACACTTATTGTTCCATGCTGAATGATTCTTTTGTGCCACTTTTCCATTGAGCCAAACTCCACGCATTTTATGCCACTTGCTCTTGGCCGTTCTACCTCGACATGCTAATTATGAGCCCTATTTTAAATATACGTTCCTGGATGACCAAGTGGCTGAACCCTCCGTGAAGCCTCCTTCCAGCTGTATGCTCTTTGCCCGAAATCACTCTTTATTGAAATCTTCCTATATAATCTTATATTGCTGTCGTGGTGATGACTCGTGTGTATCGTTTCTAGATATCATTCATTACTTTGATAAGGCACGTACGCATTTCGTGATTCCAATAACGCGCAATTCTCTGGATTCCCTACAGCTTGAGTCGTTCTGTTTTCCATATTCTCTAGGTTCATCACACTAGTGAAGAATAAGTGAACGAGTCTGACCACCATGAGGTGGGATCAGTAGATCATCCTTGGTTCCAGACCCCAAGTGAGACCCAACATCCTTCGGCTCACCCAGAGAGCAGAAGTTACCCTATTGACGATTTTCGTATCAGGTCCACGCTAGTTTTTTATTTAGGATCACTCCTAGATATTTGACCTCTTCGAAGAAGTTGATGGACGTCGTCCCACTCATTATTGGTTCCTTCGAATTGATCTTCTGCATTCCGGTTGTTGAAACGATGACTGTTTTGCTTGGGTTGACAATAGAGCTCTCCTGGAAGCACCACTTTTTCAGCATGTCCAGCGCAGTCTGCATTGTGTATGATGAAATTCTATCATGGGTCTGTTATTATATAACTACGATGTCGTTTGCATGGCTTTGATTATGAAAGTGGATTGAGTAGGTTATCAACAAACATGGAACATGGAAGTTGTGACAGTACTTCTTCTTTTAGGCAAATTTTTGTGACCTGTGCAGTTACAGTGTTACTTCCCAGTTCACCTCCTATATTGTTGTATTCCTGAGCATGTCGTTAGGGCTTCGAATTCCTTGAGGTTTGTGTCTAGCTCCATCGATTCATCAGACGTGTCATCGAAAGCTTTTCTTGTATCGATGGAAGCCCACAAGAAAACTGCTCCGTTTACATTCACTATACTGATCTATTTTTCAAGGATAAGGCGGTTCCTGTAGATTCGCCTGATCGTCAGGCAAATTGCTTCATGTTAAGCGGATTATTCGACAAAATCCTGCTTCTAATATGTTGAAAAAATTTTTTCATTGTTTTCTGAGGAAATGAGATGAGACTTCTAAGTGTATAGGAACTGATATGAGCACTGACATGTCTGCACACATTCGGAATAAGGACCACATTCAACTCTCTTCATGATTACGGAACGTGGCGCAAGATATAGCTTTCCTAAAATAATCGAGCCGGAACAGGCAGTATCTTCTTGATTGCCTGTTGGATGGTAACCATTATAATGCCATCAACAAATGGGAATTTGCAGGTCTTGAATATGATGATTGCCCATCAGATTCTGTTTTTAGTGGAGATTCTACCCGAGAGGCTATTTGCGCGGTTGGTGGAACGACATGCGTCCCTTACATCCGGAAAGCTTTCCTGCAGGTTCTTGACAATGGTGCTCTCCGGTCCCAACCTTTTTTTTGAATTTCATGTATAGGTACTGTCTGATGATGTATGATGATTGACATCTGTTGAGTGACTACTTACCTCACTGATGTACACGTATAAGTAGCTCGTCATTTCGTTTCTTCAAGGAAGATATCATTCTTCCCAACTTCAATCATCAAAAATATATCGACATGAAAATGATTGTAAAAACGATGCATCAGAAATATTCATCATTTGCTCAGTAGATATATCATCCTCGTGTAATTTCATCATGAAAAAACCATGAGAAGGCTGAATAATCAAATAATCTGTCTCGAAATGAGATGGTATCCAATCGAATTATGTGAATATAGATGTTATCATGGTTCGATATTGGCGAGATGAGAAAGTCTGATCAGATCAGAACATAATCAAAATTTTATATCTCAGATAGTGAAAACGTATTTTAAGATTGAAAACGTGAAGAAACATTCCATGTTAAACTGTTCTCTTTGTTCTTCACTTCCGAAAATACGAGAGTTATGAAGAGTCGTATTTCATAGCATACCACCTGATACATACCCACTCATGAGTCTGCCCAGATAACAAGCTGACGTCATATGTACGTCATTATCACGTCAGGCCTGACGTCAGAATGACTTCCATAATGACGTCATAATGACGTTTATATGACCTTCTAAGTCAAGGACGAATGACGTCATTTGTGATCTTTACGATTATTTATATCGCTGAAATCTTCTGCATGTTTCAGTTTATTTTGTGCTATATCGAAATTTTCTGTAGGTAAAAATAAAACACTGTTGCATTAGGGTTGCATCAATATTATCAGAAAAGATGAGATTTTTCTTGTATAATTATATTGATGTTCTTTTACCACATTAAATGCAAAATAATATATTATAGGTAGGTACTATAAATACCAGTTTCATAAAATGTTCTTTTTATTGGGAACTTATCCCATTCGGATGATGCACTCAAGAAATTTCTCAGAACCCTATGGTATTGCTTCAATGGCGTCCAATTCACATTCTGCTTTTTCGGCATACACCACTTGTCTAAAATAATGACCATGCTGCCATCCTCAAATTCTACTACTTGATATATGAATATGAATAAGAATGACCACCACACCACACCACATAGATAGCCGAATAACATGATAATGATGGCCTACTATGTATTGTTATTTTGTTGTTATGGTCATCATGGCCGCAACGGCGAAGCGAAAGTGGACGGCTTGGCCACAGCCGTCTTCTGAAGACGGTTGTGGCTTGGCGCTGGCGGTCGACGTTCGCATGTCTGCGCAAGGTCCGTACCGACCAATCAAATACAGTTCTCTACGCACTCTCCCGCTCTGATTTGAATTCGCATTCCGGAATAACAACGTTATAAGCTTTTTATGACGTGACATTCGGTCTTATATTTTTAATAGCTATAGGGAGAATACTTTGCACAGAAGGTATATAATTAACAATTATCTCAGAGACCATCGAGAACACACATTTTGCAAAGATTAGAGGAAAAATTATTATAAAGCATAATATATGATGAGTGATATAATAATATATTATGTTATATAACATAACTATTAACGTTTTCATATAACAGAGATGGGAAACTTCTTGATTATGAATTTTCCTTGATGTAGATGACTCAATGAATGATGGTCATAATTAGTCATGAGAATGACCATCAGATGACGTCATATTGACGACATATCAAGGACGTCTATATAACGTCACATTGAGTACGTCAAAATGACGTCATTTTGGGGTCATATGACGTCAATGACCATAAATGACCATATATTGACGTACAAATGACGTCAACTTGTTACCTGGGTGAATCATAAAAAAAATATCTGTTGATGAATTCATCACATCGCTGTCCAGGTAACGAACTGATTATTGAATTCGGCAAAATTGAATCAGCAATATAATTATTCTTTCAACAACATCAATTCGATATTCGAAAACGAGGTGATGGTGATGGTATAAAATTAACAATTATCAAGAATGAAATAATTGAAGATGTGTTTTTTGTTGCAGGCTTCCACATGGCACCTAGACTGAATCATATATTTCCAGAATCGTGCCTGTTGATATTCGTGGGAGTAGCTATCGGAGTTGTGCTTGTCCATTTGACAGACAGCGTCCACATGTCACCTTTGACGCCTGACACCTTCTTTTTCTACATGCTTCCGCCGATTATTCTCGACGCAGGTTACTTCATGCCAAACAGACTTTTTTTCGATCATTTTGGTACTATTCTGCTTTTTGCGGTTATAGGCACTATCTTCAATACCCTAACAATAGGTAAGTGGACATTCAAGACAACCTACCTACTTGCATGTATAACATCATCAATCAGCCGTGTGTGTACAGTATGTTAATGCATTCTCTGAGGAATTCTGTGAGACATTGCAATGACATTGCAACGAATCTCACCCTATATAAAAACGAATCGACCTAGAGATCATCACCACGATTGCAAGTGTGTTGAATTGTACAGATAGAGTCATCTAGAGCGGAACTATCATACTGAAAACATTTACGGAAAAATAATGTTGTTATTTCACTATAATAATGAGATGACAGCCTCCAGTTAGCGGATTTTAGTCAATTTGAATATCCAAGAAATTCGGAAAGTTGATATACCACACCCCAACATCGTGTTTATGATCATCAATTTGATGATTTGGATATAAACAGATCATGATTCAAAAATGTCGAAAATCTTTCAGAAGATGTTATTGTCATATCAAAGTCAGTACCATATTTCAATCGAAGTTTTCTTTCAGATTTGATAGCAATTTCCCACAGAATCTTTCAGAGTTCAAGCAGGTTATGATTTAGAAGTGGAGTAGCATTTCCAGACTGTTGGACTTGATGTCAATTTTAAAAATTTCCGAATAATCATCATTGGTCTCTGAAAGTAGTGGAGGCTATAGCTCGATAACAAGAGACCTTGGACCTTGGACACAAGGAATTAGAGGAACCAAGAGCAGATTATATTCACAACTACGGAATAGCCACTATGCTCAAGGTGGAATGAAATGAATACAAAAGCTCAAAGTCATATCCACGCGATGTTCATTGAATGAACAACAATAGTGGATTTCCATTGTTGTTCATCTTATGTACATTGCGTGGATATGACTTTGAGCTTATTGTATTCATTCAGATTCGAGTATGGACTTCCGAATAGGTTCGAACGGCAGAGAACAATGATCAAATTATGTACATTCCAATGTGAACTCTAACTGACCAACGAAATAAATTACCATTTCTGAATCGTCAAGGCCCAAGAGATCTCAAGGCTTTGTCATTATCACTAAAAGACTTGTCGATTTCCATAAAAAGCAGTAAACATGAATACTCATGAGCGTTGTGCTGAAAGAATCTCCTGAACAGAAGCGTGAAATGTTGAATCCGATTCCTATACCATGCTGGATGTGATGGTGTTTAATATAACAGAAACGTTGGCATCATTCCAGAATATTTCTGACATCGATCTGGTGTACTTTGATAGGCATTGAATAATACTGTTTATGCAATGTGTATTGCTATTGTTTTTTGATCGTTCGAAGCGCAACATCTTGCTTGAGATGACAAATGCTTGAAAATAGGCGTATAAATATGGATCCGACTGCAGCTGTTGTCATACTTTAATAACATTATCAGTTTTATTGTTAGCTACAGGAGGTTGTTACAGCCTATTTCAGAATGCCTTCTCAAAACTATTATACTTTAATGATATCATTAAAACAATTGAACAACCTTCTCAAAAAATAAAGGGCCCACTTTTATAAATGCTGTCACAGCTTCTCTTGGAGCTTGTCATAAAACTAATAGGAATTTATTGTAGTATGCCCCAAAGCAAAAATAAACCTACCAGAACTACTTCCTTTAAAGCCTTTCAGCACCAGTTCAAACCTATATGGTTTAAAACGACAGTTCTTAGGCCAACATTAAAACTTATTGGCTAGAATTAAAACCTTATCAGTTGCAGCAAGCATTTGTTAAGATATTATAGTTCGCAACGTGTTATATGATAGTCTTCTTCCAGAACTAATTATGATACAAACATGTCAAAATGGAGTGGAAACAATAGATAGTTATAAAAGAGATTGAACATGGCGGTATGATTGTGGAAAAACAACATTTTCGACGGCAGTATCAATACATATTTTATATTTTAAGCTTGACATTTCCATTTCTATCAATGACCGCCATCTGATTGTAGTAAATATGGCGCTAAATATACTTGAAACCAATTTTCTTTCTCTAATGCTTGATTGAAACCTTTAGGCATTTTATGAGACGATTTCCTCCTGTTGAAATACCTATTGCATATTCAAATCCATTCTTATGACTATTTGCTCCTGGGTTTGACAACGAAGCTTAAAAAATGATAGGATTGATTTGAGAAGGTTATAAGAGAATGCCTTCATGAAACTATAAAGCTTTGAGAATATCCTGGCTAGTGCTTATTGGCAGTGTTGCAAAGAGTGAAAGAACGTCATCAACATGATTGACATAACCCTACTTATGTTATTTACAGTGTTCACTTTCCGAATTTTGTGATTGGTTTCAAGTAGGAAACCGAATAGGAAACATAAACATAGACAAACTACACTCAGTGCAGTTTGCCTGATATTGTGTTGAATGCTTCATTCTCTCAAATCCATGCTGAATTCGCCATCTGACATAATCTGTGCAAAACTGTTGTCAACTTCCTCGCTTTCTCGTTTCCATTCAGAAGCACGATGATCGAAAGTATTTTCCATTACGTTCTTACTCGTTGATGGTACTTCATGAACATCAGGCTCTAATGAATTCTTGCTCTTTGGTGGTTTCAGGTGGGATGAATTGGAAGACGCAGTGTTTGGAATTGCTTGGACTTGAGAATTCTGATTTACTGTTGCTCTCACGAATTGATTTTCGATTCTCAATTGATTTCCTTAATTTTTTTCGCTTGAAGTTGACATTTCTCTCAATTTCACACTATTTATTTCCTTGTGAGTTCATTTCAACGTGAGTCGTTTGTTGGCAAAGGAATAAAAACATTTATATTATGAGATTTGGGTTTAACACGGTTCTAAATGAAACTTCATAAATCCTATTGATTTTATGATCGACTTCGATGAATTCATTGTGGCTCATAGATTTCAATAATTACTTTCACATAGCTAGAATAATGCCATTAGGTTTCATTATTGGTTTCATGATTGCTTTATGACGTATTTTCATAGGATTAGTTCAAAATCTCTCAGTCAAATTCGAGACACTGATGAAACTTAAGTGTTTTAAGAAGGTTGTTAAGAGTAAATAGTTTTGATAAAGAATTTCAATGACTCCCACAGAGCTCTCTTAAAACCGAAGTGAGCTGAATCCCAAATTGTTTCATGCGATAGTTTTATCATAGTATCTCAAAGCCTTCCAATAGGATTATATGGACATGAAGGCCGATATGCTTGTTCCAGGACATTCATAGAACGGTAGAACAAATTAGACCTATTATTTGCGCTCACATAACCTCTTTAAAGTCTCATCGAAGCTATAAGGCATTTAAAATGTTACTTGGGTACTGAACTTTGGGGACCTGTGGTCGAAAACCCTCTTCATGACTGAAACTACGTTCGATGAAATCGGAAACCGAGATGACCCACACAGAGTTGTACAAAGATGTCACTATAGGTTGAGGTTTTGCGATGATGTTACATAAACTGACTACATTGGAACCGATGGGATCGCAAAATCATCATCCAGAACGAATTCATCTCTTACTCTAGAGCTGATGAGTTGATCCTTCCGGCTGCTGGAGGATTGAGAAGTGTTATGAAAACTTCGCTGATTCTGTATGATGAGTAAAAAAAAATTTTGTGCAGTTTTTCAGTTATAGAAATTATTCCTGGAACTGAAACAGCGTTTTCTCTGTTATTTGCTTCACTGATTGTGTGACTGGCGTGAAATATGTTCGTTCTTCGACTAAACAACCTTGTGTTGATGGATTTCAGTGGGCTGGGATTAGCGCAGTAGAAAAGCTTCGATTCCCATAACGGGCAAATAACTCTTTTCAATATCTTATTCACGAATTAAATATTGTTAAGTTTCGAAGCATCGGCTGGGGATAGTCGTGCACGATTTGCTGTTGCGTTCCAATTAACAGTGCTGCTCCTAAAGTGGCGCATGGAGTTAGTGACAAAGCCTACACAGAACACACAGAAAGATATGATGATGTGGTTGTGAGCATCAGAGAAGAAGTAGGACGGTGTATGTAGGTGGGTGTGGAAAACTACCAGCTGAGCATGAGAGCGGGCCAGCTGCTTAGTGGACCTCGGTCTTTATCGGGGGTTAACCAGAATAGCTAGTTAGCCTGCCACTGCAGCATATGGTAGTGAGTACATTACTAGCCTATAGAACACAGCCAAAAAACTCTGAACGAGAGCTGATGGGCGGTGCCTGAAAAGGATGTTAGCCAGCTCTCTTAAGCGAACCACATCAGTCATTGAAAAACACCTTTAAACTTGCAAAAAGGTCCCATGAGGGACTAGTTGCTAACGAGCAAACGTCCTCCACCTGTACCAGTACCAGAACCAGTGATGGATTTCAACTGCGAATGAATACGCCGCCTGCAAGGTGGGGTACATATACGAGAAAATTCTCGACGGCTATAAATATCATTTATATTTCTTAACATTTGGAATTTCGAATTGAAAAGAGTTTTCTTCATCTCTCTATCATGTTAGTTTGTCCAAACAATTTTTTTTCCTGAAGAATTCATGTTTTATAATGTCAATGCACTGCAGGAACTGTCATTATTCAGGATGTTACTATTTTATCTGATTGTTGAAATACTTCCATTCGAAATGGCTTTCAAACAAATGAGGCACTCAAGCCAAAAACATGGCTTCTGCTCTATAATTCATTTGCATCACGACTGCGACTCTCATCAAACAATTTCATTTTTTATATCAAGTGTAGTGGATAGATGAAGTGGAACATAAACAAATTCAATTAAAACATCGAAAATATCTAGTACAATAAATACTGTCTGTAGGTTAATCGAGGAGGTGGTACATTCATTTTACTTGGTTCTTTGGGATTTTCTCTCCTCGTTTCTATAAAATAAAAGTATTCGTATTATTTCAATATATTTGTAGAGGGACAAATCAGATGATTTGCCCCAAAATGTCCAAAGATAAGTACAAATTCGATATTTTTTCAATATATCTATATTTCTTTCCTTCAAAAATTTTTTCAAACAAATTGTCACTGACAAGCTACTGGATTTTTCTTTTAGATTACCTGATAGAAAAATTTGTTAAACGCAGTGACATTTTGGGGCAAATCATCTGATTTGTCCCTCTACAAATATATTGAAATAATACGAATACTTTTATTTTATAGAAACGAGGAGAGAAAATCCCAAAGAACCAAGTAAAATATCTAGTACACCTTCTCAGGGTAATTATTGTTATAGTTTTAGGAAATGTTATTATAATAAGCACGTCAAATATTCAGGGACATGGTTAAGTTAAACATTTTAGGATAATCTAGATACAACTCTCTTGATAGATGGATGTATTTTTTAGAATAGAATAAATCTATATCTGAGTGTTCTCATGAGTTTTTCTTAATGAATCGATAACTTGATAGATACATATACCAAGTTATCACATGGCGATCCTGCCAGTGCAAGCAATGGCAGTTAATAACCTGTAAGGAGAAGAGCATCGTGAAGAGACATCAACAGAACTATCTTACGACTTTGAAGTACTAAAAAACCTAGACACAGCTATGGAATGAACAACATTTATATTGATTCGATGTACAGAAACGTATCGAACAAGAAGTGTTCCCGATTTGGAATTGGTTTGAATGACGAACGGAGAGATCTGAGAGTAGTAGATCCAGTACCAAAACCCTTTATCAATTGGTTTCAGGTTCAGAATCAGGTAGTTTAACGTATTCATCGATATTTATAAGTCGATGACTCTTCTGAGAAATGTTTATACCTACTACCTTCGTGTTCCAGACCACGGCATCATTTATTGACTTTCAATCGAGCAACCGCGTACTCACACAAACTCACATTAACACCTGGTACCTCTCAACCTCCAGTGGGCGCGCCGACGGCAATCTGTCGCAAATAATACATTCGGACTTGTATCAGAGCTGCCATTCAACCTGTCGAGATGCAATACTAATGTTTCTTATTCTTATATATAATACACCACAATCGATATTTTGAATGCTCCAGGTGACATTGTTCAGTTGCAGCTAGTTTTTGTGTGACACGAAGGTATTCAGTTCTTGGTAAGGTATCGTAGTAGATGAGATTAGCCGTTACTGGCTCTCCTCCCAAGGTCACTGTCCTCTGACCTTGGGAGGAGTGACCTTGGGTGGGAGTGACCTTGGGCGGAGTGACGTTGAGCTGAAGTGACCTTGGGCGTGAGTGACCTTAGGCAGAAGCGTCCTTTGGTGGAGTGATCTCGTATGCCTAGGTACGATGTGCGACTTTGGGAGTGAGAAACCTTGAGTTGTAGAGAATGATTCCGACCTTGAAGGAAGGTAATATTGGTACGAGTGAGTGACCTTGAAGGAAGCTGTACGAGTAACTTCCGCATGTGCGACCTTGAGAGGGTATTCCTGAGCTAATATCATTCGAGAGTGGAGTAACTTCGAGAGGTATTGATTTGCTCGATGTGTGACCTCGAATTATTCGATAAATTCTGTATAACATTCGATTTACCTATTCAAGATCTCATTTCTTGCCATCATATTGTTGAGTACTCGTGAGCTCGGACATAGTAGTGACCTTGGACTTCGTCGGTGATCTCGGGAGTAGTGATATTGAATCACCCTATTAGTGAACCTTATCTCACCTCGGATTATTCGACAGATTCTGGATTGCATTGGAATCAGATATACCGGGTGACACAGGAGACATGTAGCAGCCTGTAGTTTTTTTATTTGAAGAGATGAAATTTCGAAAATCACAGGGGGTATATAATAAATCGTAGTGCACTTTACGAACTGGACGACAAGTTCTTTCAACCACCTGTTTGACCGGAAGTGACTGCAACTTTTTTTTTAAAGTCACCCTGTACATTTCTTCAGTCTATCTATTTTGCCTTGGAATTCTCTATCCAACCATGTATCGCAAAGTGGCATTTATTCCTTAATTCGCTGTTTAATTGCTTTTTATTCAAGAAGAATAAGTTGGCTGTGACATGAATTGGATGATATATCGACACTTGGTAGGCTTTGAAATTCAAATATCATGAGTAAACCGATATGATTCAAAATATCTTGATATTCTGATCAATATCTGCAGGATGTCAATAGCTTGTTTGAGTCGAGATGAAAACCTTCGAAAATAACTCATGACATCGAGGAATCTAAGTTAGGAATATATTCTTTCGAATTCAGCTACTCGTACAGAAACAATCTGTCTTTTATTTTCGCCATGTACCTTTCACATTATCTTTCCATTTGGAATGATGGAACTAAAATTGTTTCTCTTATACGATGATCCACAGGGCTATCAGTCTATTTTTTCATAATTATTCCACTTAGTAGGCGGTGTACCTATATACACAAAATGTTTAATGTGTTTGACATATAATCGATTGCATCAATTATTTTTCTTCTTCATTTGTGTGTTGATTGAAATAGCATATTATCGATAGAGACGGAAAATGTATTCGTGGAACGAAAAAGTCGATATGCAATTAATTGCAATTAATATGCAATTTTAATCCACACACAAATGCAGAAGAAAAATTATTGATGCAAACGATTAACTGTGAAACACATAGAACATTTTGTGTAGGTACACCACCTACTTAGTGAAATAATCATGAAAGAATAGACTGATAGCCCTGTGGATCATCGTATAAGAGAAAAAATTGTAGTTTTGTTAATTCAAATGAGAAGATCATGTGATGAAAGTACATGACTGAATTCAAAAAAAAATCGTTTCTATCCCATATTCCTCAATATTATGAGTTATTTTTGGAGGTTTCCATTTTAACTCAAACAAGCTATTGACAACCTGCAGACATTGATCAGAATATCGGAACATTTTGAATAATATGGGTTTACTAATGATATTTGAATATCAAAACCCACCAAGTGTTTCAACAGCGAATTAAGAAATAAATGCCACTTTATGATACATGGTTGGATAGAAAATTTCTAGGCGAAAAAGATAGACTGAAAAAATGTACAAGGTGACATTTGAAACAAAAGTTGAAGTCACTTCCGGTCAAACAGGTGGTTGAAGTGCGCTACCATTTATTATAAACCTCCTGTGGATATCAAAATTTTAACTCTTCAAATGAAGAAACTACAGGCTGCTACATGTCTCCTGTGTCTCTCGGTATATGAATGTAGCTTATCTCAGGGAATTCCTTTTCTCCCATGAAGTGGACCTCGCGCTTCATTCACTCCCGATGTATCACCTAGGACAGATTTTGGACTGCACTCGATTCAGATATATGCGAGAATCATTTATCCCCGTTAATCATCACATACCTCTTTTATCCTTGGAAAATTATTCTTGATCGTTATTTCGTCACCGTTTCAAAAACAATAGTGAACTTTGAAATCAAATCATTACCTATATAGATTAATATAATGAAGGGCGAATCTCCTATAACGAAATTATAGGACGCCAGTTTCGAGTCGAAGAATAAAACAAAAGATGTTTCAGGAGTGATTTATAGAAGTCAATAAATCTATGTAGAATTTGGTCGCCACAGCGTGAATAATGTCTCTGGTCCGTGAACAATTCTTCATTGATAACAATATACAGGGTGATCCACGGCGGATGGCCTATCAGAGATATCTGGAGATTGAAAAGACAGAACATTCTGAAAATTGAGATGCTTCGATAATTGAACATTCTCTATTCGCCTAAAATATTTTCATCGATGCAGTGTTGCCACTTCTATCAGAAACAACTAGCAACTTTGCTATTTTAAATGGAGCACCCTGTATTTTATTGCAGTTTTAGATTCTTCCTGAAGAGCTGATTTCATCAATGCATCAAACTTGAGGTCTAGCAGGAACGATTACAGAGATATAGACTGTTCAAAATCGAGATTTTTCAATTTCAGGATTTTTTTGTGCCGGAACTTTTCATCATCGATCAAAACGGCTTACATGTTCCTATCTTAACTTCAGATTCACTATCTACCGACATTTAATTGGAACAGATACGGGGTGATCAGTATTCTGAATCTTGAAGCACCCTGTATTTTTTCCATTTGAATTCCAGTAGATAGTGAATAGAAAGTTGAGATGAGGACATGTGAGCCGTTTCGATCGATGATGAATAGTTTGGACAAAAAAAAATCATAAAATTGAAAAATCTCGATTCTGAACACCCAATATCTCCGTTATCATTCCTGCTAGACCCCAAGTAAGATGTATTGATGACATCTATTCTTCAGGAAGAATCTAAAAATGCAATAAAATACAGGGTGTTGCATTTGAAATACCAAAGTTGCTAGTTGTTTCTGATAAAAGTGGCAACACTGTATCGATGAAAATATTTAAGACGGATAGAGAATGTTCAATTATCAATGCATCATAATTTTCACAATGTTCTGTCATTTCGTTCTCCAGATACTTCTAATAGGCCATCCACCGTGGATCACCTTGTATTTGCAGCATTCGAATGCTACATATGCATCACTAAAGAAAACCAACGACCGATCATCACCAGATGAATTCTGGTTCATGAGAACTGCGACAAAGCGAATTATTCAGGATATATTCGCCCAAACTGAAGTTGTTTTGAGACAACGTTAGCAAGAAATCAAGGATGCATTGAGAAAATCCAAAATTCCATACGAAGCTCATAATGCATTGAAACTACTCAACGGTGCTTATACTCGGTTTTATTGTCGCACACTCGGTCGCACAATCATGTTTGCAGCATAATCGACAGTAGCGGAAGAGAATCAACCAAGATGTATTCATTATTTGAAGAGTTCACATTATTACATGCAATTTATAGATCAATATTGCACATAATTCAGAATATGTTTCAAATTATTGTATAGATACATATAAGACTATAGAAATGAGTTCCGCAACAGGTGGTATAGGTTAATCGGGTTTCTTTATGAACGGCACCATACATTAGCGTTCGGAATTTGTTTTATAGGTAGTTAGAAAGTCGGCAAATCTATTAAATGAATGAATACCTAGAATGAGCTTACCTATAATCAATAACTCCTCGAATATTTTACTGATCACCGTTATTATATTCAGTACAGATTCGCTCATATTTATTATACAATATACAGGGTGTTTTGGTTCATCTGGATCGTGGCGGTATTTGACGTGATTTTGAACATAATCGACCATGAATACGAATATACAAAGTGTTTGACTTTTCGAAAAATCATCGCTTATGAATTCGAAGTTGGATGTTACACCAAACCTTTTTTTTTATTCAAACGAACCAAAACATTTTTCTCATTCAGACCCCATTAAATGTACCCAAAATATCGATGGAACACCTACGTATTCAACTTTTCAACAGGAAATACTCAATCATATGAAATGTCATTATATATTTTCTTTCAACTATTAGAGTAAGGGGGTGAGGAGAGGTGATAGGTATTGGAAATTCTTCAACTTCTGGAGGTTATAAGTTCTTGAAAATACTTTCATTGGCAAAGAATTCCAGAGCTTTGCTGTTATATAGACGAACGAGTTTCGGTATAGTGTTGTTTGACATATTTCGAGATTGACAACGAAAGGGAAGGATGAGCGGACTGGGCCTGTTGAGTTCAACTGACTGGTATTGCTAGTGATGGAATGATTGCAGAGATTTCTGAGGAACATTTTCCATAAAAGTATCTATGGAGAAGTGGAAGGTCGCCGACTTTTCCACGGTGTTTCAAGGAGGTCAAAGTAGGTTATAGTGAGTGTAGCATCTTCCACTAGGCGGGAAAGTGATAATATCTCGAAATGCTTAACACCATCATGTGTAACGGTAGAATATAATTATATATGTTATATGGTAAAATGAGCACACTCAGTATATATCAAGTTACCAGATAACAGCTTCTCAGTATTTTCATATGGTGAGAAGCAGAATCAGCATTGATCATATTTCTATCTGCTTCCTACAATTTCTAGGATCAGCGCTGACGCTGCAGATCCGATATTATAAAAGGACCCTGCGTGGCAACCTTGGTGATTAGTATAGTAAGAATAGTCTAGTAGTCATATGGCAGAGAGCCATCAGAATTTTCAAGTAACCATTGTCTTTTGAATAGAGTAACTTGTTCAGTAGAAAAGTGTTTTTTAAAAAGTGAAATCTCAAAGTAGAGATATAACAATTGGCGCAGTCGGTAGGATCGGCAAACGTTATCAGAACAAGAAATTGATCTAACTGATAGCGGTGGATTCCAATCCTTCAACAACGAAGAACCAACAACCCCGAGGAGTCACCACTTGAAGAAGAAAGCGGAAGGAACACCTAGTGAAGCCCCTGGCTGGACGACTTCGAGAACACGACGAATCACAGATGAGAAGAACAATACTGTAAGTGATACCGAATCCTCTCGTATTTTTTTATTTTTTTTTTGCACCTTTGAAATTTTGAAACTGTTCGATTATCTATACCCTGAACTTCCCTATACAAAATGGCAGAAAACGGTCTTGGTGAAAACGAAGATCATGAAGTCGAAGTAGAACCGTATAGACTATCAGAAATATTTTCAATCGTACCCGAATTTGAAGGAGATCAAATCTTCCTCGATACATTCCTGAACGCTTGTGACTGTGCGTATCGCATGGCCGCAGTGGATCAGAGACTATTCCTAGTGATTCACATAAAAAATAAGTTGCGTGGGAGAGCCGCACAATTTATAAGTTCAAGAAATCCAACTACCTATCATGAAATCAAACATCTGCTAAATTTGCACTTTGGAGATTCTCGTGACCTTACGTCGCTGATACAAGACCTCCAACGCATCAAACAACTACCGAGCGAAAGTGCTTTGACATTTTTCAACCGTTTGCAAGTGCTGAATGCAAAAATGCATTCTTGTGTTTAAAAATCTATCCTCACTGCTGAACAAAAGCAAGCACAATCTCATTTAATCGAAACAATGGCACTTAATACATTACTTACCGGACTCGAACCACGTTTAGGTCAAATAATTCGCGCTTCGAATCCAGCAGACTTGTTAGAAGCACATATTCGAATAAGACGAGTACTACAGTTGTCGTACTTTGAAAACCAAAAGAAAGAAACTCAAAGCATTTCACGTCCTCAACAAATGCCTAGGAGTCCTCAAATGCTCACAACGACAAGAACTTGTCACTCTTGCGGTCGCGCTGGACATATTTCTAGTCAATGTCGACTAAGACAACAACGAATGCTACCAAATGATAGTCAAAATTTCACCCAAAATCCTAACCCAAATTTCCAAAGACAACAAGATTTCCAGCAACGTTCAAACCCTTTCCAACAAAACAGACCATCAATGAACGATTAGAATTTCAATAGACCTCAATATCAAAGTCAAAACCAACCTCGTCCTTCAGTTATTCATCAAAATCCAAATTTCCGAAATCGACCAAATCAACAAAGAGCACATGTCGTTAATTACCAAAATCAAGACTATCATACTGCTGATAGCTTCAATCAATTCGATCATACTGCTGATAGTGACACATATGAAGATTCCCAAAATCAATATCATGAAAATCAATACACAAATGACAATTATACCGATAATGGTCAAGAATATGATGAATTGCTTAACTTGAATGAAACTTCTGATTATCAGGATTTTCTTTCACTCCCGAATCAACACAACCCTCCTGGTCCCAATCCAACAACCTGTCAAACACAACCAACCAATTCTATGACCCAATTAGAGACACAAATCCAATCATTGAACATAAACGAATTCAATCCCGATCTGAACTTCCCGGAACAAAACTTCATGTAAGTTCTTTACTGTCCGTAAATTCCAAGAATCTATATTATATTAATGACAGTACGAATACATTCAAAATACTGATAGATACCGGAGCAGGCATATCAATATTCAAACGTAAAACTTGCGAAAAATATCCTCACAGATTTCCAGAAAATATAACAGTTCAAGGTATCACAGATCAAAAAGTCATAATAAACGAATCAACTCTCATTAATTTCAAACAAAATGACCCTCATAAAGTGTACGTCTATGATTTAGATATCGACTTTGACGGTTTATTAGGTTCAGATTTCCTAGAACACTACAATTGTGTTATAGACCTGAAAAACCGACAGCTAATAACTAACTTTAAGACTGTATCATTATTCAAAGTGACAGACAATAATGAACCTGACTACAAAATTCCCAACCAAATTTCAATCGAACCTCGTACCGAGAAAATTTTCAAACTAAAATGTAGCCTCGCAAACACTGATGCTATACTGTTAGCGCAAGAAAAAGAAAAAGTTAGACTACCAAATGCCGTAGTACGAATCAACAATAACGGAGAATTTCTCACTTCAGTAATAAACGCTAATGCAATACCAAAAAAGATCGACTTTTCAGACTTTGAACTAGAACCTTTGCCAACTAATGAAACAATTCTTAATCTCAACTCGAAATTCAGAAATTCAGACTCATTCCCTTGTGACAGAATCCAAGAAATCAAAAATCAATTACGAACTGATCATTTAAATGACGAAGAAAATCAACTCATTACAGACTTATGTTTACAATACTCTGACATATTTTACCTCGAAGGTGACGATCTGACATTTACTAATGAAATAAAACACAGTATAGATACCAAAGATTCCAGGCCCGTATTCACAAAATCATACAGATATCCACAGATACATAAAAGCGAAGTCAAATCACAGATTTCAAAAATGTTACAACAAGGTATAATACAACCCTCTATCTCACCGTGGTCATCCCCTGTTTGGGTAGTCCCAAAAAAATGGATGCCTCCGGCAAACAAAAATGGAGAGTGGTTATCGACTACCGTAAACTCAATGAGCTCACAGTAGACGACAAATACCCTTTGCCTAATATTTCTGACCTTCTTGATCAACTTGGTAAGTGTCAATATTTTACCACGCTTGACCTAGCGTCAGGATTCTACCAAATTGAAATTGACAAGAAGGATATTGCGAAAACAGCATTCTCTGTTGAAAATGGTCATTTCGAATTCGTTCGGATGCCATTTGGCCTCAAGAACGCCCCCTCCACGTTTCAACGTGTGATGGACAATATTCTTTTAGGCATACAAAACGAACGATGCTTAGTCTACATGGACGACATCATAATAAACTCACCTACAATACATGAACATATTTCGAGACTGACATAAGTGTTTAAAAGACTTAGGAAAGCTAATCTGAAAATTCAGCCAGACAAATGTGAATTTTTGAGAAAGGAAGTCGCATATCTCGGACATGTAATTACTCAAGACGGAGTCAAACCAAATCCTTCAATAATAGAATGCATTCAAAATTTTCCAGAACCAAAGAACCCAAAAGAAATCAAATCCTTTTTAGGCCTAGCTGGTTATTATAGACGCTTCATTCATAACTTTGCCAAATCATCAAAACCATTGACGAAATTACTCCAGAAAGATATAGTATTCAATTTTGACATCGAATGTAGAAATTCATTCAGCGAATTAAAAACAGCACTCATAACTAGTCCCATTTTGATATACCCAAACTTCGAGGGGCCATTCCTGCTAACTACTGATGCTAGCATGTTTGCAATTGGCGCTATGTTATTACAAGGACACGTAGGTAAAGACCTTCCAATCGCCTACGCATCTCGTACGCTGTGCAATGCTGAAACTAAATACTCCACTATCGAACGAGAATTACTCGCAATTGTGTGGGCAGTGAAACATTTTCGCCCGTATCTTTTCGGTAAAAAATTCAAACTCATCACTGACCATAGACCACTTACTTGGCTCTTTTCAATCAAAGACCCAGGTAGTAGGCTAGCTCGTTGGCGATAAAAACTTGAAGAGTACGATTATCAAATTGAATATGAACCCGGAAAAATTAATAAGAACGCCGATTCTCTTTCAAGAATAAAAATCAATCATTTATCCGACCTCGCAGGAAAAGGAACGAAAGCCATCTACAAATATACCAGAAGTAAACTTGCCTCAAAGATGTCTGTTCCTATAATACGTGATTTCAATGGAATTCTATGCGACTCTAACGAAGTTGCTGCTGAAGTACTTGCCAGAAACTTTGATAGATCATTCTCCCCATTGGACACCTCGGCCCTACCTGCGATTGCTTCGCCACGATGTCCAAACTCGCTGAGTCATATTATATTTACTGCGGAAACTGTAGAGGAGAAGCTCAAGAATATCAAGGAAGGGGTATCACCTGGGCCAGATAATATACCAGCCTTCATACTGAAGAGATATATATGCATCAATCATCGCAGTACCTCTTAGTCATATTTTCGAATCTTCCTTTCACTCTTCTTGCCTCCCTTCCGCCTGGCGACTTGCGTCTGTTACCCCCATTTATAAAAAAGGAGATAAACTTGACCCTGGTAACTACAGACCAATAAGTCTAGTATCCTTGTGTGCTAAAATCATGGAACGAATAATTGTAGATGTCCTACTACCTTTTCTGCTCGAGAACGACGTGATTCCACCCACCCAACATGGCTTCATACCAGGAAGATCTACAACAACTAACCTGCTCTATTGCTTGGATAAATGGACCAAATCAATGGACTCCGCATCACCCATCGATATTATATACCTTGACTTTTCCAAAGCGTTCGACAAGGTACCACGGAATAAGCTATTACATAAACTTGAACATTTTGGTGTCAGAGGAAAACTCCATAGCTGGATAGCTGCATTTCTCTCTGACAGGGTTTTCAGAGTGAGAGTAGGTACCAGTCACTCTAGTACTCATGATGTTACGTCTGGAGTACCCCAGGGATCGGTCTTGGGTCCAACATTATTTTTGGCATACGCATCAGATTTACATACCGCTCTAAGGTCCGACCATGCATTTTTCGCAGACGACAGCAAATTTTTTGGCAACCCACTATCCAGTTTCGATGAACTACAATCTGATCTGTTATCAGTACAAAGCTGGTGCGGCATGTGGGACATTCCTCTGAATATCGACAAGTGCTCTATTCTACATGTTGGCCCCACTAACCCAGAACTAGACTACTACCTAGGTAATAAAATCATTCCTGCAGTGGAGAACCATAACGACCTGGGAGTCATTTTCAACAAGAAACTAACTGTGTCCAATCAAGTAGCAGCAGCTGTCCGTAAGGCAAACAGTCGCACATACCTCCTTAACAAATGCTTTGACCAACCTGAACCAAGCCTCTTCAATAAGCTTTATAAAGCATATGTTCGCCCACACCTTGAATATGCGGTGCAGGTATGGAATCCTCATCTGGTGAAAGACATTCAACTTTTGGAAAGAGCCCAACGCAATGCAACACGAATGGTTAGAAGTTTCAGGGATCTTTCCTATGAACAACGGCTATCTCGGCTAAGGCTTCCTTTGCTGAGTGATAGACGAGCTAGAGGAGACGCTATTCTGACGTATAGAATTCTGCACGATGACTTCTCTGTTGACCTATCCAACTTATTCCATCTACAGAATGATGATAGATTGAGAGGCCATTCTATGAAGTTGAAGCAAGAACATTTTCGAACCACACTCAGACAAAAATTTTTGTCAAATCGAGTATTTTCAAAGTGGAATGCATTACCTCGTGATGTTGTGTCAGCTCCCAGTGTGAATAGTTTCAAAAACCGCTACGACTTGGTGCAATTGCAATTGCAATTTCAACAATTACAGTGATTACTAAATTAGGTATCAATAGTGTATCATTAGAAATGTATTGGACTTGACACATTAATAGTTGGTAACTAATTTTTAAGCTTAAGTATCTATTGGGCAAAATAGGCCATGCCTCTGCCCTTGTTATAATATAATAATAATAATAAAAATAATAATAATTTCCAGGAATGTGCGAATTTGCAGTCAAAATTCTCAATTTTAGCTACAAATAATGACGAAATAATCGAAATCGAAGATTCAGATTCACCCGAACAAACTGAACAAACCACAGACGAACAAACTGAACAAACCGAACGAACGACAGACGAAAACCCCGAATTTTCAGTTGACACAATCCAAGAAGAATTTGACAGATTTGAACACCTATACCGAACCCAATCATTGATTGACTATTCCAAAATTGAATTCGACAATTCACAACTATTGGACAAATCAAACAAGAACATCATTGTTTTTCTATGGCAGAATAAACTCAAAGACTTTCATGTAAACATAAACGAAGACATTTTTGAAGAAAACACATACTTTGACAGTGACATAATAAATGTATTCAGTAGCAAAACAGTCAAAGATCGAAAATATTTCATCATAGTACTAGCTTATGATCTGGAACTAGTTATCGATCGATTATTCTACATAATTTACAAAAATCAAAATGAACTCGATCTCTCTAAAACATATTATGTAGAAAATAGTCTGGAATTACCAATTTTAGAAATTTTTTCATTCATATTCTCAGATAAGCTCAAGATTTGCCAAAACATAACAAAAACACCTGACCCTGATCAAATCCCTATTATTTTAGACCACTGTCATGCAGGAAAGAATAACTTTCATAGAGGAATCAATGAAACAGTGAGACGCGTAAAAGAAAAATACAATTGGCATGGATTACCCAGCAAACACAATTATGTAAAATTGACATAAGTGTTAATAACATAACATAACATAACTGACAATACGTGTTATGTGACTATGTTATGTAAGACTTACATCACTGTTATGGCGAAATGTCCGCCACAAATACTACATGATTATTACGTAACAATTATGTCACTATTTTATATATATTTCATATAATTTCATTGCTATAAATGAGATGTTACGTATATAACAAACTGACATAAATATTACATAACATTCTCTAGATGTTATGTAAAATTTACATCCCTTTTATGTAAAAATGTCACCTACAAATATGACTCCATTTTAATATAATATTGATGAAACTACTTGACTAATATCCGAAATGAATATCGGAATTTCACGAATAACTTCTTCACTTCACTAACTCACCTCACAGGCATATGCACATATTGATAACTATAAGTACAATCATCTCAGTAGGTGATCAAAACTCTACACTCCATAATATCTATACTGATATTACTGATGATGATATATGGTTATAGAAATGAGCATGAGAGTTGGAAGTGGGCTAGTGTGAAAAAGAAGTTATTTGGCAATTTTTGATTGTGTGGGAAAATGTAACAGAGACAGATTAATCATGAAATGCTTGATGGTTTATTATATCCTATATCATTCAGTATTCACTTCAATTCTCCTCATGTACAAAAAAACTCTGCTCGAAAATTTTTAAGACTTTCTGTTCCAAATATTATGCATTATAGTACACAGTATAATTGATCAAATGCTAACTTTAAAACAAAAAAATTGTCAAAAAATTATAGACTGAATAATGTTCAAATCGAATAAAATGGAATGTCCTGAATAGAAGATGATAAAACAACATCAACTATCAAATGAAAAACATGACCTTTATTTTTCTTTGAAAATAGTTAGACCATTTATGTATACTTCAAAAGTTCAAAAAATCAAAATTGTGCGTAATCAAATTACATCTTTCTTCTTGATCTCCCAATTCAACCCTCCATTTAACCTCTGGTGACTAAATCAGAACCACCTTCCTGCTGGTTTATCTATCAGAGTAGGATATCGAAAGGTGTGTGATAATGATGGAGTCTGAAAAAATATTGCTTTGTTTTTCATTTTTCAAATTAGAATCTAAAATATATATTACCAGATAATGATATTTCGATTGATTTCAAATCTCTGACATCAATGTTTCCCCTCTGCCCTTACCAGGAACATTGTGTGGCCCCTATATAGATAGTCTCTCCCATCTCTACCACCTTGAGTTTTGAAAAGATGTACCTACCTGGAAAAGTATACATTCCAGGATTCATCTTATTGGGGTTCTTCATGAACTTATTTATGAAACAAAAAATAATAATCAATGACAAAATGATTAAATTTCCATAACCAATGATAATAACTTATTTAATCCAGAATGTGAGGCACTTTGGGGTTTTCACTGGGGTTTTCATCAGCCATCATAATCAATCACTGGCTTTTGTTCAATTCCATATGTGAATTGGAGTTTGACCAGATTATACCTCGGATTCTATCAATACCTACCAGATAACCAGATTCATCATTTATTCTAGGCATATTTAAGAGGTCCAGGATAGATATGTAACTATTTCTTTCTTGTTGTTTTCACAGAGGTTAGGAAAATCTCAAGGCATGTTTTATTCTCACTCACGTCCACTTATTCTTATGAACACTTTTAGTTTAGTTTAATTCATCAAACACAGCAGGTAAAAACAAGAAAAACACTCGAAATAGTTATGAAATACCGAAAATGCCTTCAGCCTTCAGTTTAGTTTGTTTATGGTCTCGTCTTTCGTCTTCACTTATAATTATAACTCATAACCTCAAAGTAGTCGACCAATGGGAATTGGGCATGTGGGATGGGGGACCACTGCAGCGCAGAAAATTGGTGGGAACAAGAAAATCACTCGAAATAGTAAGAAAATACTGAAAATGCTTTCAGTTTCCAAGTCTTCACTCATTACTTATAACCTCAGAGTGGTCACGGAGAAACGCTACAGTGCGAGATCGAAAAATAATAATCATCGCGGTGGGGGAACATTACAGCGCAAGACCACGGGTACTGATCATCCCAACGAATATCCTTAATTGACGCAGAATCAAGTCTGCAGAGAATTCACGGCCGAGAGTCCTAGTAAAGTCATGTAGCTATTATATAAGCTTTTATATTGATATCAAATTGTCACATATCATTTACATCATAGTTACGTCACATTTTTATATAATTATGAGGTTCACATATTTCAGAATTGTTACGGAATATTTACGTAAATATTTTATATAAATAGGAGGTTCACATATTTCAGAAGTATTATGGAATATTTACGTAAATATTCTATATAAATAAGTTCCGTTGATTTCATATAACAGTGATGTGAATATAACAGATGTGTTTGCTGGGTAGTTAAAGATGTAGAAAATTATGTTAAAGCGTGTGACATCTGTAAAAAGGTTGAAATTTGTAGAAAAAATTTAAGTACACCGTTCGTAATAACTGAAACACCAAGATCACCGTTTGAGAGAATAAACATCGATATTTTCGAAATACCTACAAAATACTATGCACTCACAATCAGAGACGAATTGACCAAGTTTACACAAGCTTACCCTATAGAAAACGAATCAGCTAAATCAGTCGTAAATACGCTATTACTCTACTTTCAACACTACGGAACGCCTTTAAGAATTCATTGCGATCATGGACGAGAATTCACAAATCAACTAATAAAAGACCTTTGCATGCTTTATGACATAAAATTGACATATTCCAGTGTGAATCACTCTCAATCTAACGGCTCTTTAGAACGATTTCACGCAACACTCGCTGAAATGATCCGTGTACATATGGCCGAAAATCCCACAGAACACCCACTGAATATTCTCCCATACTCTATAATTTGTTATAATACTACCAGAAACAAAACTCACGGTTTCACGCCGTATGAACTCGTATTTGGCCATACAGTCAGTAGTGCTCCAGAAACCCTGTATAACGAAAAGAACCTCATTTCCAAATATGTACGAGATCTCAACAACAGAATCTCTTATTTTTACGGAATTGCACGAGCTAAGACGCAAGAACAAAAAGAAAAATCGAAAGTTATATTCGATGGAAATATTGCTAAAAATATCCCCGAATATAAAATAGGTGACAAGGTATACGTGAAAGAATCACAAATAAAAAATAAACTTGAAAACAAATTCAATGGACCTTTCGAAATTGTCGAGATATTTCAGAACTCTGCTATGCTAGCTAATTGGAAAACGAAAAATAAAACAAAAGTCAATTTTGACAGACTATTGCCGTATCATGAGAATTAATTTATTTACAGGATCGCCCTGCTTCTCGCAGCCGCCAAATCGCAATACACAATCGAACCAATCCGAAGTTCAGAAGGCGTATATTTCCATGAAGAAGGCAACCTCAAAATATCAAACGACAAATGGACACTCCTGGTATACAAAGACTTGACATCAATCAAAGACGCTCTAGACAACAACGACATAATACTCGAAAATATGGTAGATCTATTTGAACAAAATAACCCTCGTATGATCTCATTCAAAGCACAAGTGAAGACACATATCAGTCTTTTGAAACAAATATCCGATTCGCTACAACTGAAATATAAAGAAATATTTGCCGATACAGCAAAACGCGGTTTAATTAATGGCGCAGGTACATTCTGGAAAGCAATAACAGGAAACCTTGATTTATTCGATGGTGAATATTTCACAGAATGCATTAACAAGATAACTCATGATGAACACCAAATAGAGAACCTGTTGAACAACCAAATCTCTGTTACCACCTCAGTTATCAAAAAACTTCAATTCAACCATTCAAAAATTACAAGTCGATGAACAAACGTTCAATAATGATATCAAGGAAATAGAAAAATCCATCTACAATATAGAAGATGACCTATCATTCTACCAGGCACAAGTGAAAATACTTGAAGTTTGCGAATCACTTATGGAAAGTTACTCATTTTTGAAAACTGCACTTGATGACACTTTAAACTCAATCACATTCGCACGTTTGAAAATACTCCACAGTTCAATCATAACGTCAAAAGATCTTATTAGTTCATTACAATCAATATCTCAATCCCTGAATAAAAATAACCTCCCACTACCTACCTATCTGTCTAGTGTAGCTCAATATTCAGAAATCATAGAACTACAGGCTTATCGAACCAATAATAAAATAGTATTTGTACTCAGAATCCCATTGGTAGAACCAAAAATATATACCCTTTTCCATCTTTACCCAACACCTATACTAGATAATCGAACAGGCCCCCATCATGTTCTATTGACATTCCAAAAATACATTGCGCGAGACGATGATTCAGTATTGTGTATTTCTCTTCAAAATCTGAACAATTGCAAAGTGATAAAGAACTTCGCAACAATATGCTCAGACATACTACCATACCCAATAGATAGTGACTCAATTTGTGAAGCCCAACTATTCAGACAATTAAGTGAATTGCCAAAAAACTTGCCAATCATCCTTGATTTATGCCAAAGACTATGGTGTTCTCGAAATTGACAGAAACCTGTGGCTCATAACAGTGTCAGACCCTCTTCCTGTTACAATCAAATGCACAAACAAAGATGCAGCAACGAAGATAATCAATAGAAATACGCTATTGAAACTCCAACCCGAATGCAACGCCTTCGTAGGAAGTACCAGAATACATTCCAAATATCTGTTTGATGAAACTAAAAACATCACGTACATGCCGTTCGAATCCCATTCGAATGCTGTGGCCATCTTCCAGAAAAACACAGTCTACCTGAGTTGAAACCATTGAAACTCAACAATATTAATGTGGACGATTTGAATATTGCCGAACACAAATTAAGCCAATATTCAGATCAATTAGACAAGCTGATAACCGAACCATTTTTGAACAAACACATTTCGTGGTTCACGTACCTCACAATAGCCTGGATCATTTCATTGGTCATCCTGTATATCTTTTGCAAATGCAGACGCAAAAGACCAGTTAGAATAGGTATTACCACTCACAACGATGGACCATCACCACCACCCTCAAGAAACAGGTTCGCACCAAGAACCCTGGCAAGATTCATTCCCAGAAGAAGACCGTCCATCCACCTGCAAGAACCAATAGAAGAAGAAGAAATCGAATTGAATCAAAATTATAGTAAAGCCACTGTTTGAGTAAAAGTCGACGCAAAGCCTCAACTTTTTTAATAAAAGGGGAGTTGTTATATGGTAAAATGAGCACACTCAGTATATATCAAGTTACCAGATAACAGCTTCTCAGTATTTTCATATGGTGAGAAGCAGAATCAGCATTGATCATATTTCTATCTGCTTCCTACAATTTCTAGGATCAGCGCTGACGCTGCAGATCCGATATTATAAAAGGACCCTGCGTGGCAACCTTGGTGAATAGTATAGTTAGAATAGTCTAGTAGTCATATGGCAGAGAGCCATCAGAATTTTCAAGTAACCATTGTCATTTGAATAAAGTAACTTGTTCAGTAGAAAAGTGTTTTTTAAAAAGTGAAATCTCAAAGTAGAGATATAACATATATGATTAAATATGTTACAAAAGTTCTTGCTCATCACCATCTCCTCTTCCAGATATATACGTTATCAGTGAGCCAAACGCCCTGTATCAAGACATAATGTAGGCATACATCGCAGAATGCATTTCTGAAAAAAAATTTTCATTATACTGAAGTAGAAAAAACATCATATATATACAATGCTGTGCACTTTATAGTAGCAAAAAATATTCAATTGAAAGAAGGCCGTATTTACGAGAAAAAGTTACTGTTATACAGGGCGTTCAGGTTGAAGGGAAGTATTGATTTTCTACGGCAATATCAATGTTTCGCATTATTCATAAAAAATCAAATTTCCATTATGAACCGTTTTCGAGTGAGAACGAAAAAAAACGCAGTACATATTATACTCATTACGATTATTACTTGATAACCACAATAGATATTTATATGTCTTCATTTATTTTCAATTCCAGCTCCCCTATATCTCACGAACAAAGCTTCTCATGGCTGATACCTATAGGAACTTTCAACCTTCAAATGAGATCTTCTACATCGAATATGAAAGTTTTGTTACTATAAAGTGGATCACCCTGTATATATATAATATATCGTCTTATACAATTTTATCATCACTAACATGAATATGTGGAACATCCTCACCAAATATGTTAATCATTTCCTTTGTATATATTCAATGTGACCTAATGATTAATTGTTTGTATGTTTATATGATATTCCAAAAGCTTGGGCAAACTTTGATGAGTACTCTTTTTCAGTTACAACATTTGCAGATTTATTTCAATAATGTTTTCTACACACACACACACATCAGTGAGCGGAGTATGGTAGCCTGATTTGTAGTATGAAATTCTCTACCGAAAAACCCGATTGCTGAAATTCAACTTTTCAATTATCGATCTGACAAAAGTACCAAGTAACGCCGAATACAATTTCTATATCATAACAAAATGTTTCACACTCATTGTTGCCCATTTCCGTGTCAATAAAAAGCAATAACGATTTTTAGTATTAGTTGCCCGATTCTTAGTATTAGTTGTTTTCCCGATTCGAAAAAAAAAAACGAAATTTAAATGATTGGGATAATGAAAAATGAATCATGTGTGTTATGCGTTCTCAGACGCATTGATAACTATATTAGGTAGATAGTCGCCAATAACTGGAATATCGCTATCAGGGGTATAATTTCATTTTCAACTTTCAGTTCCTACACCTCGTATACATTTCTACAACTGAATTCGACGAATAATCGAAAATATCTTGATAAACAGGGTGGGGGTTATAATGGTGCTCGAGTCCTATGTGATGAAAAATACCAACCGAATATTTTCAATTGAGTTCATCAACACATTACAACGGTAGTTAGACCTTGTTGAAAACTCTGTATTCCTGGAAAAATATGCACATTATGATCAATTACAAAAATATCATTGCCCCACACATGTAAAATTCCCTGTTCATCAACCTGAATTGATTTTATAGGGTGATGCAATTATACGTGTGCCAGAATCCACGAATTCTCGAGTCCCTATGTATGGATAGAAAAAAAATGATTATTCTCGAGGCCCATATGATATGTTAGACCGTGTTGAACACTTTGTTTTTCTGAAAAAAATATATACACATTATGATCTTTCACGGAATATCATTGCCCCACGCATATAAAATATCTTGTTTATTCACATAAATTGATTTAATAGGGTGATCCACTTATACGTGCGCCAGAACTTGCGAATTCTCGAGTCCCTATATGTATGGATAAATAAAAAACAATAATTCTCGAACCCTACATGATATGATAGGTGATACATAAGTGATCAACATTCAGACAGCGTAGATACGTGATCAACATTCAGACCGCGAGGTTTATTTTGTTGATGGTTCGCCCTTGCATATAATTGGCAGAATAATTTATTCAATCTTCAATTTACTCAGTCTTTGCATATATGAGGAATATTTTGCGATTATCCAGGGGTTTGATGCACTAATGATGAAGATATCTACTTCACAACTGTATAGATCTACAGTTCAATCCATACAACAAAGGTAGAGATAGCGGATATTATTATTGTTCAAATATCAGCGCTATAATAAATTCGTAATTCAACATAATTAATTATGTCAATGTCTTGGATCATTGGATTGTATTCATTACGCAAATCGAACTCCAATTCATATCAACAAAAATATATAACATTATATTTTTTTAATTTTTCGAATATAATAATATAACACATTGTTGAAATTTGCTATTTGTTTTGGATCATTGCATTTCATTCATCACGCAAATGAAACTTCAAATCCATATTGAGTTCAAGTTATTTTTGAATATGATAATTGAACTTTCAACAACCTGTTACAGACAGGAGACAATTTTTTTCTAGAGGTGATCTGAGCTCAGGGTATTATAGCTGGTTCATGAACGTTTTTTGACAGGACTCATTTTGTTTTTAGCATTTCAACGATATGTGTACTTGTGTTGGTCCATCAGACTCGATCAGAATATGATCACGGTATACCTTTATGCCACTACGGTACCTATCCCAGGTAGCACATGACGACTATATGACGTCTAATTGACGGCATCACATTCGGCCAAAAGACGTCTTCATTTTAACAAATGCGACGTCCAAATGACGTAAGTAAGACACATCCAAATGACGTCATATTTGAAAGTCTTTCAGACGTCAGTATGTGTTTTCAAATTGGACCTTAAACTGACACTACTGACCAATTTCCGACGTCAATAAGACGTCTGTTTTTTTTTACAAAATTTTGGGGTTAATGGTTATAATCTGGTGAGGAATGTAATCATTTGTGCTATAAAATAAATTTGCTACGAATGAAGATTTTATTAACAAGATGGTAATGTGAGGTATTACATAAAGTTGAAAATTTCTGCGTCGATGGCTGCCCCTTCACAGAGAGCTCTTTTGTATGTTTCGTGTATGATTAAATGGCGGCCAAAACACTTCATTTTTCAACGGCGTCAGCCAAGCTTCGTGAACAACAGCTACACTCTTGCTTTCACTGTCATCACACACATAATACATCCTGAATACTGAAAAACGGACTGTATAGAAATACCACTCAAACACTCAACATTTTAACATTCTTAACAAATCCAATGGCACAGACGCCGTTCACAAACAACGCCCATTCGACATGGACGATGGACAATGAACATCGGGAACGCACCATGCACGATGCAAGCTTGACGCTGAACCACAGACCGGACCGCTGAACGGCACTAACGCCACTAACGGCAGTCGCGAGATGGTCGCGAGTCGCATACACAATCTCTTCACGTAATTACTTGATCGCCATTGGCCATCTGGTCGGTAATGTGAGAATTGTCTTTGGCGCTAAATTCAAACATTGAAAATAAAGGGAAACCTATGGAATAAAATACATTTTTATTATACATTATTTATACAGTTATTTGGATAGATTAATTGATTTATTTCATAACTTCGTTTTCCTATACATACGTAATAATAACTTGGTCCCAGTGATTATTCATCTCACAGGCTGTGAGGAGTAGTCACTGGATTTTATCCAGCACGACTCTGCGTGACTGGAATTATATGAACTCAAAGTATGATAATAATAATAATAATGATAATGATAGTGATAATAATAATGATAATGCTAGTGATAATGATAATAATACCCAAAAAAATATGAAGACCATAGAATGACGTCTATACGACGTCAAACAGTTGCTGTCCATAAGACGTCACATTAATGACGTCCGAATGACGTCATAATTTGGTCAAAAGACGTATGAGACCAAAAAAGACCTTAGATAGCGGTCCTATAGACGTCACATTCGTCAGTCTGGCTACCTGGGTATGTGGTATCACTGGATTCATGAAAATGATACAGAATCCGATAATGCAGTGAAATACAGGATTTTCCATATGATGGACATCAAGAAATTATTACCACTTTGAGGCGGAAAATAAAAAATATTTAGGTCAAAGCAGGACGTTCATCAACATTTCAAATATTAATCGCTCACTTCTAAAACTATGAAGGAGAAAAAGAGGGGTGTACCACCACCCTGTTACTCTTCAATAAACTCACTCCTGTCGATTAGCTAGTTAGATAATATGATTTCACGGCAAGTTTAGGTGTAGATAAATATACCACCTATACTGTTCGAAGGAGGGCGTCAACATCAAGGCAGGTAGAGGAGAAGCGTTCAAACAATTTTTTCCCATAACAGATATTGTGAGTAAGCTAGGGCCTGTTCGAAAAGACTTGGGATCGTAATCACATCGAGGATAGATATTTTTTTGTTTCTTAAGGATATTCTTCGGAGGAAAAAGTATTTTTTAGTAGCGATAAAGCTGGCTGAAAATACCAGGAAAGAAAATACGATTATGGGAATTATTGAATAGGAGTAGTTGTTCTGAATAATAATAGGTAGATATGTGAATATTTATAAGAAAAAGTATTATTTCGATCAGAAATAATACTTCAACATGAACTTGAAATATGGAAATTGAAAATTCCGCTCTATTCAATTTTTTCCCTTTCCTAGCCTTGTGAACGAATGCTTCCTATATGAATCCTCATCACTACATTTAAAACCATTTTCGAGTTATCAACTTTGACACTGACACAATACACTGATGTATGTAACTTCCATTATAAGAACGTGATCCCCAAACCATCTTAAATGTAAATATTGCAATCGCATTGTCCCTAGACTTCTATGTTTCGTTTCATAGGGAAGAAAATACTGTAATGATATTTTCCTTAGAGGGGCTTTAGAAACATCATCAGTAAGAGAGGAGTACAACGATCATCCTGTATCACGCATCCCAGATTGTTCTTCAACCTTCCAATGATTCCTACATACATCAGCATATTTCCGAACACTCAATATATGCCGCAGAGACAAATAACGTCACAGAAGATTCTGGAATGTTCTGGAAACAATCGATGGAACAATTAGAGAGTGAAAGAGGTTTTGTTCTAAGAAGCTTCTGGAACAAGAATAATGAGACGGAAGATCATTCGAGAACGTTCTCGAACCAAAGCCTGCTAAGTGATCGCATATATAAACGGCCGAACAACTGCTGTCAGTTAGTCGAGAAGCGAGTGTCAGAGAGACAGTTATATACCGCGTGATATAAATCGTTTTACATGAATAGTAGTTATAAGTTCGATATAAATTAGTGTTTCTTCAGTTTAAATAAATCAGTTCGAGAATAAATAGTATCGTGTTCGCTGCTGCACCCGAATAACGCAACAATTAGTGTCAGAATTGGGATATCCCAGTGTGAAGTGAACAGACCGTTGCAATAAAGAAACTACACGAGTTGAAAGTGGTGGACTTGAAACGCGAGTTGAAGGAGAGAGATCTCGACACAACAGAGATCAAGGCTACACTTCAGCATCGTCTCAAAGAGTATATGGTGAGCGTAGGTCAGGATCCCGAGACGTTCACCTTCGAGGAACCACCTTCAGCAGAATCGATGTGGCTGGGATTTCGGAACAAATAGCGGCTCAGCGACAGGACATAGCGGCTCAGCGACAGGATATAGCGGCTCAGCGACAGGACATTGCGGACCAGATGATGGCTCAGCAAGAGAAGATCACGGAACAGATAGCGGCTCAGCGACAGGACATAGCGGCTCAGCGACAAAACATTGCGGACCAGATGGTGGCTCAGCCGGAGACGATCGCGGATCAGATGCGTGCTCAGCAGGAGAAAATCTCAGCTCAGCAAGATCAAATGGCCTTTCAAATCTTAGCCCAACGAGACGAAGTATCAGCTCGGATAACCGCTCAGCTGGCACGTATTTCTGCTCAGCGAGATCAGATCGCCTCCCAGATATCAGCTTAACGAGACGAAGTATTGACTCAGATATCAACACATCGAGAAGAAGTTATGACTCAGATCGCTGCTCAGCAAGAACAGATCGCGTCTCAGCAGGACAGGATCATAGCTCAGGTTTCAACCCAATTCACCACTCAGATTGAATAAATGGAGAAGAAGCTGCAGCTCGAGATAGAAAGAAGATCTTTGCTGGAGAAGTCTGGAAATGGTCAACGACTCATGATCGAAACCACAGTAGGGCCAGATGCAGTGACTACTACCAGTCGAGTGAAGCCGCCTACATTTGATAGAAAAATATCGTGGCCAAACTATCTGAAGCAGTTCGAAGCAGCTTCCAAAACCAATGGGTAAACATCAAAGGCTAAAGTGGTAGCTCTTACAGTTGCTCTACGGGGTGATGCACTGAACATTCCGGAAGTGAAAGCCGATAGCTACGATCATCTCGTCTAACGCCTCGAAATGCGGTATGGTCACGAACATCTTCAGCAAGTATTTCGATCACAAATGAAGAGCCGTCGACAGAGAGTCAACAAGAGCCTGCAAGAATTCGAAGTGGACGTTGCACGATTGGTTCATTGTGCATATCCATAAGCTCCCGAATCTCTGATGGAATGCTTGGCTGTTCGAACGTTCGTAGATGGACTACGAGATATTGAAATGCAGGAAGCAGTCCGCCTCACTCGACCAAAATACCTCATCACTGCTCTGGCAGCTGCGCTTGAGATCGAGGCTGCAGCAGAAGCTTCCCGTGGATCCGCGAAGGTACGAGCTATTAACGACAGCGAGAACATAGCTGAGAGCCACAGGCAAGACTCAAATGAAGCCTTGATTAACATCATCAAGGGCCTCTTGGATAAGAAGAGGAGACCAGTTCGCTGTTGAAATTGTGGGGAGTTGGGCCATCTCCAGAGAACTTGTAAATATGCCAAGCAGGCTGCTGAGGAAGGACCATCTTCCACGCAGCCACAGGAAAACTAGAGTGGGTCGACTTTGAAGGGACAGCTTTGACCCGTCATTCTCAAGACCCTCTCATTTTTGTGGCATCCCTACGGCGTGATAACAGCAGCGTTCACGTAGATGTACAGATCGACGGAAAGAAATGCACATTGTTGGTGGATACTGCTGCATCAAAGACGATCCTGGGACGTGGACTTCTGACGTCTTTAAGAAAGCAACTTGTGAACTCAAGATGGCGTCCGAGAACTGCTACGGGTGAAGCTGCCACCGTTTATGAGGAAATCAATGTGGATATATCGATCGAGACCGACAAATTTCCACATCGAGCTATCATGGCGGATATTGAGGAAGATGTTATTCTGGGAATGGACATCATGGGTGCGCACGGGTCTCAACTGGACGTCAAAAGCAGAACACTCAAGGTGGGTGCCAAAGAGATCTTCTTACATCCACGGTTGAAGGTAGCAGCAGGAGTAATGTAAGAAGAGTACGTCCTGTTACCGAAACGGAGCGAGACCATTGTAGCAGCGCGGATTGAGGGTACATTGGAGCAAGGCAGTCCCATCATCATGGAACCCTGGAACCATGACGAGGAAGTCGGACGGGGAATTTTAGTCGACAAGGCTTAACTGTCAGCAGACGACCATGTACCTGTTCGACTTATCAACATAAATAATAACCCCGTGACAATTGGCAAAGGAACGAAGATTGGAACCTGTGTCCCAGCAGCCTCCCAGGTGACAGCAACCACTGATGGGGCCGGCAAGTATAAAGAACTCGTCACTGCTGCAAGCGACTCACTCAACAACCGCCAGAAGCTGAAGTTAACCGAGTTACTGCAGAGGTATCGATCCATTTTTATACCTGCCAATGAAAAAATAGGTAGAACCAACATCGTCAGTCACAAAATCGATACGGGGGATACCAAACCGATTCGTCAACCAGCCCGAAGATTACCACAGGCCAAGAGAGAAATTGCAGAAAAGATCATCCAGGATATGGAACAAGACGGAGTAATCGAGCCATCCAATAGTCCTTGGGCTTCACCAGTGTTCCTAGTGAAGAAGAAAGATGGAAACACTCGTTTCTGCATGGACTATCGCCGATTGAACAACGTGACGAAGAAGAACAGCTATCCTTTGCCTCGAATTGACGACACACTCGACACGTTGGCAGAATCAAATCTTCCTCCCACTCTGGACCTGAAAAGTGGATATTGGCAGGTGGAAATGGATCCGACAGATAGGGAAAAGACAGCTTTCACCATCAGCACTGGATTATGGCAATTCGAAGTTATGCTTTTCGGACTCTGCAATGATCCGGGAAAAGATAGACAATTCCTCACACATTCCGTGAATGAATACTATAAGATAACTAGTTAATGAGTGTTCTAGAAGTATCAGAATATGATCTTGATTTTCTAATTTTTATTGAGTTATTGTTTAACTGAGTACATGGAAAGTTTATATTTATGATATCATCGTGAAAATTCTATAATTTGAATTTTTTCAAACACTGTATGGAAGCAAATACTTCAATGAAAATAGTCGAATGAGAGTAGAATAATATTGAAAGCATTTGCATTGGATGAATTTGTGGTAGTTCTTCGAGTTTATGTATGCAGAATATTCAAAAAGGTCGAAAAAGTGGATTTTGATCGTTCCAAGACTTCTAGTCAATTAATAATAAATGTCAATAGAGTGTGTTCGAAGAAAATCAGGTTTCACTACAAATACATTATCTCTGGCATTCAACTCATAATCCACCCAGCTTTGGTGATAAAATTGTAGTAGTGGAGATGAAAATACAAAATAAACTTTTATTAATGACTTATTTTGAAATTCGAGTTGGACGTCTAGTTTTGCTTCAAAAAAAAAAATGGCCTACTCAAACGGGGTCTCGTGACTTTCGCTACATGTCAAGAATGACATTTTTTCAAATTAATCGCTGAAAGTAGGCTAATTGTTCGAATATCAAAAAAGTTTACTGAAAATAGTTGTTTTTATTTGAATTTCACATATGTGACATCTTTCTATTACATTTTTTAGATTTCGATATTTTATAAAAATTTTCGAAATTTCTGTTATATTAAAAAAATTGTAAATTCGATAAAACTACTTCATACCAGTAGCTTCATCATGTTACTAATTTTCAATTACTAATTATCACCAATTATCGACAAAAATATGATTTTCTTCAGGAAAGGATAATCTCCTCTTCAAAATTCTGTTATGTTTGAGTCAAGCATTTAGAAACAAAATTCAATTGAATTTATGTTTTCAGTACTGAAAAGATCAGTTTAAATGAATTTCGTTTCTAATTGCTAGACGATATATCAACTTTGCATCAAACATAACAGAATTTGGAAGCAGGTATTATCATTTTCTGAAGAAAATCATATTTCTGTCCATAATCAGTCATAATAAGTAAATGAAAGTAAGTAGCATGAAGAAACTACTGGTATGAAGTAGTTTCATGAAATTAACAATTTTTCGAATTCTACAGAAATTTCTAAGAGTTCAGTCACGTGACCCCGATTGAGTAGACCATTTTTCGTCTTTTTTGATGCAAAACTCAACGTCCAACTCGAATTCCAGAATAAGTCAATATTAAAAGTTTTTCCCATATGATGCCGACTTTATGAATGACACTGTATATATACAGTGTGTCCCTAGACCAGTGATACAGTTGAATATCTCCTGAACCAATAGGAATTTTCGAGATATTACGATTCCACATCATATCGCATGATGAGTGCTAACTTCAGGAATGACTAAATTTTATACGATGTTCGCAAGAAAGGCTCACAAAATCGAACATCAATTATTTCAAATGGAATACCCAATATATTTCAACAAATCTGAATTCTCAACCCTCTAGGCTGATTATCAATTCTTTATTTTTGAAAATCCGACAAGGCGTTGCCAAGTTATACTAGTGTTTCATGAAATGCAGACATTTTTTTAGACTGAGAATTTATGGAATCATTCAGAACTGTTTGTAGTCGGTAGCATATTCTATCATATGAAATACTCATCTTCTCCGAAAGTTATACAGGATGGTCAGAAATATTATATGATTTTCACGGAATTCAAACTCTCTTCACATCAATTTTTCGAATAGTGCACCCTACAATATGTATGATTCCATATCCCATTGGTGGTTTGATTGACTCAGCGAATGTTTCATAACTGACATGACTCCAATTGTCCAAAGCCACCCCGGAGTGCTTAAGATTATCGTGCCTACATATTCGAAAAGAAGATGGTTACTTGTAGGCACTCTTACGTAGTTGATTACACTAGAATACGTAGTTTCATGTTTTTTTTTGTATTTGCTGATGATGAAATCCACATCTCTCTTTCACAACTATTGACCATATGCAATCAAATCACCAATGGGATATGAACTTATATACATATTGTGGGGTGCACTATTTGAAAAAATGTGGAGAAAGTTTGAATTTCGTGAAAATCATGTGATATTCCTGACCACCCTGTATAACTTTCGAAGAAGATGAGTCATTTATATGATAGAATATGCTAGCAACTACCAACAGTCTTGAATGATCTCATAAATTCTTAGTAGTATGAATGATAGCTTTGTCTAAAGAAATGTCTGCATTTCATGAAACACTACTATAACTTGGCAACGCCTTGTCGTCGGATATTCAAAAATAAAAAACTGATAATCAGCCTAGAGGGATGAGAATTCAGATATGTTGAAATCTATGGGGTGTTCCGTTTGAAAAAATTGATGTTCGATTTAGTGAGCCTTTCTTGCGCCCCTCGTATTACTCCGATCAACTTGAAATTTGGCAGGTGTTCATAATTTCGGTGACAATAAATTATGGAATTTTTGTTGAAATAAAAAAAATGGCTGCTCCAAGATGGCGAACAAGATTTGGTCCGATTACATTCAAAATTGGTGAGTGGGGGTTTTTGAGGTCAGAGATCATGATTTCCTCGTTAAAATTTATAAATTCAAGATGGCGGCTCTCAAATAATTTTTTGTATGTGTATAAATGACGATAACTGCGTTGTTATCAACACGAAACTATTACTGCGACATATCATCTGTGAGAGAAAATAAAAATTATTTGTAACTAAGTCATAGTGAGCTATGACCTACATTTGAAAAACTAAAGTTGGTGCTGATATCTCAAATTCTAGAAGAATTGGAATATATTTAATTTTTTTTTCGAAATCACATTGAAAAACTGCTACGAGAATGTGAAATTCCTATTTGAATATTTTCATGAATAAAGAAGTTACGGAGGAGACATGAAAATGATCAAAATCTGTTTTTTGTGTATAAAACAAAAACGAATAGATTTTATCGAAATATTTCTTCACATTATAGTTGGCCTTGACAAACTACACATTTGGTGTCATTCAACCGACCCCGTATCTCTCACCGTTAAAAAGATACCCATGGTGAGCATGGTAAGTGGGACACACTGTATTCCATATTGCAGATTCAGTGTAACTTATTTCTATTCAGCAACGCTTTCAGAAAGTTGGATCAATTTTGAATAATTCGTTGCCACCAACGCTTTCAACAAGTTGAATTTGTTGTTTTCGAACTTCACAATTCTTGGTAGTATGAGTGATAATAAAATAAAGCAAATTATAAGAGGAATCAGGATACCCCAGAAGGTTGGTTCAATAAGAGAGTCACCGCCAACGATTGAACAATCTCGCTTGATAGTACCAACGTGTAAATCCACGAAACCGCGACCACCACCGACGACTGGTGAAATATCGCGCCCTATAGTATCAACATGTATGCCCCCGAAAAAGTGGCCGCCAACAGCTGCCGTTCGATAGTGCCACCGCATGAACCCTCCATCACAAAACCTCTAACGGTAGCAGAGGAATCGCGGAAACCACAGCCGCCACCAACGACTGATGAAAAATCGCGCCCTAAAGGATTCAAGGTATGCCTTCGAAAAAGTTGCCACCAACAGATGCCGATCAATCAAGTTCGAGTGCCAATATGTGAACCCTCTACGTCGGTAGGCGCTCCTATAGGAAGTGGGCCGCGAAAAGTTGATAATTATGAAAAGATGGTGAGAATAACTGCGACAGAACAAGTCATATCATCATCAACATCGTGGAAATCACTCCCACCAAACCCACCAAACATTTCGGCTGAAGTTGAACACACAATAGCACTGGATCGCGAGAATGTTACACGTGAAGTTCACGTTAGCAGCGATGATGATGATATTCCACTAACACAGGATGCACAACTTCAGGGAGCTCTCAGAGTACTGCATAGGTACAAAACTCGAATGAGTTCACGTCGGAATTTGATACAGGGCAGGAGAGTGGTTGCTAACCATAGTTCGGAAGATAACGCAAAACGGCAAAAGGTGTTCGACATAGAGATTGAAATATAGTTTAGAAATGTCCACTGAAGACGCCGCCGCTCAGAACCGTTGCATTGTGTTGAGAGAATCCGAAAATCAGACTGTCAAAAGAATCGAAAATATCATAGAACTGCAAGCTACATTACGAATGAAAGAAATCGCCGCTAATGAGAAAATGAGCCGAATACTTGACGGATTTGCTGAGGTAGAGGCATAAAGGCTCGCTTAACGCAAACCTCTGAAGAAAAAGTTGAAGAATTGTAGGCGGGAATGGGATATGTGTATCACAACGATAGAAGATTGTGAAGCAGCAATCGCGCAATGTGAAGCATCTCAATTTGCCGGAAAAAATAAACAACGCGCGGAAAGTTGTATTCTGTTTAGTGGTCGTGAAATAAACAGGGATCGGTAATCTTTTGCTGCTCGCAATAGTCACAGTATTTTTGTCGTAATACCTTGCTACCAGTTATCAGAAATTATCGCTCACTCAAGTGTTTGTTCGCGTGTTTCAATGTGCCTACACCGCAAATTCGAGTACCAGGAGAGGCGTGGCCTCAAAGGCTTCCGCCTAAGTCAGATTATAACGATAATGCGTCGAAGGGGTAAGTCATTGATCAATATTGACTAGCTGTTTTCGCTCAACTCTCACCACATTTTCTTGGATAATATATTAACCTCCCATTCTGCAGATGAGTGAATCATTCGATAATTCAACAAGAGAGTCTCTCCTTTGATACCATATAGATAAGTGAATCAATAATAATAATATATAAATCCAAATTTGCTTCCCACTAGGGTAGTGAGCCACCACGCAAAGTCAGGCTAGGAAAATACATATAAGACAAAAAGGTTTGAGAGTCGGAAGACTGAAACGATTCGAGAAGATTTTATAAATCATATGCAGATTGCCAAATTCATAATGTTGAAGTCCACTCGTTAATGAGTGGGGGTGGATGTACATGGGGATGAGGAGCTATCATATAACGCAAGCTAGTTATATGCTGGCACTTGATCCTGGGCATTCAACTTTTCGGGGAGGAGGCGCGTTGATGGTGATTTCAGACACGTATACCCATGTCTTACTATGTCTCATTTCTGATGGAAATACACTCGCTATTTCCGTAACTCTTGTGGTGTGATTATGAAATTTCCAGAAGCATGGGTATCAAATAAAAAAAACTGAGTTAGTTATAACCTTTTTCTTGTAATTATCATGGTGGAATAAAGGAATTTTCAAACTCATGGATTCAGAATACGAATGCTCAGTTAGTTATATTAAGCATTATTCACCAATAAATGATATTATCAACATGTTGGGAAACTGCTGGAACACTAATCTTTACAATTTTCGCGATGGTATCATAAACATAAACTCTCCATGTACTTAGTTGAACAATTACTCAATGAAAATTAAAAAATCAAGATTATATTCTGATACTTCTAGAACTCTTATCAACTAGTTATTCGATAGTATTCATTCACGGGATGTGTGAGGAATTGTCTATATTTTCTCGAAGGATCAGCATGTATTACAAAAGTAATTCGTTACGTTAATTTCATTTATTATATTCCGCAAGCAATCGAAATGTGATCATCAACACTCCTCAGAGTATAAACATTGGAAACTACTTCTCAAAATTCAATTGGAGTACGTACCTATGCACTAATTTTCCACTAATTAGGCAGGAAGAAAATGATTCCTTGTACAAACAACACCCGTATATGGTAGTTCGAAAAGAACTACTAGAAGGTGTTCTAGGAGCATCTGCATGAATATAATCGGAATATACTTAAATTGATTTTTTTGCTTAAAAAATTTGATAATTCCTAATAAATAGGTATAGCTTCGCAAAAACGCAGCGCCACTACCGTTTTCTGTTCGATCTATTCTTCCAGATTCCTCAATTCCCTCATTAGAGGACCAAGTATAATCGGTTTGAAATTTGAAGAAATCTGTTAGTAATTCAGACGCATCTTCCGCCGAAACATCAGTATTATCGACATATCAATTTCCATGATGATTTATATTATATCTTTCTCTCATCAGAAGATTCACAATTTTGCCGCCAATTATTCATAAAATATTAGAAAATCAAGTTTATATCCTGATACTCCTTGAACAATCATTCATTAGTTATTTCAAGCAGGAAACACTACTAAAAGGTGTTTCAGGAGAATCTGAATATAATTAAGATATATCTGATGATTGTTTGTGCGGAAAATGTATAGGTCCTATTAAAAGAAACACCCTGTCTATAATGATATCATGCATGCATAAACTGAGACATTGCAGAAAGATCGTCAGCGCCATTACCGTCTTCTAATGCATGTTTTTACCAGTCAGAAATAGCGACGTGTTGAATTATATAAACCATATATAATATCATATCAATAGCAATCACCAATCAAAGTTCAAACTCAAATTCGAATGGTTAATAATTTTTCGATCCTTCTCGGCGTTTTCCACCGAACCCACGTTATGGAGCATTAGGCGTGGTATGAAAAAGAGACAGATGTGTTAAAAAAGGTACCTACCTCAAATTGAATATTTTGAGGAACATTCATCAGCCACTCAGACTGGCCGAATGCGTTGGATGCTAAGAAACGGACACGTTTATAGCTGAAGGTTGCATGCCAGTCAAGTGGCGGCGGCAGCGGGGCCCTTCTCCTCTATGGTGTGGTGGTCGGATTAGAATAACCCCACGTTGAGTCCTGCCTGTCATAGAAGGCGACTAAAAGGACGCCAATAGGTGGAAGATGGTAAACGCCATCGCCTGGTGCGATACCACCACATCAACCATAGGCACTGTGAAATGGGTATACCTACCCGTGTTTCAGTAGCTGGTTGATGTTCCGACCAACCCAACCCAACCCAATTTCCTTTCTCTTCCACGCCAACCTCCCTTCTTCATACAAAATGAGCGATGATGAGTTCTCCTCACGTAAAATTATCTGGAAGTGAAATAAGTAGAGGGGCTACAGGGCTACCAGCCCAAGCCAATCAGAGACCAGCATTTGGTTGGAGGCCACACCCACTAAAAACCAGCGCGAAATTCAAATTATTCATACGGCGTCACGTCGCCATCGTGAATAAATAAATTAAAAAAAGCTGTCACCGCTGGGGGAAATTGAACCAGGGACCTTTGCATTATGAGGTAGCGTATATACGCACTGTGGTATTCCGACCTCCGTGATATTTCAATTATTTTAATGCTATTCAAACGGGATATCCATAGCTGGCGCGCGCTTATCTTTGCAACGGATCTATCGAGGTAGAGTGAAGCGAGAGATGCATTCCAGAGATAAGAAACTTCGAGTCGAAAATAATATCCATCGCTGGCGCGCGCTTATCTTTGCAACGGATCTATCGAGGTAGAGTAAGGCTCGAGCGCTCGGCGCTGCAACGTTGTCGGACGTATGTGTTTGGATGTTAATATTGTTACATTATTGTGTGTGGCAACGCTGTCTTGCTTCATGGCGTTCGAAGATCCAGCAAAGCGAGAGATCCCTTAGAATGATAAGCGCGCGCGCGCTCGTATTGGAAACAAATACTTGAATTAATTATTTATTTTATAGTGGGTGACGTCATGCTGTTGGTTTTTTTTTTCTTCTGGTAAAATGATCACGTGTGTGGGTACTCTCAAAATAGGATTTTTTATGGACAATTCGGAAATGTCAATATACCTATATGCAAAGCCGCATGGTTTGAGGGATATCGTTCTACCATTGACATATGTCATTAATGGTACATAAATGCGAAATGAAACTACTACTACTACTACTACGAGGAAAATTATTGTTAGATAATCAATTTTTATTTCACAGTAAAGCTTTTTTACAAAAATAGCATGATTCTTGAGAAGATGGCGGTCCATCCCAGTGAGTATTTAATGACAAAAACAAGATTGAATTTTCATATACAGGGCGTTTGAGTTGATTGATAATTGAAAAAAAAAATATATACAGAGTGTCTCACGGTTCGCGGTCCCATGTTTCAGCATGGAAGAAGTGTTTGAGTTGAAAGAAATATATACAGGGTGTTTGAGTTGATGAAGATTGAAAAAAAAAATATATACAGGGCGGCCCATGGGGGTGAAAGAATACGTGAGAAGATGGCGGTCCATCCCAGTGTGTAGTCCAATCGGGACGATTATAATGAACGAAGCATGGCAGTTTGATTTGTAGGTTAAAGTTGCTGCGATATTCTTGAGGAAGTTTGTGCCATATCATTAATAGGTCACAGGGATCTGCATGTTCAATGATACACTCTACTGGAATATAGTGCAATTCTTGTTCGATGAATTTTAGCAGAGTGGTAGCAGGAGATTTCAGGAACTCTAAGAGCACAGCTATTTCAGATTTATAACAAACTGTCTCAATACTGGAGAGTGGATTGCTTTCAATATCAATAGAACGTGGGAAAGTTTTAAAGAGCGAAAATTTCGCTATAATCGACACCAAACATTGTGTGTGAGAAATGTGGGAAATTCTTGAATAAAACTAACCTATACCACCATATGAGGAATGCCCATAGAGTGGACGCCACCAATTCGAATAACCTAGCTGATTAGCGGATGGCAGTTAATGGATTCAGAAGTCTTCAGATCACACTTATAGAAGTATTCAGAGGTATTCGGAGGTCTTCAGATCACGCCTTCAGATGTCTTCAGATGTCTTCAGAGGTATTCAGAGGTCTTCAGATCACGCCTTCAGAGGTATTCAGATGTCTTCAGAGGTATTCAGATGTCTTCAGAGGTATTCAGATGTCTTCAGAGGTATTCAAGAGTCTTCAGTTGTATATCAGACACCATAGCGTTCACATCATGGAGTCTAAGCCACATTCATCAGAGCAAGCATCAGATAAATATCACTGTGCAGATTATGATAATGCTTATGGACCGAAATATCTTGACGGCAGATGGACACTTGGACATAAGAATCTACGCTTTGAGGACCAATACATAGGCGTAGATAATGTCGATTTCAAAAGTACTCTGGGTCTTTTGTAATTATTATTTTCCAAGAACCCTCGAAATTACACGCCTCTGGATCACCAGATGTATAAACAGATGCTAGAAATCAGCTCTATTCATAGAGATCGATTAGGGCGATTACGAGGACAAGCTGATAAGGAGAAATTTGATAAAATTATCAGACCCCTCTTCAAAAATAAGACCAAGCCTAAACGTCCAAAGTCGAGCGTGGAGCCTGAAGCCAGTATTGGGAATGAAGAGTACAATATTTTAGATGAATGGACAGATCCGAATATCTTGGTGGATAGACTGAGATATTTAATGGAATCAGATAAGAACAACAACGAGATCGCCTTTATTCTTACTGAACTTGAAAATGTTGGTATAATATCTAAGAAATAAATGATGTCAAAATTATCCGTTTTTTATTCAACACCTGCTAGGCGAGTAGACTCACAATGACTACTCAACTTGCCATACAAAAATATATATTTAAAAACCCTGTATAATGACTGGTAGAGGTAGTGTGATGAAATCATAAACTTGGTTGACTTGCTGACTGTCTTTAGTCGACTGATATTTTTACGATGATAATCACTCTAAGAGTCACAAAAATGAAAAACGAGGTAGCGACATTTCTTGCTGACCCGCCCTGTATAGCAGAAATATTTTTCAGTGTGGGATATTGAATATTAGGTCTAGGACTAAAAACAGCTCTTGTTTCAGCTTGAACAGCTGTTTTTTGTGTGATTTCGATAGTTCCTTGTATCTCATATGGAACGATAAGAGAATCAATAATAATAGGATTATTTCCTTTATTATCCGTTAATTTTAGTCTATAACTCAGCTGATTTAATCATCTTTCTAGGCTTTGAAAGAATATGATTTTCTGTATACGCCAAATATAGAACAACCAAGATAACGGCATCCTGTTTGAACGCTCCAACTTGAACAGCTGTTTGATTTCGGTAGTTCGTTGATTTCGTGAAAAGACGATGAGAGAGCCCGTGTATGTCTTTTATACTAACTCGTTAATTGTTGTCTATAGCTCATCTATTGTAAGAGTATCAGATTTTGAAATATTCGGCGGATTCAGTGGCAGATAAAATGCATAACAATGCTTGAATATAATATGCACACATGAAGACTATTTTTCATATAAGCCTCTCAATGTATAGGGTGAATCAGTCAGTATAGTCGGACAGTGGACTGAGTTTTACAAAAGAATCATATTATGTGATGCATGAAAGAAATGCTCAATAGATCATATTATCAATAAGCCAAAAAGAAACAACAAGTTGTGTTCTTCTTTGCCAGTAGTCGGACACTTGTCTTTTATCGTGCAGAGTGAATGAAAGCACTCAAGTATGCTGCATAAGTTAAATCATACGAGCATTCTGTGTGAGTTATATACTACGCGTTTTCTATGACTACAGCAAAACTCTTCAGCTTGCTGATTTTCTCACAACTAATAGTCTGTCATTTCATGAAATTCGATATTGGAACATGGTGTATGTTTATGTGGCAATTTTTGTAGAAAAATCAATTTATATCATACTTAACTAGAATACATTGGGCTGATAATTGAATAGGGTGTTCTCCTAGGAAAAAACACCTAAAATTCAATCAAAACTGTATTCGTACTTATTCCCATACCAAAGCCGGCTAATTTCATCGATAACAAATTGGAATGATTATACTAAATATTCCTCAATAAGATTACCAAAGAACCTGCTTAACTTCATGAACCATGTAATAAACGACAAAATTTAAATATATCTCTTTAGCATATTCATTGCTGAATTTATTTGTTATACCAGCCGATAGATGGTGTACAACTACGTTGCTAAGAGTTACTAACAGCCGTCGGCCGAGCGCCAACAAATAAATATGAGCCTCAAACAACTGTTATCATCTTCCATTGGTTATTGAACTGCACCGAACTTATATATTTTCGGATTCGAATTGTTACCTTATATCTGCAAATAGGTCGGTCATTCTCAGGATTTCAGAATGAAAATAATTCATACCGTGTCATCCATCACTGTCATCAAATAAAAAACATCCTAAAAGTTTCTTCAAGATGTTGCATATCAAGTACCCTGAATGTCTCTGGTACATACCGTATCATCCCACAAACATTCTGATGGGATGTTTATAAGACATCGCAAATGCTGACAAGAATGTCCCAAGGAAAATAGGGATTTTCCAGAGTTGTTCCTATCATCCCATATGGATGGTTCTACGACGTCTTACGGATGTTATTGTGTTATTAGGACATGCGCATGGTGAGCGATGCCACACTCACTAATTCTTAGAAAACATCTGAACAAAACGACTAAGTTCATCATAGGAAGTGTTTCCAAGATCTCCAAATGCGAAATCTCAGCCAATTTCATTGATATAAAATGATCACAGGGCACCATTTATTTTCACCCAAAATAAAGATACTATATGAAGATCCTGAACAAGAATTGGAATCAATCAGTATACTACGACACCCAGATCCATCACGAAAGTTTCAACGAAAAAACTATGATTTTTATTTCACGCGAAAAGCTACCTACACAAGATACAGATATGACATTTTTCAGAGTACTGTTCCTACATATTATGGGGTTCAACATCCATACATACTCTGATGCTCCTAGATTTCATTCAGAGATACACTCCATTCGCCTGATTGGTGTTTCTACACTCACTGATTCTCAAACAACATTGTAACATCACCGAAAAGACATCGACCGTCCACTTTTCTACAGATACACAGAAAATAATTTTCAGAGATTTCTACTATCATTCCATCGCTAGCAATACCAGTCAGACGCACTCAACAAATTCAGAAAACGCATTTTGTTGTCACCAATCTTGAATATGTCGAGCAACTCTTTACCAAAACTCATTAAATGACTGAGTTTACTATAGGAAGTGTTTCTAAGATCTTGAAAAGTTTAAAATTCGATACCTATACCTCCTGTTGTAGCCTGTGCATGATTTTCTTCGAATATAATAGGTATTTGCTTTGGTGTGCTTCAAGAGATAAATAATAATGATAATCTGACGCATATTGTAGCACCAAACATTCAAACAACGTATACCAATAACTATGAATTAACTTCTAAGACGAAAATATTTGGAAAATCATCTCTCTCTTATCAAGTGAGACATTCCCAGTTAGATTGAATATCCTATCCCCTTTAAGGTATGCACGACGTTCTTCGAACATTGTTAGGATCTTCTTTCGTGCGCTCCAAGTGATAAAAAAATATGAACTGGTGAAAATGTACCAGAACATGAAAAACGTGAAAAAATATTCAAATAGGCTATAATACATTATGGAGAATCGTATCCCAGCTATCACTCGAAATATTGACCAACTTCATCGATATAAAATAATGATAATGAACTAGATTCTCCACCTGACATATAGAAAATAAAAGATCAGAATCATGAGAAAAAACATTGTCAGAGAAAAAATATTCAAATAGGTTGTTATCCTGTACACTATGGAAAATATAGTATCTCGGCTATCATTTGAAATATTGCCCAACTTCATCGATATAGAATAATCACAAGGTACCATTCTTTTCAACCGAAATAAAGATACCCTATGCGGATTATGGATAACTATTGAATTCAATCAGTATACTACGACACCCAGATCCATCACGCACGCTGCTTCACAAAAACTAGGATTTGCAAATACATGGATATACGCAGAGTTTGAATGCTTGCGAGATATCAATAAAGAATGGAGAGCCGTGAATAACCTATATTCTCATGTTATCTCCCATAAAGCTAGTATTGGGCTTTTTTAATGATACTGACATTAGATGCGCGAATAGAATACTCTACTTTATGTACGACATCGTCACAAATCATGCTAGATAGATGACACTTGACAGATGCCATGCGACACCTGAAGCGTTTTTAAGATGACGTATAATCAAGAGGAGTCATATAAACATCACAAAAACAGCACGATTGAAATATTGCCTCGATAACATAATATAAGGATGACACACCATTCTGACGGAATGAAATATGAAGAACATAAACCAATTATGAATTATTGAGGTCTTAGACAAAAATACTCGAAATGACTAATGTACACTGCGAAAATTAATATATCTCTTACTATCATTGACAGACAGTTTAAGTATCCTATCCTATTCAATATCGTATCTAGGCTATCATTCGAAATATTGTCAAACTTCATCGATATAGAATAATCACAAGGTAGTATTCTTTTCGAACCGAAATAAAGATTCCCAATGCTGATTATAAATAAAAGCGACTCTACGAAATACAGATACAACCTGTTCAAGAATACTGTTTACTCATATGAGTTCAGCACTCACACATATACGTTGATGCTCCTAGATGCCATCCAGAGAGACTAGCTATGCGCCTGGTGGACGATGCTACACTCACCAAGTCTTAAAAACATTGAAACATCGCAAATGAGTCGGAGAGAGTCGGAGACCTTTCCTTATTCTACAGATACTTCCGCTCCATTAACAAAATTGAAACATCACAGAAAAGCTGTTACTCTTCAGATATATGTTGAACAACTCTTTACCGAAACTCATAAAACGACTAAGTTTACCAAAGGAAGTAGTTCCAAGATACACCAATGTTCCATACTGCACCTCCTTTTTGGCAACCTCCCTAGGCATGAGCGATGTTTCACGAACATAATATAAGCATTTCCTTCAGTGCGCTTCAAGTGATGAAAGAATAATAATCCAACACCAATCATAGTACCAACCATTTGAATAACGTATAACAATCAGGAATTAACTTCATAGACAAAAATATTCCAACAGGCTATCATGCATTAGGGAAAATCATATATGTCTTGTCAGGTGAACTTTTCACCAATTTCATTGGTATGAAATGATCACAAGGTACCATTTCTTTCTACCCGAAATGAAGATACTAATGCTGATCCTGAACAAGAATTGAAATAAAACAGTATACGATACCCGGATATCCATCACGAAAGTTTCAACACAAAAACTAGAATTTTTATTCCAGACAACATGCTACTCTACAAAATACAGATACAACCTGTTTTAGAATACTGTCTCCGCATATGGGGTTCAGCAACCACATATACGTTAATGCTTCTAGATTCCATCAAGAGAGACAGGTCATCCGCCTGTTGAGTGATGCCACACTCACTAACAGGATAGGTTAGAGAGTAGGTTGACATCATTGGTTGAGATTGATGCTATATCGGCCTGGACTATCCAAGCTACCATAGGTTAGATCAATTTTTTGTGGTTCGTTTGTTTGTTTGTCGGACGAGCGGAGCGAGTCTGATAATTTCAAACGAACCACAAAAAATTGATCTAACCTATGGTAGCTTGGATAGTCCAGGCCGATATAGCATCAATCTCAACCAATGATGTCAACCTACTCTCTAACCTATCCTGTTAGTGAGTGTGGCATCACTCAACAGGCGGATGACCTGTCTCTCTTGATGGAATCTAGAAGCATTAACGTATATGTGGTTGCTGAACCCCATATGCGGAGACAGTATTCTAAAACAGGTTGTATCTGTATTTTGTAGAGTAGCATGTTGTCTGGAATAAAAATTCTAGTTTTTGTGTTGAAACTTTCGTGATGGATATCCGGGTATCGTATACTGTTTGATTTCAATTCTTGTTCAGGATCAGCATTAGTATCTTCATTTCGGGTAGAAAGAAATGGTACCTTGTGATCATTTCATACCAATGAAATTGGTGAAAAGTTCACCTGACAAGACATATATGATTTTCCCTAATGCATGATAGCCTGTTGGAATATTTTTGTCTATGAAGTTAATTCCTGATTGTTATACGTTATTCAAATGGTTGGTACTATGATTGGTGTTGGATTATTATTCTTTCATCACTTGAAGCGCACTGAAGGAAATGCTTATATTATGTTCGTGAAACATCGCTCATGCCTAGGGAGGTTGCCAAAAAGGAGGTGCAGTATGGAACATTGGTGTATCTTGGAACTACTTCCTTTGGTAAACTTAGTCGTTTTATGAGTTTCGGTAAAGAGTTGTTCAACATATATCTGAAGAGTAACAGCTTTTCTGTGATGTTTCAATTTTGTTAATGGAGCGGAAGTATCTGTAGAATAAGGAAAGGTATCCGACTCTCTCCGACTCATTTGCGATGTTTCAATGTTTTTAAGACTTGGTGAGTGTAGCATCGTCCACCAGGCGCATAGCTAGTCTCTCTGGATGGCATCTAGGAGCATCAACGTATATGTGTGAGTGCTGAACTCATATGAGTAAACAGTATTCTTGAACAGGTTGTATCTGTATTTCGTAGAGTCGCTTTTATTTATAATCAGCATTGGGAATCTTTATTTCGGTTCGAAAAGAATACTACCTTGTGATTATTCTATATCGATGAAGTTTGACAATATTTCGAATGATAGCCTAGATACGATATTGAATAGGATAGGATACTTAAACTGTCTGTCAATGATAGTAAGAGATATATTAATTTTCGCAGTGTACATTAGTCATTTCGAGTATTTTTGTCTAAGACCTCAATAATTCATAATTGGTTTATGTTCTTCATATTTCATTCCGTCAGAATGGTGTGTCATCCTTATATTATGTTATCGAGGCAATATTTCAATCGTGCTGTTTTTGTGATGTTTATATGACTCCTCTTGATTATACGTCATCTTAAAAACGCTTCAGGTGTCGCATGGCATCTGTCAAGTGTCATCTATCTAGCATAATTTGTGACGATGTCGTACATAAAGTAGAGTATTCTATTCGCGCATCTAATGTCAGTATCATTAAAAAAGCCCAATACTAGCTTTATGGGAGATAACATGAGAATATAGGTTATTCACGGCTCTCCATTCTTTATTGATATCTCGCAAGCATTGAAACCCTGCGTATATCCATGTATTTGCAAATCCTAGTTTTTGTGAAGCAGCGTGCGTGATGGATCTGGGTGTCGTAGTATACTGATTGAATTCAATAGTTATCCATAATCCGCATAGGGTATCTTTATTTCGGTTGAAAAGAATGGTACCTTGTGATTATTCTATATCGATGAAGTTGGGCAATATTTCAAATGATAGCCGAGATACTATATTTTCCATAGTGTACAGGATAACAACCTATTTGAATATTTTTTCTCTGACAATGTTTTTTCTCATGATTCTGATCTTTTATTTTCTATATGTCAGGTGGAGAATCTAGTTCATTATCATTATTTTATATCGATGAAGTTGGTCAATATTTCGAGTGATAGCTGGGATACGATTCTCCATAATGTATTATAGCCTATTTGAATATTTTTTCACGTTTTTCATGTTCTGGTACATTTTCACCAGTTCATATTTTTTTATCACTTGGAGCGCACGAAAGAAGATCCTAACAATGTTCGAAGAACGTCGTGCATACCTTAAAGGGGATAGGATATTCAATCTAACTGGGAATGTCTCACTTGATAAGAGAGAGATGATTTTCCAAATATTTTCGTCTTAGAAGTTAATTCATAGTTATTGGTATACGTTGTTTGAATGTTTGGTGCTACAATATGCGTCAGATTATCATTATTATTTATCTCTTGAAGCACACCAAAGCAAATACCTATTATATTCGAAGAAAATCATGCACAGGCTACAACAGGAGGTATAGGTATCGAATTTTAAACTTTTCAAGATCTTAGAAACACTTCCTATAGTAAACTCAGTCATTTAATGAGTTTTGGTAAAGAGTTGCTCGACATATTCAAGATTGGTGACAACAAAATGCGTTTTCTGAATTTGTTGAGTGCGTCTGACTGGTATTGCTAGCGATGGAATGATAGTAGAAATCACTGAAAATTATTTTCTGTGTATCTGTAGAAAAGTGGACGGTCGATGTCTTTTCGGTGATGTTACAATGTTGTTTGAGAATCAGTGAGTGTAGAAACACCAATCAGGCGAATGGAGTGTATCTATGAATGAAATCTAGGAGCATCAGAGTATGTATGGATGTTGAACCCCATAATATGTAGGAACAGTACTCTGAAAAATGTCATATCTGTATCTTGTGTAGGTAGCTTTTCGCGTGAAATAAAAATCATAGTTTTTTCGTTGAAACTTTCGTGATGGATCTGGGTGTCGTAGTATACTGATTGATTCCAATTCTTGTTCAGGATCTTCATATAGTATCTTTATTTTGGGTGAAAATAAATGGTGCCCTGTGATCATTTTATATCAATGAAATTGGCTGAGATTTCGCATTTGGAGATCTTGGAAACACTTCCTATGATGAACTTAGTCGTTTTGTTCAGATGTTTTCTAAGAATTAGTGAGTGTGGCATCGCTCACCATGCGCATGTCCTAATAACACAATAACATCCGTAAGACGTCGTAGAACCATCCATATGGGATGATAGGAACAACTCTGGAAAATCCCTATTTTCCTTGGGACATTCTTGTCAGCATTTGCGATGTCTTATAAACATCCCATCAGAATGTTTGTGGGATGATACGGTATGTACCAGAGACATTCAGGGTACTTGATATGCAACATCTTGAAGAAACTTTTAGGATGTTTTTTATTTGATGACAGTGATGGATGACACGGTATGAATTATTTTCATTCTGAAATCCTGAGAATGACCGACCTATTTGCAGATATAAGGTAACAATTCGAATCCGAAAATATATAAGTTCGGTGCAGTTCAATAACCAATGGAAGATGATAACAGTTGTTTGAGGCTCATATTTATTTGTTGGCGCTCGGCCGACGGCTGTTAGTAACTCTTAGCAACGTAGTTGTACCGCCATCTATCGGCTGGTATAACAAATAAATTCAGCAATGAATATGCTAAAGAGATATATTTAAATTTTGTCGTTTATTACATGGTTCATGAAGTTAAGCAGGTTCTTTGGTAATCTTATTGAGGAATATTTAGTATAATCATTCCAATTTGTTATCGATGAAATTAGCCGGCTTTGGTATGGGAATAAGTACGAATACAGTTTTGATTGAATTTTAGGTGTTTTTTCCTAGGAGAACACCCTATTCAATTATCAGCCCAATGTATTCTAGTTAAGTATGATATAAATTGATTTTTCTACAAAAATTGCCACATAAACATACACCATGTTCCAATATCGAATTTCATGAAATGACAGACTATTAGTTGTGAGAAAATCAGCAAGCTGAAGAGTTTTGCTGTAGTCATAGAAAACGCGTAGTATATAACTCACACAGAATGCTCGTATGATTTAACTTATGCAGCATACTTGAGTGCTTTCATTCACTCTGCACGATAAAAGACAAGTGTCCGACTACTGGCAAAGAAGAACACAACTTGTTGTTTCTTTTTGGCTTATTGATAATATGATCTATTGAGCATTTCTTTCATGCATCACATAATATGATTCTTTTGTAAAACTCAGTCCACTGTCCGACTATACTGACTGATTCACCCTATACATTGAGAGGCTTATATGAAAAATAGTCTTCATGTGTGCATATTATATTCAAGCATTGTTATGCATTTTATCTGCCACTGAATCCGCCGAATATTTCAAAATCTGATACTCTTACAATAGATGAGCTATAGACAACAATTAACGAGTTAGTATAAAAGACATACACGGGCTCTCTCATCGTCTTTTCACGAAATCAACGAACTACCGAAATCAAACAGCTGTTCAAGTTGGAGCGTTCAAACAGGATGCCGTTATCTTGGTTGTTCTATATTTGGCGTATACAGAAAATCATATTCTTTCAAAGCCTAGAAAGATGATTAAATCAGCTGAGTTATAGACTAAAATTAACGGATAATAAAGGAAATAATCCTATTATTATTGATTCTCTTATCGTTCCATATGAGATACAAGGAACTATCGAAATCACACAAAAAACAGCTATTCAAGCTGAAACAAGAGCTGTTTTTAGTCCTAGACCTAATATTCAATATCCCACACTGAAAAATATTTCTGCTATACAGGGCGGGTCAGCAAGAAATGTCGCTACCTCGTTTTTCATTTTTGTGACTCTTAGAGTGATTATCATCGTAAAAATATCAGTCGACTAAAGACAGTCAGCAAGTCAACCAAGTTTATGATTTCATCACACTACCTCTACCAGTCATTATACAGGGTTTTTAAATATATATTTTTGTATGGCAAGTTGAGTAGTCATTGTGAGTCTACTCGCCTAGCAGGTGTTGAATAAAAAACGGATAATTTTGACATCATTTATTTCTTAGATATTATACCAACATTTTCAAGTTCAGTAAGAATAAAGGCGATCTCGTTGTTGTTCTTATCTGATTCCATTAAATATCTCAGTCTATCCACCAAGATATTCGGATCTGTCCATTCATCTAAAATATTGTACTCTTCATTCCCAATACTGGCTTCAGGCTCCACGCTCGACTTTGGACGTTTAGGCTTGGTCTTATTTTTGAAGAGGGGTCTGATAATTTTATCAAATTTCTCCTTATCAGCTTGTCCTCGTAATCGCCCTAATCGATCTCTATGAATAGAGCTGATTTCTAGCATCTGTTTATACATCTGGTGATCCAGAGGCGTGTAATTTCGAGGGTTCTTGGAAAATAATAATTACAAAAGACCCAGAGTACTTTTGAAATCGACATTATCTACGCCTATGTATTGGTCCTCAAAGCGTAGATTCTTATGTCCAAGTGTCCATCTGCCGTCAAGATATTTCGGTCCATAAGCATTATCATAATCTGCACAGTGATATTTATCTGATGCTTGCTCTGATGAATGTGGCTTAGACTCCATGATGTGAACGCTATGGTGTCTGATATACAACTGAAGACTCTTGAATACCTCTGAAGACATCTGAATACCTCTGAAGACATCTGAATACCTCTGAAGACATCTGAATACCTCTGAAGGCGTGATCTGAAGACCTCTGAATACCTCTGAAGACATCTGAAGACATCTGAAGGCGTGATCTGAAGACCTCCGAATACCTCTGAATACTTCTATAAGTGTGATCTGAAGACTTCTGAATCCATTAACTGCCATCCGCTAATCAGCTAGGTTATTCGAATTGGTGGCGTCCACTCTATGGGCATTCCTCATATGGTGGTATAGGTTAGTTTTATTCAAGAATTTCCCACATTTCTCACACACAATGTTTGGTGTCGATTATAGCGAAATTTTCGCTCTTTAAAACTTTCCCACGTTCTATTGATATTGAAAGCAATCCACTCTCCAGTATTGAGACACTCTGTTATAAATCTGAAATAGCTGTGCTCTCAGAGTTCCTGAAATCTCCTGCTACCACTCTGCTAAAATTCATCGAACAAGAATTGCACTATATTCCAGTAGAGTGTATCATTGAACATGCAGATCCCTGTGACCTATTAATGATATGGCACAAACTTCCTCAAGAATATCGCAGCAACTTTAACCTACAAATCAAACTGCCATGCTTCGTTCATTATAATCGTCCCGATTGGACTACACACTGGGATGGACCGCCATCTTCTCACGTATTCTTTCACCCCCATGGGCCGCCCTGTATATATTTTTTTTTTCAATCTTCATCAACTCAAACACCCTGTATATATTTCTTTCAACTCAAACACTTCTTCCATGCTGAAACATGGGACCGCGAACCGTGAGACACTCTGTATATATATTTTTTTTCAATTATCAATCAACTCAAACGCCCTGTATATGAAAATTCAATCTTGTTTTTGTCATTAAATACTCACTGGGATGGACCGCCATCTTCTCAAGAATCATGCTATTTTTGTAAAAAAGCTTTACTGTGAAATAAAAATTGATTATCTAACAATAATTTTCCTCGTAGTAGTAGTAGTAGTTTCATTTCGCATTTATGTACCATTAATGACATATGTCAATGGTAGAACGATATCCCTCAAACCATGCGGCTTTGCATATAGGTATATTGACATTTCCGAATTGTCCATAAAAAATCCTATTTTGAGAGTACCCACACACGTGATCATTTTACCAGAAGAAAAAAAAACCAACAGCATGACGTCACCCACTATAAAATAAATAATTAATTCAAGTATTTGTTTCCAATACGAGCGCGCGCGCGCTTATCATTCTAAGGGATCTCTCGCTTTGCTGGATCTTCGAACGCCATGAAGCGAGACAGCGTTGCCACACACAATAATGTAACAATATTAACATCCAAACACATACGTCCGACAACGTTGCAGCGCCGAGCGCTCGAGCCTTACTCTACCTCGATAGATCCGTTGCAAAGATAAGCGCGCGCCAGCGATGGATATTATTTTCGACTCGAAGTTTCTTATCTCTGGAATGCATCTCTCGCTTCACTGTACCTCGATAGATCCGTTGCAAAGATAAGCGCGCGCCAGCTATGGATATCCCGTTTGAATAGCATTAAAATAATTGAAATATCACGGAGGTCGGAATACCACAGTGCGTATATACGCTACCTCATAATGCAAAGGTCCCTGGTTCAATTTCCCCCAGCGGTGACAGCTTTTTTTAATTTATTTATTCACGATGGCGACGTGACGCCGTATGAATAATTTGAATTTCGCGCTGGTTTTTAGTGGGTGTGGCCTCCAACCAAATGCTGGTCTCTGATTGGCTTGGGCTGGTAGCCCTGTAGCCCCTCTACTGAAATACCTCTCCATTCGGATTTCCGGGCGAGAGGTGCTAGAAGGGGTTCATCATCGGCTGGAAAAGTCCTCAAGATAGACCCATGTAACATTCGAGGTCTAAGTAAAAACATCAACGATGTCCATCGACACCTTCAAATTGAAAAGCCAGATATATTGGCTCTTACTGAGACACAGGTCAATTCATCCACCAATACGACCTATCTGCTCTGTCCTGGGTACGAACTCCATACACGTTTCAGATTCAAGGAAGGTCTCTGCCTCCACTCTAAAACGAATCTCTCATGTCAACGAGAAAAAACTTTGGAACCAAATACCGAAACAGACAAAATACCTTTGTTGTCTCTACTCATCACCAAATGATCCATCCTATGAAGAGCTCTGCAAATTCTTGTCTCTGAAGCTTAATCAAATTCAACAAAACCATCCAGCAGCAGAAATCATCATCATCGGCAATTTCAACACTGCTTGGCCCGTACACTCTAACAGAAGGGATGGAGCTGGGCGACAAGCCGAAGCTTTCGCCATCACTCACGGCTTAGAGCAGCTTATCAGAGAACTCACACGGATTCCCGATGCCAATAACCATTCAGCTAACATACTTGACTTATTCTTGATGAGATCAACCGATCTTTGATAAGTTTTGAGATTGTGATTGCCCAGTTGATTGGCTATAACATATTTTTTTTACGTTCCTCCACCATTTCGGAATTATGACCTACAGGATGATACCTGAAAGTGTGATACTTTCCGAAAAGTTTGAGGTCGCCTCGTTAGCAGGATAATTTTTTTTTTAATTTTTCTGACGGCAAAAACATGAAGCCTAATGTGTTTCCTCGAAATGGTTTCGGAATCATCAAGATCCATACAGGATGTTTTGATATATGCAATTTTGAACAACATAATGGCTATTCGAATTTTTTGAATACCTCAAATTCATTGGTTAACCCCTCGGTATAATAGGTTGTCTGGGAAATAATCAGAAATTGTCAAACATTTGATTATTGTAATAAAATATGCCACGACTAACTAATGAACAATTACAAATAATGGTTCTCAGAATGAGAGATGGTGGTTTGAATGTTGAAGACATTGGACAGTATTTCGATACATCAAGAGCTTCAATATACAGGGCAATCCGTCGTCACGATCGAACAGGAGATCCTAATTATCGTCACGGAGGTGGACGACAACGGAAGACTTCAGATAGAAATGATAATTTCTTAGTTACTTCGGTACGTCGTCTTCGGACACAGACTGCTGGACAACTGAACTGTGCACTAAGAAATGCAACAGGAGTTGTTGTCTCAGATGAGACAATCAGAAGTAGGCTTCATGAGCGCAATCTGAGAGCGAGAAGGAGGGCATCTTGTACTATGTTAAAGCTGAACCACAGGATAGCTCGAAGACTTTGGGCTCAGAACCATTTGAACTGGGAAATAGCTGATTGGAGGAGATGTTTATTCGTTGATGAGAGTAGGTGTAATATGTTCAGATCAGATGGAAGGATTTAAGTATGGCGAGAACGGAGTGAGAGGTTTCTGGAGGAAAACATGGAGGCGCGGGTGGCATTTGGGGGTGGGGGTGTTACGATATGGGGCGGTATCATGATGAATCATCGCACCATGTTGGTTATTTTGAGGGAAAGTATGAATGTTGTTCGATATCGTGACATGTGTATAAGAGATGTTGTTATACCAGTTGCTCAAAACTTTGGAGACAATTTTGTACTGGTCGATGATAATGCACGACCACATCGTGCGAGAATTGTAACCGAAGTTCTGAGACAACATAATATTGAAAGAATGGAATGGCCACCCGTATCTCCAGACATGAACCCAATAGAACATGTATGGGTTATGTTAAAATTATGTTCGAAGAGAAGAGAAGGTGAAATGATGAATATTCAACAACTGGAAGATGCTATAGTGGAAGAATGGACAGCTATTCCCTGAGATTTCATTGATGGCTTGATAACAAGTATGCCGAGAAGAGTTAGGGCTCTCGCAGCGGCCAGGGGCGGTGTAACAAAATATTGATAATCGACCACATCTGCCGTTGTTAATTTTTCTTTATTAAAAAAATATTGTGTTACGTATTATCTGTATTCTCTTCGTGGTATATGTTCATCAATTTTCATTCTCTATATCCACTGAAAAAAAACATCGTAGCTTTGACAATTTTATTCATAAAATAACCACACTCCACATTCACTTTATTCCTCCCTGCGAACTAATCCTGAAGGTTTCTCGTTCAATCACGAAATCACTTTTGCTAATCCATGATATTGCATATCTCAAAACATCCTGTATGGATCATGATGAATCCGGAACCATTTCGAGGAAACACATTAGGGTTCATGTTTTTGCCGTCAGAAAAATTAAAAAAAAAATTATCCTGCTAACGGGGCGACCTCAAACTTTTCGGAAATTATCACACTTTCAGATATCATCCTGTAGGTCATAATTCTGAAATGGTGGAGAAACGTAAAAAAAATATGTTATAGCCAATCAACTGGGCAATCACAATCTCAAAACTGATCAAAGATTGGTTGATCTCATCCAAAGTTATCACGGTTCGAAAACAAACAAAATGTTCGCTTGTCTCACTTCAAATGTGGAGCAGTTTATATTGGTAATGATTCGATTTCAAAATCTCTTTTTTTTTGTAAAAACGGTGGCGAAATGACGATCAAAAATAATCTTTCAAGGATAAAAGAGGTATGTGATGATTAACGGGGATAAATGATTCTCGCATATTTCTGAATCGAGTGCAGTCCGGAATCTGTCCTAGGTGAATCATCCGGAGTGGATGAAGCGCGAGGTCTGCTTCATGGGAAAAAAGAAACCCTTTCAGATAATCTACATTCATATATATCTGATTCCAATGCTATCCAGAATCTGAATAATCCGAGGTGAGATAAGGTTTACTCATAGGGAGAATCATTATCACAACTCCCGAGATCACCCATAACGTCCAAGGTCACTACTCTGTTTGAGCTCACAAGTACCTAAAGATGTGTAGGCAAGGGATGAGGTCTTGAATAGGTTCATCGAATGTGATAAAAAATTTGTCGAATAATTAGAGGTCACACATCGAGCAAATCAATACCTCTCAAAGTTACTCCACTCTCGAATGATATTTGCTCAGGAATGCCCTCTCAAGGTCACACATGCGGAAGTTACTCGTACAGATCTCTTCAAGGTCACTCACTCGTACCAATATAACCTCCCTTCATGGTCGGACTCATTCTCTACAACTCAAGGTTGCTCACTCTCAAGGTCACACATGCCAGGTTAACTCGTACCTAGGCAAATGAGATTACTACGCCCAAGGACATTTCCCTCAAGGTCACTCCCACCCAATATCACTCCCCCCAAGGTCACTCCCGCCCAAGGTCGAAGGACAGTGACCTCGGGCGGAGAGCCAGGAACGGCTAATCTTATCTACTCATCGGCACCATGATAAGTGTTCTACAGTAGAACCGAAACCAGCTGCTATCTGTTCTGTATGAAGAACGTACCAAATATACCACAGGGATTGTGTGTAGGGTAGTGTTTATATGTATGGAAAGCATGCTCATAATGATATTATAAATTCGTGATCACACCATTACACTCATGGTGAGAATTTCTGAATGAGACATTCGTGTCTGTTGACAAGAAAATGATATCCTTCTAGAATATGGATGAAACAGCCATAATTCGATTAGATTATGCAATGCGCGAAATACCACAAGGCGCTCACTCATATAAGTTCAGAGAAATTGATGTGATTGGTATTTTTGAGACTTGAACCTTATCAGTTGGTGTAGCCATGTTGAGCAACGATTTAAAAATCCGAGAACAGCAAGTTCAAGTCCCCTTTAGTGCCGAATAATATCATTATCATCATCATTACATCGGGATGATAAATGATTATCGATGTATATTCTTGAGTTTGCAATGAATGGGATTTAATTACCTTCGGAAAGTCTAGATTCAAAAGCTGAGTGGTCTTATCGAATGACTGATTCGATCTGCTTCTTCCAAACCACGATTAATCATGCATTGTCCAATATGACTCTCTCAACAATCTATGGTATGGGTATACGTGATATCGTAGATTTATGAACATGCAATTTTCATATGATTATCCATTGCTGGCTATGGCTATATTCTATTCTCCAACAGTTTTTTGAAAATCACAAGAATTCTTGACCTTTTATTGTGAATTCGATGATAGAAAATTCAATGGAGCTTCCTTCTGCGAATTCTTCGTTTCATCCCCATGAAGGATGAGCTCTTCGATAGAATGTGAGATTTGATCTGCAAAGGACCCCTCACGTAAGCATATGAAAATTGTCCTGCAGGGTATCCGCCTGAAATTCACATTATATGTTATTGGTATAGAGTTTGAGAGTAGTTAAACAATGCGGTTTGTAGGGAATTTTGGCAGTTGGCCCGCCTAATGGAAACCTATTACATTCATTATGACGTATAACGTTCAGTTCACTTAATAATAATTTTATTTAATTAAAAAAAGATAATCATACCGTATAGGATTTGAACTTTGGATCTCTGGGTTGGCAAGCCGACACGTTACCAAGTGGCTATGGGGGGTCCATTTTATCAACGTGCAAGTGTAGGTACGACTCAACTTGTCCCCCTGTTTTCGAGAGATATTTTTTGGAGGTCCATGAGTATGGATTTTCGACATATGGATGGGTATATGGATATTTGGGGGGTTCATTTTGCTTCATTGGGCCAATATGAGCAATTTAAATAAATATATTAGACTTATGAATGAGTTTCAGTAAATATTTCTATGTTCTACATAGATTTGATTTTACGGTACTGCTAGTGTCCTCACTCGGATGTGAGTGGAAACTGTTTGCTATGCTTACCTTCTCCTATTACAGAGGTCTTTTTGAAGAATCCACTCGTATGTGTTACGCTTCAACCTAATTCCGCGAGGTGTCGCTACTGATACTGTTTTCCAAGGTTTGTAGAACTGATGATTATTCTGTGTTTTCAATATTTAATATGTTTTGCTAGTCTATATGGCCGTTTTTTGTGTTCCTAGAGTACCTAATTAAGCGAGGTGTTGCTACTGATACTGGTTTCAATATTTTCCGTTCTTCAAACCTGCCTTTGATTTCACCGTACCGCTGGGGTCCTCATTCGGGCGTGAGTGGAAACTTTTTTCTACGTCTACCTTTCACAGAGGTCTTTTTGAAGAATCTATTCATATGGTTCACGCTTCAACCTAATCCTGCGAGGTGTCGCTACTGATACTGTTTTCAATATTTAATATGTTTTGTTAGTGTATATGGCCGTTTTTGTGTTCCTAGAGTACCTAATTAAGTGAGATGTCACTACTGATACTGTTTTCAATATTTCCGTTCTTCAAACCTACCTTTGATTCCACCGTACCGCTGGGGTCCTCATTCGGGCGTGAGTGGAAACTTTTTTCTGTGTCTAACTTTCACAGAGGTCTTTTTGAAGAATCTATTCGTATGGTTCACGCTTCAACCTAATTCCGCGAGGTGTCGTTACTGGTACTGTTTTCAATATTTAATATGTTTTGCTAGTCTATATGGCTGTTTTTGTGTTCCTAGAGTATTCCTTTTCATAAAATAAGTATATGTTACTCCCAAAACATTGAAAAACGCACATTAAACACAAAAAAACGGACCACAAAGCGTTCTGGATGGCGCCAAAAGACAAAATATGGAAATGATATAATGTTTCGCTTTGTGTACCTACGTTCTTCTTGGAAAATTAGGTATTCTGAAGTCCGATGTACCTATATTCTTTGAAAGTTCCAATTCCCCAATGTTATCGATGAAATATAACATTCAGGTACCAGTACGTATAGGTATATCAAAAATGAATAAATAATTGACTTATGCAATGGAAATTAATGAATCTATTGCATCAGCTATACATAAAAGGTTAACATGCACCAGGAAATTGAAATGGAAACATTTTTTTCAAAATAAGTGAATGTATATGCAACGGAGAACTATTTATATAAGGTGAAATTCAGTTCGAGAAGTACACAGTTAGTTGAAAACACAGTGAATTTATATACCAAAGAAGAAGAAGAAGCAAATAACGAATTTGGGGTGAGTGTTTCATTATCATTATTGACTTTGAAAATTTTGATGGAGCTAGATTGAGATAAGTGAATTATTTTTTTAGGTGAGAAATACATGAAATATTCTCTCTAATAGAAATCTTTAATATTGAATGAGAAAAATGAATACTGTTGACGAAAAAATGGTAATATAATCTTGTGCGTGGGTGTCTCTTCACTTTTGAATTATTTTATTTATATTTTAAGGTTCTAAAAGTGATGAAAACTAATCAAGCTGCTTATATACCAACAAGAGCTACTCTTGGATCTGCTGGTTGTGACTTAAGAACACCTACAGATTTCACTATACCTGCTAGAGAGCGATTACTCGTAGACATTTTTTTAAAAATAATACAACTCCCCCAAGAAGTGTACGGACGGATTGCACCCAGATCCGGATTAGCGTTAAAATTTGGCATAGATATTCTAGCTGGCGTTATAGATAATGATTATACAGGGTCAATTAAAATTCTGCTATATAATTCATCATCTGAAAAAGTTGATTTCAAAAGAGGGGATAAAATAGCTCAATTGATATGTGAACGATATTCTATTCCAATTATTGAGGAGGTTAATTTTTTGCATGCTACTGAAAGAGGGGAAAGAGGCTTTGGTTCGTCTGACATTCTGCTAAATGATTGTCAATGATGAAAATAATCTCAGTTTCGAATAGTACCTCACAGAGTAAAGATAAATATCTTTCATTGAAAAAAATATGACTTCATTGAAATCAAATTTCATAATTTTGACAGCTATTGTAAATGGTATAATATATACAAATGTACCCAAAGAAGCTCAATATATTGCTATATGTTTCGATATGAAAAATACGAAACTGGATTGCAATAGATCATCGTGGAAAGTGTTGAGCTCATCCAAGGAAAATTATGGTGAATTACCCGTTTTCAGCATAAAAATTCCAGAAGCGAACGCCACTCATTTGAACTATAAATTGAAGATAATATTTTTTGATCATTCTGAAGCAGATCAATGCCAATGGCAAACTATTCATTTCAATGAAACAAAACAAAATGGAAGTACTATGCAAGAAGGAACACACAGAATGTATTTAATATTATATATAACCTTAGTTTTGGTAATTTCAATATTTCTAATGCTTTTATTCAAAATGGTAGTGTCAAAGTATGATGCCTTTCAGTCGATACCTAATAATTAATCAATTTCATGGTTATTAATTGAGAAATCTTGATTTTTTTCAAATCTTTGAATAAAAAATATATGTATTATTGAAGTGATTGTTTGATTCAACCTTGAGAGAAAAAAAAAATAGCCCCCCCACACCTTCTTCTGATTATTTAAATAAAACCGTGAGAGGAAAAAAATATAGTATCAGACGAAATGAATGTATTCAAAGACAAAGAAGATATATTTTTGGGTGAACGTAGATTTTATTTGAACCCTAATTATTCAAAGTATGTGTCGATCTGTATATCAGTACATTTAGGTTATGTCCCTTGTGTTGTGATAACAGATATTGATAAAGGTGCCACTTTAGTGTTTTCGGAGAAGGAATGGTCTGACTTAGTGAAAAACAGGGAAGCAATTGATAGTTTGCTGGTATCAACAACAGAAATTGTTGATACAATGGATCTTGGAAGATTTGCCATTGAATTCAAACAGGTCGAACCAAATTATAATAATAATATTAGAATTTACAGTGGTGATTCTAGTATGTTTTTAAATTATGAATCATTGTTAAAACTATGGCTTTTCACACCCATTATCCAGCATAGAATGGAGGTTCTAAAATCGCTAAGATTCGATAAAGTCATGAATATGCTTCAATTAGGAGTGAAGAAGGATCTAATTGACTGGTCATTGAAGGTGCTCGATACAATGAAAGAAATAAATCACGAAGTGTATGCACTTGGATTGGAAGTAACGTATCATCATCCCAAACTCCTCTACGAAAACAATGAATAAGTTAGTAACATTTGGTGGTGCAGAGATCCATGAACTATACCTATGGAGTTACGCTTTTCGGGGGACGGCGAGACAAAGTCCTTGGAACATCGTTGCTGGAGATATATCAAGATTAGAGTGACGAATCAGGGAATCAGCTCTATGTTCAAATCATATAATGAATATAGATCATAGGAATAGGGTATATGAATAAATAAATAAAATACCTATATAACTGACTATTTTTTTATTTATCGATTGAATTCTTACAATACGTTTTAAACCTAAACTATGTCATTTTCATTTATCCAAGAATTATGTGATGAATCGAAACCCAACCACTGGACAAAGAGTTTTTTCCCCTTCCTACGGATGACTTTTGATACCAAATGAATATCGGGATACTTGGCTTTCTGTAATTCTTCTGTATAGAATGCCCCTTGTATCTGTTCCTTTTTGCTATCTTCTAGAATATATGTGGTAGGATTAGTTAATTTAATATGCTTGATTTTAAACACTTCAGTGGTCCAATTTGGGGTATAGGACTTAGTGAATGCGTGTCGATACTTGCTGATTCGTACCCACTCGCCTTTGCTGAATTTTGGTTTTTTTGGATCAACAGTTTTTAGGTGTTGAAATGAAGTTACAAATTTAGCATTTTTTTCATTTATTTGACTAGGTACAGCCTTAGTAGTAGAATGTTTGGTGTCATTATATTTCTTAACAATTTCAGGAAGAATGTTGAGCCATTTATAAGACCCCTGATAGCTGAATTGTTTCCATAATAATGATTTCAAAGTTCTTATGACCCTTTCAGCAATACTAGCTTTCAAATTCGAAAACGAGCTATAATGATTTATACTATATTTCTTCATTAGATTTTGAAAGTCTTTGTTGTAAAATTCTGTCCCCATATCAGTTTGCAAGTTTTTTGGTGTAGTAGACATTTGGGCTAATACAGATTTCATAGCAGCTGTGATATCTTTACCAGTTTTTCTCTTAACCGGTATTGCCCAGACATATTTACTAAAAGCATTGATGATTACAAGAATGTAATTATATCCCTTGTTTTCTTTTGCAAATTTATTCATAATCGCTAAATCAGCCTGTATCAAGTCATGTAAACCTTTAACTATAACATGTCGTCTTTTATAATTGATTCTGACTGGTTTATGAAGTTCGGCTACAATTTGTGCTTTACTCATTTTTAACTAGCGGACACTGTAACAATATCTCAATAAAAATCGTTGGAGTTGTCCCCAATTTAAAACTCATCTCATCCCCCTTAGCGATGGACTTATTTGCTAGTTGTTGAAATTTGAAAGATGTATTATTATTCATCAAAACTTCTCCACCTCCTGCAACATTATATTGTGTAATGCTTTCAATCCTAGCGGACATGGGGAATTTAAATACTATACCGCCATTGTCTAATATATAATATTTTTTATTTAAATTGATTTTTTTTTCTCCTCTAAAACGAATCAAAATTTTTACATGGTAATCGAAAGAATCACAAACATAAAACGGAGCATTTAATTGTGATTTCAGTGGTGAGGCGGCCAGCACAGATTCTTCTCCATCTTCTCCTTCTCCTGCTTCTCCTTGAGGTTGAAGAAAATGTTGATTGAATCTATTCAAAGGCATAATGAATACTAAAGTTTAACCTAGAGAGAGAGAGAGAAAGAAAGTCAATCTGTGTTTAGAATCGTTAACAATTCAAATGAGGATAAAGTGGGGGATGTCTTGAATATATATGGTATGAAATTCATGTTGAGAATGAGTATGAATTGTCATATTTTCAAGAAGAAAATTTGTTGCGTTTGTAGAGCTATTAAGCTGCAATACTTGGAAACCGACTTCTTTGTTAGCAGACCCATTTTGGTTCTCGAATTTTGTAATTGGTGTATGCAGATAAGACCTACCAAAGTGATACATAGATTCAAAGACGATCCCCTTGGAGTACTCAATTCACCTGTCCGCGAAACGTTCTGAAAAGGAGGAGGGGAGGGGAGAGAAAAAGATAGAAAGAATAAGGAAATGGAATCGCTGCCAAAATGTGAACTAGATCACAGAATTGAATCGTTCCAAAAGGGGCTGGAGAAGAAAAAAAAGAAGAATGAGAAAATTGGAAACAAGAATCAGAAGGAGGAGGAGAAGGAGGAAGAGGGGGATGAACAATACTGTCAAGATCTTAGGAAGATTATGAATCAACAGGAGGAGGACAATTGGCAGACAGAAGTTTTCAGAAATGTTGATCGTTTTATTTCTAAATAAAACTCTTATAAATTTTTTTTGATGTTATTTTTCTGTTCTATTCATCCTTCTCCAAAGGACATTGAATAACAAATTGTACGTAAAAATGATCTAATGTTTGTGTATTTAGGAAAAATTGAATAACATCACCTTTGTTGAGGACATTTTCCTTCATGAGATTGATAAGAGAATCGTTTTTATTCTGATAGGATATTTTCAATGTGTTGGGGAAACATTTAAAACTTTCAATTTTTCCAGTAACAGGAATCGTATAATTGACACTATTATCATCTAAGATGTAGTGTGTTCGACTAGATGAAATGTTTCTAGTGCCTCGAATAGTTAATATACATTTACTATGGAATTTAGAAGGTTGACAAATAAAATACGGTATTGTTGATGGCTGTCTTGCTGTGACAATATCTTTGGAAGTAGTAGAAGAAGAAGAAGAAGAAAGAGTTTTGAGAAAATGTTGATTGAATTTGTTCAAAGGCATTTTGAATACTAATATAAAAAACCAGTGGTTCTAACATTTTATAAAATTATTGCTCCCTCGCGTAACTCTTCGATAATTGAAATAATTTCATTGTTGTGACCTGTAGTGTTACCAACTGCTTGGGAAGCAACAAGCAAACGTAATCTATCTACCAGCTCGTTATAGTCATCAAAATATTTATAATCAATTGGTTTATTCTCATATTTCATCATCATTGACATTTTAGCACCTTGTCCTTTTTTTGTCATCTTTCTGGTTAGCACGCCTTTCAATAAAGATGATGGCACTGAACCAGATCTAGCGCGAGTTTTATCTAAATGAGGCTTTATGATGTAAATATACTTTTCTTTGGTATCATCGGGGAATTTTCTAATTGGTAAATCGGCATTATTATCACGACGATATGCACTAGTCCGTTTTATAATATCTACATAATTTTCAATGTCTTGTTTGGTGTAAGAAATTGGATTCTTCAAAAAAAGTAACTCATAAAGTCCTGCAGTTCCATTGTAAGTGATGTCACGTACTTTTACATTGGATCCTATAAAGTCTACTTGAGAATCTCCTATATAGAATTTGTCTTCAACAGGATTATGAAAAAGACCTAAAATATGATCATATTCACTTTTTGTATCTTTTATCATCCCTTCAATATATGTTCGAGGTAATGGTGATTTAAATTGATCAAAATATTCCTGAAGAACTTCTGGATTTGTGATTGTCTGATAAAATTGAGATAGGGTGTCATCGATAAATGCATCTTCTCTGGTTCTATCTGGCAATTCCCCCTCATCATTGCGTGATTCATACGTTTTTTCATTTCTCAAAAAACTTGGTAGCTCCATGACAGATCCATTTTCAGGAGTTGGAGATAAAAATGCTAATTGATTATACGATTTCGGTGATGATACTGGTGTTGACTCAAATTTTTCCAACTTTTCAAACTTTTCTGGTTTTATGGTTTCTGCCGCCGCCTCTGTCTCTCCCAATGTTGAAACCAATCGTTGAATAGACTGAGTAATAGGTTGATATGATTTTTCTAATTGACTTTGCGATCTCGCTGTGTTACCCTTTATAATTTTATACTTTTTTCTTAGTGCGTGCCTGGCTTGCACAAGCTGTTTTGCTAATGGAGGGTCCATTTCGACTGATTCCATTTTAAAAGTTTATCTTTATATATCATGAATGAATGTATCGAAGCCCTTTCTATACCTACCTGAAGACAAATCGCAATCCTTATCAATTACAAAAAAGTCAAACTTTTTCTTCCAACAAGAAGATGCTACTTCCTTGAATTTTTGAAAGTCCATATCAATATTCGCATGGTCATCATAAATATGTTTCAAATTGGTAGTGTCTTGTTGAAATATAATCAATAAATTGGCATTATCACGCAAGAGATGCTTCGGAATAGCAGTGTACGTCTGACAAATATAAAAACAATCTGTTTGTTTATGTCGTCCGAAAGAGTAATAATCTTTGATAATATTTTGATCACAAGTTGCTACATCATCAAATATAATTATAGAATTTGTTTTAATGTTATCTGCTGGAGGTACATCTTCACTATTCTTGTATTCATAATATCCAATTTCACTGAGTGGTTTAAGCAAAGTACGTAGATATTGATACTTGGGTTGATCCAATGACTTTGAGTATAGATAGATATTTTCGAATCTCAATCCGTTAGGATGTTCGATTAGTGACAACATAATGTTTGTTTTGCCGCATCCGCTACTACCTACGATCAATCCTCGTTTGGAATCACCCCCGAATAGTTCACCATGTTTTCCAACATTTTGTTTGTTATCATGGAAATCATAATTACCGATGGGTAGGGTAACGTTTTGTTTTCGTAACCTCATAATGGTTCAGACTGAAGAGTATATAAAGGTGTGCTGATATATATAACAGATTAGAATGGTTAAATCCAAAAACGGAGTAAGAGCTCATAAGAGAACGAATAGAGGAAGAGGTTTCGTTAACTCATTAATAGATAAACTACCTTTTGAATTGCATTTACCCAAATATAATTACTGCGGACGTGAGTGCGATCAACGCTATCGAGATTTTTTTTTTAAACCCTTTCTCTTCTTGTAGCGGGCACTAAATTACAACGAAGATTAGAGCGCGGGGATTCTGGTATAAATTCTCTAGATACTGCATGTAAAGAGCACGATATCGCCTATTCTAAAAGCAAAGATCTCAGTGAAAGGCATCGAGCAGACGAAATTTTGGAAAATAAGGCTTGGGACAGAGTTAAAGCAAAAGACGCCAAACTTGGAGAAAAAGCAGCAGCTTGGTTTGTTACGACCGCAATGAAGGGAAAACGTAAACTTGGAATGGGATTGAAAAAGAAAAATAAAGTGGCTAAAAAACGAACTATCCGTGCCCCAAAAAAAGGAGGATTTTTACCATTTTTACTGCCATTATTGGGCACCCTTGGCGCAGTAGCAGGTGGCGGTGCGGGCATCGCTAAAGCAGTGAACGATGCCAAAACTAATCGTGAACAATTAGCCGAACAAATAAGACATAACAAGGCACTCGAGCAACAAAAATCTGGAAAAGGATATTATCTTAGACCTTATAAGGGGTACGGTTTGCGCAAGAAAAAAGCAACAACAAGTTCAAAGGGGTTTCGGCAGCTAGGCCCATATTGGAGAAAAACGAAAAAATAAAATTACCACGACGTATAATGTCAGATAGAGATCTTATCTCGTATGCACGAATATTGAGAATCCCCTATTTCCGTGGTGTATTTATGCGCAATTCATTGCCGAAAAGAATTTCAACAAATGAATCGGGTATAGTTAATCTTGATGTGGAAAGTGGGCCTGGTACTCATTGGACAGCATATTCAAAAAACAATAAGAATGTCACCTATTTTGATAGTTTTGGCAATTTACCACCTCCAAATGAATTAGTAGAATATTTTAGGAGCAATGGTAATGTAATGATCAAATATAATTATGATTCAATTCAAAAATTCAATTCGTATCAGTGCGGACAATATTGTCTAAAATTTTTATATAATCAATACAACTCATAAATATCGTTTCATTTGTTTTGAAACCTTAGTCATGTCATATACCTTTACGCTCAGTGGAGATTCATCAATTTTAAGTGATAATTTCAATCCACCATTGTATTTAAATGAAAATGAAGACTATGAAATTGGATTGATAAATTTCGATACATTCAATAGTATTCCAAATGTAAATGAAACAAACAATGTATTGGTGTGGGGTCCAAATGATGAATTTAAAATCGAAATTCCCATAGGGTCTTATGAAATTGAAGAGATTTTGAGAATTATAAAGAATAAAATGTATGAGAAGGGGGGCACTCAGATACATATCACAACAGACTCAAAGAGATTCACAGTTTCCATTAAGAGTACCGATCGGATAAATTTTAGTATTGATCGTTCCATTGGAATTTTATTAGGATTTCCGAAAACCATACTCGAACCCAACAAAGATTATACCTCAGAGAATAAAGTTAATATCTTGGCAGTTAATACGATTTGTGTGGATTGCAACATTGCAGCAGGATCATTTTTACATGGCGAACCTGTTCACCTAATCCATCAATTTTTTCCCCAAGTTCCAAACGGCTATAAAATAGTAGAGCAACCTCTTACTGTCATCTATTTTCCTGTGAGTATCAAAACAATAAACAATATAACCGTTAGGGTGCTCGATCAAGATAGTAATTTGGTAAATTTCCGCGGTGAGACAATTACAGTTCGTTTACATCTTAGGAAAATTGAATAGCAATGGTGTTACAATTTCATCGATTCCAACCTCCAAACAAAAACTATAAAAAGCTACAGCGACGCACAAAGAAGCCAGATGGTTTTTCATTGCCAAAGAAGACATTAACATACGAAAATCGTCAATTTTTGAAATCTCTAGGCTTTCATGTGCTAGTATAATGGATTTATTGAACGTAACAGGTGAACCGTTTAGTGATACAACGATTGAAGATTATCAGTTTCACACTTATCAACCCTACAACGCTGGAGCCCTTAATTACAATGATGAAGTTCGCATTTCAGTGCAGGAATTAGATGCGTTCACATTACCATGTAACAGCTTCATTTACATAGAAGGCAAAATATTAACAGATCAAAACAAAGTACCTACCAAATTTCAATTCATCAATAATGGTATAGCTTATTTATTCAGAGAACTGAGATATGAATTGAATGGCGTTGTGATAGATTCTATTCGGAACGTCGGACTTGTTTCCACTTTGAAAAATTATTTATCATTAAATGAAAATGAGAGTAAACTATTCAAGAACGGAGGGTGGTTTCCAAAAGATGATGATAAACTTATGATTGATAATAACGGGAATTTCAATGTGTGCATACCGTTGAAACTGTGGTCGGGATTCTTTGAAGACTATCGGAAGATTATAATGAATATGAGACAAGAATTAGTTCTCATCAGAGACAAAGATGACATTGATGCTATTATTGCAACGGATAATTCGGAAAAACCAAAAATTCAAATCACCAAGTTGTATTGGAACGTTCCTCATATAACACCGAGTATTAACGAACAACTACGTTTGAATAAAATAGTTCGTAGTAATGTTGAATTACCCCTTAAATTTAGGAGTTGGGAATTAATAGAATATCCCACTCTGAATGATTCAACACGTCACACTTGGTCTGTAAAAACTTCCTCTCAATTGGAGAGTCCTAGACATATCATCATCGCTTTTCAAAATGCTTGTAAAGGCCAAATTCTAAAAGATATGAGTAAATTCAATCACTGTAATCTCACGAATGTACGAGTATTTTTAAATAGTGAGAGATTTCCGTATCAAGATTTAAATTTAGATTTTGATACAAATCGATTTGCATCGCTATACGAAATGTTTGCCAATTTTCAAGAAAGTTATTATCACATCCAAACCAATCAACCACTATTCGGCCCTAAAGAATTCAAAGACAAAGCTCCAATTATTCATATAGACTGTTCCCACCAAAAAGAAATTATTCAGAGTGGATCTGTCGTTTTACGAATAGAATTTGAAACGTCTAAGCCTACAGGAAATGATGTGTCTGCATATTGCCTAATATTACATGAAAAAGAATTTTACTACAATCCATTGAATAAAATGGTACGATAGGTCTTAATCAGTCAGCCAGTCAGTCAGTCAGTCAGTTGATAATGATACCTCAATACAGATACATGTTAGTTAATTTCCTCCATCAGCTGGAGCAACTCAAAGCTGAAATTGAATATTTCGAGAAGAAAAAATTGATTTTACAAAAATTGAAGAATCTCCAAATATGAGGCTAGTAATTGATTTTCAAGGCTTCAAACTGGGGAACAATAAATTTATTGTGAAAGAGCTAGCCTGTTTTGATGGTCATCGTCGTATTAGTCATTTCTTGTTCAAACCACCATTTCCCTTCAACAATCTACCGCACGATTTAAAAAAACAAGCAGCGTGGTTGATGCAGAATCATCACTGCATCGACTGGAATGTTGGATTCACTCCTCCACATCAATTTGGAAATATCATAAGGTATCTAACTCAAGGTGCAGATGCAGTGTATGTAAAAGGAAGAGAAAAATTCAACTTCATCATGAAATATTGCAGCTGTCCAGTTCATGAATTGGACGACCATCCTCCATTGAAAAAGGAAGTGCCCATGTGTTTTTATCATAATAATCATACAGATGAATGCGTATGCGCTTTATCTAATGTATACTTTTTGTATACGCACTTTATAATGAATGAATGAATAAATAAATGTATAAAATTAACAAAACTTTTTTTATTCACCTGCCTCTCTCTGTCTCTCTCTCTCTCTCTATACCCCCCCCCCCTCTATCAACGTGAAATATCTATAAAAAGACGGAAATGCCTTTATTGAATCAGTACACAAGTATATATCTTGTTTTCTTGTATCGTCCAGAAAAGTTGAAAATGAATCAAGAGTCATGCTACTGTATCTATCCGTTGAAGGATCATTGGCATCTTAAACGGAGTTTACATCACTTTAGTGAGGAAGAACTCACAAAGTTTCCTCTTCACTATTTGATTGAAAGAGCACAACCAATCGAACTCTTATATGCATGGAATAAGTTACCTCGGGACTACCGTCTCAATTTTGATCTGCAAGTGAAACTACCCTGTTTCGTCCATTACAACCGACCCGATTGGCAATCGCATGTAGATGGTCCACCAACATCTCAATCAAGATGTCATTTATGCAAATTTGCTCTTGAACAATAATTGTAATTCAGATCTAAATAAAATTTACAAAAATTAAGTTTTTTTGTTTTTTATTCATCAAAAATATACATCAACTGACATCATTAATGTGAGCACATTTTTTATAAATAATTGAAATACATTAATCATCATCATCATCTTCATCCTCATCACAATAATCAATGAAACGATTAAATTTGCTGTTAGCATCATGTAAGTCCATGTCGCATTCATAGCGTAACTTGATTCTGAATAATAATTCTATAAAACTATTTTGACACCACATAGAACTTTTTTGATATATGGAATGAATGTTGCGTGTATCGTAAAGTAAATGGAAATGATCTCTTACAACATGCAAATTCACAATAATATTATTTCTTTTCAAAATATCTAAGAAATAGTGATAACATGATTTACATAAATATAAATTGAAATTTTTAATTCTATATCTATTAACCCATATGCAATATTCAGGTTCTAGAAATGTTGATTCCCAATTACAATGATTGATAACTGCAGTTCGCTCATTTAATGAAAAAATCATACTTCTATGTAGCATATTGGTAGGAAGGTAAGCGTTATCGTTATTAGAACACTCTGAAATTCTTATCCATTTATAATAACTGAATTTTTCAACAATTTCTAAAGTTAAGCTCAAAGGTAATAATAGACTATTGATAAAAAGTATTATTTCTCTTATATTTTGACAAACAGTCTTGATACAAAGTTCTCTCAATTGCATATTGAATAATTCCTGAAACATAAGAAGAATCTATGTACTATAATGACCCCATGGAAGTGTATCAAATGACTGAGGAATAATAATTCGTTTGTCATCATGTGGACTAAGAGCAACTTTTGTTTGTTCTATACTGAATACGTTATGAGCATGGGAACGGATACTTTGTTGTGATATTGCTTTGTTCTTAAAATCATTCAGACAAGCAACATAATCCTCGAAAGTTATTTCATTCTTCATTACATACTTTTTCACCCCCTTAGATGTTTTCTTTATACCCAAATTCTTGATTTCAATATCTATTCGTTTTTTACTCATACCCTTTTTTACCAACTTCTTTTCCAAACGATCCCTTTCTTGCTGAGTAACAAGTGTTTTGAAAGTATACATTTTTGAACGAAGGCCAGCAAAATGTGTAATTATCCTACCGTTTGTCTCATCTTTCATTTTCCCCGGTATTTTTTTATTCACTAATGGAATATTGTACTCATTATTTTTTTCATAATCAGAGGTATCAAATTTATCAATATGTTTTTTAATTATATCTTTATATACATCGGCACAAGTCAATTCGTAAAAGAAGCTATCTGTGTCTGTGTACATTAACTTGCAACTGTCTGATCCTACTGTAGGTAACATAAAATTATAATGGAAATCATACATACAAAGTTTCGAAATGTCCAAAATAGCCATACCAATGTAAAGAGGTTTATTGAAGATTAATTCAGCTTTTCTCAATTCAATTGCCATAAAATCTTCATCAAAAATGGATCTACTATGGAATCGCGGACTAGCAATCAAATTTTTAGCTCCATAACGACCTTCATAAAAATTTACCAATTTAACGACTCTATGTAGTCGTATATTCTCCATTGTTTTCCCAAAAACAGCATTATTAGCTAATTTATATTGATTTTTTTTAAAGTTAGTCGTAGCCGAAGCCCTTAAACGAGTATTGAGTTCTATATATGGCCGTAACCACTCAGACTGCTCAAACTCCAACACTTTATGTATTTTAGTTAGAATCAGACCGTTTGCCAATGCTTGTTTCAAATTTCTGTAATGCAAAATATATCCTTTTTTATCATGCACATCAGCTATCAATTTTGTTAATTTTGATGTTGGAGGAACAAAATGATCTGCACAAAATGGAAAGTCTTTGTGTGAGTCATGTAAATTTTTGGGATATTCCAAATCAACTTGTAAAATGTACCCCACCGATGAATCATCCTGAATCATTGTTACATCAATATTTGTATCAACCCATTTGAAGCCTCCAAATGGTAATGGTTGAGACATAGCCCAACCGTATAAGTTGTTCACATCGAGATACAAAAGTGTTGTGGAAGGTTTTGAGGGATCATAGTTGGGCATGTATTTGTTATTAGCCTCTGAAAATCGACTGCTACAAACCGAAATTCCACCTCTAATCGCCTTTTCTATAAACAATATCATATCAACATCCTTTAAAATTTGTAATTTAATATTAATATAAATTAATAATATCCTGGCATTGTATAATACCAAGCGGGATCTAAACCATAAGTATTCGATGCAGTTTCCCTAAAATTCTCCATGACATCTGCAAGTAGCAAAATATCAGTTTTCATATACAAGTCACTATAATCTCTTAGACTTTTCATTTTGAATGCATTCCATACATTTTGTGCATGAATGTAGTCTTCTTCACACAATTCTACATCACTCAATTTGTTATAGAATTTTTCAATGGGTGGCAGTTGAGTATCTTTCAATTTATCTACATTATCTAAATAATCATAGGGGAATACCCCTTTTCTAGACAATAGTTTGAATGTTTCATCATCCAACTCTTTGAACTCTCGCTTCAAATTTTGAAGATTATCCATGCATAAAGTGGATACGAGTTCATTAAGACTCGCACCCATGAATCTGAAAGAATCGATAAATCTAAATTTCATCTTACTATCATTGTCATTGAGCGTGAAAGAAATATATTTTTCCTTGTTCAATGGAAGCACACTCAAAGAGCCTCGTTTGGCCATATCTTTAATAATGAAGTGTGCATCATAATTTGACATATTATGACATATAACTGGTAAAACAAACAATTTCTTAAAAATCAAATTGCAGTTTTGATGCGCAAATCCACGAAACTGACCAGTAAAATGATCATGATCTCTCACGATGACGTCATTCGGTTCAAATATTTTTTCACAAATGTGACAAGTTCTGAAATTTCCGTTTTTATTCGGTTTTTCTATCATGGGTACAATATCTAGTATTTTGTTCTCTACGAACTTCGCAATTCGTTTAATCTCACCTGAGAACCATTCCATGCAATCTTCACCCTCATAACTATTGAAATGAGAAATTGAATCATCATAACAACACTTTAGGTAATAACCTACCGAAAATGCCTTGTGTAGTTGATATTTCGTAGTTGTTTGTGATAATCTTGAATTACACGGTTCTAAAATGGATTCAATATCAACATAGATTACAAATGGTACTTTCTGCTTGTAAACATAATTCCTAAATTCTACAAAGTCATACTTGGGGAATGATATTCTGCAATCGTTCTTTTTCTCACACAATACATAATGAGTTTTCAATTTTTCCTCACTATAGAAATAATTCAAGCAACGATCACATAAATGAATTTTTCGTTTCGTTTTGCTAACTTGCGTCGATATCAGACGCGACATATTTTTTATCCAACAATAGTGAAACTTTATTTCAGTTTCATCATTGTCATCTGGCATTGGTGCTGTATAATCATTCAGTTTGGGAAAATAATGGTTTTGTATTAATAGCAAATTGACATGACGTTCTAATTTACTTTTAGCGAGTCTCACGGGTACTACCACATAAGATGAACCTTTGGTGGAAAGATTCAATTCCAACGCATAAACGTTTACAGATATATTATTCAATTTCTCAAATTTATTTATACGATTCAGTTTCATTGGTATTTCTAAACCTTCAGTATTCAATACTAGACTGTAATGCGGATAGGAAGTTGTATAGCGATTATCTCCTGTGGGTGGATATAAAGCACTAACTATACTCCAGAAGAAGCATGCTTCATCATCATTCTGAATGTTGATACATGCATTCTTTCTTGAAATTTCTAATGGTATTTTGATAAAAGATGTTCCATTACCAATTTCATATTTGTTTATTGCAACTTCCAACAATAGAATTTTTTGTAATGCCCAACCGCTCTTTTCTTCAGAAAACTCAGACAATTTATTTAAAATGTGATCAACAACATGTTCTTGATACCACACAATGAGATCCGTCCCTTGATCTAAAACTGCATTCGGTGAAATGAAATATTTTTGACTAATTATTTCCTCATCATTTGATTTTTTCACAAAATCACCCCAAAAACAGGTATTTACTTTCAAAGCTGGCATTTCCTTTAGAATTTTGTTGATAATTTTTTTAAACAAATGAAATCCATCAGCAAAAAATGCTTTTATTTCTTTATGCTTTACATTGATGATGACTCCTGTCTTTACTCTGTTATTGAAACAAGAATTGACATCCTCCCAATAAACCTTACGCTCCTTCCTCGACCTCTCATTTTTATTTTTCAACTTAATTAAACACTTTAATCGTTTCAATTGTCCAATTTTTGAAATTATTTTACTTTTCTGTCCAACTTTGAGTTTTAACTTATCCAAAGCTTCATTACACTTTTTTATATGTTGATTGATTGCTTTGATTGAACTCCTTTCAGCGGAATTGCCTTTGATCAATTTAAGCGTTTCATCAATTTTTGACATTGTTCCTCTGAATTCATCCATAATGTATCACTAATTATTTATAAAAAAAGTAACTCACCTCTAAAATTTATTTCAATTCGATTATTTCGAAATATGTGGCAGGATGAGGTTTCCCAACGTTCTTGGTCCCCCTGAATACTACAGCATACTTCCCCGCTGTGAAGTATCGAATATTTGGCTTGTACTCCTGGGTTACTCGTTGGGGCAGGAACACTATGTTTTTCTCTAGTTCAAGTATGACCGTCTCCCCATATTTAGTATTCACTATTTTAGCTGAGTATATCGTATTTGGTTCACCCACAACCAAATCTGTCAGCTTTGTAACTGCCTTATCTGTTTCTAGAAGAGAGATTGAGTTCATTGCATTAAGATCCATCTATAAAAAAAAAACACATACATAATAGAATTTATTTGTTTTACTTCGGAGGTTCTTTGTTAGAGGTTTTTGGTTGTGGAATTGTTGATATCAGAGGAATTATTTTCTTTTGATATATAATTTACTTGTCCTGTGCAATAGTATATGTGGAATAGTGGAACAAGGAAAATGATAGGAGAAATGATATTATTAATAAAGAATAACTCACCTTTGATTGTTACTGCTGACACTATACACTCAGATAGATACTCTGATAGTAGTTCTCGATTTGTGAACGTTATTTCTCTCTATATATACTGTTCATATTACCTTCCATATTCTCGTGATTGTTCAGACATTCACTAATCGTACAAACCACATTCTCTTTTGTCATTGACTTTCTAATCTGATTCAACTTTGAATAGATATTGCTCATTTGGAAACGATTCGTAGGATTCTTCATTCAAAATAAATATCTGTTGTTCCAATGTATATTTTGAAAAAGTTTTTGAATAAACTTATTCATTATTATAATTATTATTATTCAAATCTTCAAAAGAAATATATAACAGACTATGTATATTATTTGAGAAAAATTGATAATCATGCAAGCTGAATTACTCTCAGAAATATCTCATATATTACCCATCATAAGCCAAATATAGGTAATGATTTTGAATTCTGATAATAGCCCATGAGAGGAACCAAACATATTTTATTGTTAGGGTCTTCAAATAATAGTGAAGATGAATATTTTAGCAACACAAAAAACGGCCGTATAGACTAGCAAAACATATTAAATATTGAAAACAGTATCAGTAGCGACACCTCGCGGAATTAGGTTGAAGCGTAACACATACGAGTGGATTCTTCAAAAAGACCTCTGTAATAGGAGAAGGTAAGCATAGCAAACAGTTTCCACTCACATCCGAGTGAGGACACTAGCAGTACCGTAAAATCAAATCTATGTAGAACATAGAAATATTTACTGAAACTCATTCATAAGTCTAATATATTTATTTAAATTGCTCATATTGGCCCAATGAAGCAAAATGAACCCCTCCAAATATCCATATACCCATCCATATGTCGAAAATCCATACTCATGGACCTCCAAAAAATATCTCTCGAAAACAGGGGGACAAGTTGAGTCGTACCTACACTTGCACGTTGATAAATTGGACCCCCCATAGCCACTTGGTAACGTGTCGGCTTGCCAACCCAGAGATTCAAAGTTCAAATCCTATACGGTATGATTATCTTTTTTTAATTGAATAAAATTATTATTAAGTGAACTGAACGTTATACGTCATAATGAATGTAATAGGTTTCCATTAGGCGGGCCAACTGCCAAAATTCCCTACAAACCGCATTGTTTAACTACTTTTGAGATCGAATGTTTTCATGAGCCCAATCCTCAAAGACCAGTGATATAGCTCTCAGAGCCGTATTGAGTATAGGTGTCCTGTAGATATTGACACTTTTTCGAAGCCGATAATGTCTTCATTTCTATTGGAATTCAATCGAATGAGCGAAATTTTAGAATTTATCCTTCAGCACGAGGCCTCTGTAAAACATTTTGTGTTTCACAGGACCGTATTTACTCAAACTGAATTTGTATTTCTCCATATCTATGAGTTAAAATGCATTCAATTCGGTGAAGAAATATCGCTTGCTCTTCAAATGACAGAGGATGGAGGAGATGAGAGCTTGTTTATCATTTCCTGACACTTGAACTTGTGACAATGGGCATCGGCAGGCATATATACTATGACTAGATTACTTTATGAAACTTCGTTAACTTCAAGTAAGTCAACTATCTTCTTCTCTTCTGTCAAAAAAATTCTTTATTTATCGTAAAATTCCTCATTAGGTTGAAGGTGATCTATTCTGGGACCTATAACAAAACACTCGAGCATGAGAAATAATTAGGGATGGGTGAGGGAAGAATCCTTATAAAAACTAGCAAATTTGTAATCAAGTTGTTTAGGAGAGGTCTTGATGTACAGTGATTGTCAGTCCTACTTTCACTTGGGAGGGCGCCAGAAATAATCCTTTGAGTTGTGACACTTTGAAAACTATTTCAAATTTATATGTTGCACATGTGGGAGAGCAATAATATACAACTTTTCGACAACAAGAGTAACAAATTAATCAGTATATTAGTTCAGCTCACAATCGGTAATTTCGACTACAATTTTTCAACCGGAGTTAGAAAAGTTAGTTAAAATAATTTAGTAATTAATCAAGAAATTTAAACAATTCAAAATTGTACAAAAAGCTAATAAGAAAAAAATAAGGAGGCTGAATAGGATTGAAAAGATATACTGCTGTTCAGTTTGACACCTCGAAATTACTCTGGATAGTGGTCAGAGAATATCTGGTAGCTTCCTCACGGATTCACTCCTGTCTCAAGACTGGTAGAACAGGCTTCCTTCACAGTTATATCATCAAATATAACTGCTAGGTTGATGATCTAACTGGCACCGTTGGTAAGGCTCTAGGACTGGCTTTTCAGGCTACCTTTAGAATATCGACATAAGGTTTCTCTTCCCCATAAACCGTGAGCTGCACACGAGTCGTTGGTCTTCTTCAATTGTGGTTGTGTCTCACAAGGTGTGTCATGAAATAAACGTGAAGCAGTATAAGCAAGATTCAGAGGAAAGGATGCAGGAATGGAAAAAATAATCCAAAGTGATACAACTAACTATGGATCCAATAATTAGAAATTTTATACGAACTTTATAATGTATATAAGGAAATATATAATCTACAAGAAAATAAATTTATAGAATCGATTCTATGAATTATATCCTACAATTTTTACAAATTTTAACTGAAAATAATAAAATAGTTTGACTAATTGAAAATTATTAAGTGATTGAAATTGCTGTGGTAGGAAAAATTGTACTCTCAATATTTTTTTTCAATTGAAAGAAAATGACTGATAATAGTAAGAATTACTGATGATGAAAATTTACTGATTAGGATACAAATTATGACCATGGACTAAAATGGTACTAATTAAGTATATCTGTTACTTGAACAAATAATGTTCAAAGGAAACTTTTCATGGAATAGCCAAAAATTGTCTAAAAATCAATTGGATGAAATTGATATCACTCAATATGTGAAGATTTTATTCGAAAGAGTGAAGTACTTCTTCAAGAGTGAGGAAAATAATATCAAATAATTGATAGTGAATTTGAAAATAATTCTAGATAACGAGGCACTTCTACAAAAATGAGGAAATTATATCAAGAAAATTGATAACTAGTGAGAAAAATTCACATAAAAAAATTCACAAGAAGATAACTGATCTCAAGACAATTTCTGGTATTCTCGGATTGAAAGTAGGATCACTGAAATAATAGGAGTTATTTCATATAAAAATTATATTGAAAAGATGAAGAAATATTTCTCAAGGAAAGCTCAAGAAAGTCGGTTAAAGGGTTTGCACTTTGAGACAGGTGACCATTACATAGCTGTTAACTATATCTTGCAGTGTCTCGAAATGTAATAACACAGAGGAACCACTAAGTACAGTAGTGAATCAGGGTTCTATCAAAAAACACCACCGGAATGAATTTCATCCCTTCAAATGTGGCAATTAGCCGGTACCATAACCTACAAATAGGCAGTAACTGAACTCGAAACTCTAGATGCTGATGCTCACTACCAAAACACCGACTCAGGCCTGCGAAGGACAATTTCCTGACAATATCAAAAAAATGTGAATAATTCACTTAAAACTCTATGAAATATGCTATACTGAAGAATGTGAATACAACTTCATCAAAGATCTTATACCAACTCTAAATAATTCACCAGTACAAGAGAAGAACTATAATAAATGTATGTGAATGCCCCAATTATATGAAATCTGTGAATACTTCACCAAGAAAGCGATATGACCCCTAGTATATGAAATCAGTGGAAAGTGTAAGTTATGCCAACAGGACGGACAACTACGTCTGTCGTGTAGGAGAGTGGAGTCTCACTTATGGATTTGATCCGTGAAATTGTTTGATCTACTAATGATTGCATATTAAATTGAAAATCCACCCACCTTACACTCAGCGTAGTACTTCAATAGGCCCTTTCCTGGTTACACACTCCTTGGGTTCAAATTTTCCAGAATCTCTCCTTGGATTATAATCCCTTCTGTCTGATAACACTTCAAATAGCACTTGTGTAGTACTCCAGATAGCACGTGGATAGCACTGAAAAATGATCACAACGACAGAACAAATCTATGGCACAGTAGCTGTCTCAAAAAGATTGCGATGATATCAGAAAAATGGTTTTTATTCAGTCCTAGAAACCTCTATCATCATATAAATGAAAAGCACGTGCAAACTAATACGTTTAACGTTGAGTGAAAGCCAGGCAGGAATGATATTTGATTCAAAAAGTTATGTGCAAGGAACATTCTGTGAACTCAATGATCTTTACTCAAATCATAAGTCAGACATGTGCGACCATGCCTGATCTGGAAAATATTTAATCTCTCCAAAATGGCAGGAAAAGAAAAAATAACTACCAAATTTGCTACTATACGAGAAACTGCAAACATTTAACAGCTAGTATTCAGACAATGATTGAAAATTGAGAAAGTGCAAAAGGGAATGGTTTTACCTGTCTCAAGTCACAAAACCTTCAAGTCAACAAAAAAGGTTTTTTTTTGTTTCAAATCTGATGTTTACTTTTTCCATATATCATACTCTATATGATGAAGTGAGATGGACAATCCTCCGTTTACCAACCCAACAAATAAATTATGTTTTGATACAAAACACGAAACCAAGATGATAGATTGACCACAGAACATGAATCGAACTCATGGAACTTGCAAATATTTCAAGCAGTGAGAGTCATTCTCCTGGCAAACGTTAGCAATCTCGAAATTGGAGATGAAACTCACGGTGTCACAGAACTATTGGCGAGAGTAAATGATATTTGTGGGTAGGGCACTACATAAAACGCACTATCGGACTAGAGGCATAGAATACAGAGATGTGATTAGTAGAAATGTAACGACAAATTCAATTTTTCGTTACAGACCAAAACATGTCCTTGATAGTACAACAACGTCATTAAATTGTGTGGACGTGACTTCAAACTGTCCGTCCTTCTTTCGAGAATACTACTCCACTTTCAACATATGGACTTCTACCAAACATTTTCCAGATATATCACAAATCCAGTCGATTCGAATTTCGTGATTGTTGGAGTATCACTCTGTATTTTAGACAGATAATGTCAGAGAGGTATATTTGAATTGTCAATAGACTTAATCATTTATTACATCAATAAAGATCATTTCGATATTGAACATATCATGGCGCAGTCGGTAATTCAATAGTGTACTGAAGAATATCGTTACAATGCCGAAGGGTTCGAAGAAATATAAAGGTGATTTGAGTGAAGACATTGAATCAGAATTACTTTCCATTGAATCTACCATATCTTCGACGCAAGATGCTGTAAAGGTGCTTGAAGAGACTACCAAAAAGTCGATCTCTGATATGAAATCAGATTTCGATGACAAGTTGAAAAAATTGCAAGATACAATGGATGCTTTGTTGCAATCACAAGGTTGTACGAATTCAAATATCGAAGATACTCCTACTAGAATAGATGTTTTGCCCAATGAATCAAGTATAAATTCACATGAGAATTTTCCAACAGAGAGTAATTGTTCTCAAACAATTTCCCAAGGAATACGTATATCAGGCGCTGAACCAAGTCCAGAAAAAATCGTAGACCACCTATCTTTCGCACAGTTCAAAGACTGGCGCAGGAAATTTCACAATTATTTAATATTCCAAGGATTGGAAAATGTCGTACCACATCAATTGACGGCTCTGTTGACATCTTTCTTCAGCCAGGAGATTTCAGATGTAGTTAGATTGGTGCTGGAATTTGAAAGTATCAATGACGTGAATGCAACACAGATGTTGGATAAACTGGAAGACTACTTTAGACAAAAGGAAAATGGACGTATCAGGCGCAGCCAGTTTATGGCAAGAGAACAAGAGCCTGAAGAATCGTTTATATCCTTTTATCGAGAGAAATTGAAGTTATTACAGTTAACAGATCCATGTGGACATTGTTATGATAGGTGTTTGGTAGATCATATTATAGAAGCGGTACACGACAGCGATTTTAGAAGAAAATGTAGAATTCTTCCAGATTCAGCGACGGTCGATGACATTTTCAAGTTGTGTCAGTCCAAAGCAGCAGCCGTATTAGAAGAAGGGCGATCTCAAAGACACATCTCCAGTATCAACAGAACAAAAACAAATTCTGGAATTTCAAGAAAATGTCCACGATGTAAAGAAACATGGCATAAAAGTTTGAAAGAATACAATATGCCAAAAATGTCATAGGGAAGGACATCTCACAGAATGTTGCTATAAAAAATCAATTTCTGCTGTGGATCATTTTGAAGAAGAACAAGAGGAAACCTCAAAAATAGGGTGTTTGAAAATAACTTTGATCGGAGAAAGCACCACCACCAATTATCAGCGACAAATATCTGTACGTATAAATGATACGGTTAACTATCTTGCCACACCCGATACTGGTGCTGAAGCAACAGTAGCAGGCGAAGACTTGGAATCAGCAAATTCTTCTCGCCTGGGAGTACTTGGAAGTCTCTGGTGTAACATATAGTATGAAGAATTCCAAACTGATGCAATTATTTACATTTGTGCTGGTGTGAAAGAATTACTTCTTGACAGGAAAGAAATGGTTGCACTAGGAATTATTCATAGAAATTTTCCTAAGACACTTTGTTCAGAAAGTTTAGGAACTTCGGAAATAAGAAGAATCACAAAATGCCCCAAACAACAAGAGATTGATAATATCCGTGAAGATTTGATGAGGCGATATCAAGATGTATTCAATTCTGAGGTTTCTCTGAAACCAATAAGAGGAAAATCTGTTCATATTCATTTGAAAGAGAATCTCGTTCCCTGTGCTATATCTTGTCCAAGGAGGATCCCGTTTGCTTGGAGGGCAGAAGTGAAAAATGAATTGGATGAAATGGTGGAGAAAGGCATTATAAAGCCAATTGAAAATGATCCCACTGATTTCATCAGTCCACTAGTTGTTGTTCAGAAACAAAATGGTAAATTGAGAATTTGTTTGGATTCCACCATGCTGAATCGTTTCGTCAAAAGACCTATCTATCCCTTCAAGTCTCCGTGGGAGGCTGTTCCAAGTGTCAATGAAAACTCAAAGATTTCCTCTTCATTAGACGCGGCAAGCGGATACTGGCAGTTGCAGTTGGATACTGAGAATCAAAAACTGACAACATTCTTAACTCCTTGGGGACGTTTTCATTTTTTGAGGGATCCCATGGGATTGGTATCTTCTGGAGATGAATATTGTGAGCGAGGTCTTGAAGCATTCTCAGGCATACAAAATATCGAAAAAGTCGTTTACGATATTTTGGTTTTCGATGAAACCTTCGAGGAACATTACTCCAGAATAGTTCAATTATTGGAACGTTGCCGAAGTAATGGAATAACTCTCAACCCAAATGAGTTCATATTCGCTCAAGAAGAAATCAGATATGTTGGATACAAGCTGAGCAAAGATGGAATCAAGGCAGATCCAAAAAAAGTTGAGGCGATCGAGAAGTTCCCGAAGCCAACAAATTTAACAGAATTGAGATCGTTTCTGGGACTTGTAAATCAATTAGGGCAGTTTTCATCAGAAATAAGCATAAATGCCGTACCATTGAGGAGTTTGTTGCAGAAGAAGAATACATTTTTATGGGCTCAAATTCATGATGAAGCATTCGAGGAAGTTCGCAATGCTCTAGTAGAACCGCCGATATTTGCTCATTTTGATCCTACCATCCCAACAGAATTACATACGGATGCATCATGTCGAAATGGAATTGGTTATGCACTATTGCAAAAGCATGAATGTGAAATGAAGTTAATACAGTGTGGATCTCGTTTTATTTCCGATACTGAGTTTCGTTATGCCACAATTGAATTAGAATTACTTGCTATAACTTGGTCTGTAAACAAATGTAGACTTTATTTACTTGGTTTAGATCAATTTCAAATAGTGATAGATCATAAGTTACTCATTCCAATTATAAATTCATATACATAAGATGAATTTGAGAACCCTAGGATTCAGAAGTTGAAGGAGAAATTGGCTGGCTATAATCTTACTGCACTGTGGAAAAGAGGCAAAGAACATTCAGTTTCTGATGCTCTCTCTTGGTCACCAGTATTACTTCCACGGGATGAAGACCTTTTAGCAGAAGACACACAAACACATATGAATTCTTTCATCATTCAACAAATCACTATAGCGGATAATACGAATGAATCTACAAGAAATGTTCATCTGATAGATTCAATGTTATCCGATCTAAGAATCTTTGCAGAGAAGGACAGTGATTATCAATCACTTATACATCAAATATTGGCTGGCTTACCTTCTTCAAAAGCGGAGCTTGGTATGTGTCTGAGACCATTTTGGAATATGAAGGACGAACTGAGCATCGATGATGGACTAATTCTGAAAGGATGTCAAATTCTCATTCCTAGAGGTGCACGTAAAATTACTTTAGAAAGATTGCATGATTCCCATCAAGGCATTCAGAGAACCTGTAGCAGAGCTCGTCAAACTGTTTATTGGCCAGGAATGACAAGTGATATCAAGAATTTGATTGATAATTGTGATTCTTGCCAATTAATGCAACCTTCTTTGCCAAAAGAAACCAAAATGTATGATCCTAAACCTGAATATCCTTTTCATGATGTGTCAGCGGACCTTTTCAGTTGTTCCGGTAAACATAACATGGTTTACGTGGATAGATTGTCGGGATGGCCCATCATTTGCCATTATGACTTCATCGACATTCTTGATCAAAATAGCGAACATAAAGACGAATATCTAAATCTTCTTAGTGAAATGGGATATGTTTCAGCAATCAATGAGTACACCAGAATTTTCAAGGATAGCAAATCCTGTATAGATCATATCTTTGTCAAAACCATAAAATATTTTGAACTACTCACTCCCATAGTTTTACAAATTAATATAACAGATCATTTTCCTTGCATATTACAGATTGATTGCTCAAGAGGTAGAGAACATAAGCCTTCGGAAAATATAAATATCAAGTACATATTAAATGAACCAAACCTAATAAAATCACTCGAAAATGAATCTTGGCACAGAGTTTATGAGGTAGAAGACTTGGATGTCGAAACGGAAATATACATTAATATTCTGCAGAGTAAAATAGAAGAATGCACTTTTAAAAAACGAATAAATAGAAAAGATATCAAAAGAAGAGAATGGATAACTCAAGGGTTGGTCAAATCTGTGAATACAAAAAATGAAATGTATAAGCAGCTACAGAGATATCCGGAAAACAAAGATTTGATGAGGGAATTTAAAAATTACAAGAATAAATTAGAAGAAATAATTCAAAAAACAAAAATAGATTATTATAAAAAGCAATTAATTATGAATAGGAACTGCTCCAACAAATTATGGAAATGTATGAAGGCCATAACCAACAAAAACAATTCGAACAACACAACAAATATTAAAACAATTAAACTAGAATCCGGAAAGATAATTCATGAACCAAAGGAAATTGCCGAATCATTTTTGAATCACTACTGCACAATGGGCGAAAAATTAGCCAAAGATTGTAAAGTTGATCGTACATTCGAATGTCCCCAAACTTATTTGGAAAATTCCATATATATAATGGAAACAGACGAGGCTGAGGTTGGAGAAACAATTAAAGCATTGAAACCTAGAAAAGCTCCTGGACCTGACGGTCTAAAATCAGATACCTTGAAAATAATTGAAAAATATATAAAAAGACCCCTGACATTCCTCATAAATAAAGCTATCAGATCTGGGAAATTTCCGACAATATTTACAGACGCTGTGATAAAGCCAATATTCAAGTCTGGCAGTAAGAATATAATATTGAACTATAGACCCATATGCCTCATTAGTAACTTGGCGAAAGTCTTCGAGAAGATCATCAAAACAAGAATTATTGGATATCTTGATAAGCACAAAATCTTATCAGACAGGCAATTCGGATTTAGGCAGGCCAAGTCGACAGAAGATGCAATGGCATATGTGACCGCTAATATTTATAAAAACCTAGACCAAAGTAAACCATGTCTATGTATTTTTGTCGACTTGGCGAAAGCCTTCGATACGGTCTGCCACATAAAATTACTGCACACTCTGGAAAAAATTGGTTTCCGAGGAGTCTCCTATGATCTCATGGCAAGCTATCTGGAAAACAGGAGGTATAGAGCACAGGTTGAGGATAAGCTGAGTTCCGAAGGATCCATGGAATACGGAGTTCCACAAGGCACGGTTCTTGGACCGCTCTTATTTAATTTGTATATTAATGACCTCTTCAGCCTCAACGTATCTGGTGACATTGTGAGTTTTGCAGACGATACAGTTGTCATGTATCAGGCAAATACATGGTCTGAACTGAAAACAATGACCGAGCTTGATTTTTCAAAGATAATGAGATGGTTCAATAGCAAAACTCTAACAATGAATTTGAATAAAACATATTTTGTGCCATTCGCAACTAGCGATAATAAGTCACCAACTTACGATTCTCTGCATATAAATGTTCTCGACACACAACTGAAAATTGAAGCTAAAAAATTTATTAAATATATTGGTCTAATTATCGACAATAAACTGAAGTGGAACCATCACATTGATAATGTGGTGATAAAAATCAGGTCTCTTATATCTTCATTCAAGTTTTTGAAATGCATTTTTGATGTGCATCAACTGCATATCCTGTACAACGCGCTAGTTGAACCCCATATTAGATATGGAATATTAGCCTGGGGAGGAGTGACTAACAATCATCTAAAAAGGTTGGAAGTAACGCAAAAATGGATCTTGAAAATAATACACAACAAAAACTACACTCATCCGACTGACGCGCTGTACAGGGAAAGCAAAGTGCTTGATCCACGTCAGTTATTCATTCAATGCGTTGTGCTGCACCATCACAAAAATAAAAAGACATTCAAGCAAATAGAGCATGGATATGATACCAGATACAAAGCAAAAAATACTGTTATACCAAAAGCTGAGAAAACCATAACGCAAAGATGCTATATTTATCTTAGTACTATCCTGTATGCTGAACTTCCTCTTGAAATAACTCAGTTGCACAGTCTCAGCTGTTCAAAAAAAAATCGAAGCATTGCTCCAAAGCAAATCCAGAATGAAAATTCATAAGTTGATTGACAGAAAGAATACTTATTATTTTTGATTATTTTTGAATACTTCATCTTGTGGTTCTGAAAGGACAAAACAAAATTTCAAAGACAAAAAAAAAAAAATTGTAATTTTCATTCAATTTTGGAAAAAACAGAAAAAAGAGAATAGAAATAAAACCCTCATGGAATCCATCATCTCATATAGTAATTTTCTTCATTCCATTTTTATATGATTATGTATTAGAATTAACTTTAATGGTTTAATGGTAATTGTGTTTGTTTCATCCACGCACAGGGATTCATCCCTTTGTGGATTACTCGTATACTTACCGCAATTTCTGCCCACATTTATATACCTATGAAGATATGTATGTGAATATATGTGTGTACACAATTTAATTTAACGAATTAAGGTAATATATATATATATATAAGCAAACATCGAAATGGGCATGACATTTTCGAATGATGTGGTATAAACCGAGAGTAATAAGTGACAAGTCCAAGAAATCGTTTGATATCATCAGCAATCGGAGGTCGTGGTAAATCCTGAACGGCGCGCATTTTGGCTGGAGACTTGCTTATTCTGCTGTATTCAACAATATGACCAAGATAATCAATTTTTTCCATTAAAAATGAACATTTCTTCTTGTTAACATGAAGATCGTAGTCCGTGAGTCTACGGAGACATTCTTCAAGACTTTGAGCACATTCGTCAAACTCTGTTCTATGAACAATTATATCATCAAAATACGCTTCAGTTTTTGGAAGATCCTTGAGGATCTGCGATGAAATACTATTGAATTCAGCTGGAGCGGTTTTGCAGTTTTGATCCCAAAACTCAAGCGAGTCATGCGATGGTTTTCCCGATGTGTGGATAAAGTTCGGATTATCCTGCTGTTCTCGTCAACTTGCAGATGTTAGTACGCCTTGAGAAGTTCAAGCTTGCAGAAATACCGAGAGTTGCGTAGACTGTTGAGCACATCGTCAATTCTTCGAATGGCCGTGTTTGTCTGGATTAATCGTTCATTAACGACACATTTGTAGTCAACGCAAAAGCGTACTCCTCCATCAGGTTTGAGAATGATGACAAGTGGAACACCCCAATCAGTGACAGCGACAGGAGATATTATACCGTCGGCTTCCAGGTTGTCCAATTCCTTCTTTACTAGCTCACGAAGCGCGTACGGAACATCTCGCTCTTTGGTGTAGACTGGTTTGGCGTCCTTACGAAGTCGAAGGTAAACTTGAAAATGCGGCACACATCCAACCTTTTCTGGGAAAATCGAAGAAAGATGATTGAATATGTCTTCAGTTGATCTAATCGAATGAGCACAAGATATCTGACTTGGAATTTATCTATCTGCCTCAATTCGTCTAAGTTCAATTCCTTATCCTCGTATCCATTGACGACCTAGTAATGCATCGTGACCCTCTAGTACAATATGAAATTCACCTACGATATGCTTGTTATGATATTCAACAGTGAAGTTTATTTTTTTTCTCGGTTCGATAATATTGCCTGCGTGAGATCGGAAAGCGACAGTCGAAGTCTCAAGAGGCACCTGGAAATTCAGTCTCTTGAAGTAATTTTCAGCTATCAGTGAAAATTTTGCACCTGAATCTACCTCGAACCATTGAGGTTTTCCATTCAAATTCACTGAGATTAGATATTTGACGAATTCTGGGGTTATTTCGAATAAATCGACAACATTGAAGGTTTTTCTTTGGTTGAGTTCATATGAGAAATTAGAGCAAATGTTTTGAACTGAAGACGAAGAACTGGTACTGCTAGGTCTACGATGTTAGTTCTCTAACAGGGTTGTTATACAGATCTCTCCCACGTGACCTGTCTTCTTACAGAGATCACATGTGATGTTCGAAAGATCTTCATGACGATCGTCCACTCAATGGTTGTTTTTTCCACAGCGGAAACACATATTGTCAACGCCAAGGGCCTGATAATTTGGTCGTTGAGGCCGAGAACGGGGACGGTTACTGGGACTTGATGAGCAGTAACTGGTACTTGATGAATGGTTCCTGGTTCTAGAACTGAATTGATTGCTAGAAAGGTTCCTAGAAGAGCTTGGAAGTTTGTTTGCAACACTTGTATTGAAGTTGGAATGATCCGAACTAGAGCGTTGAGATTGAGTGAGCTCTTTGCTTTAAATTTTTGAAGCTTCCAATGCGATGGCTTTGGACAAAATTTCATCCATTTAAATCCATTTATTTGAATATTTAACTTTCACAGACATACACTCAATATAAATGAAATCCTTAATATTTAACATGTATAAAATATATGGAACGCACAAAACGATACAAATAAATATACATATTAAAAGCCCTCCGGGTAGACCTCTATCGGTTCCCAGAGGTTGGCCACGAGTGGCGCAGTGGGGGGCGGATTTTATTAATCAAGTGTGTTGAGGAAGATGTCCGAGCTACGTCCTAGGACATGGTCCTTTCCATAGCTGATAGGGCGAGCTGCTCAGTGCGAGCGAAAATTCGAATGTTTGGATTGCGCTATCATGAACTCTATAATTTGTCGTTAATTTGTTTGTGAAAAATTAAAGAAAAACCAAAAACCACATTCTGACAATTCGATTTGTATTTATGTCGAGGGGAGTAGGGAAGGATGAGGGTAAGGATGGGTTTTGTGGGATAAAAAGGGATCAACAGACTGAGATTTAGCACATAGATTATGCAGATTGAATCTAGATGTATATCTGTTGGTCGGTGCCAACAGGAATGCGCTTACTATGCCCAGCTACGGGCAATATGTGTAGACACTCGGAGGTCGTACAGTCGGACCAGAGCGTTCAGTCCTGGGGCCGACCAAACCACCTTCGAGTCGTGAAATTTGTTTGTAAGGGAGTGGTTTCAGTCTGTTGGGATGGATTGGGAAGGTGGGTGGTTATTCCAGGGGTTCTCTGAAAATACTACAAGCTTCGTAAATCAGCCCGTGCTTTCTGCGTTGGCCATGATCTGCCCTAATTGACGTAATACCATCTGTAAGGGAGCTGCTTCGTATGTGGTACGAGTAGAATTCATCCGATAATTTAAGGATATAGTCCTTCATTAGGGGCAGATCATAGCACTGTGCATGCATATCTGCCACTCGAGAGTACCTATCACCGTTTGTAATTATACGAAGTACCTTATTCTGTAGTATTTGTAACTTACCCATATGGGTAGGCGAAATACTACAGAACACCGGACAGGCGTATGTTAGAGTAGGACGTATGATCTGTTTGTATATCAGGAGCTTGTTGTCCATAGTCAGCGAGGAATTCCTCGCTAACAGCGGATACAAGCTCCTGATTGCAGCATTGGCCTTTGCCAATAAGTACTCTGTATTTGCGAAGAAGTTCATACGCCTGTCCCGAGCTACCCCCAGGTATTTCACAACAGCTTCGCCCTTCACCTCACTGTCTTTGACACGCAAAGGTCGGAATAGCGTATTGTTGGTATATTTCCTTGAAAAGTTGATTATCTCAGTTTCCGCATGATTTATCCGGATCTTTGCATTGTCAAAGTACGGTACGACCCTTCTGTCCAGGTGGTGCTGGATCTGTGCCCTGGCGACGTCCGAGAAGTACGAGTGTGCATAGATAGCAGTATCATCTGCGTACAATGCGGTACTCGTACTTTCGGACACAGGAAGGTCGTACGTATATAATGAGTACAGCAGAGGTGAAACGCACGACCCCTGTGGAACCCCTGCCTCGAGTGGGAATTCTCGCGATAATGAATTATTGAGTTCGACTCTTATTGTTCGACGTGATGAATACGAATCTATCAATTTAACAATGAACATGGGCATCCCTGCAGACGCCAGCTTGCATATCAGCCCCTCATGCCAAACGGTGTCAAATGCTTTTTCAATATCCATCAGGACCATAACTGTGTTCTCATCTCGGCTGGAGGCTTCTTTGATCCCGTGGACTATTCGGGCTACTTGAGACGTTGTGCTATGTCCCTTTCGGAACCCGAATTGTTCAGGAGGGATCACACTCAGGTCTTCTGCAAGAGTGTCAACCATACGAAGAATTGTCTTATCTATCACTCTGGCCACCATGCTGAGCAAAGAGATAGGGTGGTAACTACCTGGTTGCTTGGGATCTTTCCTTGATTTCAATATAGGTACAACAACTCCAGTCTTGAGAGACTCTGGGTAGTACTGGTGCCTAATAATAGAATTAATTATATAGTGCAATTGAACGACCGTCTTACGAGGCATGTTTTTCAGCAAAATCACATCGACACCGTCGAGTCCTGGTGCTTTGTTGATGTTCATCCGTTTGATATCTTGCATTACAATTCTGGGAGTAGTGAGGAATCTTCCCAGGACTCGACGGGACAAAGGAATACTAGGTATGATTCGATATCGTGCTGCCAACCTCAAAATCTCAGCCTGTTGGTCGTTTATAGGATTTTTATCAATTTGATTTATGCTTTGGAAATGCCTCCCAAGCATTTCTACTTTCTGCGGATCTGTCACCGCGTCTCCGGAACGATTCTCTAGGGTAGGGACGATTTGGGCTTTCTTGCGAAGTCCCTTCGTCATTTTCCACAGAGAATTGTCCCGAGGACTCAAGTTCTCCACCTTGGCCCTCCAGGCTGCATTCCTGACCTCACGGATCCTCACGTCTACAAGATTGCCGAGTCTCTTAAACTCATTTCGAGACTCGGCCGTCCTCAGGCGCTGCCAGGTTCGCCTGGCACGCTTCTTCAGTGCAATGAGGCCAAGAATATCTCCAGGAAGGTGATCCCTGGTGGAGCTGATAGTGACCTTACGAGTGGATACCGCTCTGGCCTCCTGGATGATCTTGATGAGGGTTTTTACTTCTTCATCAATCTCATCCAGAGGGATGTTTGCCCTAATTATTGTTTTCTCATTCAAATGAGCTCTAAACATCCTCCAGTCTGTGTTTCGGTAGTCAAAAATTGATTTTTTGATTTCGGGGGCTTTTACTCCCGATTCAAATAGCACTGGAAGATGATCAGAACTTATCTCATCCACTATTTTGATTCTGGCGACATCCACAACGTTTTTTGTCACTACCAGGTCAATGATCGTCCGTTGAAGGGAAGATGAGTGGGATAGCTAGGAGCCTCGATGTTGACATTGGCAGCCATGCCGAACCTCCTCAAGGTACGTCCATTTGTATTGTCGGCGTGATTTCCCCAATCTGCATGCCTCGCATTCAGGTCGCCTGCAATGATGACTTTATTCCCAGCACTACACAGAGCCTCGAGGTCGTGCTCAGTGAAGTTGTTCCTGGGGCTGTTGTATACCGAAAAAAGTACCTCCCCACTATGTAGTCTCACTCCGACGTGCTCTATAGAACAGAGTCTCGGCGGAACCACAGAGTGGGGGATGTTATTCCTGACCAGGATAGCCACCCCTCCATATCTGTCTGCGCCAGGCCGGTCAGCCCTAGTGATAGCAAAACCCTTCACACGAAAATTATGCTCCTGTCGGAGTTTGGTTTCCGATAAGAAGATGATATCAAGATGGTATCTCTGTAGAAAATCAACAAAAGATGACATCTTGTTACTGATGCCATTTGCGTTAAAATTGCACATCTTGAGAGCCACGCTAATTGTCAATTCGGTAACTCGCTATATTTTCAGCGAACTCCTGGAATATCATCGAGATGTCCAAATTGACTTGTTGACTAAGAGTCTGCAGCTCAGCCATCACCCCCATCATCTCGGTGTTAGTCCCAGTCCCCTGCGCACTCGTTGCCGGCCTCTGGGAGCTGGTTTGAGAAGGTGGGTCACTTCTATCCATCTCTGCTGCTACGGTGGGCTGCCGGGCCTCTCTACGTTGTTCCCACGCATTCCTGGTGGGGGGAGGGGCGGGGGTGTAACCACCTCTACCAGGCCTATTGACCCGACTTTTTTCTTTTTATAGATCTCACAATCAGTGCTGTTCGCAGGGTGATCGTTCCCGCAGTTCGCACATCTCGCAGGCTGCGAGTTGTGCAAACTGCAGGCCGACGTGAGGTGGCCATCAGCGCATTTCAGGCACCTAGGTGGTCTGAAACAGTTGCTGGTGGCATGTCCCCACACCTGGCACCGCTTGCACTGTGAGATCTCGCGATTATTGCGTCGCATCTCCCACGAAATTTTTGTTGATAGTATGTATTTAGCTTTATTGTTGAGAAGTGTAGAGTGTATTTCGGGTCAACAACGACAAGGTAAAGGGGCCTAAACCTTTTCCGAAGCCTGGAGACTTCCTTGGCCACTATTTGATGTTGTTCCAGTAAGTCTCTTGTGACTTCAGAGGCCTCAGGCTCGAAGTCCAGTCCTCGCACCACGAATGCGTGAGACTTATCTTTTCTTTGCGTATAGGTGTGAAAAGGGACACTTTCAGTCTTGAACTTATCCCGCAGCTTTACATAGTCCTCTTCATTTTCCGCATAGAGCAAAGTGGAATTGTGTCCGTATTTGAAGAAAACTGTTTTTTCTGCTATGGATCTGATTTCTTCTAGAAACCTCCTCCTGTCTGTGATTATCTCTTGTATGACAATGGGAGGAGGCTTCTGGTTCTTCTTAGGTTGATTAGTATTATTTTGTTTGGTTTTTGGGTTATTTTTATTTAGTTTTTGTGTTTTGTTATTTTTGTTTGCCTTATTTTTCTTGGGGTTGCTCTTTGTAATTAGTACCTGCTCCTCTTCATCCTCGGAGGAGGAACAGCTACTGCTAATAGGGGGAGTGGGGCGGGTCTCTTTGATTCCACTAGTCCCAGAAGACAAAATTTCATCAAAATTCGTGACATTGGATTGAAGTTGCTGTTCCCGTAGCCAGTCATCACGTATGCCTCTGATGAATAATTGTGCTTTGAGAAAAACATCAGCTATTGAAACTGCTGCGTCACATTCGCACTTCTCGGAAAACTCGCATTCGACTATGTCTCGTCGAAAAGCAGCAACAAATTCGGCAATGGACTGGCGGTCCTTTTGATAAATGTTGAAAAAATAGTGCTGGGATACGATGACGTTACGTTTAGGAATGAGCATTTGTTTGAATGATTGAACGAGATCATCGTGAGATAGATTTTTCAATGGCTTTTTGGGTCCTAGGAAAGCTGCTAAGCTATTGAAGTGAGTTGACCCAATCGACACACATAGAAGTTGGGCAATTTTGAAATTATCCGTGATACCTTTCATGGTGTAATAATTTTCGAAACGTTCCAGATAACATAGGAATTTCTTACGTCTTGGATCGAAATTTTCAAAAGGCACTACATTCGAAAAGATCATTGGGACTTTGAAACGTTGTTCCGATCGAAATTGATTGTCAAGTTGAGTCAGAAATACTTGCTGTTGGTCCTGTAGCTCTAACATCAGCTCCTTGAATTCATTTGCGTCCATTTCAATATTGAATATTATTTTTCACTATCGTCGCCAATTATTGTATAGAACTGGGATATATTAGAGGGGCTTGTAATGTCACTTGACACATTTATTGAAAACTAATTATCGTATGTCATGAACTATTGACATATATCGAATAGTCTAGGATACTGGGTGATTCTAATATCTGAGAATACGACACATACGGAGTTCGAAGGAATATCGAGGGAATCTTTGAACACTCCCTGAATTTGAAGGACTTTGAATTCAAGAAGTTTTCATGAAAATATCTACAATTGTCAAATACTATCTGTAGGTTGATCAAGGAGATACATCCAATCAAACAGAATGAATCTACAATTGTGTTCTCAATACACTTTCGGAATTTGGCATCAAAAAATTAAACAACCATATTATTTACCGATGAACGATCCGAAGATATCAAAGTAAGTCGTACCATTTATGTTCCAGGTGCTTCGTTATGGGCAGTGGGACTGACAGGCCTATTTTCCTGTGATACTCCTCTTCTAGACATGTTCCTGTTTGGTTCGTTGATCTCAGCAGTGGATCCAGTGGCTGTGCTAGCTGTTTTTGAAGAAATCCATGTTAATGAAATATTGTACATAGTGGTGTTTGGTGAATCGCTGCTCAATGATGCGGTCACAGTTGTTTTGTATCATCTATTTGAGTCCTATACAGAGATGGGTCTCACGAACATAGTGTACGTCGATATAATATCGGGATTCTTAAATTTTTTTGTAGTCGCTATTGGCGGAACTGTGATTGGCGTGATATGGGGCATTGCCACTGCCCTGGTGACCAAGTATACAAACGAAGTGCGCGTTATTGAACCTATCTTTATATTTGTTATGGCCTATTTGGCATATTTGAATGCAGAAATATTCCACATGTCAGGAATTTTGGCGTAAGTACAATTATTTCACTTATGATTTCATTAGTTTTCGCAATAGGAGCATAATTTTTGATGAATAAAACTTCAGGAACGTTCTATGTCATCACAGTAATTCTAATTCTGCCACGAGAAACAAGAGACTTGAGACGTTGACAAGTCAGCGCCGCTGAAGGAGATCTTGCAAATATATCACTAAAATACAACGGTGTATTTTTTCGAGAAAGCAAAACTCAGCATGACTGGTATGAAAATGTCTGATTCAATCACTCATGATAGCTACACATGATATCACCATTAGGAATAATCTTTCATGAGAAGTTATGTTGTATAGAATCATTACGGAAGTTGCTTCACAAATATCTAGAATTCTCATTCCGCGAAGAAAGCTACTATATAATATGTATACTTCAAAATGATCTACAAATCAATGATCCAGATTGTCCTGATATAATATGACGTTTAGATCTCCCATGTTGGCTGATATAACGGATATCACTTGTTCCGAATATTCAAGATGATTTTGTCGCTTCCTTGTTAACGAAGATGTGTCTGGACGAGTGGTATCGCTGTACGGAAACACAATTGAGATCACAATGACAGACAAAATCATTAGGATATATTCAGAATATTCCGCTTGATCATCTAACGGTCCCAAAGCATGAAGAGCGTTTATAATGAATGAGCGATTCATCCTGACAACTTCAGCTATAAATCATGTGATGAGATCATGTGATGAGTGGAAAGTCAGTGGTGATACCACGAGGGCTCGCATTACTAACGATAGTATTCCTGTCATAAATCAACAATATTCGATTGCTTGGTTACAGCAAGAAGTATTGTGAGCACGATTCGTATCTATCGAGATTATTCCACGACCTCATGAGAAAATATCTTCAGGTCATATCAGCTGAGAAGATATCGTGGTTCTGTGACGACGATGTCCCAATGAAACTATTCCAACTGGTTCTTATATCGCAGGAGACGACAGTTTCGTCATAAAATGGTCAGGAAGATTCAATTCAGAGAAAAATAATCTGCCTGGTTCTTCCATAGGCCCATCAGGCAATACCAGAGATGAGAGGAAGACAACAAACTCGTGTCACGGATACTTCGTGTCATTAGACTTACATATTCATTAGGATATACCATAGGAGTAATCTCTTCCAACTTGTGATCATACGCACAGACGTTTTTGTTTTTTTTTTCACGATACTTCCTGGTGTATGTAGGTGTGTATATGTACTCCGTAGGTATTTATGTATGAAGATTTAATCCTATTGTTTTCACTGCAGCTGGCAGATGTCCTTCGCATAGGGGGGTGGATAGTTGAATTCGATACTAACCAGAAAATGTTTGAGAAGGATTGATATTTTTATAATGTAATTTCTCTCAAATTTGAATAAAATCATCGGCACCATTTATTTTGATGTGATGTTCCTCTAGGAAGAACAGAAAACCTGTTAAGTATTCAACATCCGAGAGATGTCAGCGAAGTTCAGAAAAATTCCCTGAAGTAGGAGATATGTACTGGTAAATGAAAAATATGTTTTCTAGGGCTCAATGTACAGTCATTTCACTCTAAAAATATCCTTCTGATGTTGATCACACACTATTTCCTCATATAGCAACATTTTGAGTAGTCTTTTATTTTGAGAATTCATAATGAGTTGTATATTTTATTCATATCCCTTCAAAAACATTCCGAATTTCATGAGTAAAACATAATATTATGTTATGAGTTGTTGGAGCAAGGTATATGGATGACTAAGGATTCATTAATTTTCTTGATGGCTTCATGAAAAAAGGTGGTTTTTTTGTTGATCAAGGTGTCTGATTTCGAATAGCTCTTGAACAGAAGACACCATATTGCGGATAGAAATCCTTCACATGAGAAAACTTGTGAAGATTCACATCCAAACGAAGAGATGATATGAGATTCATGGTACTTGCAGGAAATATTAACCAACTCAAAACCTGGTATGGTGACAATCTTGGTGAATAAAGTGTCCTTCATTTTGTAAGAGTGAGAGTCTCAGGAATGATTTCACTCCCTTGTAACAGCTGACACTATAGTTGCTGTTGGAACTGTCAGAAAAAGCTGGTTCTTGCTCCCTGGACGACTTCTCTATTCGAAGAACTTTGATTCAATTATTGATACTCTGTATCCTTGAATCATATAGCCGGACCGTGAAACCTATGGATAAGGAAATCGGATTTGGGTACATTCACTCGGAAAGATCAGTCTAGTCCCGGAAGGATTATTCAGAACAACTCACCTATACTTCGATGAGGATCGGGCCTCGAAGAATTTGCCAATGTCATTTTACAAGAAAACCTCAGAAGCATGTGGAAACGTGAATCACTCAGACGGCTATCTTAGAACCCTATACCTTCTGAATATGTAGGCCAAATCGATAGTGGAAATCAGGCGGCTAGTTGAACCTTCGACAACATGCTGATGATATTTAATGATGGAATATGAAAACACGTTCAACTAGCGCTCGGAAATGGCGAACAAAATGGCACCTGATGAAATCGTGGTTGAGGTACGATGGTCAATGTTTTTCACAAGAAACACGAAGAATTTAATGATGAATTGGATTTCTATGTACTCACGTGTGACACTCGATCAAAATTATTGAAAAAATTAAAGAAATTGGTTTCTATTAATTATACTGAGAATTTTATTGCGGGTGGACTTTTTCACCATGCCCATGATGGGATTCAAATTAAACCCACAATCTATCCCGAGGTGAGATATATCATTTAGGGAAGGTGAAGTTCCTAACTCAATCAGAAAATATACGATGAATTGTATCGAAATGATTTTACTCAAATCAGTCCGAAAAAACTGTTAAACTCAATATTTCAGAATGACATAATGAATCAATTATAGATCACATAGAACAGTCTGATAAGGCTTCCTCATCAGAATCATCAGGTGGGTTGGAATCGCAATAGGCCTTCAAATCTCTCATGTGCTACTTTTTGACATTGACGCCTGAATCAAGATCATCCAAATCGTGAACCAACCTTGGACATTATTTCCTAACCACTTGAGATATTCATCTATGAGTTAGTTTGGCTGCGAGAAAATCTACTCCATTGGACTCTGCCCTAATACGTTGCCCAATTTATGAGGAATGTTGGATTATCATCATTATAGCATGTGTAACGAATCATGACGTGTCGTTCAAAACCAAGGAATGCAGGTGAAGGACCTGAAATTCCATGTTTTGCGTAATTCATATTCTCAATTCCCAATCACGGTGTTCGTTAATGAAGCTACATAAAGCTGTCTCAATTATGCGATAATTTCTCTCAAAGAAATATCATTGTGATGGAAACACTGCATTGTACCAAATTTCTGAACTTCATGATCTTCGGAAAGTTCCTTCAATTTCTACCCGTTAAATATACTGAAATTAGGTGTTCTTGAACCAGAGCCATCACCAGACTGGTTTCGAATGATATCTAAGTGTCCGAGACTGATTCTAGTTGAAGTCAACATGTTCGAAAGCTCTAAACCCAAAAACCTGGGAGTGCTGAGTAATCCATAGATTCCTGACTTTCTGAAGCTATTCTTGATAGTAAACTTTGACAAACATCATAACATCCCTAGAGACCCCAATATTGTTCAACCCTTTGCTAATGATATGAAATTTGGATGCATTATTCATTTGTCAAAATGATGGGTGTTCACCTGGTCATAACTTTTTCGTCATTAGATATTTCTGAATCAAATGTATTCACTAGCATCAGCATAGGCAGTGAATTTTGTTAAGTTGCTCCTTTGGAGTTGAGAATCATTCTTTTCGCATTCTTGTGAGATTGACAACTTGTGCTGTTGGATGCTAGTTCCTGCAGGCATAGTTGAGGATTCCAACCAATCAGAATCTTGTATTGTGCTGTTCTTTTACCATTGTTGATGGAAAGTATAATTACGGAAGACAGCTGAGGGATCCCTCTCTACGCTCTACACACTCTACTCTTCACGCTCTTGGCTCCTTCTACTCGTTCCTCTCCTGGTTCTCTTGCTGATCTCTTAGTGGTCTCATATTTTATTCGAAGCCAGTGTGAAATATCAATATAATGTGATTTCGTGTTGCACGTGTAAGTTTGTTTGATATTTTTCAACATTATTATTCATCCTGTTCATGGACTCATTTCATTCCTGTTGTTTTTCATACCGATACTCACCCGACCTGTGTAACGAATTCAGAAATTCATATTCGCGAATGAACGTTATTTTTGTGATTGTATATTTCATATTTCTTCCTCTGGTATCATTGTATTCAAATCCGAATATTTTTAATGATTCATTCAATGATTCTCAATATTTCAATTTGTCAAATTGCTCATTTTCATTAGCTGAGACACTGACATAGCCAGTTGGCAAATCTTCTTCTTCTCCTCGGGCATTCCTGTCCTGTGCACCGGTGTTCCATTGCTTGGTATCCTGTCAGGCTTTGGCCTGTGGTTCATGAAATTTTGACACGGATGGAAAAACATGATATGCCTCACTGAAATTCAGATATTAAAAAAATTTGAAAGAGGAAAAAGGAAGATGAATCTGTTCAATTCGTGTGGGACTGTGTTTTCAATTGTTGTTGTAATCAACCAGCATGGAGATAGCAACCAGTATTCCAGGCTGAGCCCAGGGTTTGTGCTTGAAGCCTTCATTCCTGTGGCTTCTTGATTCCAGGTCAATACTTGTTTTCACTTCTGATGAACTGACTTCATGGAAGCAGGTGGAGTAAACCACCTCATAAACAATCTGGAGCCCGAGATGTCCCCGACAAGTTCCAAAGTAGTCTCTATCCGAACGAGCGCCAAAGTGAGGGCCGCAGAAATGAAGGCCGTCAAAATACCTTGTTGTCGCATATGACATACTAGGGCACTATAAAAGTTAGGAATATTGCATCTCCCATCATTGTCCCAACATGTTGTGCTCTGGCACTTTTTGGAGCATAAATCAAATCATACTAAGAGAATCATTCCTGAACGACTCGAATCCACTCATTCAAATTACTCGATGGGGGCAAAGGGCCCATCAAATCTGAACCAATAACTTGAAATGGCAAATTTATCACTTTCTTCCTTTCATTCATCCCATGCGACCAGTATTTGACATCTCTCGAGCACCGCATATTTCACATAACTCCACATACTTTAGTATATCGTGGCGCATTTTTGTCCAATCAAAATGTTCCTGTATTTTATTCATTGTTTAATAGGAACCGGAATGAACGCGCAGGTGGCGGGTCGTGACATGATTCAATGCCTTTCACATCCTGGAGTTCAGGAATCAGATATTGCCAGTCTGTAATATGAGACTATATTAGCATACTACATGCCACGAATTTGAAAATGGAACCATTTTTTACCTCTCACTGTGGAAATTTTTCTGGATATTTTTCAGTAGTCGAAAAATGATGAGATAGCTGTTACAGCACCCCTTACCCCTAGGCACCCCTACCCCACTTCTATGAGAGTTCTGTAACGGCACCCATTACGCCCCCACCTCTAATGGAAACTCCACACGCACCCACCTTATATGAGAGTTTTGTAACGGCACCTTCCATCCCATCCACTATGAGATTTTTTTAATGCCCCCCTTCCCACGCCTCCACCCCTATGAAAGTTCTGGTACGGCACCTCCTACGAAGTCATTTCTTATGAGAGTTTCGTAACGCCGCCTGCTATGAGGGTTTTGTTACGCCGCCAGCAATAAGGGTTATGTTACTCCGCCTGCTATGAGATTTATGTCACGCCGTCTGCTATGAGAGTGCTGTAACGATTTCCCTTACTACATCGATTGACACATATCAGGGATATGGAGACTTCTGTAACACAGTCTTCTCAAAATCCCAATATGAACACCATAGAAGAATTTTTTGATTAGGATACCTTATAATCTCAAATGTGATAGGTAATCAACATGCTTTCCATGTATGTGTTAATTGATGTGAATTTATGTGTATAAATAGGTATATATATATATATACACCTTTTGACATTTCTCACAATTTTCCTGTATTTTTCACATGACAATTATTGCTGAAATGAATAAATTATCATTATCATTATTATTATTATTGATTACCCTGTTGTGATTCTGCTTTATAACCTCAAGTATAACGTTCAGTAGAAATGACTCATAACTGTGCTCATTTTCCTGAACTGAAATCCTTCTCATTCAAAAATATCAATCAAGCTCCTTTCATCAAAAATTGGTTTGTGATTCTTGGTGAAAGTTTGAGTCGAAATTTGTTTCAGTGAGTCTTGTGTTTGAATGAAATTTTACACCATGTACAAAATTGAGTGGTTGCGAAAGTGATGTATCGATAATCTCCAATGGAGATGAATAGAATAAACTTTTTACATATCGAGGTATAAATACCAATTATTTATATTTTAATGATGAAGCTGAACCCATCACAACAGTAAAATTTCTTGTATAATTCGAACAAATATTTCACATTGGGGTCACTGAAATAATCAAGAAGTAGTCATACATCTACTTGGAGTATGAATCAGTTATGTGGAACTGCTTTCACTCATCGAGTATAGAACTGAAATGTTCAGAGGGCTGGAATTTCTTTCCCGCAAGTTCATTTGTTGCGGATGTCCTGGAGCGAAGAATCTCATCGTGGTAATTGAGGATTCGAGCGATGTAAGGCTGATATGTATGGAACTGATAGTCTCCAATTATAGTTTTGCTGGAAGGCAGACCAGTTATATTCAATAATTTCATTATTCCAAAATTTCTAATCCATGAGATACCAAAAACGAAATATTCCAGAGGTCTTCTTCGCACTTGGACATTTCTTGTTGTTGCCTCGTCTTTCATAGTGTTGTTCAGGAAAATAAAATGTGGTTGGATAACTGAATCTCCTCCACACCATAATTTGATATTTTCCTTTCGTATGTGGGGTCCGACAGTGCTTCCTTCTTCACAAGAATGTATATTAATTTCTTCTGGATCAATGATTTTCACGGTAATATCACTAGTCGTCCCAACAGAAACTGGAAAATGATGAATAATTACAGCCAATTCCATGATCTCGTATCCAGTGGGGCATTGGCGTTGAACTAATGGATCGAATGGACTGGTTCACCATTCAAATAACTTTCAATGGCCGAGTTACAATTCACAAAAATAGTATCAACGTCATGAATCTTGACCCGATGGTTTGATATACTCTTTCCATCTGCATCCAACACTCGTTCACTCAACCCGAGCAGTCACCAAATCGTATTATCCACTCGGAAATTAGTTCGACGATCAGATTTCATAGTCACATTGGAAGTGATCAAATTATGTATAATTCAAATAACTGATTAGTCGTATTTATTACTCATAGCATTCGAATCTGAATTCATCGTTCTCATTCCAAATAAGAATATTATTTGTCCCATCAATACTTGGTACTGAGTGTGAACTGTCAGAATCCACTAGTCCAATTTCGTATCCGTTTTCATCGTCAGAATAAATTGGACAATTAAGATCATCGGTGAGAATCGATGAACGACTCCTTACTGTAAGAGTCGAAGACGTCGTTTAATTAGAACTAACTATAATACTAACTACTATAGGCATTCCTATGTGTTCCATTTTCTAAATCAGACTTAAAATTCAAGATTTTCGACTTATTTCCCGTCATTCTTGAAGGGAGTCTGACTTTTATGAGAACCACTCTAAAATAGGGTTATTCAAGAATGTTTTCAGTTCTTTCCAGGTCAATTCAGTCAGCGATTTTCGGAAGTCTTGTTACCACCAATTTTCGTAACTACGTAGTGAAAAGTGAGGATCCGTTAGCTTTCTCATTGTGGTCTCTCCGAAAGAGATTCGGAAAAAGTTGTTGTTCGATAAAATAGAGGAACATCGTCACAAGAATCAACCGAGGTGAAAATGCCTGGGAAATAGAACGCGAATATTCGAATCACTTCATTTTGTAGATTTTCGAGAACAAATTCTACCCTTTTCAAAACGTCAATGGATTACGACCCTCAGTCTATTTTTTTTTCTCATCATACTGAACCTGAAACTCACACTCCTCAGATCAACCCTGGAAACAATTATTTTCCAGAGTACATGCAGATTTTGGATAACCGTCAAGGATTCGACTCTCTTGTTTACCAGTCACTCGTCAAAATTTCCTATAGTTGGAATTCTTCGAGATACAACTGCACCTACGATACAAATGTGTAGGTAAGTATTCATCACATTTGGAATACCTAGATATTTTGTTTCAAACAACGGATCTACATTCGCTTCGGGATCATTTTCAGATATTTTTCAAATGCATAGTGTTATTCCAGAGAACACAGCACCTTATAATTCATAAACAAATGAACATGTGAAACATTTCGTACAAAAACTTGAGGAATCGTTGAAATCTCAGAGATATAACAGCAATATGAACTGCATAATAACAATTGTTAATGCGATATAGGGAAATGCCACATGGAAAACTGTTCTACATCAGAACTTATGTTCAACGGAAGAACAAGATGATGATTGGATCTTGAAATTCCACATCGAAATGAATATATGGATGTGAATGGGAGAAAACAGAAAAACAGTGGAGTGTAAAAATTATACTAGAGAAACCAAGTGAACATTTGTCACCGTAGAGGGAAGGTTAGGAGCATCACCTCATCAGTTATAAATGGATTATGGTGAAATACGATAGAGACTTAATCAATCAGTTGCAATCGATAGGACCACAAACTGAAGCTATATCTGATGGTTCTGATTCTGAGTTTGATATCAAATATCATCACAGTTATACGAAGATCGCAGTGGCACATCAGATTACAGTTGAATTGAGGAATGATTTTCAACTTCGAAGTGACTAGTTTATTCCTTTTCGGAAACAAGAAGTGCAATAGACGAGTGAATTTCAAGAACTCAGTCGCTTAGTTCCAGAGAAGAATAGAACTGACATAGAATCATACCAGACTTTGAGCATTTCTTCAAGTAGGTGGTCGGGTACACGAAATCACGTTCTTATTTCGATTTTCTAGCTGTCGATGATTTCGAGATTTCAAAAAATGTCGTAAAATTTTATTCGAATGTAGAACATGTGCTCTCACAATAGTGCTGAGAAGCTTACTCGTTTTTTGGATCATAGAGGACAAAGTAATGCTTCTATAACCTTGTGATTATGATATATATCCATAAAGATTATCGATAACAAATTATGTTGAAAAAACAGTAGGTTTCGTGTAGAAAGGCTAGAGCTCAGTTGAAGATAAACTTGTACTTTCCACTCTTATTCAAAGATCAGAAAATTCGTACAATCATACAATATATCATCCTCCATCAACAACATTACCTATCAGAACACTTAATGTGATCACCACGTTCACTATAGGCATACCTATGTGTTCCATTTCCTGAACCAGACTTCCTGCCTAACCCTAGACAAGATATTCGTAAGATATCGAGGAATCCAGGTCATGAGGAAAGACGTGGTTTTTCTGAGAATAAGCCGAAACAATGGCCAGCACAGAATAGAAGAACGTCTCCGATTCGAAGAGAGCCAGCGAGAGCCGTAGACCGACCGGCAAACATTTCACAAAACCAACCCCCGCGACCTTTGCCAGAAAGAACCCAACAGCCGACATGACGTACAGATAGCCTTTGTTGGAACTGTGGAGAACACGGGCACACCAGATTCACGTGTAGGAACCCACCTAGGAGATTCTGCTCGGGGAGCTGGAGACAGTGACTCTTATCGAGAGATTGCTGCCGTCGCCCTGGACAAGCCCCGGTTTCAACCCCGATACCCACAAGCTCGAATAACACAGCAGAGATGTCTCTCGTGACTGCGAGGAAGAACAGGAGACACCAGATTACGACTCACGGTTCGGGTAGGCCCTACATGCCTGGAAGCATTGTTAGATACAGGAGCTTAACGATCATTTCTGGGCGATAGTACAGCGGAAACAGGCCGACGACTGTGGTGGACAGTTACTAAAGCAAACACCGACCTGGCCCGTTTGGCAAATGGAAATTTGGTGGTTCGTTATAACGACAAAATGGTAGCCTTCCTGGTAGGGTCTCATTTTACGAATCCCAAAGACGATAGACGCACATTGCTTTTCCGTAGCTGAATACTTTCTCTCGAGTTCATTTAGTGTCCTTTTTTTTTATCGATTGGAGCGCACGAAAGGGAATCCCTATGCCACCACACGATCTTGTCCATCGATCTTTTGTATCAATGCGGCTCCCAGACCCACATCTGAGACATCGGTTTGAAGATAGAAGGTGTTTGGGGAATCAGGATTGACCAGCACTGGGGACATCGTCAGGGCTATCTTCAAAGTGTCAAATGCTTCCCGTTGGCGAATTGTCCATTCCCATTTGGTTTGTTTCCGTAGTAGCTGATTTAGAGGTGCCGCTATACGAGCATAGTCCTCAATGAACCTTCTGTACCAAGAGGTCACGCCCAGAAAGCCTCTCAGCATTTTGAGATTCCGGAGTGGCGGTATTTCTAGGATTGATCTCACCTTATCTGGGTCCGTCTTCATGTCTCCTTGGCAGACTACATGTCCTAGGTATTCCAGCTCCTGCTTACAAAAATGACATTCGTCTGAATTTATTAACGAATTTGCTGCGTACAGTCTCTCGAAAACAATTTTCAGGTGTTCCATATTTTCTTATGATAACTTGCTGACGATTATTATGTCATCTAGGTATGCGAATGTGAACGACAGTTCTGGGCCGATTACCCTATCCAGGAGTCGCTGGAACGTACTAGGGGCTGCATGCAGCCCAAACGAAAGGACCATGAACTGGAAAAGTCCTCTTCCTGGGACAGTGAACGCAGTGACTGGTTCACTTTCTTCTGCCAGGGGAATCTTTCAATATCCATCTTTGAGTCTGTGATTCAAGATACGTTTCACTACGCCACTAGTTTCACACCGCCCCCGTCCCCGTTCTCACCCAGGTTCCGTATCTCCCGGCCATATGAGATCATTTCAGTTTCATCCAACTCGTGCCTGTGATTTTGAACACGTTTCACTACGCAACTAGAATCACACCGCCCCCGCCCCCTCTTTATTGATTCCAGAATTATCTCTGATACTGTGTACGATATCCCGGTATTTTCAACAAGACTGGACTCGTGCCTGTGATTTCAGACATGTTTCACTACGCTACTAGAATATCACCGCCTCCGCCGCCTCTCTATTGATTCTCGAATTATTATTCGTCCTGTGTAAGAAATCCCGGTATTTTCAACAAGGCTGGACTCGTACATGTGATTTTAGACACGTTTCACTACGCTACTAGGATCACACCGCATCCGCCGCCTCTCTATTGATTCCTGAATTATCTCCAGTCCTGTGTAGGATATCTCGATATTATCAACAAGGCTGGACTCGTGCTTGTGATTTCAGACACGTTTCACTACGCTACTAGAATCACAGCGCCCCTGCCGCCTCTCTACTGATTCTCGAATTATCCTTGGTCCTGTGTAGGATATTTCGGTATTTTCAACAAAGCTATACTCGCGCCTGTGATTCCCGACACGTTTGACTACGATACTAGGATCACTCCGCCCCTGCCGCCTCTTCATTGATTTCCGAATTATCTTCAGTCTTGTGTGGGATATTTTGGTATTTTCAGCTAGGTCTCACTAGTACCTGTGATTTTCGACACGTTTCACTACTCTACTAGAATCACAACGCCCCCGCCGCCTCTCTACCGATTCCCGAATTATCCTCGAACCTGTGTAGGATATCTCGGTATTTTCAATAAGGCCCTGCTAGTACCTGTGATTTTAGACACGTTCCACTACGATACTAGAATCACCCTATCCCCGCCGCCTCTCAATTGTTCCTAAAATTATCCTCGGAGATTGCTGCCGTCGCCCTGGACAAGCCCCGGTTTCAACTCCGATACCCACAAGCTCGAATTACGCAGCAGAGATGTCTGTCGTGACTGTACCTCTGCGAGGAAGAACAGGAGACACCAGATTACGACTCACGGTTCGGGTAGGCCCTACATGCCTGGAAGCATTGTTAGATACAGGAGCTGAACGATCATTTCTGGGCGATAGTACAGCGGAAACAGGCCGACGACTCGGGTGGACAGTTACTAAGGCAAACACCGACCTGGCCCGTTTGGCAGATGATACAGAGGTGACAATTTCCGAGGCTCAGATGGTGCATGAAAGAATAAAGGAATTCGAATTCAGTGGAATTTTCCTGAAGGAAATGGCAGGCCATATTAGATTTCAACCAATGAAGGATGATCCTAGACCAGGACACTTCTAGTCAAGACGATACATCACCAGTGTTAGCTCAAGTTTCGCAAAATAATGCAGAGGTCATAATTCGAGATTTTCTGGAAAACTACAACAGTTCAAACGTCCTCGAGAAGTAACTCACCTGACCGAACACCGTATACGACTGAAGGAAACTACTCCAATCAAGCAGAGGTATCGCCCGAGAAATCCAGCCATACAAGCAATAATCAACCAAGAGGTGGATAAAATTCTGGCCGAAGGAGTAATAGAGACGTCAGACAGCCCGTGGAGTAGTTCGATCGTGGTTGTACGGAAGAAAGATGGTCGCTACTGTTTCTGTGTGGATTTCCAAAAAATCAACGAGGTGTCTGAAAAGGATGCTTATCCTCTTCCGCAGATCAATGCGATTCTGGATCAACTAAGAGAGGCTAGATATATCCCCACTCTGGACCTCAAAGATGGATATTGCAGATTCCCCTGGCAGAAGAGAGTAAACCAGTCACTGCGTTCACTGTCCCAGAAAGAGGACTATTTCAGTTCACGGTCCTTCCGTTTGGGCTGCATGCAGCCCCTAGTACGTTCTAGCGACTCCTGGATAGGGTGATCGGCCCAGTACTGTCGTTCGCATTTGCATACCTAGATGACATGATGATCGTCAGTAAGTCATTACAAGAAAATATGGAACACCTAAAAATTGTTTTCGCGAGACTGCACGCAGCAAATTCGTTGATAAATCCAGACAAATGTCATTTTTGTGAGCAAGAGCTGAAATACCTAGGACATGTAGTCTGCCAAGAAGGCATGAAGACGAACCCAGATAAGGTGAAATTCATCCTAGAAATACCGCCACCTTGGAATCTCAAAATGCTGAGAGGCTTTCTGGGCGTGACCTCTTGCTACAGAGGATTCATTAAGGACTATGCTTGTATAGCGGCACCCCTAAATCAGCTACAACGAAAACTAACCAAATGAGAATGTACAATCCGCCAACAGGAAGCATTTGACACTTTGGAGATAGCCTTGACGATGTCCCCAGTGCTGGTCAATTCTGATTTCTCAAGAACCTTCTATCTTCGAACCGATGCCTCAGATGTGGGCCTGGAAGCCGTATTGATACAAATGATCGATGAACAAGACCGTGTGGTGGCTCATGCTAGTAGGACACTAAATGAAGTCGCAAGAAAGTATTCAGCTACGGAAAAGGAATGTGCGGCCATCGTCTTTGGGATTCGTGAAATGAGACCCTACCTGGAAGGCTACCATTTTGTCGTTATAACGGACCACCAAAGTTTGCGATGGATCAATTCAATAGACTCACCTACAGGACGAATAGCGAGATGGGCCCTTGAGTAATAACAATACGACTTCGAAGTCAAGTACCGCAAAGGAGTACTCAATGAAGTGGCAGATGCCCTTTTCAGACAACCGTTACCAGAAGAAATGCTAGAGGAAGAGGCGGAGGTTATGCTCATCGCGGGAGCCGAGGAATGCGAATGATATAGTCGTTTAATGAGGGAAGTCCAAGAGGATTTGAAAAAACATCAAGATTTTTGTATCGTTGAAGGACAACTATATCATCATTTCTGGGACCGAAACGCGATCAACGAACCAGATTTCACCCCCGAGTGGAAGTTGTGTGTGCCAACACCCATGAGGATAATTATCATGCAAGAAAATCATGACGCTCCAACCGCAGGACACCTAGGGGTATGTAAGAATATCACACGCATCACGAGGAAATATCACTGGCCAAAAATGATGAAGAAGATCGCTCAGTACGTACGCAGTTGCCAGAACTGTCAACGATACAAACCCGAGCAAATACAATTGCCAGGAAGAATGCAACCAGCCACGTATCGCGGTCCTTGGGATACAGCCGCAGTAGAAATCGTAGGAATTTGAGGAGCTGCTGGAAACATATGGCGTCCGGCACCAGTTGACACCCTCCTACACGCCACAATGTAACTCAGTTGAGAGACCGAACCGAGTATTGAAGACAATGATAGAACAATACATAGCACTGCAGACTGGTTAGGGAAAGGTGTTTCCGATTTTTCCTGAAGAGAAAAGTTGTTTGAGTCCTTGGGATGAAGAAGACGTTTTTATTTTGGAAAATTTTTGTTTCCAGATGTCTCCTAACCAAAAAATCTTTCTGCAGTGCCAGCCCTTCTTGGGCGTCGAGGCCCAACTCAAAATTGGATACCATCCAAAAGAAAAAATAAAAATTTTTAACAGTGCATCACGGGGCTGGGTGCGCATGCTCCTGCTCCCAGTTCCGTTTGGCGCGTTGCCGTCTCTGATGGCGCCTGCGTGCTGCCACCGGGAGTTCAGGGGTCGGTACCCTCTTAGGGGGTGACTCTGCCTCTTGCGAATCTTCCTCTCTCGCACGGAAGGGTAGGGTGTCATCGACACTCGCGACCTCCTTATGTGAACCAAATTCTACTTCGATTTTTCGGAGGGTGTCGAAATCCACCAGCTCCAGGCCGTCCGAGTCAGGTGATGACTCCTTCGGGAACTCCACTGACATCACGGTTCTCTCTCTTTTCACATCTTGTGGCCATTCGGCAATAATTTCGAATTCCTAGTCGGAAGTCGTGTGCTTCTGCTCTGCTGTTTTCTTGCCTTCTACAAGCACAATATTTTGGACTATCTGGATCTGAGGCGGTTTGGCGGCCTGTCTGGGTCGCAGTCTCTCTGGATAGCATTCGTCCCGGTACGCCATCGCTCTTTGGTTGGCGTTCAGCGCCCAGTACCCTTGCTCCACATTATGAATGGCGTCCCGATACATGAAGCCAGTACGGCTGCTTGGATTGTCGAGGTCGAACTCCATCTCTCACACGGTCGACGATAGACTGGCAAGCACCTGTCGGTGCGTGTTGTTTCATATGCCCAGCGACTCCTCCTCTACCTCCGTTGAAATACGTGCGCGGGCACTCGCCACTTCCATCGCACCGTATCCCCTTCACTATTGGTACCGTAAGGTCATCCGTTCTTGTGGCACGCAGACTTATCGATGTTGCCAACGTTGCCATCTTTCCTCGGGTTTCAAATTCCGTGAATACCCAAACTTCTACCCTAATCTTCTTATTTCCTTTTCGCACCCAGCTGGGGAATAGATTATTGAGCGTACTGGTTTGATGTCTTCGACATGGGCGGTTATTGGCCGTCCTCCCTTCAAGGGTCGTAGTCAAAAAACTACAGGTGAGTCTACTCTCATCTACCGGTGAGGACCTTCAAATTTTGGTGCGAGTTTGGCGTTGAAATGTTGTGCGGCCAAAGATAGGTGATGTGTGCGGCACATCACTAGGTCACCCCATCGCGGGGACCGTAGGTTATGATATTCGGTCTGTACTTCGGTTGCTCTGGTTAGATTTCTTAGTGCCAGTTCATGTAGATCCGATAGTTTCTTCAGTCTCTCAACAAACCGGTCTGGTGCTTCTTCGATACTAGGAATTTCCTCCTGCAGCCGTGGTCCCAGAGGGACTAGCTTACGGCCAAAATTCATCATAGCCGGTTTATATCCTGTGGATTCCTGCACTGCTGTGTTGATAGCGAATTTCAATTTCGGTAACCAGCGATCCCATGTTTGTTGTTCTCCCTCGGTGTATTGTGCTATCATTGTTTTCAATACTCGGTTCGTTCTCTCAACTGGGTTACATTGTGGCGTGTAGGGGGGTGTCAACTGGTGCCGGACGTCATATGTTACCTGCAGCTCCTCAAATTCCTCACTGACAAGTTGCCTGCCATTATCAGTGATTATCACTCTGAGTTCTCCAAAGTTTGAGAAAATCTTTCCATTCATCGCTTCGCAGACTACTTTTGCGGTAAAAGATCGGACTGGTCTGCATTCCACCCACTTGGTGAAACGATCAAGAAAGACTATGAAATACGCATTTTCCTCCTTCGAGCGAAGTAATGGCCCTACGATATCCACTGCGACTGTATCCCAAGGACCGCGATACGTGGCTGGTTGCATTCTTTCTGGCAATTGTCTTTGCTCAGGTTTGTATCGTTGACAGTTCTGGCAACTGCGTACGTACTGGGCGATCTCCTTTACCATTTTTGGCCAGTGATATTTCCTCATGATGCGTGTGATAGTCTCACATACCCCTAGAAGTCCTGCGGTTGGAGCATCATGATTTTCTTGCATGATCATTATCCTCATGGGTGTTGGCACACACAACTTCCATTCGGGGGTGAAATCTGGTTCGTTGATCTAGTTCCGGTCCCAGAAATGATGATATAGTTGTCCTTCAACGATACAAAAATCTGAATGTTTATCCAAATCCTCTTGGACTTTCCTCATGAGACGACTATACCATTCGCATTCCCCGGCTTCCCCGATAAGCATAACCTCCGCCTCTTCCTCTGGAATTTTTTCTGGTGACGGTTGTCTGGAAAGGGCATCTGCCACTTTATTGAGTACTCCTTTGCGGTACTTGACTTCGAAGTCGTATTGTTGTAACTCGAGGGCCCATCTCGCTATTCGTCCTGTAGGTGAGTCTATTGAATTGATCCATCGCGAAATTTGGTGGTCCGTTATAACGACAAAATGATAGCCTTCCTGGTAGGGTCTCATTTTACGAATCCCAAAGACGATGGACGCATATTCCTTTTCCGTAGCTGAATACTTTTTCTCGAGTTCATTTAGTGTCCCACTAGCATAAGCCACTACACGATCTTGTCCATCAATCTTTTGTATCAATGCGGCTCCTAGACCCACATCTGAGACATCGGTTTGAAGATAGAAGGTGTTTGGGGAATCAGGATTGACCAGCCCTGGAGACATCGTCAGGGCTATCTTCAAAGTGTCAAATGCTTCCCGTTGGCGGATTGTCTATTCCCATTTGGTTTGTTTCCGTAGTAGCTGATTTAGAGGTGCCGCTATACGAGCATAGTCCTCAATGAACCTTCTGTACCAAGAGGTCACGCCCAGGAAGCCTCTCAGCATTTTGAGATACCGGAGTGGCGGTATTTCTAGGATGGATTCCACCTTATCTGGGTCCGTCTTCATGTCTTCTTGGCAGACTTCATGTCCTAGGTATCCTAGCTCCTGCTTACAAAAATGACATTTGTCTGAATTTATCAACAAATTTGCTACGTACAGTCTCTCGAAAACAATTTTCAGGTGTTCCATATTTTCTTGTGATATCTTGCCGACGATTATCATGTCATCTAGGTATGCGAATGTGAACGACAGTTCTGGGCCGAATACCCTATCCAGTAGTCGCTGACAGTGAACGCAGTGACTGGTTAACTCTCTTCTGCCAGGGGAATCTTTCAATATCCATCTTTTAGTCTGTAATTCAAGATACGTTTCACTACGCCACTAGTTTCACACCGCCGCCGTCCCCGTTCTCACCCAGGTTCCGTATCTCCCGGCCATATGAGATTATTTCAGTTTCATCCAACTCGTGCCTGTGATTTAAGACACGTTTCACTACGCTACTAGAATCACACCGCCCCCGCCGCCTCTTTATTGATTCCAGAATCATTTCCAGTCCTGTGTAGGAAATTCCGGTATTTTCAACAAGACTGGACTTGTGCCTGTGATTTTAGACACGTTTCACTACGCTACTAGAATAACACCGCCTCCGGCGCCTCTCTATTGATTCTCGAATTATTATTTGTCCTGTGTAAGAAATTCCGGTATTCTCAACAAAGCTGGACTCGTGCATGTGATTTAAGACACGTTTCACTACGCTACTAGGATCACACCGCATCCGCCGCCTCTCTATTGATTCCTGAATTATCTCCAGTCCTGTGTAGGATATCTCGATATTTTCAACAAGGCTGGACTCGTGCTTGTGATTTTAGACACGTTTCACTACGCTTCTAGAATCACAGCGCCCCTGCCGCCTCTCTACTGATTCTCGAATTATCCTTGGTCCTGTGTAGGATATTTCGGTATTTTCAATAAAGCTATACTCGCGCCTGTGATTCCCGACACGTTTCACTACGATACTAGGATCACTCCGCCTCTGCCGCCTCTTCATCAATTTCCGAATTATCTTCAGTCTTGTGTGGGATATTTTGGTATTTTCAGCTAGGTACCACTAGTACCTGTGATTTTAGACACGTTTTACTACGCTACTAGAATCACAACGCCCCCGCCGCCTCTCTACCGAATCACGAATTATCCTCGAACCTGTGTAGGATATCTCGGTATTTTCAACAAGGCCGTGCTAGTACTTGTGATTTTAGACACGTTTCACTACGATAACAGAATCACCCCATCCCCGCCGCCTCTCTATTGTTTCTAAAATTATTCTTGGACCTGCGTCGAATATTTCGATTCATTCTACGAGGCCCAATAATTTCCTGTGATTCTAGACACGCTTTTTCACGATACTGAAATCACTCCGCCCTGTCGCCACTCTATTGAATCCAGAATTATCTTCGGTTCTGTGTGAGGTGTTTCGGTGTTTTCAGCTAGGTCGTTCTCGTACCTGTGATTCTAGAACATTTTACTATGCTACTAGGATCACACCACCCCCGCCGCCTCTTTATTGATTCCCGGATTATCCTCAGTCCCGTGTAGGATATCTCGATGTTTCAACTAGGCCGTAACTCGTGCCTGTGATTCTAGACACGTTTCACTACGATACTAGAATCACACCGCCTCCACCGCCCCTATATTGGTCCCGAATTATCCTCAGTATTGCGTCGGGTATTTCGATTCTCTCTACGAGGCTTTATTATTTTCTGTGGTTCTAGATACGTTTCACTACGGAATTAGAACCACGCCGCCTCCACTGCCCCTCTTCTGATCCCGAAATCATCTCGAGTCCTGTTTCGAATATTTCGGTATTTTCTACGAGACCATACTACTCCCCGTGATTCTAGATACGTTTCAGTACGAAACTAGAATCACTCCGCCTCCACCGCCCCCTTACTGATCTCAGTATTATCCCTAGTAGACATTCAGACTGAGATTTTTTTGATTGTTGAAACGCTAGCAGTTAGGTCGAACTGCACCACACGAATTAGTCATCATCGCCGAGTGCCCTGGAGATTCCCTAGGAAGCGAACCAGGTTCCTGAGTTGGAGTTGTTGCAGCCTACGAAGCCATCGAGAGGAAGAGTATCTCGAAAAGCCGCTAATGATATAAATGGAATAAATAGAGTACACCTCAACATTTTAGGAATAGGAAATGAATTCAGTCATCTATCGTTAACATCTAGTCTTTCGATTTCACCAAATCTGACAGTAAATTAAAGAAAACCTGAATCCTGGACGTTCTCGTCTGTGCTGATCTAATCCCGCAGACAAAAACATCACAAGCATATATGTTCGCAACGATCATATAAGACGACATCGAAGCGGGTATAACGCACGCAACAGGCAGAACGCGAAACTTCGACTTCGACTATGTTTTTTTCTTAACTTTGCATTCTAGCATCTTGAATGCCCATTCAAGAAGTATATATGACAGCTCATTATATGCGAGTGGAGTACTATACTTTTTCATATCCACCAAAAAAACTTCGATTCAAACAATCAAGAGTCGGTAAACCGGCGGGTTCGCCAAAACTTCGAATTTATCAATGTTGATTATAAGTCGGTTATACATCTTATAGGAAGACATTGTCTAGTGTTTTCTGAATCACACTGTAACTTCACATTCTAGCATCTGACATGCCTACAGTAATTGCAGATACGATCGCACTGACCATATGGGACGACTTCGAAGGACATACAACGAGAACAACAGGCGAGTGAAGATACTTCGACAACATCAGTCCGCATACCGTATCTCTGTATTCTATCATCTCGAATGGATACCTCTGTAGCATATGAATCCGCAACTATTATATGAGACGACATCGAAGCGGGTATAACGCACACAACAGGCAGAACAGGAAACTTCGACCCGACTATGCATACACTGTTGCTCTGCATTCTAGCATCTGACATGCCAACAGCTATAGCAGATACGATCGCACTGACCATATAAGATAACTTCGAGGAACATATAACGAGAACAATTGACAAGTGAAGATACTTCGACATCAGTCTGCACACTGTATCTCTGTATGAATACCTGTGTAGCATGGTAGTTCGCAACGATCGTATGAGACAACATCAAATTGGGTATAACGCACACAACTGGCAGAACAAGAAACTTCGACTTCGACTATGTCTACACTGTTACTTCGCATTCTAGCATCTGACATGCCTACAGTTATTGCAGATGCGATCGCACTGACCATGTGAGACGACTTTGAAGGACTTATAACGAGAACAATAGGCGAATAAAGATACTTCGACAACATTACTCCGCACACTGTATCTCTGTATTCTATCATCTCAGGTGGATACCTTTGGAGCATATCAGTTCGCAACGATCATTTGAGACGACATCAAAACGAAAATGACGCATAAAATAGAGAACAAGAAACTTGGACTATGTTTACACTGTGGCTCTAAATTCTATCATCTGACATGCCTACAGATGAAACAGATACGATCGCACTGACCATATGGAAAGACTTTGAAGGACATATAACGAGATTGATAGGCAAGTAAGGATACTTCGACAACATCAGTCTGCACACTGTTTCTCTGTATTTTATCATCTCACATAGATACCTCTGGAGCATATCAGTTCGCATCGATCATATGAGACGACATCAAAAAGGGTATAACGCACACAAATGGCAGAACAAGAAACTTCGACTATATTTACACTGTAACTTTGCATTCTAGCATCTGACATGCCTACAGTTATAGCAGATACGATCGCACTGAACATATAGGACGACTTCAGAAGACATATAACGAGAACAATAGGCAAGTGAAGATACTTCGACAACATCAGTCTGCACACTGTATCACTGTATTATATAATCTCACATAGATACCTCTGTAGCTTATATGTTAGCAACGATCATATGAGACGACATTGAAGCAAGTATAACGCACACAACAGGCAGAACGAGAAACTTCGACTCCGACTATGTTTACACTGTAACTCAGCATTCCGGCATCTGACATGCTTGAAGCTATAACAGATACGATCGCACTGACCGAATAAGACGACTTCGAAGGACATATAACAAGAACAATAGGCAAAAAGAGAGAGTTCTACAACATCAGTCTGCACACTGTATGTATTGTATCATCTCACAAAGATTCCTCTGAAGCATAATTATATGTTCGCAACGATCATATAAGACGACATCGAAGCGGGTATAACGCACACAACAGGCAAAACAATAAACTTCGTTTTCGACTATGTTTACACTGTAACTCCACATTCTAGAATCTGACATGCCTATAGCTATAGTAGATACGATCGCACTGACCATATAAGATGACTTCGAAGGACATATAACGAGTACAATAGGAAAGTGAAGATACTTCGAGTACATCAGTCTGCACGCTGTATCTCTGTATTCTATCACCTCTCATGGATTCCTCTGGAGCATATCAGTTCGCATCGATCATATGAGACGACATCAAAACGGGTATAACGCACACAACAGGCAGAACAAGAAACTTCGACTCCGACTATGTTTACACTGTAACTCCGCATTTTTGCATCTGACAGCAATAGCAGATACGATCGCACTGACCATATGAGACGACTCCGAAGGACATATAACGAGAACAATAGGCAAATGAAGATACTTCAACAACATCAGTCTGCACACTGTATCTCTGTATTCTATCATCTCAAATGGATACCTTCGGAGCATGGTAGTTTGCAACGATCATATGAGTTGACATTGAATCGGATATAACGCACACAACAGGTAGAACAGGAAACTATGACTTCGAATATGTTCACTTCGTAACTTTGCATTTCAGCATCAAACGATCGCACTGACCATATAAGACAACTTCGAAGGACATATAACGAGAACAATAGGCAAGTGAAGAATCTTCCAATATCCATCTTTGAGTCTGTGATTCAAGATACGTTTCACTACGCCACTAGTATCACACCGCCCCCGTCCCCGTTCTCACCCAGGTTCCGTATCTCCCGGCCATATGAGATTATTTCAGTTTCATCCAACTCGTGCCTGTGATTTAAGACACGTTTCACTACGCTACTAGAATCACACCGCCCCCGCCGCCTCTTTATTGATTCCAGAATTATCTCCAGTTCTGTGTAGGAAATTCCGGTATTCTCAACAAGACTGGACTCGTGCCTGTGATTTTAGACACGTTTCACTACGCTACTAGAATAACACCGCCTCCGGCGCCTCTCTATTGATTCTCGAATTATTTTTGGTCCTGTGTAAGAAATTCCGGTATTTTCAACAAGGCTGGACTCGTGCATGTGATTTAAGACACGTTTCACTACGCTTCTAGGATCACACCGCATCCGCCGCCTCTCTATTGATTCCTATATTATCTCCAGTCCTGTGTAGGATATCTCGATATTTTCAACAAGGCTGGACTCGTGCTTGTGATTTTAGACACGTTTCACTACGCTTCTAGAATCACAGCGCCCCTGCCGCCTCTCTACTGATTCTCGAATTATCCTTGGTCCTGTGTAGGATATTTCGGTATTTTCAATAAAGCTATACTCGCGCCTGTGATTCCCGACACGTTTCACTACGATACTAGGATTATAACAACTCTTTTGATGTTTTGGAAAAGAAAAAGATTTTTATTTGTTATAGGCACGGCAGCTCGTTTGTTTGGGAGCAGGTCGTGAGTTAGTTCTTTTTATAGGTAACTAGTGGGGTTATCCTTTTGTCAGGCGCCACTCAGTTTTCACAGCTGAATTACTGAGAAAAAAATCCAAGATATAAATATAAGCCAAAATAACTGTTAATGATTTATTCACCTTAACATGCCAACAATAGGTATTCAAAATGGTGGTAAATATGTTCTATGATTATACTCAGTACAAGGGTAGACTTCCCTTCATATAGGCCTATACTTTGGGTTCACAGAGTCTCTAACAGACCCAATAATTCTATTACCTGTAAAATCCGATCTTAGACTGTTATATGTTAGCTACAAGTGTTCAAATATCTCATGACATTAGACAGTGAAAAATAACTATTTAAATGTCCTCAGACAGGGAAAAAAATATGTAGATCAAATGTCCTCAGACAGGGAAAAAAATATGTAGATTAAATGTCCTCAGACAGGAAAAAATATGCAATTGAAATGTCCTCAAGACAGGGAAAAAAGTATATATGGAATATTCTGACCTTAGCTGCAAGTTCTGGATTTTGAACCATGAGATTCCAACTGTGGTCCACTAGATCTCACTACCTGGATGAACAAAGACACTCCTCCCTCAGTCGGCGGTAGGGGTTAGGTGTGCTAGGAAAACTGGATCCCCACACAGTTGACAGGAGCCACAACCACCTGGAGACCTGGGCACTTGGTCTATTTCAGGGCAACTGGATTCTGCACTGCAACTCTGGCTGACGGGTCCACAGGCTACCACCAGGGCAAGCTCTTCCTACCATCCAAGCTGGACCAGGACGTCTCACTATCTGACTGGGCTCTGGGAGTTCAGGCTCCAAAGTAACAAAATCCTAGGGATGAAGGATCAATCAACCGTACCGGGAGTCTGGACTCCCCCAGACTTCCTGTCAGAAGTCAGGATCACTGGCTATCTAAACCAGAGAAGGGCTGCTAGGGACTTGCACTGTTGGCAGCAAGGATTCTGCCAGAAATTCCAGGCTGTCGGGTCCTATAGATGCCCAGAGACAGACACAAGAAATCACCAGGGTCTTGCTTCCACCTTCAAGTGTGTTGGTGACTCAGGCTTCAAAGCACGAAGATCCCTCAGGTGCCTCAACCATTGAAAAAAGTGTCCAAGTGATGTCCAAACAGTGAAGTCCAGAAAACAGTTCAAGATTTCTAAATGCCCATAGTTGATGAATGATCCGATTTTTAGTGATCCATCCAGTTAACAGTGTTGATTGATAAAATTCAAGTCCAGAAACATGCCATGTGGTCAACAGAAAATGAAGTTTATATCTTCCACATCTGTACCCCCTGCTCCCCTGTATAAGGCCGTGATATCTGAAATGTAGATACCCCATCGAATATCATCCACACAAAAAGAGATTCAATATTTCTTACCTTCCTATCGGAAAGGCCTAACACAAAAATAGGTGTCCACCACCTGACCTGTTCGCACGAGAGCCAAAATCAAAAAGGGCTTCATTTTGCTTCAACACATGAAACCTTTTCGCAGGAGAAGGAATCAGCAAGAAGGATGAATAAACGGAAATTGCTCAAATAACAAGTTTCCGTGATTCAGAGCACTTTTGATCTATTCAAAAAAAATAATACAAACCAAAATCCGTCTCTGCGCAATGTCAATCTAGCCACCCAAATAATATGATTCAAGTCAAATTCAGGGATGCAACTTGAAAGAAATATTAAATATCGATCCTGACATCGATAGTCGATACGATAGTCGATACATTAGTCGATTCAACCGTCGATACAAAATTGCGAATATCCCTGCACCATTACAGGCCACTGCCACTGAACGCGACAAACAGTCTTCTACTGGCAAGAGACTATGATGTAAACAACAATATTGATGAGCATCTGACAAATGTGCAAGATTTGTTAAGAAGTGGACTAAAATAACCCAACAGTCATCCAGTCATGGACATTGAAAATGAAGACATTTAACAAGATGAAATTACAAAGTACCTTAAAACCTAGAAAAGAAATCATTGAGTTACGCAGTGCATCTCTACAAAGCTTCCTCATTACCTATTTTCAGAATTCACACTATGGAACATGAAAAGGCAAATCTTCATGTTACATTCACCCCCTTCCTCGGATATAAAAAATAGGCATTGAAAGATGACTATTTTTTATACTCGGAATCTATATGTACAGACAAAAAATTCTTAATATTAAATTGAGCTCAATTTTCCTATTTACTAATTCCTATCATCTATGAATTGAGGCTAAGCTTAATTCAACCTACAATCTACCTTAACTTGTATCTACAATGGTATGTACAAATCACTTTCATGATGTGTTCAGTAACCTCTTCATGATCATGATTCCTACTAATCGTCACATGCAGATTCCTCATCACTATGGATTGTGGAGACATCAGTAAGTGATCCATGATATGGTTTTAAATCCTGAACATGCCAAGTTCCGGCGTCTGAGCCATCTTGGTACTTCAAAACATATACTAGTTTTGATTTTTTCTTTGCCACTGTACAAAGAGTGTAGCGTGGAGCTAACTCTTGAGCAAAACTGTTAGCAGCATTTCAGAGGACCCGGTTCCTCTTCCAAACCTTGTCTCCTACGAAAAATTCTATGTCCCTCCTTCGTAAATTATAATATTTAGCATTCCTTTTATATGATAAATTCAATTTATTTTGAACATCCTCAAAAATGTCAGATAAATTACCTAAGTTCTGAGCCCATCGCTCTCTACTGGTTGTATCTAATTGTACCTCTCCTTTTCCATAATATTTTCCTGAACAGGGAACCTCACGTCCGAAATTCAAAAAGGCAGGGCTGTAACCTGTCACATCGTGTACCGCAGTTCTCATAGCATATGCTATTCTAGGCAACTCTTTATCCCATGTTTTATGATTTCCATTTACATAACTCCGGACTGCTGTACAGATGGTACGGTTTGCTCGTTCTACATAGTTAGCCTGAGGATGGTAATATGGCGTATATCGAAACGTAGACTCATAGTCCTGAACAAGTTTTTTTATGGATTTACTAATGAGTTGTCTGCCATTATCACATACTATGTGCTGAGGCACTCCATAAACTAGGAAAACATCATTTTCTAAAAATTTTATTATACTGCTAGAAGTAGCATTTCTTAAAGGACAAATCAACGGATATTTAGTAAACCAGTCAGATACTACTAAAATGTATTGCATCTCTCCTCATCTTTGGCCAATAGTACGTAAGAGCAACTCTAGTATATGTTTTGTGGTAACCTGCATGTGAGGCAGTACTAGGATCATGACATGAAGATATTATTTGTTTTCTTTGACTCTTGGGAACCAACAACTTCCACTCAGAAACGTTAGAGTCCATATCTAATTCTGACGGGATTAACTTGTATACATAACCTTCTTTTACAGACCATTGTGGATACTCATCAGGTTTATGTAGAATTTTTGTGCGAATGTTCTCATAAAATGAATCTAACTTAGTTAAATCAATATCTAAGGAAATGCAATTTTCATTCATCACACAAATGTCTTCAGACACACTCAATTTCTCAGAGTCTTCCAAAGGTGAATCAACTGGACTACGAGATAAAATGTCAGGAATTACATTCGATGCTCCTTTGATATAAGCAATGTCAAAATCAAACTGGCTGAGCCGAACACTCCAGCGAGCAAGTCTGCCTGTGGGATTTTTCATTTTAAAAAACCATTTAAGGGATGCATGATCACTAACAAGAGTAAATTTTACTCCTTCCACATATGGACGAAATTTCTCGCAGGCAAAAATACAAGCTAAGGTTTCCTTCTCAGTTGTGCTGTAGTTTCTTTCACTTTTAGACAAACTTCTTGGAGCATAAGCTATCACCTTTTCCACATTATTTTGATTTTGAGTGAGTACACCACCTAAACCGGTGTCTGATGCATCACATTGTATTACAAATGGTGAAGAAAAATCTGGGCTAGCCAAGACAGGTGCAGATACTAATGCATTTTTTATATTCTGAAAAGCTTTATCTGCTTCCTCAGACCATTTTATCTTTTGTCCTTTTTTCTTATTTTTCAAAAGATCATTTATAGGTGACATTAATGTTGAGAACTGTGGGATGAACCTCCTATACCAACTACATAAGCCAGTGAATCTTTTTACTTCTGTAGTGTTTGTTGGTCTAGGAAAATTCACCATAGCTAGAACTTTTGAAGAATCTGTTTTCAACCCAAATTTATCTTTACTTGAGTGAAGATTTAAAAAATTCGCATTTATTAATATCGACTGTGAGGTTTGCTTCTTTCAACCGCTTTGACACTTCTCTGAGTAATTGAATGTGTTCTTGAAAGGTTGAACTAATAATGATTGCATCATCTAAGTAAACAAATACGTTAGGTTCCATCTCTGGATCAAAAATGGCGTCCATTAGTCTCTGTTGGCATTGAGCAGCATTGGAAAGACCAAAAGGCATGACATTAAAATGAAAAAGGCCCCTCCCAGGGACAGAAAATGCAGTCTCTTCCTTAGATTCATCATCCAAGGGAATCTGCCAAAATGCACTTTTTAAATCAATGGATGAGATGTAATTTGCCTTGCCTAACAATGATAAAATTCTATCAACTACAGGAAGAGGATAGCTGTCTTTCTTAGTGAGCAAATTCAACTTACGTCCATCAAAGCAGAAACGAAATTCTCCATTAGCCTTTTTTACCAACAGTACTGGAGATGACCATTCACTACTGGATGGTTCAACTACATTTAGAGCTAACATATTGTCTAATTCCTTATTTTAATGACCTAGCATATAAGGTGACATCAAATACTGCCGTTGCTTGACAGGTTGAGCATCTTCAGTTTCAATATGGTACGTCAGTTTATTAGTTCTCCCCAATTGACCATCTTTAGATAATTTTTTAAATTCTGCAATAACCTCATTAACTACAATCTTCTGGTCTCGGGACATATCGTCTAGACTTTTAACTTGATCAGTTGTGAATGACATGTCACTATTTAATCCGACTGAAGCGATATTGACATTGGTACAATCACTGACCTCTCAAGAATTATCTTTGAAATTTACTCTTAATTTAAACTCATTACAAAAATCACTTCCTAAAATGAAGGAGTAATTCAATGAAGGAACTATAAGGAATGAAATAATTTGACATTTACTTCCAGCTAAAATAGGAATATCAACTGTACCTGTAACAGTCTGTTTTGCATTATCTGCAGTAAGAACAAAATTGTGTTTAGAATTTTTTATATCTAGATTCAAAGATTTGACGAATTCAATACCTTTATTTCCAATTGTGCTTTTACTTGCACCTGAATCTAGCAAAGCAATAATTTTTTGTCCAAATACTGTAACATTTACATAGGGTCTATTGTCAAAATCTTTCTTGACAAAAATAGGAGCAGTAGCATTAATATTTTGAAAATAATTTTTGACAAATGAAATCAATTTATTTTGTTCTGATGTTCGAACTTTGTTTGTGGCATCAAGTTGCGGAGGCAAAACGTGCCCAGGATTAAATGGTTTTACCTCCGGGACTCGTTTCCCGAACATTTTGAGCATTCACTAAGAGTTACTCCTGGATTTCCACATCTAAAGCAGAATTTAGTTCTTTTTAAAGTGCAATGCCTAAAATGATGATTCTCTAATTTGCAATTAAAACAAACCATAGGTTTTTTATTTTCATTACTTTCATTTTCAATGCTACTGCTAGCTTGCTGATTATAGTTGGACCTTTTGTATACCCTTGAGTTCCAAGATTTTTTTGGCTGAAAATTATTTCTTTCTAAACTGCAATTATTAAATTCATATTCTAAATCACAGGCAACCGAATTGACATGAAATTTTCTTGAGTTGGATTTAACCTGAAGATCTCTGAAAACTTCTTCTAAAACTTTCACATCAGTGATTAATTCCTCTACAGAGTTATACCTGTTAAGAGTTAGCTTTTCTACAAATTCAGGTCTTAAATTTTTCTGAATCCACTTCACTTTTGTGACTAGTGCTGGGGTAGACGTGAGCCTACTGAATAGTTGCTCCATTACAGCCACAAAAATGACAATTGATTCATCCTCAAATTGTTTCCTATGTTTAATAGTCTCCCAGAGCTCCTCATCATAGTCCCTACTCAAGAAATCCTGTTCTAAACGTTTAGCTAAAGAGTCCCAATCTCTTACAATATTGTTCTCCTTGACATGACGAAGCCACAAAAGAGCCTTACCAGAGAATAAGTCAACTGCAGATTCATACAGTTGCTGTCGAGTAACCTGCCTAGCTTCAGCTAGTTCATAAACCCTTTCTAGAAAAGATTCAACCCCTAGAGATTTTTTTGAACCGTCAAATTTTAAGTCCCACTTATAAATTGAAGCTGGTTTCGAAGTGCTTGGCAACATGTTAGAATGAATTCTCGGAGAAGATGTATTGACAGATGGATCAAACATGGGTGGTTCTTCTGCGATCCTCTCATCTAACTCTGCTTCTAAAGTTAAACAGGGAGCATATGCTTCATTACGAAATTCTGTAGGTGCTGTGTTACCTTCAACATTTTTTATTCTGTTTATTCTCATCATAACATGTGCCAAACGAGATCTTAACCTCAAATATAAAGGATCAGTTATTGGCCCATTAAAATCTGGAATTAGTTGACTTATGTTGTCTAAAGTATTACTAATTGAAACTTTTTCACTATCAAAATTGTATTCTGTATCTACAAGGCTAGTAGCGGATATACCCGACTTTTCCTCTCTCTTCATGGCTGCTGATAGAACTTTACGTTTGTCAGTCATAGGCCTATTTGTTACTATTCCTCTCAATCTCAATTCATAGTTGACTTCCTCAATAAGTAAATGTCTAGCTTTTAATTCAGACTCCATTTTAAAAACTTTTTGTTCCTTTTCAAAAATTAGGTTAAGTTATACAAGCCCAGGTATTTATATATACCTAATAAATAATCAGGGTACCTGAATAAATGCACATGAAAACAACCTGATCATATAACCACAATGAAAATTCCCAAAAAGGTAAAGGCTGCAATGCAAAAATACTCTGTGCACAAAATGACTCACCTCACTACAGGCAGATGAAGTTGGACTAAAAATGGGGCTGCTCAAATCCAGAACTCCAGTGTACAGAACTCCAATAGAACTCCAATAAAATCCTTGGTAAAATGTTCAATTTTCCACAAAGTTCAATTTTCCACTAGTTTTTTCCAGCTGATGTTGTGCTAAAAAGTTTCAAAAATTTCACTATCTAATTTTTATAATGACCTAATTTAACAGTCTAAAAATCTGGCCCCACGTTGGGCGCCAATTATCTATAACAACTCTTTTGATGTTTTGGAAAAGAAAAAGATTTTTATTTGTTATAGGCACGGCAGCTCGTTTGTTTGGGAGCAGGTCGTGAGTTAGTTCTTTTTATAGGTAACTAGTGGGGTTATCCTTTTGTCAGGCGCCACTCAGTTTTCACAGCTGAATTACTGAGAAAAAAATCCAAGATATAAATATAAGCCAAAATAACTGTTAATGATTTATTCACCTTAACATGCCAACAATAGGTATTCAAAATGGTGATAAATATGTTCTATGATTATACTCAGTACAAGGGTAGACTTCCCTTCATATAGGCCTATACTTTGGGTTCACAGAGTCTCTAACAGACCCAATAATTCTATTAATTGTAAAATCCGATCTTAGACTGTTATATGTTAGCTACAAGTGTTTAAATATCTCATGACATTAGACAGTGAAGAATAACTATTTAAATGTCCTCAGACAGGGAAAAAAATGTGTAGATTAAATGTCCTCAGACAGGGAAAAAAATATGTAGATTAAATGTCCTCAGACAGGAAAAAATATGCAATTGAAATGTCCTCAAGACAGGGAAAAAAGTATATATGGAATATTCTGACCTTAGCTGCAAGTTCTGGATTTTGAACCATGAGATTCCAACTGTGGTCCACTAGATCTCACTACCTGGATGAACAAAGACACTCCTCCCTCAGTCGGCGGTAGGGGTTAGGTGTGCTAGGAAAACTGGATCCCCACACAGTTGACAGGAGCCACAACCACCTGGAGACCTGGGCACTTGGTCTATCCCAGGGCAACTGGATTCTGCACTGCAACTCTGGCTGACGGGTCCACAGGCTACCACCAGGGCAAGCTCTTCCTACCATCCAAGCTGGACCAGGACGTCTCACTATCTGACTGGGCTCTGGGAGTTCAGGCTCCAAAGTAACAAAATCCTAGGGATGAAGGATCAATCAACCGTACCGGGAGTCTGGACTCCCCCAGACTTCCTGTCAGAAGTCAGGATCACTGGCTATCTAAACCAGAGAAGGGCTGCTAGGGACTTGCACTGTTGGCAGCAAGGATTCTGCCAGAAATTCCAGGCTGTCGGGTCCTATAGATGCCCAGAGACAGACACAAGAAATCACCAGGGTCTTGCTTCCACCTTCAAGTGTGTTGGTGACTCAGGCTTCAAAGCACGAAGATCCCTCAGGTGCCTCAACCATTGAAAAAAGTGTCCAAGTGATGTCCAAACAGTGAAGTCCAGAAAACAGTTCAAGATTTCTAAATGCCCATAGTTGATGAATGATCCGATTTTTAGTGATCCATCCAGTTAACAGTGTTGATTGATAAAATTCAAGTCCAGAAACATGCCATGTGGTCAACAGAAAATGGAGTTTATATCTTCCACATCTGTACCCCGTACTCCCCTGTATAAGGCCGTGATATCTGAAATGTAGATACCCCATCGAATATCATCCACACAAAAAGAGATTTAATATTTCTTACCTTCCTATCGGAAAGGCCTAACACAAAAATAGGTGTCCACCACCTGACCTGTTCGCACGAGAGCCAAAATCAAAAAGGGCTTCATTTTGCTTCAACACATGAAACCTTTTCGCAGGAGAAGGAATCAGCAAGAAGGATGAATAAACGGAAATTGCTCAAATAACAAGTTTCCGTAATTCAGAGCACTTTTGATCTATTCAAAAAAAATAATACAAACCAAAATCCGTCTCTGCGCAATGTCAATCTAGCCACCCAAATAATATGATTCAAGTCAAATTCAGGGATGCAACTTGAAAGAAATATTAAATATCGATCCTGACATCGATAGTCGATACGATAGTCGATACATTAGTCGATTCAACCGTCGATACAAAATTGCGAATATCCCTGCACCATTACAGGCCACTGCCACTGAACGCGACAAACAGTCTTCTACTGGCAAGAGACTATGATGTAAACAACAATATTAATGAGCATCTGACAAATGTGCAAGATTTGTTAAGAAGTGGACTAAAATAACCCAACAGTCATCCAGTCATGGACATTGAAAATGAAGACATTTAACAAGATGGAATTACAAAGTACCTCAAAACCTAGAAAAGAAATCATTGAGTTACGCAGTGCATCTCTACAAAGCTTCCTCATTACCTATTTTCAGAATTCACACTATGGAACATGAAAAGGCAAATCTTCATGTTACAGGATCACTCCGCCTCTGCCGCCTCTTCATCAATTTCCAAATTATCTTCAGTCTTGTGTGGGATATTTTGGTATTCTCAGCTAGGTCCCACTAGTACCTGTGATTTTAGACACGTTTTACTACGCTACTAGAATCACAACGCCCCCGCCGCCTCTCTACCGATTCACGAATTATCCTCGAACCTGTGTAGGATATCTCGGTATTTTCAACAAGGCCGTGCTAGTACTTGTGATTTTAGACACGTTTCACTACGATAACAGAATCACCCCATCCCCGCCGCCTCTCTATTGTTTCTAAAATTATTCTTGCACCTGCGTCGGATATTTCGATTCACTCTACGAGGCCCAATTATTTCCTGTGATTCTAGACACGCTTTTTCACGATACTGAAATCACTCCGCCCTGTCGCCACTCTATTGAATCCAGAATTATCTTCGGTTCTGTGTGAGGTGTTTCGGTGTTTTCAGCTAGGTCGTTCTCGTACCTGTGATTCTAGAAAATTTTACTATGCTACTAGGATCACGCCACCCCCGCCGCCTCTTTATTGATTCCCGGATTATCCTCAGTCCCGTGAAGGATATCTCGGTGTTTCAACTAGGCCGTAACTCGTGCCTGTGATTCTAGACACGTTTCACTACGATACTAGAATCACACCGCCTCCACCGCCCCTATATTGGTCCCGAATTATCCTCAGTATTGCGCCGGGTATTTCGATTCTCTCTACGAGGCTATATTATTTTCTGTGGTTCTAGATACGTTTCACTACGGAATTAGAACCACGCCGCCTCCACTGCCCCTCTTCTGATCCCGAAATCATCTCGAGTCCTGTTTCGAATATTTCGGTATTTTCTACGAGGCCATACTACTCTCCGTGATTCTAGATACGTTTCAGTACGAAACTAGAATCACTCCGCCTCCACCGCCCCCTTACTGATATCAGTATTATCCCTAGTAGACATTCAGACTGAGATTTTTTTGATTGTTGAAACGCTAGCAGTTAAGTCGAACTGCACCACACGAATTAGTCATCATCGCCGAGTGCCCTGGAGATTCCCTAGGAAGCGAACCAGGTTCCTGAGTTGGAGTTGTTGCAGCCTACGAAGCCATCGAGAGGAAGAGTATTTCGAAAAGCCGCTAATGATATAAATGGAATAAATAGAGTACACCTTAACATTTCAGGAATAGGAAATAAATTCAGTCATCTATCGTTAACATCTAGTCTTTCGATTTCACCAAATCTGACAGTAAATTAAAGAAAACCTGAATCCTGGACGTTCTCGTCTGTGCTGATCTAATCCCGCGGACAAAAACATCACAAGCATATATGTTCGCAACGATCATATAAGACGACATCGAAGCGGGTATAACGCACGCAACAGGCAGAACGCGAAACTTCGACTTCGACTATGTTTTTTTCTTAACTTTGCATTCTAGCATCTTGAATGCCCATTCAAGAAGTATATATGACAGCTCATTATATGCGAGTGGAGTACTATACTTTTTCATATCCACCAAAAAAACTTCGATTCAAACAATCAAGAGTCGGTAAACCGGCGGGTTCGCCAAAACTTCGAATTTATCAATGTTGATTATAAGTCGGTTATACATCTTATAGGTAGACATTGTCTAGTGTTTTCTGAATCACACTGTAACTTCACATTCTAGCATCTGACATGCCTACAGTAATTGCAGATACGATCGCACTGACCATATGGGACGACTTCGAAGGACATACAACGAGAACAACAGGCGAGTGAAGATACTTCGACATCAGTCCGCATACCGTATCTCTGTATTCTATCATCTCGAATGGATACCTCTGTAGCATATGAATCCGCAACTATTATATAAGACGACATCGAAGCGGGTATAACGCACACAACAGGCAGAACAGGAAACTTCGACCCGACTATGCTTACACTGTTGCTCTGCATTCTAGCATCTGACATGCCAACAGCTATAGCAGATACGATCGCACTGACCATATAAGATAACTTCGAGGGACATATAACGAGAACAATTGACAAGTGAAGATACTTCGACATCAGTCTGCACACTGTATCTCTGTATGAATACCTGTGTAGCATGGTAGTTCGCAACGATCGTATGAGACGACATCAAATTGGGTATAACGCACACAACAGGCAGAACAAGAAACTTCGACTTCGACTATGTCTACACTGTTACTTCGCATTCTAGCATCTGACATGCCTACAGTTATTGCAGATGCGATCGCACTGACCATGTGAGACGACTTTGAAGGACTTATAACGAGAACAATAGGCAAATAAAGATACTTCGACAACATTACTCCGCACACTGTATCTCTGTGTTCTATCATCTCAGGTGGATACCTTTGGAGCATATCAGTTCGCAACGATCATTTGAGACGACATCAAAACGAAAATGACGCATAAAACATAGAGAACAAGAAACTTGGACTATGTTTACACTGTGGCTCTAAATTCTATCATCTGACATGCCTACAGATGAAACAGATACGATCGCACTGACCATATGGAAAGACTTTGAAGGACATATAACGAGATTAATAGGCAAGTGAGGATACTTCGACAACATCAGTCTGCACACTGTTTCTCTGTATTTTATCATATCACATAGATACCTCTGGAGCATATCAGTTCGCATCGATCATATGAGACGACATCAAAAAGGGTATAACGCACACAACTGGCAGAACAAGAAACTTCGACTATATTTACACTGTAACTTTGCATTCTAGCATCTGACATGCCTACAGTTATAGCAGATACGATCGCACTGACCATATAGGACGACTTCAGAAGACATATAACGAGAACAATAGGCAAGTGGAGATACTTCGACAACATCAGTCTGCACACTGTATCACTGTATTATATAATCTCACATAGATACCTCTGTAGCTTATATGTTAGCAACGATCATATGAGACGACATTGAAGCAAGTATAACGCACACAACAGGCAGAACGAGAAACTTCGACTCCGACTATGTTTACACTGTAACTCAGCATTCCGGCATCTGACATGCTTGAAGCTATAACAGATACGATCGCACTGACCGAATAAGACGACTTCGAAGGACATATAACGAGAACAATAGGCAAAAAGAAAGAGTTCCACAACATCAGTCTGCACACTGTATGTATTGTATCATCTCACAAAGATTCCTCTGAAGCATAATTATATGTTCGCAACGATCATATAAGACGACATCGAAGCAGGTATAACGCACACAACAGGCAGAACAATAAACTTCGTTTTCGACTATCTTTACACTGTAACTCCACATTCTAGAATCTGACATGCCTATAGCTATAGTAGATACGATCGCACTGACCATATAAGATGACTTCGAAGGACATATAACGAGTACAATAGGAAAGTGAAGATACTTCGAGTACATCAGTCTGCACGCTGTATCTCTGTATTCTATCACCTTTCATGGATTCCTCTGGAGCATATCAGTTCGCATCGATCATATGAGACGACATCAAAACGGGTATAACGCACACAACAGACAGAACAAGAAACTTCGACTCCGACTATGTTTACACTGTAACTCCGCATTTTTGCATCTGACAGCAATAGCAGATACGATCGCACTGACCATATGAGACGACTCCGAAGGACATATAACGAGAACAATAGGCAAATGAAGATACTTCAACAACATCAGTCTGCACACTGTATCTCTGTATTCTATCATCTCAAATGGATACCTTCGGAGCATGGTAGTTTGCATAGATCATATGAGACGACATCAGGATGAGTTAAACGAAATCAACAGGGAGAACAAGAAACTTCGACTCCGACTATGTTCACACTGTGGATCTGACATGCCTACAGTTGTAACAGATACGATCGCACTGACCATAAAGGAAGACTGTGAAGGACATATAAAAACATTTATAGGCAAGTGAGGATACTTCGACAACATCAGTCTGCACACTGTATCCCTGTATTCTATCATCTCACATGGATACCTTTGGAGCATTGTAGTTCGCAACGATCACATGAGTTGACATCGAATCGTGTATAACGCACACAACAGGCAGAACAAGAAACTTTGACTTCGACTATGTTCACACTCTATCTCCGCATTCTAGCATCTTACATGCCTACTATTATAGCAGATACGATCGCAATGACCATATAAGACGACTTTGAAGGACTAATAACGAGAACAATAGGCAAGTGAAGATACGTCGACAACATCAACCCGCACACTGTATCTCTGTATTCTATCATCTCACATGGATAGCTTTGGAGCATATCAGTTCGCAAAGATCATATGAGACGACATCAAAAAGATTGAAACGAATACAACAGAGAGAACAAGAAACTTCGACTCCGACTATGTTTACACTGAGGCTCTGGATTCTAGCATCTGACATGCTCACAGATGGAACACATACGATCGCACTGACCATATAGGAAGACTGTGAAGGACATATAACGAGATAAATAGGCAAGTGAGGATACTTCGACAACATCAGTCTGCACACTCTATCTCTGTATTCTATCATCTCACATGGATACTTTCGTAGTGAATTAGACGACATCGAAGCGGTTATAACTCACACAATTGGCAGAACAAGGAACTTCGACTTCGAATATGTTCACACTGAAACTCCGCATTCTTGCATCTGACATGCCTACAGCAATAGCAGGTACGATCGCACTGACCATATGAGACGACTCCGAAGGACATATAACGAGAACAATTGGCAAGTGAAAATACTGGTCTTAACTATCAGTATACAACACCATAATCCTTCCACATTCAAATTACTGTTCCACCATTTTGTTTTTTCACAACCAGAATGAAATAAACAGACTACGAAAGATGCAGAATCGTGCTATGCGAATAATCTCACAATGTTCAAGGATAACACCGATAGCAAATATGTTGCAAACCCTACAATGGCTACCAGTGAGAAGACTCTTCGAGTATCAAACACTAATTTCCATTTTCCATTTCCATCATCTCACATGGATACCTCTGGAGCATATCAGTTCGCATAGATCATATGAGACGACATCAGGATGAGTTAAACGAAATCAACAGGGAGAACAAGAAACTTCGACTCCGACTATGTTTACACTGTGGATCTGACATGCCTACCGTTGAAACAGATACGATCGCACTGACCATAAAGAAAGACTGTGAAGGACATATGAAAATATTTATAGGCAAGTGAGGATACTTCGACAACATCAGTCTGCACACTGTATCCCTGTATTCTATCATCTCACATGGATACCTTTAGAGCATTGTAGTTCGCAACGATCACATGAGTTGACATCGAATCGTGTATAATGCACACAACAGGCAGAACAAGAAACTTTGACTTCGACTATGTTAACACTCTATCTCCGCATTCTAGCATCTTACATGCCTACAGTTATAGCAGATACGATCGCAATGACCATATAAGACGACTTTGAAGGCCTAATAACGAGAACAATAGGCAAGTGAAGATACGTCGACAACATCAACCCGCACACTGTATCTCTGTATTCTATCATCTCACATGGATAGCTTTGGAGCATATCAGTTCGCAAAGATCATATGAGACGACATCAAAAAGATTGAAACGAATACAACAGAGAGAACAAGAAACTTCGACTCCGACTATGTTTACACTGAGGCTCTGGATTCTAGCATCTGACATGCCTACAGATGGAACACATACGATCGCACTGACCATATAGGAAGACTGTGAAGGACATATAACGAGATAAATAGGCAAGTGAGGATACTTCGACAACATCAGTCTGCACACTCTATCTCTGTATTCTATCATCTCACATGGATAGTTTCGTAGTGAATTAGACGACATCGAAGCGGTTATAACTCACACAATTGGCAGAACAAGGAACTTCGACTTCGAATATGTTCACACTGTAACTCCGCATTCTTGCATCTGACATGCCTACAGCAATAGCAGGTACGATCGCACTGACCATATGAGACGACTCCGAAGGACATATAACGAGAACAATTGGCAAGTGAAAATACTGGTCTTAACTATCAGTATACAACACCATAATCCTTCCACATTCAAATTACTGTTCCACCATTTTGTTTTTTCACAACCAGAATGAAATAAACAGACTACGAAAGATGCAGAATCGTGCTATGCGAATAATCTCACAATGTTCAAGGATAACACCGATAGCAAATATGTTGCAAACCCTACAATGGCTACCAGTGAGAAGACTCTTCGAGTATCAAACACTAATTTCCATTTTTAAAATTAAAATTGCATATTCACCTGTATATCTACAGAATGAATTATCATATGTGGCTGAAATACATGAGTATAATAAAAGAAACAGAAACAATATCAAAGTTGAAAAATATAAAAAAAATAGTACACATAATTCCTTATTTTATAAAGGAGTAGATTGTTCTAATGACCTCCCACAAGAAATTAAAGAGAGTGGTTCGATGAATACATTCAAAAGACGATTGAAGGATTATTTAATGAAAAATTAGTATATAATTATTACTTTTTCAGTAGTTTCCATTAAGACGTATGTATTTTTTATTCAGACTGATTGTATTTGTCCATGTCAATCTGAGTTTATTTATATGTGAATGTATTTACTATTGTGAATGAATTAGTTTTTCAACTGCATAAAGAGATATATATTTATATATATACTTTGACAACATCAGTCTGCACACTGTATCTCTGTATTCTATCATCTCATATGGATACCTTTGGAGCATGGTAGTTCGCAACGATCATATGAGTTGACATCGAATCGGGTATAACGCACACAACAGGCAGAATAAGAAACTTTGACTTCGACTATGTTAACTCTGTAACTTTGCATTCCAGCATCTGACGATCGCACTGACCATATGAGACGACTTCTAAGGACATATAACGAGAACAATAGGCAAGTGGAGATACTTTGACAACATCAGTCTGCACACTGTTTCTCTGTATTCTATCATCTCACATAGATACCTCCGGAGCATATAAGTTCGCAACGATCATATGAAACGACATCAAAGCGGGTATAACGCACACAACAGGCAGAACAAGAAACTTTGACTTCGACTATGTTTACTTCGTAACATTGCATTCTAGCATCTTAAATGCTCATTCAAGAAGAATATATGACAGCTCATTATATGCGAGTGGAGTACTATACTTTTTCATATCCACCAAAAACTTCGAGTCCAACAATCAAGAGTCGGTGAACCGGCGTGTTCGCCAAGACTTCGGATTCATCAATCTTGATAATAAGTCGGATATACATCTTATAGGGAGACATTGTCTCGTGTTTCCTGAATTAAAATATCGCTTACAACAGGGAGAGCAAGAAATTTCGACTTCGACTATGTTAACACTGTAACCACGCATTCTAGCATCTGACATGCCTACAGTAATTGCAGATACGATAGCACTGACCATATAGGACGACTTCGAAGGACATACAACGAGAAGAATAGGCAAGTGAAGATACTTCGACAACATCAGTCTGCACACTGTATCTCTGTATTCTATCATCTCACATAGATACCTCTGGAGTATAAAAATTCGCAACGATCATATGAGACGACATCGAAGCGGGTATAACGCACACAACAGGCAGAACGAGAAACTTCGACTTCGACTATGTTAACTTTGTAACTTTGCATTCTAGCATCTCAAATGCCCATTCGAAGAGTATACATGACAGCTTATATGCAAGTGGAGTACTATACTTTTTCATATCTACTAAAAACTTCGATTCCAACAATCAAAAGTCGGTAAACAGGCGTGTTCGCCAAAATTTCGAATTCATCAATCTTGATAATAAGTCGGTTATACATCTTATAGGTAGACATTGTCTAGTGTATCCTGAATCAAGATAACGCTTACAACAGGGAGAACAAGAAACATCGGCTTCGACTATGTTTTCACCGCAACTTCGCATTCAAGCATCTCTGTATTCTTTCATCTCACATGGATACCTCAGAAGCATATATGTTCGCAACGATTATATAAGACGACATCGAAGCGGGTATAACGCACACAACAAGCAGAACAAGAAACTTCGACTCCGACTATGTTTACACTGTAACTCCGCATTCTCGCATCTGCAGGCCTACAACAATAGCAGGTACGATCGCACTGACCATATAAGACGACTTCGAAGGACATATAACAAGAACAATAGACGAGTGAAGATACTTTGACAACATCAGTCTGCACACTGTATCTCTGTATTCTATCAACTCACATGGATACCTTTGGAGCATGGTAGTTCGCAACGACCATATGAGTTGACATCGAATCGAGTATAACGCACACAACAGGCTGAACAAAAAACCTTGATTTCAACCATGTTTACTATGTAACTTTGCATTCTAGAATCTGATGGAACTTCGAAGGACTTTTAACGAGAACAATAGGCAAGTGAAGATATTTCAACAACATCAGATGCACACTATATCTCTGTATTCTATAATCTCACATAGATACTTCTGGAGCAACGATCATATGAGACGACATCGAAGCGGGTATAACGCACACAACAGGCAGAACGAGAAACTTCGATTTCAACTATATTTACTTCGTAATTTTGCATTCTAGCATCTTAAATGCCCATTCAAGGAGTATATATGACAGCTCATCATATGCGAGTGGAGTACTATACTTTTTCATATCCACCAAAAAAACTTCGATTCCAAATCAAGAGTCGGTAAACCGGCGTGTTCGCCAAAACTTCGAATAATCTTGATAATAAGTCGGATACATCTTATAGGTAGCAAGTTGAGATACTTCGAAAACTTCAGTCCGCACACTGTATCTCTGTATTCTATCATCTCACATGAATACCATTGGAGCATATCAGTTCGCAACAATCCTATAAGACGACATCGAAGCGAGGATAACGCACATAACAGGCAGAACATAAAACTTTGACTTCGACTATGTTCACACTGTACTCCTGCATTCTAGCATCTGACATGCCTAGAGCTATAGCAGATACGATTGCACTGACCATATAAGACGACTCTGAAGGACATATAACGAGAACAATAGGCGAGTAAAGATACTCCGACAACATCAGTCTGCACACTGTATCCCTGTTTTCTATCATCTCACTCGGATACCTTTGGAGCATTGTCATTCGCAACGATTATATGAGATGACATCGAATCAGTCTGCATAACGTATCTCTGTATTCGATCATCTCACATAGATACCTCTGGAGCATATATGTTCGCAACGATCACATAAGACGACATCGAAGCCGGTTCAATGCACACAACAGGCAGAACAAGAAACTTCGACATCGACTATGTTCACACTGTAATTCAGCATACCAGCAATAGGCAAGTGAGGATACTTCGACATCAGTCCGCAATCTGTAGCTCTGTATTCTATCATCTCACACGGATACCTTAGGAGCATATCAGTTCGCAACGATCATATGAGATGACACCAAAACGGCTATAATGAATACAACAGGAAGAACAAAAAACTTCGACTCCGACTATGATAGAAAACAGAGGTACAGTGTGCAGACTGATGTTGTCGAAGTATCTTCCTTGCCAATTGTTCTCGTTATATGTCTTCAACTGTAGGCATGTCAGATTCTAGAATGCAGAGTCACAGTGTGAACATAGTCAGAGTCGAAGTTTCTTGTTTTGCCTATTGTGTGCGTTTTACCTGATTCGATGTCATCTCATATAATTGTTGGGAACTACCATACTCCAAAGGTATCCATGTGGGATGGAAGAATACAGAGATATAGTGTGCATACTGATGTTGTCGTAGTATCTTCTTCTGCCTATTGTTCTCGTTATATGTCTTTTGAAGTCGTCTTATATGATCAGTGCGATCGTATCTTCTATAGTTTTAGGCACGTCAGATGCTAGAATGCGGAGTAACAGTGTAAACATAGTCGGAGTCGGAGTTTCTTGTTCAGCCTGTTGTGTGCGTTATACCCGCATCGATGTCGTCTCATATGATCGTTGCGAACATATATGCTCCAGAGGTTTCTATGTGAGATGATAGAATACAGAGATACAGTGTGCAGACTGACGTTGTCGAAGTATCTTCTCTCGCCTATTGTTCTCGTTATATGTCCTTCGAAGTCGTCCTATATGGGCAGTGCGATCGTATCTGCTATAAATGTAGGCATGTCAGATGCTAGGAAGTAAAGCTCCAGTGTCAATATATTTTAAGTCGGAGTGTCAATATATTCTAAGTCGGAGTTTCTTGTTCTCCCTGTTGTGTGCGTTATACCCGTTTCAATGTCGTCACATATGATCGTTGCGAACTGATATGCTACGAAGGTATCCATGTGAAATGATAGAAGATACGGTGTGCGAACTGATCATGTCGAAGTATCCTCACTTGCCTATTGTTCTTGTTATATGTACTTAGAAGTAGTCCTACATGGTCAGTGCGATCGTATCTGCTATAACTGTAGGCATGTCAGATGCTGAAATGCAAAGTTACAGTGTGAACATAGTCGAAGTCGAAGTTCCTTGTTCTGCCTGTTGGAGGCTTCATACCCGTTTTGATGTCGTCTCATATGATCGTTGCGAAATGATATGCTCCAGATGTATCCATCTGAGATGATGAAATAAAGAGATACAGTATGCAAACTGATGTTGTCGAAGTATCTTCACTTGCCTATTGTTCTTTCTATATGTCCTTCGAAGCCATCTAATACGGTCAGTGCGAGCGTATCTGCCTCAACTGTATGCTTGCCAGATGCTGGAATGCAGAGTTGTATTATGAACATTGTCGAAGTCGAAGTTTCTTGTTCTACCTGTTGTGTGCGTTATAACTGCGTTGATGTCATATCATATGATCGTTGCTAACTAATCTGCTACGAAAGTATTCATGTGAGATGAGAAGATACAGAGATACAGTGTGCAGACTGATGTTGTCGAAGTATCATCATTTGCCCATTGTTCTCGTTATATGTCCTCCGAAGTCGTCTTATAAAATCAGTGCGATCGTATCTGCTTCAACTGCAGGCATGTTAGTTGCTAGAATTCAGAGCCCCAGTGTCAGTATAGTCGAATTCGAAGTTTCTCGTTCTTCTCGTTGTGTGCGTTATACCCGTTTTGATGTGTTCTTATATGATCGTTGCGAACTGATATGCTCCAAAGTTATCTAGCCTCGAAAACGTCTTATATGGTCGTTGCGAATCTGTCTGCTTCACTTGTATCCATGTGAGATGGTTGGATCGCACAACGATAAAGTCGATGTATCCATTATTGCCTGTTGTACTCGCAATATCCTGCACTGCGAGTGTTCTTGCTCCGATTGTATACATGTCAGTAGCTAGACTGCAGGGTTACAGTCTGAACATAGTCGTAGTAGAAGTTTTTCGTTCTGCATGTTGTGTGCGAAATACCCGCTTGAAAGTCGTCTTATATGGTCATTGCGAACTTGTCTGCTTCAATAGTGTCCATGTGAGAATATAGGATAGATATTGTGTGCACACTGATGAAGGCGATGTATCTTTATTTGCCTAAGGTACTAGTTATATTCCCCTCTAGGTCCTCCCATATTGTAATCGCGATCGTACCTGCTGTCAGGTCAGATGCTAGATTGCAGTTAGAGTTACAGTGTGAACATAGTCGGAGTCAAAGTTTCTGATTCTTCGACCTGTTTGCGTTATGCCCGCTTAGGGGTCGTTTCATGTGATTATTTCTATATTGCCTGCTTCAATAGTGTCTATGTGAGACGATTGGATAGAAAGATATAGTGTGCACGACGATTAAGTCAATGTAATTCCATTGGCCTGTTGTTCTCGCTTCAAACCCTTCAAAGTCGTCTTTCATGGTAACTGCAATCGTATCTGCACACTGTATCTCTGTATTCTATCATCTCACATGGATACCTCTGGAGAGTATCAGTTCGCAAATATCATATGAGACGACATCAAAACGGGTATAACGAATACAACAGAGAGAACAAGAAACTTCGACTTCGACTATGTTTACACTGTGGCTCTGGATTCTAGCATCTGACATGCCTATACAGATGGAACAGATACAATCGCACTGACCATAAAGGAAGACTGTGAAGGACATATAACGAGATGAATAGGCAAGTGAGGATACTTCGACAACATCAGTCTGCACACTGTATCTCTATATTCTATCATCTCACATGGATACTTTCGAAGCTAATTAGTTCGCAACGATCATATAAGACGACATCGAAGCGGTTATAACTCACACAATAGGCAGAACAAGAAACTTTGACTTCGAATATGTTCACACTGTTACTCCGCATTCTTGCATCTGACATGCCCACAGCAATAGCAGGTACGATCGCACAGACCATATGAGACGACTCCGTAGGACATATAACGAGAACAATTGGCAAGTGGGAATACTTTGACAACATCAGTCTGCACACTGTATCTCTGTATTCTATCATCTCACATGGATACCCTTGGAGCATGGTAGTTCGCAACGACCATATGAGTTGACATCGAATCGGGTATAACGCACACAACAGGCAGAACAAGAAACTTTGACTTCGACTATGTTAACTCAGTAACTTTGCATTCCAGCATCTGACGATCGCACTGACCATATAAGACGACTTCGAAGGACATATAACGAGAACAATAGGCAAGTGGAGATACTTTGACAACATCAGTCTGCACACTGCATATAAGTTCGCAACGATCTTATGAGACGACATCGAAGAGGGTATAACGCACACAACAGGCAGACCAAGAAACTTCGACTTCGACTATGTTTACTTCGTAACTTTGCATTCTATCATCTCAAATGCCCATTCAAGAAGTATTTATGACAGCGCATTATATGCGAGTGGAGTACTATACTTTTTCATATCCACCAAAAACTTCGATTCTAACATTCAAGAGTCGGTAAACCGGCGTGTTCGCCAAAACTTCGAATTTATCAATCTTGATAATTCGGATATACATCTCATAGGGAGACATTGTCTAGTGTTTCCTGAATCAAAATAACGCTACAATGTGAACGTAGTCGAAGTCGATGTTTCTTGTTCTGCAAGCTGTGTTCGTTATACCCGCTTGGAAGTCGTCTAATATGGTCAATGCGAATTTGTCTCTTTCAATAGTGTCCATGTGAGATGAAAAGATAGGGAAATAGGGTGTGCACTCCGATGGAGTCGATGTATATTCATCTGCCTATTGTACTTGCTATATACCCTCCAAAGTCATCTTATATGGTCACTGCGATCATATCTGCTTCAACTGTATGCATGTCAGATGCTTAGAATGCAGAGTTACAATATAAAATTCGCATCCCATCCACCTTGGAATATAAAGTTTTACATCTGATACATCAAGGTCGTTTTGGTATAGTGTGCACAACGATGAAGTCGATGTATCTTCATTTGCCTATTGTACTCGTTATATACCCTTCGAAGTCATCTTATACGGTCACTGCAATGGTTTCTGCTTCAACTGTATGCATGTCAGATGCTAGACTGCAGAGTTACAGTGTAAACATAGTCGAAGTCGAAGTATCTCGTTCTGCGAGCTGTGTGCGATATACTCGCTTAGGAGTCGTCTTATATGATCAATGCGAACTCGGCTGCTTCAATAGTGTCTATGTGAGATGATAGGATAGAGAGATATAGTGTGCAAAACGATGAAGTCGATGTATCTTCATTTGCCTCTTGTTCCCGTTATATACCCTTCAAAATCGTCTTATACGGTCACTGCCATCGTATCTGCTCCAACTGTATGAATGTCAAATTCTAGACTGCAGAGTAACAGTGTAAACATTGTCAAAGTCGAAGTTTCTCGTTCTGCGAGCTGTGTGCGTTATACCTGCCTAGAACTCGTCTGATATGGTCACTGCAATCGTATATGCTTCAACTGTATGCATGTTAGATGCTAATCGGCAGAGTTACAGTGGAAACAAAGTCGAAGTCGAAGTCTCTTGTTGTGCAAGTTGTGTGCGTTATACCCGCTTGAAAGTCGTCTCATATGGACATTGCGAACTCGTCTGCTCCGATAGTAACAATGTGAAATGATAGGTAGAGAGATAGAGTGTACACGCCGATGAAGTCGATGTATCTTCATCTGCCTATTATACTTGCTATATACCCTCCAAAGTCGTCTTGAATTGTCACTGCGATCATATCTGCTTCAACTGTATGCATGTCAGATGCTAGACTGAAGAGTTACAATGTATCACTGAGAGAACAGTTTATCAACAATAAAGAAATTTTATTTATTGTTAACGAATGACGTTGTTGAATATGGACTAACTAACATGATTTCATCACAAACTTATGGTATTTTAAAAAATTACAAACGAATATACAGGTTAATATTAAGTTATAATAATCTTGATCTCATGAAACATATATTAAATATTAACAAATATCACTTTGTGGACACTATACCCCATTTTGCATTAAAATAGATTTGTTTATGATAATGCAACGTTACTTCAAATTCAATTAACGTTTTCCTAATGCAATCGACTGTCACTTATAGCATAAGGAATCATTTTGTTATTGATAAGTTATGCTTCGTCAATATATAATATATTGTTTGGTCATTGATAGTTAATATTTTGAGTCGATGATCGATGGTTCCAATTGTTTTTTCCTAACAGGAAGAATAAAGAGTCTCTGAGAACGAATTTATTTGAGCAAAAGTTTACAGTATAGTTACATCACATATATTTCGATATCAAAACATCTGAATAAAGAGAGCTGAAATCAGACCAGAAATCCAGGTGTATCGAGCATCCACTATATTGATATGAATGATCTGTAACATGAAAGTAAACAAGTTCTTGATAGAGATAATATATCTTGTCCCATTCAATAATCGGTTCGGTATTTTTTCATCTCTTGGAGCGCACGAAAGGATGTTGAAATTGCATTTGATCATTCAAAATGATTGTGAAGTATAAGAAAATAAAAAACTATCAGGTTTTCCAAGGTCAACGATGTTTATTAGGTCAAAAAGTCATGATTTTTCATATGATGCATCAATTTCGAAGCACTTGGACGGATTAAAACTGATGAGATACAAAAATTTTGGCATGTTTATTTATATCTCAACAGTTGTCGAATACTGATTAACAATAACACAGGCATGTTAACTATTAACAAATATTGATTACTATCTGATTAATTTCATATTCGAGCCTTGTTCCTTCAATCAAGGATTTTGTGAATTTGCATCCATTCTTATGAATCTATTCACTTATATGAATTTGCACTTGTCATCTCCTCACAATTGATCTGTACAATCATCATCCTATGTACAGGAAAATCAACCATTTGACCTTGCGGAATCTTCCAACAAAATTTACTAGACTAGACTAGACCCCCACCCTCCCAGTGTTGTCGTCTCATATGGGCAATGCAATCTTGTCTGCTTCAATAGTGTCACTGAAGATGATAGGAAAGAGAGATATAGTGTGCAAAACGATGATGTCGATGTATCTTCGTTTGCCTATTGTACTCGTTATATACCCTTCAGAGTCGTCTTATACGGTCACTGCAATGGTATCTGCTTCAAGTGTATGCATGTCAGATGCTAGACTGCAGAGATACAGTTTGAACATCGTCGAAGTTTCTTGTTCTGCGAGCTGTGTGCGATATACCTGCTTAGAACTCATCTCATATGGTCACTGCAATCGTATCTGCTCCAACTGTATGCATGTTAGATGCTAGACGACAGAGTTACAGTGTGAACAAAATCGAAGTCGAAGTTTCTTGTTGTTCAAACTGTATGCGTTATACCCACTTGGGAGTCGTCTCATATGGGGAATGCAATCTTGTCTGCTTCGATAGTGTCACTAAAGATGATAGGAAAGAGAGATAGAGTGTGCAAAACGATGATGTCGATGTTTCTTCGTTTGCCTATTGTACTCGTTATATACCCTTCAGAGTCGTCTTATACGGTCACTGCAATGGTATTTGCTTCAAGTGTATGCATGTCAGATGCTAGACTGCAGAGATACAGTTTAAACATCGTCGAAGTCACTTGTTCTGCGAGCTGTGTGCGATATACCTGCTTAGAACTCATCTCATATGGTCACTGCAATCGTATCTGCTCCAACTGTATGCATGTTAGATGCTAGACGACAGAGTTACGGTGTGAACAAAATCGAAGTCGAAGTTTCTTGTTGTTCAAACTGTATGCGTTATACCCACTTGGGAGTCGTCTTGTATGGTCAATGCAGACTTGCCTGCTCTAATAGTATCAATGTAAGATGATAGGATAGGGAACTATAGTGTGCGAAACGATGAAGTCGATGTTTCTTCGTTTGCCTATTGTACTCGTTATATATCCTTCAAAGTGGTCTTATACGGTCACTGCAATGGTATCTGCTTCAACTGTATTCATTTTAGATGCAAGACGGCAGAGTTACAGTGTAAACAAAGTCGATGTCGAAGGTTGTGCAAGTTGGGTGCGTTATATCCGCTTGGAAGTCGTCTTATATGGGCATTGCGAACTCGTCTGCTTCAATAGTCTGCCTATTGCACATGCTATATACCCATCGAAGTCGTCTTATATGGTCACTGCGATCATATCTGCTTCAAATGTATGCATGTCAGATGCTAGACTGCAGAGTTACAATGTGAACATAGTCGAAGTCGATGTTTCTCGTTCTGCAAGCTGTGTGAGTTATACCTGCCTGGAAGTCGTCTTATATGGTCAATGCGAACTTGTCTGCTCCAATAGTGTCCATGTGAGATGAAAGGATAGATAGAGAGATATAATGTTCACGACGATTAGGTGTATGTATCTCAATTTGCCTGTTGTACTCGCACTATACCCTCCAGAGTCGTCTTATATGGTCACTGCAATCGTATGTGCATCAACTGTATGCATGTCGGATTCAAGACTGCAGAGTTACAGTGTTAACATAGTCAAAGTAGAAGTTTCTTGTTCTGCCAGCTGTGTGCGTTATACCCGCTAGGGAGTCGTGTTCAATAGTGTCCATGTGGAAAGATAGGAGAGAGAGATATAGTGTGTACTACGATAAAGTCGATGTATCTCCATTTGCCTGTTGTACTTGCTATATACCCTTCAAAGTCGTCTCATAATTATGGTCATTGCGATTGTATCTGCGTCAACTGTATACATGTCAGATGCTAGACTGCAGAGTTACAGTGTAAACATGGTCGAAGTCGAAGTTTCTTGTTCTGCAAGCTGTGTGCATCATACCTACATGGAAGTTGACTCATATGGTCATTGCGAACTTGTCTGCTTCAATAGTGTCCATGTAAGATGTCAAGATAGAGAGATTTAGTGTGCACAACGATGAAGTCGATGTATCTTCATTTGAATCTTGTACTCGTTATATACCCTTCAATGTCATCTTTTCAGGTCACTGCAATCGTATATACTTCAACTGTATGCATGTCATATGCTAGACTGCAGAGTTACAGTGTTAACATAGTCGAAGTCGGAGTTTCTTGTTCTGCAAGCTGTGTGCGTTATACCCGCTTAGTAGTAGTCTTATATGGTCGATGTGAACTTGTCTATTCAATAGTGTCCATGTGGGATGATAGGATAGAGAGATATAGTGTGCACAACGATGAAGTCGATATGTCCCCATTTGCCAGTTGTAATCGCTATATACCCTCCAAAGTCGTATCTGCTCCAACTGTATGCATGCCAGATGTGATACTGCAGAGTTACAGTGTAAACATAGTCAAAGTCGAGGTTTCTTGTTTTCAAGCTGTGTGCGAAATACCTATTTGGGAGTCGTCTTATATGGTCATTGCAAACTTGTCTGCTTCAATAGTGTCCATGTAAGATGATGGGATAGAAAGATATAGTGTGCACAACGATGAAGTCGATGTATCATCATTTGCCTATTGTTCCCGTTATGATCACTTCGAAGTCGTCTTATACGGTCACTGCAATATCTCCTGCATCAACTGTATGCATGTCAGATGCTGGACTGCAGAGTTGCAGTGTGAACATAGTCGGAGTCGAAGTTTCTTGTACTCCCTGTTGTATTCGTTATACCCGTTTTGATGTCGTCTCATATGATCTTTGCGAACTGATATGCTCCAGAGGTATCCATGTGATATATTAGAATACAGAGAAACAGGGTGCAGACTGATGTTGTCAAAGTATCTCAACTTGCCTATTGTTCTCGTTATGAGCCCTTCAAAGTCATCCTATATGGTCAGTGCGATCGTCAGATGCAAGAATGCTAAGTAACAGAGTAAACATAGTCGAAGTCGAAGTTTTTTGTTCTGCCTGTTGTGTGCGTTATACCCGATTCGATGTCAACTCATATGATCGTTGCGAACATATATGCTTCAGAGGTATCTATGTGAGATGAAAGAATACAGAGACACAGTGTGCAGACTGATGTTGTCGAAGTATCTCACTTATCTATTGTTCTCGTTATATGTCCTTCAAAGTCGTCCTGAATAGTCAGTTCGATCTAATCTGCTATACTTGTAGGCATGTCAGATGCTAGAATGGAGAGTTACAGTGTATACATAGTCAAAGTCTGAGTTTCTTGTTCTGCCTGTTGTGTGCGTTATACCCGTTTTGATGTCGTCTGATGTTGTCGGAGTATCTCACTAGCCTATTGTTCTCGTAATATGTCCCTCGATGTCGTCCTAAATAGTCAGTGCGATCGAATTTGCTATAAATGTAGGCATGTCAGATGTTAGAATGCAAAGTTACAGTGTATACATAGTCGAAGTCGAAGTTTCTCGTTCTGCCTGTTGTGTGCGTTATACTTGCTTCGGTGTCGTCTCATATGATCGTTGCGAACTACCATGCTTCAGAGGTATTCATGTGAGTTGTTACAATACAAGAGATACAGTTTGCAGACTGATGTCGAAGTATCTTCACTTGTCAATTGTTCTCGTTATATGTTTCTCTAAGTCGTCTCATATGGTCAGTGCGATCGTATCTGCTATAGCTGTAGGCATGTCAGATACTAGAATGCGGAGCAACAGTGTAAGCATAGTCGAGGTCGAAGTTTCTTGTTCTGTCTGTTGTGTGCGTTATAGCCGCTTTGATATCGTCCTATATAATAGTTGCGAACTCATATGCTCCAGAGGTATTCATGTGAGATGATAGAATACAGAGATACGGTATGCGGACTGGAGTTGTCGAAGTACCTTCACTTGCCTATTGTTCTCGTTATATGTCTTTCGGAGTCGTCTTATATGGTCAGTGTGATCATATCTGCTATAGCTATAGGCATGTCAGATGCTAGAATGCGGAGTTACAGTGTGAGCATAGTCGAGGTCGAAGTTTCCTGTTCTACCTGTTGTGTGCGTTATACCCGCTTCGATGTCGTCTCATATGATCGTTGCAAACTACCATGCTACAAAGGTATTCATGTGAGATGTCAAAATACAGAGATACAGTGTGCAGACTGATGTTGTCGGAGTATTTCACTTGCCTATTGTTCTCGTAGTATGTCCCTCGAAGTCGTCCTGAATAGTCAGTGCGATCGAATCTGTTATAACTGTAGGCATATCAGATGTTAGAATGCAAAGTTACAGTGTATACATAGTCGTAGTTGATGTTTCTTGTTCTGCCTGTTGTGTGCATTTTACCCGTTTTGATGTCGTCTTATATGATCGATGCGAACTGATATGCTCCAGAGGAATCTATGTGAGGTGATAGAATACAGAGATACAGTGTGCAGACTGATGTTCTCGAAGTATTTTCACTCGCCTATTGTACTTGTTATATGTCCTTCCAAGTCATCTTATATGGTCCGTGCGATCGTATCTACTATAGATATGGGCATGTCAGATTCTAGAATGTGGAGTTACAGTGTGAACATTGTCTTATACTTGCTTCGATGTCGTCTTATGATCGTTGCGAACATATATGCTTCAGAAGTATCTATGTGAGATGAAAGAATACAGAGACACAGTGTGCAGACTGATGTTGTCGAAGTATCTTAACTTGCCTATTGTTCTCGTTATATGTTTCCTGAAGTCGTCCTATATGGTCAGTGCGATCGTATCTGCTATAACTGTAGGCAAGTCAGATGCTAGAATGCGATGTTACAGTGTAAATAAAGTCGAAGTCGAAGTTTCTCGATCTGCCTGTTGTAAGCGTTATTTTGATTTAGGGAACACTAGAAAATGTCTATCTATAAGATGTATAACCGACTTATTAGCAAGATTGATAAATTCGAAGTTTTGGCGGACACGCCGGTTTACCGACTCTTGATTGTTGGAATCGAAGTTTTTGGTGGGTATGAAAAAGTATAGTACTCCACTCGCATATAATGAGCTGTCATATATACTTCTTGAATTGGCATTCAAGATGCTAGAATGCAAAGTTACATAGTAAACATAGTCGAAGTCGAAGTTTCTTGTTCTGCCTGTTGTGTGCGTTATAACCGCTTCGATGTCGTCTCATATGATCGTTGTGAACTCATATGCTCCAGAGGTATCTATGTGAGATGATAGAATACAGAGATACAGTGTGCAGGCTGATGTTGTCGATGTATCTTCACTTGCCTATTGTTCTCGTTATAAGTCCTTCAAAGTCGTCTCATATGGTCAGTGCGATCGCATCTGCTATAACTGTAGGCATTTCAGATGCTAGAATGCAAAGTAACAGTGTAAACATTGTCGAAGTCGAAGTTTCTCGTTCTGCCTGTTGTGTGCGTTATACCCGATTTGATGTCGTCTCATATGATCGTTGCGAACTACCATGCTACAAAGGTATTCATGTGAGTTGTTACAATACAGAGATACAGTGTGCAGACTGTCCCTCGAAGTCGACTAATATAGTCAGTGCGATCGTACCTGCTATTGCTGAAGGCATGTCAGATGCAAAAAATTCTGGACTAACAGTGTAAACATAGTCGGAGTCGAAGTTTCTTGTTCTGCCTGTTGTGTGCGTTATACCCGCTTCGATGTCGTCTCATATGACGACCTCGCTCGAAGAAAGGAAATGCGAACCTCATAGTCTTTCTCGATCGTTTCACCAAGTGGGTGGAATGCAAACCAGTCCGATCTATCACCGCAAAAGTAGTCTGCGAAGCGATGAATGAAAAGATTTTCAGTAACTTTGGAAAACCCAGAGCGATAATCACTGATAATGGCCGGCAATTTGTCAGTAAGGAGTTTGAGGGGCTGCTGGAAACATATGGCGTCCGGCACCAGTTGACACCCCCCCACACGCCACAATGTAACCCAGTTGAGAGAACGAACCGAGTATTGAAGACAATAATAGCACAATACACCGAGGGAGAACAACAAACATGGGATCGCTGGTTACCGGAATTGAAATTCGCTATCAACACAGCAGTGCAAGAATCCACAGGATACACCCCGGCTATGATGAATTTCGGCCGTGAGCTAGTCCCTCCAGGATCACAGCTGCAGGAGGAAATTCCCAGTATCGGAGAAACACCAGACCAGTTTGTTGAGAGATTGAAGAAACTATCGGACCTACATGAACTGGCACGAGAAAATCTAACCAGAGCGACTGAAGTACAGACCAAATATTATGACCTACGGAGACGTGAGTGGTCCCCGCGATAGGGTGACCTAGTGATGTGCCGCACACATCACCTATCTTCGGCCGCACAACATTTCAACGCCAAACTCGCACCAAAATTTGAAGGCCCTTACCGGGTGATAAGAGTAGACTCACCTGTAGTTTTTCGACTACGATCCTTGAAGGGAGGACGGCCAATAACCGCCCATGTCGAAGACATCAAACCAGTACGCTGAAAATGTCCCGTTCCGCACACAGTACAATAATCTATTCCCCAGCTGGGTGCGGACAAGAAATGAAAAGATTGGGGTAAAACTTCGGGCATCTACGGAATTTGAGATCCGAGGGAAGATGGTAACGCTGGCAACATCGATCAGTCTGTGTGCCACGAGAGCAGATGACCTTACGGTACCAACCGTGGAAGGAATACGGTGCGATAGAAGTGGCGAGTGCCCGCGCACGTATTCCATCGGAGGTAGGGGAAGAGTCGCTGGGCATATGAAACAACACGCACCGACAGGTGCTCGCCAGTTTATCGTCGACCCTGTGAGAGATGGAGTTCAACCTCGACAATCCCAGCAGCCGTACTGGTTTCATGTATCGGGCAAGGAAACGGCAGAGCAGACGCACACGACTTCCGACGAGGAATTCGAAATTATTGACGAAAGGCCACAAGATGTGGAGAGAGAGAGAACAGTGATGTCAGTGGAGTTCTCGAAGGAGTCATCACCTGACTCATACGGCCTGGAGCTGGTGGATTTCGACACCCTGCGGGAAATCGAAGGAGAATTTGATTCACCTAAGGAGGTCACGAGTGTCGATGACACCCTACCGTTCCGTGCTAGAGAGGAGGATTCGCAAGAGGCAGCGTCACCCTCTAAGAGGGTACCGACCCCTGAACTCCCGGCGGCAGCACGCAGGCGCCGTCAGAGACGGCAACGCGCCAAACGGAACTGGGAGCAGGGGCATGCGCACCCAGCCCCGTGATGCACTGCTGAGATTTTCATTTTTTCTTTCGGATGGAATCCGATTTCAAGTTGAGCCTCGACGCCCAAGAAGAGCTGTCACTGCAGACATTTTTTTTGGTTAGGGAAAGGTGTTTCCGATTTTTCCTGAAGAGAAGAGTTGTTTAAGTTCTTGGAATAAAGAAGATGTTTTTATTTTGGGAAATTTTTGTTTCCAGATGTCCCCTGCATTGAGGAGCAATATAGAATAATGTTAATTTTTATTTTTTCAAATTTTTATGCCCGGAAATGGAAATAAGCTGATAGATGAGCAGAGAATAGGGATGTTGAGTTGACTAGGGACCCTGAGTGAAACGAAGTTTTCCTCAAGAAAGCAAGGGGGGAGTTTAACGAATTCCTGGGAAATTCGTACTTGGCTAATTGGAATTGCTCATCCCGATTGAATTCTAAAAGACTCCACCGCGAGATTCCAGCTATCATTTGAATTGATTATCCCATGGGGAGACAGAGGCGAAAACCAACGAAGCATCGTTTCGATCGGGCGAGACGAGAAACGAACATTTCGGGCAAAGGCAGTTGATTTACAGCACTCGAAGTGGCTAGTCGTGGGTACCACTGTACGGATACATCGCGCGCATGTCCCCCTCCTGGCAGTTCAATTGGCAGCCGCGGCGAGAGAGCGACGTGGCTCGCTGGAAGGACGACGACAGTCAGTCGATACGCGGTGCCTGAAATGTTCGGTTGGGTCATTGGAAAGTAGTAGTTGTACGCGAACTGCACTGAGGGAATCAGACTGATGATTGCCAAATAATAACAGCTCACGATATGTGATTTTAGATACGTTTCAATACGCTACTAGAATCCCACTGCCCCCGCCGCCCCTCTATCGATTCCCGAATTATCCTCGGTCCTGTGTAGGATATTTCGGTATTTTCAGCTAGGTCGTACTAGTGCCTGTGATTCTAGACACGTTTCACTACGATACTAGAATCACACCGCCCCCGCCGCCTCTCTATTGATTCCCGACCTATTGTTAGTTTTCTACTAGATACTACAGGGATATGGTTTATTATAATAAAAAGCTTTTGAAGGAAACAAAAGTTGTCATCAGAGAAGATCTAACGCCTGGTAAAGTAAAATTTTTGAAAGCAGTGCTACTGAAAATATCTAACTCTGGGAAGGTATGGACAGATCATGGCAACGTATTTGGGAAGCTTAATAATTCTGATCAAGTCATAAAAATCGTGAAACTTGAAGATATTGATTTATTCTAATTATTCTTCTATTTATCTACGTATAATATTTTTATTTTCACTAATAATTGCTACTCACGCACTGTTTGTTTCACTTTTTTGTTCTTTTAATGTTACTGTAATATCTGTTGATACTTGTACGTCGAATGGATTCCAAATAAGATTAATTTTGCAGCACCATCAATATATGTGCAATTGAGTTGCTCCCTGGTGTTTCTTTATTGTCAGATTTATTTCCCACTCAGATAAGGAATTGTTTTTCTTTTTTTATTTTTTGTCTGTTTATTTTTATTTTGAGACAGAAATATTGTACGTTATTGTGAATGCATTGTTTGAAGATTGGCTTTGCTAATGCTAGATCGTTGTTACCTTCCATACATGATGTTAGAAGAATTATATGTAGGAAGGTAATATTTAACGTATTTCATAGGTTCAAACAATGCATTTTCAATGATTCTGACCGTAACTGTCTCAAATAAGTAATTATTTTCGGTATTCATAATTATTCATACACACGTCTCTGTTTTTGGGTTAAGTGGAAGAATATTTTTGGTTATGTCTAGTACACGACCAAAAATAAACTTCGCCCTTTATGGTCAATATAATCTATGTTACCAAGACTGTATGCATGTAAACCTTTAGTTGACTATAATAAAGACGATTATTATTATTATTATTATTATTATTATGTTACGGTTTCATTTTGCAATATCCTCAGTGAAGCAACCCAAGCACTGAATTAGAGGGTGAATCGGTTACAAATCAGCTGGCCACAAAGTATTTATTGATATGCATCACACTTGGTAGCTCAATATCCCATTCCTGCGGCCGGGGTAGGTGATGCCTGAAACAGAAATTCAGAAAAGATCAAGTAGGTACCTATATCAGAACGATAGTTGGTTCATAAAGAAATACTCACTCAGTTTATAGTATAGTCAGACCTTTCCTTGGTTCGAGTTCCCTGAAATCGTTTGGTCTCACCTGCAAAAAAGTTAAAGATATTTATCTATTGGATAATATTGCAATACTATAAAACCCACCTGGCATGGAGTTATAAACAATAATAGTTCGGTCAGCTAGCTTTTCCGTGGAGGTTAAAATGAGCAGTTTGATTGGATACATCTTCTTTTTCTGACTCCCATAGAGCCAAATTCTTAACCTAAACACAAATGGAGCCAAGTGTGTACCTTGACATTTTGGCGGGATTTTGGGGAGATATTGACATCTGACCGAATGAGGCGTGAAATTTTGATATAACCTGTGCAGGTATAGAAAACGTGCTTTCGCATTTTTGCGGATTTTTCTCGTGTAATCGAATTATTTGACGAAGTCAAAGTAGTCAAAGGATGGTCCACTGACTACTCAACTATGTTGGATGAAGACTTCTGCTGAATATGATTGATTATTTATCAAATTCCATTATTTCAACTCACCGTAGTTGCTACTCTTGGCCACCTGAAATCGAGGTATGCTCATGTCTGATCAATTTACAGCCATTTACAGCTCAACTCGCGATAGTCCTTGGGATTCAATGATAGAATATATATGATGGTATTGTAATTTGTAGGGCCAACATAGATTTCGAGTTTACTTGGACTCGACCAGTTCATAGAGCCTGTTTAACCAGCTTGGCTTCACTCATGCTCATTTGCTGCTAACTGCTTTGCTTTTCTGTCCCACTGCATGAAAATTGTAGATCTAGAGACTATTGCGCATCTTAGAAAAGAACATTCCTGCCTGGTCCGGCTCATATAGCACCTACCTGGAATGCTGGATGTATTGCTGGGTCCCAATACAGCCAAAGTATCATCCAGCTTCACAAGTGAGCGTTATCTTTTCCTTTATGATAATAGCTAGTAACCAAATTGCTGGAGCCTCTGCAATACGTTTTTGAGGTTTCTGTGAGATAGTTAACCATAGTCTGAGCTTTAGCATGTTATTGGTCCATTAGTGATTGAGTTATCTATAGTTCAATTAGTTTGCATTCCTGTGAACTTATGGTATCGATACCCTAAGGGAACTTGGGTATATATCTCCATACATTGTGAAAGGTAAGGCGTTATTGGTAAAGATTTGATGACTACCATTCTGTGTATGCAGGGCACAACATACTTGACAAAAATACACTTTATTCAAGCAACCACCTGAAGTGAAACACTACCCATCGCTGTACAATAAAGTAATTGTTCTTCCACCCCCTGAGTTTTATTTTATCCTGGAATTATTGTTACTATCTTACCAGGTTTGTTTTGCAGGAAATTCATGTTATAAATTTTGGCGCCCCAACTATTAGGGTAGTGAGGGTGTGTTTCATTTCAGGTACTACCAAGTTCAGGGAATAATTGCAGCATACTTTATAACTTTGCATAATTTTCATCATTTTGTTATTTATTTGCTATATAACCAACCACATAGCTTCTTCTTCTTATTATTATTATTTAATGGTCTCTTGCCCAGCAAGGACATCCAGCCGCCAGTGTTGCAAGGTCACGGGACAAAATATTCTTCTTATTTTTATATCACTGAATAGTTTCGTCATGTCATTTCAGTAGCTGTTACCGTCCATAAGCATTAAGGTGCCTTGCAAACTTTACATTTTAGTTCAGTGGTTATAATAATCAATTGTAATAATGTGTTAGTATTTTCAGAATATTAAAAGTAAGGAAATCAGTGGTGAACAGGCTTTATGAAAAACATTTGTTTGTCGAAGGGTTTGTTATTTTTACTAGGAGTAACAGTCATTTGAACAGGTTGGGTGAATATACATTCCAGTTTGGGTGTTCGAAATTAACAAGTCAGTAGGTACGATCTCGTTTGTTTTGTTTTGATCAGTTTAGGGGAAAATAATTGTAATAGTACGGAGTTGTTATGAAGTATTTGGTAACGAACTTCAAGCTGAATATTTTTGTGATCACAGCGGTGTGTATAGTTATATAGTTAAAGTAGATTGGTAGGGCGTACTAGTAAGCAACCGAGTTTTTTATTTCGGATTTTCCACGTGGGTTTTTTCAAGTTGCGTGGCTTTCTCTTCTTCAGGAAGGAGGGGGGTGCGCGCATGCGCGTTTTGTTGGTTTATGCTTTTGAGTGAGAACTTCGTGGTTTAGAGAATATTTAAGTATGAAAGTCAATCGACTCTTGAGTGAAGAACTTACATACGAGTTGCGAGTTAGAGGGTTGCCAATAGAGGGCACCGTTAACGATAAAAGAGTCTTGCTTAGAGGGGCATTGCGATGTGAGAAGGCGGGAATACCACCAACAGTGGTATCAGTGGTATTGGAGGCCGACGCAGAATTCACCATTTGTCAGGAGAAATTGGCGGAATTAGAGGAAGGCATTCAAAATTTTGACATCAATAATAAGGTTAACGAGTATGAAAGAATTTCATCTCGGCTATACCATATTCAAGGACGATTCAGACGCGTACCGATCGGCGATGAGAGAGTCGAAGAAATCCGGCGGAATTTATTATGTTTATGTATGCGACTGGTAGAAGAGGTTTCGGACCAATTTGAAAATAATCCGGTGGAAAACCGACCCTTAATTGACATCAATCCACCTCAAACCACGGAACCTTCCATAATTGATGAATTCGTTCCGTTACCGCCAAGTTATGCACCTACCATGTCAACAGATGGTAGAAACGTAGTACCCGAAAGGCATTTTCCCTTCTTCAATCGATCGGTGCCTACCGCGGACAGGTATAGGGATAGAGGTGAGGTAGGAATGGGAGAAGCGGATATAAGAGAGAGGGACATTCTGAATAATTCGCTTCCTGCCTTTAGGTTTAACCCAGTAACGGTTAGTAGGAGCGGGACTCGCAATACAGACATTTCAAGCAATTTTCCAATAAATGAACCGGTAGAACAAGACATTCTGAACCAAAGATTAGCGGGAGTTCGATTTGACGAGGGGACTATACCGCAAAGTAGTATGGGTAGACCTCCTACTCTACACTCAACATTCAGAAATGAGGTCGGTAACGATGAGCTAATAAGAAATGCGGATGCGCACGCGCAGTATCTTCGTGTAGGTAGTAGAGGTAGACCTCAGCCACAGTCAACCTTTAGAAATGTTGGATGTACTGGTGGACAAGTACAAAATCCGTATGCGTACGGGCAGTATTTTCCACTTGATCATGAGCACAGATATCTCGAAGTGGGGAGATGGAACATCAAGTATGATGGGGATTCAAGCGTGACAACTTTCTTAGAACGGATTGAAGAAATAAGAGTTTCTCGAGGGGTATCTAAAGTACAGCTCTTGCGGTCGGCGCCTGAACTGTTCACCAAGGACGCGTTAATGTGGTTCAGGACTAATGTGTTCACTTCGTGGGATGATTTGGTTGATAAGTTAAAAGAGGCATTCATGCCCTATGACTACCAATACAGTCTGTGAGCAGAAATTAGAAGGCGAACACAAGGAGCTAGGGAGAGGATAGTATGCTACGTGGCTGCCATGGAAAGCCTATTCAATAAATTTGGACCCGAGCGACCGTCTGAAGCAGCGAGAGTTGCTTTGATTCGTCGAAATTTATTACCATTTTTGCAAACTCCATTATCTCTTCATCAAATTAATAATGTCTCGGAATTAGTAAGCTTAGCTAAGGTTATCGAAGAGACCGAACTACGGGTTCAACGATTTGTACCGCCTCCCACGAATTACCGGTCCCTGGTGGAACCTGAACTTGCCTACCGCAGACAAACCACTTCTCATCCTGTCTCCGCCATTTCGTCGCATAGCGGAAGAGCCTTTGACCATGAAGCAGTACCGGTACCCATTGAAGCTTCGTCGGCAAATGCTACCCCGATTTCCACTGAGCAATGCAGCCAACCCCTCTGCTGGAATTGCCGGGAGGTTGGGCATAGATTCCGGAAATGTACCCAACCTAGACAGATCTTCTGTTTTCGTTGCGGTAAAGAGAAGGTCACCGCTTCTTCTTGTCCCACCTGTCGACCAAAAAACGCCCAAATGAGACGCTAGATAGCCGACTAGTAGTCTCTAACTCGAAAATACCGGCCGACTCCTCGACTATGGTGATAGAAAATAGGATATCATTATATTTTGTGATTGCTCATGCCAAGGATGATGTCCGTCCTTATTTGAGGGTGAAGATTTTCGGTAAAGAATTCTTAGGGCTACTAGATAGTGGGGCCAGTAGGACTGTTCTAGGACAGCAGGGTTGGGGGATTGTGAAACATTTCAGTTCCATAGAATCTTCTTCGGTGAGTTTTTGCACCGTGGCTAATGGCCAAAATTGTGGGGTATTGGGATCAGTGAATCTCCCTATTCAGTTAGAAGACCGAATCAAAATTATAGAGGTGTTGATAGTTCCTTCTCTGCCTCACTGCCTCATCTTAGGGATAGACTTTTGGCTGAAGATGGCTATAGTCCCGGATCTATTCTCGGATGAGTGGTATTTCAGGGATGAATCGAAAACCTTCTCGGACTGCAATATTTGTGCAATCAATTCTCTAGATTCCTTAGCCGATGAACAGAGGGAAAATTTAAAGAAGATGGTGGATAGGTATTTTTGTCTGATGGGAAATAACTTGGGCTGCACTTCTCTGGTTGAACATGTCATCACCACCGATTCCCCACCTATCAAGCAGAGACATTACTCCATCTCACCCGTTCTCCAACGACAAGTGAACGAAGAACTTGATCAAATGCTCCGGGATGGTGTGGTAGAACCATCTGACTCGCCCTGGGCATCACCCATTTTGTTGGTTAGGAAACCCGATGGCCGCTATAGATTCTGTGTTGATTTTCGAAAGTTGAATCAAGTCACGAAGAAGGACGCGTACCCCCTCCCCTTTGTGTCAGCTACCCTGGATAAATTGCGGGAGGCTCGATTTTTAACAACGCTTGATATAAAGTCTGCCTATTGGCAGATTCCTTTAGCCGAGTCGTCAAAACCCCTTACGGCTTTCGTTGTCCCTAACCGCGGACTTTTCTAGTTTCGGCGTATGCCGATGGGTCTACATAATGCCCCAGCAACGTTTCAACGCTTTGTCGACCAAGTAGTTGGTGCGGACCTCGAGCAATATGTTTTCATCTATCTAGATGATATCATCATTTGCACTTCGACTTTCGAAAAACATTTTGGGATTTTAGAAGAAGTATTGGCTAGGGTAACTAGAGCTGGACTCACCCTTAATGTACAAAAATGTAATTTTTGCAAGTCAGAACTGCGCTATCTCGGGTATCTGGTCAATTCCTCCGGTCTTCTTGTTGACCCGGAAAAGGTTAACGCCATTTTACAAATTTCCTACCCGCGAAACGTTTCTGAGGTGCGTCGAATTATCGGACTCGCCTCCTGGTATCGCCGTTCCTGTCCAAACTTCTCAACGCTGATTTCGCCTTTGAGTGACCTCACCAAGAAAAACCACCCATTTGTGTGGGACTCTAATTGTGAAGACGCCTTTCGGAAAATCAAAGAGTGTCTCGTTTCCGCCCCGGTACTGTTTTGCCCGGACTACAGTCTGCCTTTTAAGGTCCAGACGGATGCCTCCGATTATGGCTTGGGAGCCGTGTTGTCGCAGGTGCATCCAGATGGAGAAAAGGTGGTTTGTTATTTGAGCCGCTCCTTGACCCTGTGTGAACGGAAATCTAGTACGACAGAAGAAGAGTGCCTGGCCGTCATTTTTGCAATCGAGAAGCTGCGGCCCTACTCAGAGGGCACGAGGTTCGTAGTAATTACTGACCATTACAGTCTGAAGTGGCTAAATTCGATTAAGGACCCCGTCGGTAGAATTGCGCGTTGGGCAGTGCGGCTGCAGCAGCATGATTTCGAGATTGTGCATCGTCCTGGAGAGGATCATTTGGTAGCTGACGCTCTGTCTCGATCTGTACCGGCCCTAGTGGTTGACATAGCAGCTAATGAAACGACCATCACAGATCCTTGGTACCGAAGAATGGTTCAAGCGGTCACCGAAGACCCTGTTCGATACCCTTCTTGGCGTATTCACAATAAGTTACTTTTCAAATGAGTAGATAGGAAATATCCCGAGCTCTCTGAAGAAGTAGACCCTTGGTTGCAAGTAGTTCCCAAGGAAACTCGTCGCAAGCTTATTCGGCAGCACCATGATCCACCAACCATGGGACATGGTGATGTGTTCAAAACGGTCTCACGTCTCAACAGCCGGTATTATTGTCCGAAAATGAAGCAGGACGTAGCTCAATTCATTAAACAGTGAACGGTATGTATAAGTACAAAGCCCGAGCAGAGAGCCCCTGCGGGACAGTTGTTGAGCTCTGCGCCGCAAACTACCAGACCGTTTGAGGTTATAAGCGCCGATTTGGTAGGTCCGTTACCCCGATCCGTTTCAGGATTCTCTTATATCGTGTCGGTGCATGATATTTTCAGTAAGTTCGTCTTATTCTTCCCGGTACGGCAACCCACCGCAAAAATCGTGACACAAATCATGGAGGAGCAGGTATTCCTTGTTTATGGTACCCCTCGCAAAGTAATTGTCGATGATGGTGTGCAATTTCGCAGCCACTTGTTCCGTAATTTACTGAACGAATATAAAGTGCAAGCTGGATTCATCGCCAACTATCATGCGCAGGCCAATCCCGTTGAACGCACACACCGCGTTTTAAAGACCATGTTGACCGCTTACGTTTCAGAAAATCACCGTGTTTGGGACCAATATTTACCTAAAATTGCATGTGCCATGAGATCCGCAAGGCATGAAGCGACGCAACTGACCCCGAATTTTGTAGTATTTGGTCGTGAAATCAAGTTGTCGGGGCAAGCTCAGCATCCCTTAGCAAGCACGGTTGATCCTGGGCCATTTGACGCAGAGGTCCGGTCAGAAACCTTGCGAAAAGTGTTTGAAGACGTGTCCAAGCAATTAATACATGCCCATGCGCGTAGTAAGCAACGATACAATTTGCGGAGGAGAGACGAGAAGTTCACTTTGGGTCAGAGAGTGTGGCGTAAGAATTATACGCTCTCCGATGCAGCTCGAGGCATAACTTCTAAGTTAGCCCCGAAATTCAAAGGCCCTTTTTGGATTTCGAAGGTCCTTTCACCGTGGTCATATGAGCTGTCAGACGACTCAGGAAAGGCATGCGGTGTTTGGCACGCTAAAGATATCAAAGCCCACCCTCCAGACGAGGAGAATGAGCTCACGGATGATTCAGAGGTGGATGAATAATCCCAAGCTGAATGTTTATTTGGAACTACATTCCTTCTGGTTTTTTGTTGTTTTCTTTTTGCTTGTACTAGAGGTATCAGGAAACCTTTCGGTATGATAGTTTTTTTGTTGTTTTCTTTTCGTTGTACTAGAGGTATCAGGAAACCTTTCGGTATGATAGTTTTTTTTTGTTGTTTTCTTTTCGTTGTACTAGAGGTATCAGGAAACCTTTCGGTATGAAAGTTTTTTTTGAGAAGAAAAAAAAACTTTGATGGGGTAAGGGGGGTGTTGTTACGGTTTCATTTTGCAATATCCTCAGTGAAGCAACCCAAGCACTGAATTAGAGGGTGAATCGGTTACAAATCAGCTGGCCACAAAGTATTTATTGATATGCATCACACTTGGTAGCTCAATATCCCATTCCTGCGGCCGGGGTAGGTGATGCCTGAAACAGAAATTCAGAAAAGATCAAGTAGGTACCTATATCAGAACGATAGTTGGTTCATAAAGAAATACTCACTCAGTTTATAGTATAGTCAGACCTTTCCTTGGTTCGAGTTCCCTGAAATCGTTTGGTCTCACCTGCAAAATAGTTAAAGATATTTATCTATTGGATAATATTGCAATACTATAAAACCCACCTGGCATGGAGTTATAAACAATAATAGTTCGGTCAGCTAGCTTTTCTGTGGAGGTTAAAATGAGCAGTTTGATTGGATACATCTTCTTTTTCTGGCTCCCATAGAGCCAAATTCTTAACCTAAACACAAATGGAGCCAAGTGTGTACCTTGACATTTTGGCGGGATTTTGGGGAGATATTGACATCTGACCGAATGAGGCGTGAGATTTTGATATAACCTGTGCAGGTATAGAAAACGTGCTTTCGCATTTTTGCTGATTTTTCTCGTGTAATCGAATTATTTGACGAAGTCAAAGTAGTCAAAGGATGGTCCACTGACTACTCAACTATGTTGGATGAAGACTTCTGCTGAATAAGATTGATTATCAGATTCCATTATTTCAACTCACCGTAGTTGCTACTCTTGGCCACCTGAAATCGAGGTATGCTCATGTCTGATCAATTTACAGCCATTTACAGCTCAACTCGCGATAGTCCTTGGGATTCAATGATAGAATATATATGATGGTATTGTAATTTGTAGGGCCAACATAGATTTCGAGTTTACTTGGACTCGACCAGTTCATAGAGCCTGTTCAACCAGCTTGGCTTCACTCATGCTCATTTGCTGCTAACTGCTTTGCTTTCCTGTCCCACTGCATGAAAGCTGTAGATCTAGAGACTATTGCGCATCTTAGAAAAAAACATTCCTGCCTGGTCCGGCCCATATAGCACCTACCTGGAATTCTGGATGTATTGCTGGGTCCCAATACAGCCAAAGTATCATCCAGCTTCTCAAGTGAGCGTTATCTTGTCCTTTATGATAATAGCTAGTAACCAAATTGCTGGAGCCTCTGCAATACGTTTTTAAGGTTTCTGTGAGATAGTTAACCATAGACTGAGCTTTAGCATGTTATTGGTCCATTAGTGATTGAGTTATCTATAGTTCAATTAGTTTGCATTCCTGTGAACTTATGGTATCGATACCCTAAGGGAACTTGGGTATATATCTCCATACATTGTGAAAGGTAAGGCGTTATTGGTAAAGATTTGATGACTACCATTCTGTGTATGCAGGGCACAACATACTTGACAAAAATACACTTTATTAAAGCAACCACCTGAAGTGAAATACTACCCATCGCTGTACAATAAAGTAATTGTTCTTCCACCCCCTGAGTTTCATTTTATCCTGGAATTATTGTTACTATCTTACCAGGTTTGTTTTGCAGGAAATTCATGTTATACTATCATCGGCCCTGTGTAGGATATTTCGGTATTTTCAGCTAGGTCGTACTAGTACCTGTGATTCTAGACACGTTTCAATACGCCACTTGAATCCCACCGCTCCCGCCGCCCCTCTATTGATTCACGAATTATCCTCGGTCCTGTGTAGGATATTTCGGTATTTTCAGCTAGGTCATACTCGTGCCTGTGATTTTAGACACGTTTCACTACGATACTGAAATCACACCGCCCTCGCCGCCTCTCTATTGATTCCCGAATTATCTTCGGTCCTGTGTAGGATATTTCGGCATTTTCAGCAAGGCTGGACTCGTGCTTGTGATTTTAGACACGTTCCACTACGATACTAGAATCATACCGCCCCCGCCGCCTCTCTATTGATTCCCGAATTATCTTCGGTTGTGTGTAGGATATTTCGGTATTTCCAACACGGCTGGACTCGTGCTTGTGATTTTAGACACGTTTCACTACGCTACTAGTATCACACCGCCCCCGCTGCCTCTCTTTTGATTCTCGAATTATCCTCGGTCCTGTGTAGGATATTTCGGTATTTTCAACAAGGCTGGAGTCGTGCCTGTGAATTTAGATACGTTTCACTACGCTACTAGAATCACACCGCCCCCGCCGCCTCTCTATTGATTCTCGAAATATCCTCGATCCTGTGTAGGATATCTCGGTATTTTCAACTAGGCCGTAACTCGTGCCTGTGATTCTAGACACGTTTCAGTACGACATCAGAACCACGCCGCCTCCACCGCTCCTCTACTGATCCCGAAAACATCTCGAGTCCTGTTTCGAATATTTCGGTATTTTCTACGAGGCCATACTACTCCCCGTGATTCTAGATACGTTTCAGTACGAAACTAGAATCACTCCGCCTCCACCGCCCCCTTACTGATCTCAGTATTATCCCCAGTAGACATTAGACTGAGATTATTCTGATTGTTGAAACGCTAGCAGTTGGTCTGACTGCACCACACGAATCTAGTCATCATCGCCGAGTGCCCTGGAGATTCTCTAGGAAGCGTACCAGGTTCCTGATTTGGAGTTGTTGCAGCCTACGAAGCCATCGGGAGAAAGGGTATTCATAAATTCAGTCATCTATCGTCAACATCTAGTCTTTTGATTTCACCAAATCTGACAGTGAATTAAAAAAAAACTGAATCCTGGACGTTCTCATCTGTGCTGATCTGATCCCGCAGACAAAAACGTCACACATTATCAAAAAAATAAATGATTGAAGAATTCAACAGAACGGTAACAACTATTTTCATTCATGGCGTTTTTTGAAATCAATCAATCTCAGAAGAGAAGTACGTCACTGGATTTTGCCCAGCATTTTTCATAAGAAGTGGTTCTAAGCGAAACATCATTTTCAATTACGTTGTCGGTAATGATGAGATCCAGGAAGTATGAATGTTCGAAATCGTCGTCTATAATAGAAATGGAAACGGTGATGCAATGAAGAATAATAGTCTGAGGCTGGCCTTCACTCATCTGCTCGCCGGATGGAAATTATATTTCATCGAATAGAATATGTTTTTGAACATGTACCCATAATAGGGTTGCCATGAAAAATATCATTCCGTTATTCGGGTGCAGAAGCGATCACGACATTATTTATTTTCGAACTGATTTATTTGAACTAAAGGAACACTAATTTATATCGAATTTATAACTACTATTCATGTAAAACAATTCATATCACGCGGTATATAACTGTCTGTCTGACACTCGCTGCTTAACTGACTGACGGCAGTTGTTCGGCCGTTTATATATGAGATTACTTGGCAGACTTTGGTTCGAGAACGTTCTCGAATGCTCTTCCGTCTCCTTCTTCTCATTCTAGAAGCTTCTCAGAACAAAACCTGTCTCTCTTATTGTTCCATCGATTTTTTCCAGAACATTTCAGAATCTTCTGTGACGTTATTTGTCACTGCGACATATATTGAGTGTTCGGGAATATGCTGGTGTATGTAGGGATCATTGGGAGGTTGAAGAACAATCTGGGATACGTGATACAGGATGATCGTTGTCCTTGTGTCCTACTGATGATGTTACTAGAGCCCCTCTAAGGGAAATATCATTATTCCTCCTGGAATGCACTCTGATTGTTATGAAGATAGGGACAACTGGTTCCATTTCTACAACGTGCAGTATGGTAGGAATAACATGGCACTGTCTTCTCTCTTGGAGTTCCTTTAGAGTTCCAGCAGCATATCAGAATTTTAACTCCGGTGAATCTAAATACAACCTCTAGCATGTTCCTTGAAACTGTCCGATTCAAGCTATCCAGTCCACACCCCAGCTTTGTAACAGCTATCTTCTGTATGTCCTTCTCGGGTATGGTGCTTCGCAAGTCGACTAGTGTCTTCCAGAGGTCCTTGAAAGTGGTTTTCTCAGGAGATCTTCTTTTCGTTATAAGACAAAACAGAGAAATTTTTTCTTCAGCGCTGGTATCTTCTATTTCTAGTGCTCGACCGACGGAGGAGCCCTGTTGATGGAGCTCCTCTAACTTCCCAAACTTCCTCATAAACTTGTTGGCTATTCCTTGAAACATCTGAAGATCCTCTGCAAAATGGCAAAAAGATCGCGGTGCTCTTTCTTGGTGACGCCAAACCTTGCTTTTGATGAACCACTGGACAAATTTGTTGAACTTGTTGATCTTGTGTTTCCTTGGATGGTGCAAGTCTGTTGAAATGAACGACTCTAGGTTTGCCACTTGGTTTTTTACTAATGCGGTAGATGACATCGTTGATCTTCTTCTTGACGGTGAAAGGTCCTTCCCGAGATCTCTGTAGTTTTGGACAAATACCTTGTTTCCTTTGTGAATTGAACAACTACACTAGGTCTCCTTCTGCGTATCCTGCACCTCCAGCTCTGATGTCGTATCGGTCTTTCATGCGATCGCTGGCGATTTTCAGATTAGAACGAACCAATTCGTGAAGATCGTTCATATTCTTCATCAGATTCGTAACGCAATCTTCCCCCACTACATCCGCACCAGGTCTACATCTTAAGACCAAGTCACATGGAAGCCTCATCTCTCGTCCAAATAGAACATTCGCCGAAGTCTGTCCTGTAGATTCCTGTACTGCAGATCTGTAGGCCATCAAGGAAAAAGGAATATGTTGATCTTAGTTTTGTTGGTGTTGATCTACGACTTCGCAGAGATGGTTCGGTTCATTCGCTCCACCATGCCATCCGACTGAATGCAATGGAGTTGTTCTTGTTTTCTCGATTCCCAACTCCTCGCTCATTTTCTTGAACACTTCACTCTCGAAGTTTCGGCCCTGATCAGAGTGGAGTTCCAATGGCACCCCAAAACGACTGATGAGTTGATTCATTAGGATATTGGCGACAGTTATGGCTTCCTGGTTAGGGATCGCATACGCTTTCACCCACTTGGTGAAGTAGTCCATGCAAACAAGGATGTATTTATTTCCATTATCAGTCACTGGAAAAGGCCCCGCAATATCCATGGCAATCCTCTCGAAACGCCTTCCAACATTGTACTGTCTCATGGGTGCCCTTGGTTCACGATGAGGCCCATTGCTGGCAAAGCACACGGTGCATTAACGGCACCATTCCTTGACGTCGTCACTGCAGTTCACCCAGTAGAACCGCTCTCGTACCCGCTGCAGTGTCTTCCTCACTCCAAGATGTCCCCCTGAAGTTCCATCATGTACATATCCAAGTACTCCCGACACCTGGCTCCTAGGAATGACCAACTGCATCCGATCATCCGACCCATCATCGCTCTCGAGGTTTCTCTTGAGCAGGTCATCTTCTAATACCAAGGAGTTCCACTGACTCCAGTACGCCTTCAAAGTCTATGGAGATGGTGCTACTTCTTGCCAAGAAGGACGGCGATTCGCTGTCCTCCATTCTCGAAGCTTCCGAAGTTCTGTGTCCTTTTCTTCCTCTTGCTTGATTGCTGCAGGTAACTAATATTCATTGGCAACGGTGATTCTGTAGAGGGTTGCATCCTCCAAACGACTACAATGTGAGCACTCAGGTGGACATGGCCTTCTGGACAATGCATTTGCATTCTTATGGCTGGTTCCCACTCGGTGTGCTATCTCGAAGTCATATTCCTGGAGCCTCTTGATCCATTGAGCTACTTGGCCTTCGGGGTTCTTGAAATTCAGGAGCCACTTCAATGCAGCGTGGTTCGTCCTGAGTAGGAATTTTCGTCCATAGAGGTACTTATAGAAGTGCTCCACTGATTTTATCATGGCCAATAGTCTCCTTCTGGTAACGCAGTAGTTACGTTCTGCCTTTGATAGCACCTTGCTGAAGTAACCGATGACCCGCTCTCGCTCATCTTGATACTGCGAAAGGACTTCACCAATGCTAATATTACTGGCATCTGTGTCAAGAATGAATTGTCCTCGTGGAAGTGGATATTCAAGAATCAGTGTTGTGGTGAAGCGGTCCTTCAGAGCATGTAGTCTGAAGTGGTCAACCCGTTTCTGCAGCAGATGGCATCTCTTCAGATTGAGTGTGAGGTTCGCAGCCTGAAGTCTTCTGACAACTTCCTCTAGGTTTGCCAGATGTTCTTCAGAAGTTCTACCGATCACGTTGATGTCATCCAGATAAACCAGGCATGTCTTCCAGGAGAGTCCCCTCAACACATTCTCCATGATTCGTTCGAAGGTGGCCGGAGCATCGCAGAACCGAAACGCATTACCTAGAATAGCTATAATCCAGTGCCGATGGTGGAAGCTGCCTTTTCCTCATCCTATCAGAGTTGAGAAAAGATTCGATTCCGCCAACGTGTCGAGTGTGTCGTCAATTCGAGACAGAGGATAACTGTCCTTGTTCGTCACGTTGTTCAATCGGCGATAGTCCACGCAGAAATGAGTGTTTACATCTTCCTTCTTCACTAGTACCACTGGTAAGGCCCAAGGACTATTGGATGGCTCGATTACCCCGTCTTGTCCCATATCCTGGATGATCTCACCTGCAATTTCTTTCTCGGCCTGTGGTAATCTAAGAGCTGGTTGACGAATCGGTCTGGTATCTTCCGTATCGATTTTGTGACTGACGATGTTGGTTCTACCTGTTTTTTCATTGGCTGGTATAGAAATGGATCCATACCTCTGCAGTCACTCGGGTAACTTCTTCTTCTGTCGGTTGTTGAGTGAGTCGCTTGCAGCAGAAACAAGTTCTTCATACTTGCCGGCTCCATCAGTGTTTGCTGTCACCTGGTGGATTATGGAGGCTGCCGGGACAGAGGTTCCAATCTTCGTTCTTTTGCCAATCGTCACAGGGTAATTATTTATGTTGATAAATCGAACAGGTACATGGTCGTCTACTGACAGTAGAGCCTTGCATACTAAAATTCTACGTCCAACTTCCTCGTCATGGTTCCAGGGTTCCATGATGATGGGACTGCGTTGCTCCAATGTACCCTCAATCCGCGCTGCTACAATGGTCTCGCTCCGTTTCGGTAATAGGACGTTCTCTTCTAACGGTACCCCTGCCTGTGAATGTGAGAAGATCTTTTCGGCACCCACCCCAAGTGTTCGGCTTTCAAAGTCCAGTGGAATTTCTTGCGCACCCATGATGTTCATTCCCAGAATAACATCTTCTTCAATATCTGCCATGATAGCTCGATGTAGAAATTTGACGGTTCCGATCGATATATCCATATCGAATTCCTTATAAACGGTGGCAGCTCCACCCGTAGCAATTTTCAAACGTCATCTTGAGTTCACGAGTTGCTTTCTTGAAGACGTCAGAAGTCCACGTCGCAGGATCGTTTCCGATGCACCAGTATCCACCAACAATGCGCACTCATTTTCGTCGATCTGTCCATCTACGTAGACGCTTCTGTTATCATGCCGTAGGGATGCTACGAAGGTGAGGGGGTCTTGAGAATGACGTTTGAACTGGTTTCTTTTTCTCATTCGAGAGGCCCTTGATGGAATTGATCACGGCTTCTAGTGGTGCCCGCGAGAGTCTCGTTTTCGAGAGTCTCGCATGGTCTCGTCTCGTTTTCGAGACAAGACTCGAGACGAGACTCGGACAACACGAGACGAGACTTTGATTGGTCTCGTCTCAAGTCTCGTGCAAGACTTCTCGTGTCTCGTGCGAGAGTCTCGCAAGTTAATATTTCTGCGTGCCGACTGCAGACTTGAGAATTTCATTCATAATACAATATTATTAGAAAAAATTCAGACTATTCAGCACAGATATACAAAACATTTCATTCATAAATACTTCAGAAACACAATTCATGATTTTTGTAAAACGTCGTAATGTGTGTAACGAAAACGGACAACTCTCCCTCTTACGGCGGCGGAATATAAAGACAATTCTGCAATAACGACAGATCGCAAATTGGATGACTACCTGAAAATCAATAAATAAGTCATTTTGTGCTGGACTGAGTAAGAAACAAAAACGATCGTTAAGACTAATCTGACTGATGAAGGTTTTTATCTCAAATACCTATATCTCAAATGAGTAAAATGATGATGGATTGGATTTTCATTTTACTTTTATAACTCTCGAATATATAATGCTATGTTTCTTTCCTCGTTTAGATGTATAATGTGAGTATGTACCTATTAGGTACTTACTTTTCATCAAATAATGTTATTTTTGTTGTAATTTTCTCTTTCTACTTCTACATCATACCTAAAAAATAGGTGAAGGTGAATATATCCCGTACAAGACTAGAATAAGATTATGCATAACAAAATTGCGATACATTTGCAAGACTCTCGTACGAGACGCAAGACAAAACGAGACTCGTGACTGCGAGACGAGACTCGAGACAAGACTTCATATTTCATCGGCGAGACGAGACGAGACTTTATGAAAGTCTCGTCTCGTTGGTATCGTGTGAATCACTAACGGCTTCATTAGAATCTTGCTCGGTATTTCCAACTTTGTTTTCGCTGTCGTTCATTGCTCGGACTCTCGCTGATCCTTGGGAAGCTTCTGCTGCAGTCTTGATCTCTAGCGCAGCTGCCAGAGCACTGGTGAGGTCTTTTGGTCGAGTCAGGTGAACTGCTTTCTGCATTTTAATACCTCGTTGTCCATCTTCGAACGATTGAACAGCCAAGCATTCCATTAGAGATTCGGGAGCTGATGGATATGCACAATGAACCAATCGTGCAACGTCCACTTCGAATTCTTGCAGGCTCTCGTTGACTCTCTGTCGACTGCTCTTCATTTGTGATTGAAATACTTGCTTAAGATGTTCGTGACCATACCGCATTTCGAGGCGTTTGACGAGATGATCGTAGCTATCGGCTTCTACTTCCGGAATGGCTTGCAAGATGTTCAGTGCATCACCCCGTAAAGCAACTGTAAAAGCTACCACTTTATACTTCGATGTCCACCCATTGGCTTTGGAAGCTGCTTCAAACTGCTTCAGATAGTTTGGCCATGATGTTTTTTCATCAAATGTAGGCGGCTTCACTCGATTGGTAGTAGTCACTGCATCTGGCCCTACTGTGGTTTCGATCATGAGTCGTTGACCATCTCCAGGATTCTCCAGCAAAGATCTCCTTTATATTTCGCGCTGAAGCTTCTTCTCCATTTATTTTATCTAAGTGGTGAATTGGGTTGAAACCTGAGCTATGATCATGTCCTGCTGAAATGCGATCTGTTCTTCCTGAGCAACGATCTGTTCTTGCTGAGCAGCGATCTAAGTCATAACTTCTTCCCGATGTGTTGATATCTGAGTCAATACTTTGTCTTGTTGAACTGATATCTGGGAGGCGATCTGATCTTGCTTAGCAGAAATACGTGCCAGCACCTCTTCTCGCTGAGCGGTCATCCGAGCTAATACCTCGCCTCGTTGGGCTGAGATTCAAAAGGCTATTTGATTTTGCTGAGCTGAGATTTTCTCCTGCTGAGCACGCAACTGATCCGCGATCTCCTCCTGCTGAGCCACTTTCTGGTCCGCAATGTCCTGTCGCTGAGCCGCTATCTGTTCCGTGATCTTCTGCTGCTGAGCCACCATCTGGTTCGCAATGTCCTGTCGCTGAGCCGTTATCCGAAATCCCAGCCAACATGGTTTCTCGAAGGTGAAATTATCTGGATCTTGATCTACGCTCACCATTTACTCTTTGAGACGATGCTGAAGTGTAGCCTTGATTACTGTTGTGTCGAGATCTCTCTCCTCCAACTCGCGTTTCAAGTCCACCACTTCCAACTCGTGTAGTTTCTTCATTGCAACGGTCTGTTCACTCCACACTGGAATATTCCACACTTCTGACACCAATTAATACGTTATTTGGGTGCAGGAGCGAACACGACACTATTCATTTTCGAACTAATTTATTTGAACTAATGAAACAATAATTTATATAGAACTCATAGCTACTATTTATGTAAAAATAAATTTGTGTAAGATCACGCGGTATATAACTGCCTCTCTGACACTCGCTGCATAACTGACTGACGGCAGTTGTTCGGCAGTTCATATATGAGATCACTTGGCAGGCTTCGGTTCGAGAACGTTCTCGAATGATCTTCCGTCTCCTTCTCTTCATTCTGGAAGCTTCTTAGAAAAAAACCTCTTTCTCTGATTGTTCCATCGATTGTTTCCAGAACATTCCAGAATCTTCTGTGACGTTATTCGTCACTGCGGCATATATTGAGTATTCGGAAATATGCTGGGAGGTTGGAGAACAATCTGGGATGCAAGATGATCGTGGTACTTCTGTCTGACTGATGATGTTACTAGAGCCCTTCTGAGGGAAATATCATTACAATATGATCATGACACTATGATGAATGAGAATTTGAAAACAAATATTTTTTTGGTAATTTCACCGAGTTGCTTGTGAAATGAATGAAATTGCATTAGAAAGCATACAATATATTGAATATGGAACAGCTTGGTTGCCTATATTTTTCTGGTCCCTATTACATGGTTGCCGTGTAAAAACAGGCAAGTTAATAGTAATAATTGCACAGATATGCTTACCACTCGTGAAATATTCCAAAATGAAAATTTCATGACGAATGCAGTAGTATAGAGGTGCCTTTCAGAATCAGTTCATGAATAGGGGTTGCCAGGCTTTCAAATTGGAAAATTGGGTGTAAGCCGAGGAGTATTGCGGGTACTATTCGATGCGATAGAGGGAGACGCAGTACACTAGCTGTGCACGACGGAGCCAAAGAATTCAAGACTGAGCTCATGCTTTCTACTCTTAGTCAGGGGCGTCCGCAAAAATTATCCCAGGGAGGGGGACAAGTCACAATTATAATGCACAATATTCAGTACATATCAAGAAAACAGTTTTAGCACGACCCATAAGCAATTTAACACCGACAAAAGCGAAAAAACAGGGTATACAGAATAAGTCATCTCTAGGCTTATGAAATTCCTTGTATTTTTCTAGCAATCAATAGTTTTTTCACGAATTCCCGCAATATTCATTGTGGAAACTTAGGATAGCAATTTAGAAATTATGCTAGCACACTTTTTCGATAATCACAGAAAGCAATATGGCTACTCTTCCTAGTCGGTAGTCATGATAATGAAACTTGATTTCGTAATTTTTGTGTTCAGATTCACATGTAGCACCCTCTGGCTACAAAACCACCTTGGGAAAAATCATGCACTACATTATAGATTTGGTGCATCTACGTTTGCCCCTAGATGTCTCTCCGCGTAACGCAGAGGTGGCTGGTGTTGGCCAGGAAATGTGAGAAGGTTTTCTGATGTCTTCGTCACAGAGACTCATCTCCTAGGAATAGGCTCATTGTATAGGTTATCGCGCTGTGGGTGATGGGGAGTCGCTCATACGTTATCAGTGTAGAGAATGTTTATGATTCATGAAGGAAAAATAAAATCATGAAGAAAATAAAAAACCTCCTTCTAGAACGGCTAGTGCCTCACCTGAAAAGCTAGGGCGATGCCCTCAGTCAGAATAACAATAAAAAATTGCACGTGAAAGTAATCATAATATTCGAACAAAATGGCATTCTTTAGAGTCTTGAGCAAATTTATCAATTACTCCGTTAATTAAATTAACTCTGTATCTATTCATGAGATGTCGATAAACAATGATTGAACAAAGTCTCAGAATGTCACTATAATAAGCGCAAATCAGAATAGGAATTGAATAATGCAAATGTATCTTGTTCAGAAAGTATCTGAGTAAGGACCAGGTGCTAGGTGCTTCCCCTCTGGACGCTCCTGCAGTCATAGTATAAAAATAGATTAAACCAAATGCTCTTGAGAAACTTTTGGGAGCAAACAGTTCGTTTGTGAACACGTGTTTCGTGGAACTATTAAGAATGGCGATGAAGTTTTTCCTATGCAAATCAAGTGATTCTGCGATTGAATTTGATGGGAAAAAAATTCGAGAACCATAGTTTGGAATTCGTACTTATACCAAATATCTGAAACAAAGAATCAACAATAGTATGTTACGTAATGATTGTTATAAGAAACATATACGCATCGAAAAATTAGAAACGCAGCCGCATAGCGGCGAGTGCGGAATTATAGAGTGCGTGATTGCTTCACAACACTCATTACGTACTATACTTTACCTATGGAATCTTTGTTCGAACAAGATTATGATTATTATCTCGTGGAATTTCTCATTATAATTCTGACTGTGAACAAGATTCCTATGTGATGTCATTTGAATCAATTTTCCCTTTCATTTCATGTTTTATGTGAATTATTTGTAGATTATTCATCGAAGGAGTGGAGTGCATGATTTTTTCCAAGGTGTTTTTTTAGCCAGACGGTGCTACAATGCACTACCGAAGTTTATATTCTATTTTTGCACGACTCGACGATTTGAATTGAAAGAATCCCATGATCAAATCAATGATTCTCAATATGAGAATATGGATCTGGACACAAAAATCACATAATCAAGTTCGATTATCATGACTACAAATAAAGAATTGCCATAATGCTTTTTGTAAACATCGAAGAAGTGTGATAGCATATTTTCTAAATTGCTTTCCTATGAAAGTATGGAGAAACTATCGACTAAGCTGCTGCAAACATAGTGGTAGATTTATCGTCAGGAGAATCCCTGAACATTTTTCAGTCTAGAGAGAACCTACTCTGAATACCCTGTTTTCACGCTTTTGCGTCATATACACGTCACCAATTACGTCAAGATGACCAAATTATCGACGTGAAAGAGACGTAAATGTGACGTCAATATGTCACATCGAAACGACGTCATTTAGCGACGTCGTTACTACGTCATTTAGCGACGTCTCAACAACGTCATTTAGCGACATCGTCTGCACGTCGAATAGTTACCAAGCATCAGGTCCAAAGAAACTGTGAAACTCGAAAGCACTTTTCCATGATCCTATTACTTGATGGTTGGCAAAACAGTTCAAATGATCTAGTTACAATAGTTGTGGGTATTTTTTATTCGTTCACATAATTAAACATAGGTATTCTTCATCTGAATAAAACTAATAAGCATGAAATCCACTGTATTCCAAAAGATTACCTACTTCAAATAACGACCTCACTACATTATCAAATAACTTTCAAAATTCATTTGTAGATTTCGCTTTCTCAAATATTGACCTGTTGAAAAGGTCTTGCTGTTTGAAAGGCGGCCACTACACTTCGCAGCCTCACGAGACGTTATGTCGTCAACTACTTCTACTGAACGAGAGCAATGCCTTTCCTCGGGATATTGTATTCCCACAAACATTTCTATTGCCTGGAATTGATAAAATAACCAGAGAGCTGCAATATATTTCGCTGAACCCCACTTTTCCATAGTATATATATATCCTTGTTTTCCATGACCCAAAATCACGAATCCGCCATCACAACATTCGATGAACTGGCTCACGCATGCGCATGATTACGACAAACTGTGCTACGATCGACGATGTTCGATAGTCCACGGAGCACGGATTGACCAATCATAGGCATCTGTATGTCTTGACGTGGCGCGCCAATATAAAACATGAAGGCACCTGGTGTAACCGTATTATTATACATATTGTGGCGAGGTGAATTTCACCCTGTAGATACGGATGTCAAGAGGGAAGATCTGACAAATAATTATTATATATTCTGATCCAATTTTGACTCAGAACGTTCAGTAGTTGTGTCTGTTGTTTCCCTAATGCTTTTCTGTATGCAGTGAAGTGTGTTTACGAGTTAATAAAGTTGTACCCCTCAGTTATTTCTTATCATTGGAAAGTAACTGGAAACCACCCACGTCAATTGGCGCCCAGCTGTGTGATCCGCATTCTACAGATGAGTACCTAGAGATACGAAAGTGCATCTTATTTTTCGTGGAACGAGTGTCAAACACTTCGAAATAGTGCTTCATAGCAGCATACGTCACGAAAACGTTTCTTTCTGGTCAGAGTTCATAGACATCAGATTTTGTCGAACTGAGTGTTTCAATTTATGTTCTTGAGATCCGGATGAACAACATCAAACGAAAGAATGACGAATCCCAATCCAAGTGAACAAGGTGATAATGACAACCCAACTTCTGCAAGGTCTTTTGCAAGGACTTCAAGTAGGTGCTGCAATGTGTAATCACAACTCGAACTTTTCGAGATGACGCACATTTTGATGGTAATCCAGGTTAAATGGTTGACACATTCATCGATTTAATTACGGTGTACAAAGAATGTTTGAATATTTCTGATGAAAATGCACTCAAAGGATTGTCGATGCTTCTACATAGTAACGCCGCTATTTGGTGGCAAGGCATCAAATTCTCAATTAACACATTCCAGGAAGCCATTCAAGCTCTGAGACATGCCTATGGCTATGCCAAGCCAGCATATCAGATCTACCGAGAGCTGTTCTCGCGTGAACAAAAGGAAAACGAGAGTACTGACATTTTCGTGAGCAAAGTTCCTGCTTTACTTTCACATCTGCCTGCTCAACCTGAAGTTCCTGAAATGGTTCAACTAGACATAGTATTTGGACTTTTGCACCATAAGATTCGTGAAAGAATTTCGAGAGATAAAGTTGATACATTCAAGGAATTACTTGAACAAGCACGAGTTAATGAGCAAACGCTGTATGAAAAGAAGCCTGCATATCAAATCATCCAAAATAACGAATCAACTCCTATTCATGAAAATAAAGTTCACTGCAACTATTGTTAAAACTATGGACACTCTAAGGAAGCCTGTAGGAAATTAGCAAGGTCTTTGGAATCGAGCAGAAGTAAAACCAAGACAGAAGTACCAAAAAGTTCAGAAGAACGTCTAGAAACTAATCAAATGATTTGTTATGGATGTGGTAAAACGGGATATGTCCGCAGTGACTGCCCAAGCTGAAAAACAGGAAATTCTCCAAGTACTTCGGCCCTTTCAACAGAATTCTACTGTCAGTCTACCTCGGAAGATCCTCACTGCCGTCCAATGGTAGAAATTACTATTCAAGGTGCTCAAGGAGTAGCAGTCATGGATACAGGAGCAAAAACTAATATCGCTGGTTCCACATTGAGGAAAATACTAATGAAGCGAAATATTCCATATGAAACTAGAAATCTGTTGATGACATTAGTTGATGGTGAAGAGAGACTTGTATAGGCACAAATTTTCTTTGTTGATGTTGAACTGAGAGGTAGTATCATTCCTACCAAATTAATCTCCATTGCTGAACATGAAAATAGCCGAACGCTTATTGGAATTGAATTCATCAAATCGGCTCAATTAGTATTAGATGTAGCTTCAAATCGATGGAGTTTCAAGAACAATCCGAGTGTTTTTTATCCATTCATCTCTGAAAACTCCTTTGAGTCTATTGCCACTATTCCATCAGTGAATTCTGTTTCATTCATTGAACTACATTTGAGAGAGGATGAAGATACATCTCTCAATGAAGTTCAGAAAAATCAATTCAATCAACTGATAGTCAGTAACCATGAGTTGTTTTCCCGGAGTACCGAAGCAACACCTTTCGCCAAACATCATATCAAGTTGATGGATGAGGTGCCAATATCAATGCCACCTCATCGGATGCCAGAACTCAAAAAGAAGCTTTTGAGGGAAGAACTCGACAAACTTCTTCAAGATTACATTGTTGAAGAAAACGATTCGCCCTATGCAGCTCCTGTTGTGCTTGTACCCAAAAACGATGGAAGTACGCGTTTATATGTTGATTATCAGCGCCTCAATTGTATTACACGATCAGACAAATAGCCATTGCCAAGGTTGGAAGATCTTTCACATATGGCTAAACGAACAAAATATGTCAACACTTGATTTGAAATCAGGTCAATGTTAGGGGGACTGATAGAGACAAAACTGCATTCATCACCCCTTTTGGATTGTTTCGATATTACAGAATGCCGTTTGGACTCAAAAATGCACCATCGACTTTTCAAAGGATCATAGACAGATTTCGAGCAGGTCTTCAAGATCTGTCAATTCTGGCATATTTGGATGATCTCATTATACTCTCCCCTACATACGAGGATCATTTACGGGATCTTCAACGTACATTCGATAGATTGCTTTTGTTCAAACTACGATTGAACTGATCTAAATGTAAATTTGCTTGCACATCTGTTCTCTACTTGGGTCATATGATTACTGCAGATGGTATCAAGCCCAGTCCGAGTAAAATCTCGGCAATCATGGATCTCAAGCCACCAAAAAATGTCAAACAGCTCCTGACATCCTTGCAAACATGCTCATGGTTCCGAAGATTCATTGAGAATTTTGCTCACAAATCAAGACCACTATCTATGTTGACAAGAAAGAAAGTATCATGGCATTGGGGAGCAGAACAAAATGAAGCTTTTGAAGCCCTTAAATCAGCTCCTACTACTCCTCCTGTTCTTCGACAAGCAGATCCAAATTAACCTTATATATTGAGAACCGACGCTAACGCATATGCTCTTGGGGCGGTTTTACTCCAGGGGAAGGGTTCTGATGAACGCCCCATAGAATATGCTAGCCGTCTTCTGATTGCCACCGAGAGAAACTATCATACTACTGAGCGAGAAGCTCTGGCAGTAGTATGGTCAGTCGAAAAGTTTCGTGGTTACATAAAAGGAGCAAAAATAATTATAAAAAGTGACCATCAACCCCTGAAATGGCTACTTTCACTCAAATCACCTAGTGGAAGATTTGCGAGATGGGCTTTGAAACTATAATCCTATGATTTGAAAATTGAATATGTCCCTGGAAGATCCAATGTTGTTGCTGACACCTTATCACGTCCTCCTTTAGAAGAAGCTGAATTATCTTTCGTTAGTGTAGACATGCCAGTTGCAACAGCTAAGTATATTCGGGAAGAACAGCTTCGAGATTCAGACGTCAGCAAAATTATCGAATGTTTTGAATCATCGGATTTAAATTCTGTGGATTATAAACGTTGGACACAAAGAGGCTATATGCTAATGAATGGAGTTCTATATCGTTTCGATGACGAAATTGATGAAGATGAACCTCAACAGGTAGTACCTAAGCATCATTGTGGAATAGATCATACTCTGCAACGTTTGAAAAGACGCTATTTCTGGCCACAAATGACTCGTGATGTGACAGCTCATGTCAAACAATGTCTTGAATGCCAACGGTACAAACCAACAAACCTCAAACCGGCTGGTCTTTTCCAAACTCCAATACAATCTCAACGGTTTGAAGTTTTATCGATGGATTTATTTGGACCTTAACCCGAGACACCTTCTGGTGAGAAATGGATATTTATAATCGAGGACTCAGCAAGTAGGTGGATCGAATTATTTGCCTTGAGAAACACCACGGCAGAATCTTGCTCTAGATGTTTGATAGACGAAGTTATCTTGCGCTTCGGAGTTCCAAGAAAAGTGATCAGTGATAATGGTCCTCAATTTGTTGGAGCACTAATGCAACAAACAGCACATGTTCTTGGTTTCAAACAGTGCTTGACACCAGTTTATCATCCTTCTTCGAATCCAGTTGAAAGAAAGAACAGGAATCTCAAAACACATCTAGCTATACTTGTCCAGTCAAACCATACCTCGTGGAAGGATATGCTACCAACTATCCGATTTTGTATGGATACTTCTCAATGCCGTAGTACTGGGTACACTTCCGCATATCTAACTTTTGGTCGTGAACTGAGAACACCTGACGATGTACATAGGGATTTGAGAAAAATCATAGAAAATGAAAATTTCATTCCACAGATTACCCCGTATCTTCGTTATCAAGAGTACATCGAGAAGCACGAGAGAATCATGATATTGCCCAGGATCGAAGTAAGACTAATGCTGACAAACATCGAAGAAATGGAAGCTTTGTTATAGGAGACCAGGTACTCATAGGAGTTCATGCCCTTAATGACTCTAAAGTGATTACCAACATTTTGAGTCCAACTACGTATGAAGTAGCGTGTCTGAAGAAACCAGAAGATTCGTTAGGAAAATATCACGTTTCGGCCTCAACCAGATACAAACCCCAAGAGGATAACACTACTGAATCTATCCGACCCATACGAAAGCGGGGACGCCCACAGAAACAAGCATCCACCACTCCGTTATCAGTCGGTCCAGAAGGGGAAAATTGTCCTAATAGGAATCGAGACGGTGATTCCGACTCATCTGAGGATTCATTGGAATCAGCTGACTTGAGTTGAAATTCAAGAAGTTGCATTAAGCTTGTCAATGCTAATGCTCCCATTGTCGTTTTGCCAATTTGTTTATATTGTTCATGTGATACAAAGGGGGAGATTGTGGCGAGGTGAATTTCACCCTGTAGATACGGATGTCAAGAGGGAAGACAAGTAATCGACGAGCGTCATCGATCTGATAAATAATTATTATATATTCTGATCCAATTTTGACTCAGAACGTTCAGTGGTTGTGTTTGTTGTTTCCCTTATACTTTTCTGTATGCGGTTAAGTGTGTTTACGAGTTAATAAAGTTGTACCCCTCAGTTATTTCTTATCATTGGAAAGTAACTGGAAACCACCCACGTCACATATAATATATTCTTGAATCTTCCGTATCTGTTACCAAGTTATCTCTTTCAGGGTGTTTTTTAATAATATTTGTTCTACATATTTCACCACTTAGTTTTATCCATGTTGGGTATACGTGAATCCTCTTTACTAAGGTAGGTACCTATTTCATTTTGATAAGCGTTCAATCATAAGTCCTGGATATGCAGTTCATGGAGTAATTTCTTCGAAATAAAACAGAATGATTGGTGCAGATATCACGTCTAAATGACGTCAAATGACTTCTATCAGATACGTTTTCGGAACACGTCAAAATGACGTCAACTATTGCCAATTATTGGTCGAATCTTGACGACGACCAATTGCCACCTATTATCCACGTTGATTCGACGAGGATTGACGTCACCCTGCTGGCTGGGTATAGGTCGTGCAAAAACTGTTTCCGAGTACTGATTATTGTACATCATTATTGTGACTTTCTTTCTCCTGATTTTATTTCTGCGAACGCCCCTGACTATGAGTAGAAAGTATGCGCCCTATCTAACATTCTTTGGCTTCGTCGTGCACAGCTAGTGTACTGCGTCCTCCTCAGTTCACATCGAATTGTACCCACAATACTCCTCGGCTCACGCCCTATTTTTCAATTTCAAAGCCTGGCATCACCTATTCATGAACGGATACTGGAAGGCAACCCTATACTTCTGTATTCGTTATAAAATTGCCATCATTTTGATATATACTTCACAAGTGGTAAGCATATCGGTGCAATTATTACTGTCATCTTGCCTGTTTGTACACGTCAACCATGTAATAGGGACAAGGAAAATAAAGGCAACCTAGCTGTTTCATATCCCATATATTGTATGTTTTTCCTTGGAATTCCATTCATTCGGCAAGCAAGTCGGTGAAATTTGAAAAGAAATATATTTTTTCAAATTTTCATTCATCATAGTCAAGAACATATTTTTTATGACAACCCTAAAGATTCATGATGAGAAATATTATTCATCTGATGAAATATAATTTTTATCCGGCAAGCAGATGAGTGAAGGTCGACCTTACTTGGGATTCTCTACTATAACAGGAAAATGAAAACCCCAATATATAATCTCAATGAGATTCACTGTACAGGAAGTGCCACGATGAGAGCAACAAACTTGGTATGAGAGTGGAGAACATCGAACTAGCCAGAATAACATTTATGAAAGATGTCAATATCTCTCGTTCAGAAAATATGAATATGGTGTTTCATGGTTGTGCACCGAAAAATGCAATCATATTTCCTAACTGTTCAATCGAATGAGCTCAGCTCATGAGGTCTGATCTACTCATAAGACAAGAATAATTCATGTTTCAGGAATATCGAAAATCGAGACTGAACTGGAAGAGATTAGCCCTATTCTGTCAGCTGAGATCGTTATACGTTCATGTCGAATATCAGAAATATCAATTCATTGTCTAGAAGTATATTGATGTATAAACACTTCGCGATGGGATGATCTGTTGGCATTATCATACTATTTTTGGATGTATGATAGATTGATATTCATCATACAGGACGTGAAAAGAAATTCTCAATTGAGGAAACCTAATCACGAATCTGTGATTCAGGTCTATAAAAACAAAAATTTTCCATCTTTCAAGTCTGAACTCCTTGATTGGGTGAAAGTATTGAAAAGGAATATTCTCAGATATATTTTGAACACAAAGAGATGGATATATAAATATATATATATATAATATATATACAGGGTGTTGCGAAATTCGACCGACAACGCTTGACAGATGATAGCCCTCGTGATTTCATATTCACTGAGATAGGGACATACGGTCTCCAAGTGTTCAGTTCTCGAGATACAGGGCGTTGAAGTTGAGAAATAAAAAATAGTTGTTTCGCAATATCTCAAGAATAATTGAATATAATGCATTCAAATTCGGTATATGGTTTCATCTTTGTATAGGTCATTTTTTACCAGAAAGCCATTCCGGACATTTTATCCAGTGGTGCCCTACATGGGGTTGTGGTAACTTTCCCTCCCATATTTTCTACGCCACTGAGTAGATTTCGATTATTTCCAATTTCTCGAATTTATTGTTCAATTTTGTTCAAAAAATGTATCACCTTTAACTGAGCTGAAATGAATAGTTTTCGAGATATTCGACCCAAAATAGAAGATTGCATAGTAATATTTCATTACTTTCAGTAGTAGAAAATTGCAAAAATATATTTCTGGTGTTGAGTAGATCAGATACTATTCAGATCTCATCCTGTAGCTGAACAGAAATAGTTATTCCACGCATAAAGAGAAAACAAACATTTTTGTTATTTTCTACTACCGAGGAAGATGAAAAATTACTATGCAAACTTCTATTTTGGGTCGAATATCTCGATAACTGTTCATTTAAGCTTAGTTTAAGGTGATGCATTTGTTCAACATAATTGAACAATCAATTCGAAAAATTGGAAATAATCGAAATTTCGTCAGTGGCGTAGATAATATGGGAGGAAAAGTTATCACAACCCCCTGTAGCGCACCTATGGATAAAATTCTCGGGATGTCTTTCTGGTCAAAAAATGAACCAATGAAAGATGAAACCATATACCGAATTTGAATGCATTATATTCAATTTTTCTTGAGATATGGCGAAACAATCATTTTAATTTCTAAAATTCAACGCCCTGTATCTCGAGAACTGAACACTTGGAGACCGTATGTCCCTATCTCAGTGATTATGAAATCACGAGGGCTATCACCTGTCAGGCGTTGTCGGTCGAATTTTTCAACGCCCTGTATATATATGGAGGAATACATTGATAATTCGTATTCTCCATGTGATGAAAATATTAATTCTTCCTCGGTTTATTCAACAGAAAACAACTACTTTCCTGGCTAATAATGATAATAATTCAATGTTCGACGTGGCATATAGCCAGGAAAGTAGTTGTTTTTGTTGAATATTCAGAATGATATTATATGCATATCTTTACATGAAGAAGAATGCAAATTCTCTACTCCAGGAGAAATTTTCATCGTGTGTGTTCAATAGACGTAATTCAATATTGGTTGTGGCATATAGCCAGGAAAGTAGTTGTTTTCTGTTGAATAGACCGAGAAAGAATAAATATTTTCATCACATGGAGAATGCGAATTCTCAATGTATTTTTTTATATATATATTCTTTTTTTTGTGTTCATGAATATATTAGAGAATATTCCTTTTCGATATTATCATACTTTTCGATTTAATATTATTCTCATGTTATTGATGGGATCCAAGATAAATACAATGTGTCGAACATTATTCAATTCCTTGAATTCTCCAGAAATGCCTCATCATGATGATTGGATAATTCATGGAGGAAGATTTATTTCTACCAAGATTTCAACCTTTTCCCATGCCCAATTTGCCCCTCACGATGTATAAAAATTCGATGTATAAGTTATATCAATTACGATGAAATTAATATTTTTATTCTTTCACAGGATAACTTTCTGTGGAATAACAATGAAGAACTATGTGGAATCGAATATCTCAAATAAATCCCACACTACGATTAAGTATGCCATGAAGATGCTCAGCAGTTCATCGGAAACAATTATCTTCATGTTCCTAGGAGTTGCGACTGTAAATAAAAACCATGATTGGAATACCTGGTTCGTTATACTAACGATATTGTTTTGCTCAGTATACAGGGTAATAGGTAAGTGGAAAAATCGATTGTAGTTAGTCTACTCACTGTTCTTGATATAATTATAGAATGAGCAATATTTATTGCCGTAATTGAAAGCTCCACTGTCGCATGAATCCAAATATTGAGAAAAACCTTCAGTACCCTAGTCAATAGCCACGTACCCGCAGACGAAACAGATTTCGTTCTATTGATGACTGTAGGAGATATCGCGCTCAAGTCAATCGGTGCTGTTTTGAATATACAGATTGTCGAAAATACTTATGACAATCCTCGTGTCTGACGGATGATTTTTTTAGACAATGGGGATCAAAAAATCATCACGTATTCGTTTCTTCATCAGATCGAAGGATGAGGCTTCTCTGGAACCTCAGATGTCAGTCAACGTTGGCTATCATTATCGTCGTCAGACAAGTGTATCCCGTGAGATATTTTTGGTGAACTTTTGAAGCTCAATCAAGGGCATAAATCCAATCAAGGATAAATATCTCGAATGAACGAAATAGATAATGTATAAAATTGATTCATGAACAAGAGGAGCAACCAGCAAAATTTGAGATGACTTCTTCAAATTGAAGGAATCAAGCAAAAAACCGTTGGTGAACGAAACCATATATTTTTTCAATCGTAAATGATGTGTCTCTAATATTCCATATTACTGATGACGAAATAGAAATTGAATGAACACAAGTGAAAATCGGCACAAAATCATAATTTTATACTAGAAATGATATTTTATGAATTATTTCACAAATAAATCGACTTTTGGACAAAATTCCCTTGTGATTTTCTCAAAAAAATATCGTCACTAGTAAAACTACGGTATATTAGTAATTTCGAACCATGACAGTTTAATAAACATGAGGTTGATCAAATCATCCGTCGACATTGAACTATGAAAACTGACCAAGGACCAAAGGAACTCTCATGAGGAGAGTGCAAGTCTAATAAAATGATGTTTATAAATAGTGGATGTGAAGGTTCTGAAGTTAGTCTGGTCTGGAGCTACTCTGGACTCGACAAGAACTCGTCGTGATGGTCATTATAATGTAAGTTATTATTAGGTCTTTATATTCATTGTTGTTTATTCATATTTATCATCACTACCAATAATATTTCATGCTTCAATGAATATTGTTAGGTTTAAGTATAGTCTCATACTAACCCCAAACTATTAGTGCCTATTCGAATATTACATCTCGCATACTATTGAGCCAAGCATTTTCATTATAAATCGATATGGATGGACTAACCATCTATTATATCGTCAAATGGTGAAGGCGCCTGAGCTCCTTTTCTTGAGTCTCATTCCTCATGATGAAATCATAATTTGAATTTTTTTCCAATCGAACTATGTCAATTTCATATTCCATACAAAGGCACTAGTGAGAAGGGTTATTCGAAAGTAATCAAGTCAGTAAAATAGTACTTCTGATTTGCTTGGAACTTGGAGGCTGCTGAAGATGAAGTATAAAATTGAAATTGATTATCAAACAATAAAAATAATGATCATAATTCATGTAGTATGTAATCATGAGAATTATGAGTTCAGAACTGTCCAGAGTGTCAAGACTCAAGCGTCAACCAACGTCAGTCGCTAGTTAATCTCAACATTTCGACGATTGCCTCGCGACAGTACGCACTACTACCGAAACATCCTGCTTCCAACCAATCGGGTTTGATATTGAGTAGTAAGAGGGGTGTCAAAATCAGTTGTCTATTTAAGCGCAAATTCCGAGAATGGAAAATACAAATCATGTTAATACCAGTGTGAGAAAAGTAATAAATGGAAAATATGAAAAAAAAAGGAGTTGAATACATTTTGTTTCGAAGTATGCACATAGAAATGAGGAATATGGAGGAGGAATATATATTATCTATGGGAAACGAAACAACTTCCTCCAAACAATGACCCAACTATATACTCACATATGTCCCAACATGTATTTTCATATGAAATTTATTGGAATAATGAACAAAAAAATTAAGATGACTTGATCGTGCTTGCGAAATTGATAACTACTTTTTCTGAAGAATTCAACCCAACTCGGCCTATATACAGTTTTTTTTTAATTATCGAATGAAAAAATAAAAATAAATAGAGAAGAGTTTTTTTGACCCGGGCCACATGATGAGTGACAGTCGGATGATTATTAGTTAGCTACATCACACGGTCTCTTGAATTCTTCAATATATAGATATTCTTCAATGATCAACGCTAAGATTTTCAGTGCATCGACCAAAAGCGTAATTATGATCTATCCTTCGTCTATATGGAATAATGAACTGTGGATGCAGAACTGCCACATCTAGCATATTTCTGATAAGTTGTGATCACCCACATAATATACTGTTACGTTATTCGGGTGCAGAAGCGAACACGACACTATTTATTTTCCAACTGATTTATTTAAACTAAAGAAACACTAATTTATATCGAACTTATAACTACTATTTATGTAAAACGATTTATAACACGCGGTATATAACTGTCTCTCTGACACTCGCTGTTTGACTGCCTGACTCAGTTGTTCGGCCGTTTTATATATGAGAACACAGGCAGGCTTTGGTTCGAGAACCTTCTCGAAATGATCTTCCGTCTCCTTCTTTTTGTTCTAGAAGCTTCTTAGAACAAACCTCACTCTCTAATTGTTCCATCGATTGTTTCCAGAACATTCCAGAATCTTCTGTGACGTTCTCTGTCACTGCGGCATATATTGAGTGTTCGGAAATATGTTGGTGTATGTAGGAATCATTGAGAGATTAGAGAGCAATCTGGGATGCGTGATACAGGATGATCGTTGTACTCCTGCCTTCCTGCTGAAGTGTCTAAAGCGCCTCTAAGGGAAATATCATTACACTGCCCCCTCCTTAAAACGCATTCCTCCTGGAATGCACTCTGATCGTTATGAAGATAGGGACAACTGGTTTCATTTTCACAACGTGCAGTATGGTAGAAATAGCATGGCACTGTCTTCTCTCTTGGAGTTCCTTTGGAGTTCCAGCAGCATACCAGAATTTCAACTCCGGTGAATCTGAATAAAACCTCTAGCATGTTACTTACAATTCTCCAATTCAAGCCATCCAGTCCACACCCCAGCTTTGGAACAGCAATCTTCTGTATGTCCTTCTCGAGTATGGTGCTTCGCAAGTCGACTAGCGTCTCCCAGAGGTCCTTGTAAGTGGGTTTCTCAGAAGATCTTTCTTTCGTTATAAGATAAAACAGAGACCTTTTCCCTTCAGCGCTGATATCTTCTATTCCTAGTGCTCGACCGACGGAGGGACCTTGTTGATGAAGCTCCTCTGACTTCCCAAACTTCCTCATGAACTTGTTCGCTATCCCTTGAGACATCTGAAGATCCTCGGCGACGCAGTGAGCTAGTGCGTATTCTACAGGAATGGCGAAAAGGTCGCGGTGCTCTTCCTTGGTGACGCCAAACCTTGCTTTTGATGAACCACTGTATGTCCCAATGAAATCGTCGAATGTAAGCTCCTATCCTTCCGGACAAATTTGTTGAACTTGTTGATCTTGTGTTCCCTCGAATGGTGCTAGTCTGTTGAAATGAACGACTCTTGGTTTGCCACTGGGTTCCTTATTGATGCGGTATATGACATCGTTGATCTTCTTCTTGACGGTATAAGGTCTTTCCCAAGATCTCTGTAGTTTTGGACAAATACCTCGTTTCCTTTGTGGATTGTACAACCACACCAGGTCTCCTTCTGCGTATCCTGCACCCCCAGCTCTGATGTCGTACCGGTCTTTCATGCGATCGCTGGCGATTTTCAGATTAGAACGAACCAATTCGTGAATATCGTTCATTTTTTTCATCAGATTCGTGACGTAATCTTCCCCCACTATGTCCTCACCAGGTCTACATCCGAAGACCAAGTCACATGGAAGCCTCATCTCTCGTCCAAATAGAACCTTCGCCGGAGTCTGTCCTGTAGATTCCTGTACCGCAGATCTGTAGGCCATCAAGAAGAAAGGAAGATGTTGATCCCAGTCTTGTTGGTGTTGATCAACGACTTTGCAGAGATACCTCCCTATGGTTCGGTTCATTCGCTCAACCATGCCATCTGACTGTGGATGCAATGGAGTTGTTCTTGTTTTCTTGATTCCTAACTTCTCTGTCATCTTCTTAAACACTTCACTCTCGAAGTTCCGGCCCTGATCAGAGTGAAGTTCCAATGGCACCCCAAAACGACTGATGAGTTGATTCATCAGGACATCGGCGACAGATACGGCTTCCTGGTTAGGGATCGCATACGCTTCCACCCACTTGGTGAAGTAGTCCATGCAGACAAGAATGTATTTATTTCCATTATCAGTCACTGGAAACGGCCCCGCAATATCCATAGCAATCCTCTCGAAAGGACTTCCAACATTGTACTGTCTCATGGGTGCCCTTGGTTTACGATGAGGCCCATTGCTGGCAAAACACACGGTGCATTTACGGCACCACTCCTTGACGTCGTCACTGCAGTTCACCCAGTAGAACCGCTCTCGTACCCGCTGCAATGTCTTCCTCACTCCTAGATGTCCCCCTGAAGTTCCATCATGTACATATCCAAGTACTTCCGACACTCGGCTCCTAGGAATGACCAACTGCATCCGATTATCCGACCCATCATCGCTCTCGAGATTCCTCTTGAGCAGGTCATCTTCTAATACCAAGGAGTCCCACTGACTCCAGTACGCCTTCAAAGTCTGTGAAGATGGTGCTACTTCTTGCCAAGAAGGAGGGCGATTCGCTTTCTTCCATTCTCGAAGCTTCCGAAGTTCTGGGTCCCTTTCTTGCTCTTGCTTGACTGCTGCAGTTAACCAATCTTCATTGACAACGGTGGTTCTATAGAGGGCTGCTTCCTTATCCTCCAAACGACTACAATGTGTGCACTCAGGTGGACATGGCCTTCTGGACAATGCATCTGCATTTTTTTGGCTCGTCCCCACTCGGTGTGCTATCTCGAAGTCATATTCTTGGAGCCTCTCGATCCAACGAGCTACTTGGCCTTCGAGGTTCTTGAAATTCAGGAGCCACTTCAATGCAGCGTGGTCCGTCCTGAGTAGGAATTTTCGCCCATAGAGGTACTTATAGAAGTGCTCCACCGATTTTACCATGGCTAATAGTTCCCTCCTGGTAACGCAGTAGTTTCGTTCTGCCTTCGATAGCACCTTGCTGAAGTAACCGATGACTCGCTCTTGCCGATATTACTGGCATCTGTGTCAATAATAAATTGTCCTTGTGGAATTGGATACCCAAGAATCGGTGTCGTGGTCAAGCGTTCCTTCAGAGCATCAAAGGCGGCCTGGCATTCTGGATCCCAGTGGAAGGGACGTGCTTCCTCGGTGAGACGAGTCAGGGGCTTTGCGATATCCGAAAACATTCGAACGTAACGTCGATAATAAGTGCAGAGCCCAAGAAAGCTCCTGAGTTGATGCTTATCTCTTGGTACTGGCCATTGCTTCACTGCTCGTACCTTCTCAGGGTCGACTTCCACACCCTGCCTTCCTACGACGTGTCCAAAGTAGCTAACCTGTTTCTGCAGCAGATGGCATTTCTTCAGATTGAGTGTGAGTTTTGCTGCCTGAAGTCTTTTGAAAACTTCCTCTAGGTTAGCCATATGTTCTTCAAAAGTTTTACCGATCACGATGATGTCATCCAGATAAACCAGGCATGTCTTCCAGGAGAGTCCCCTCAACACATTCTCCATGATTCGTTCGAAGGTGGCCGGAGCATTGCAGAGTCCGAAAGGCATTACCTTGAATTGCCATAATCCAGTGCCGATGGTGAAAGCTGTCTTTTCCTTATCTGCCGGATCCATTTCCACCTGCCAATATCCACTTTTCAGGTCCAGAGTGGAGAAAAGAATCGATTTCGCCAACGTGTCGAGTGTGTCGTCAATTCGAGGCAAAGGATAACTGTCCTTCTTCGTCAAGTTGTTCAATCGGCGATAGTCCACGCAGAAACGAGTGTTTCCATCTTTCTTCTTCACTAGTACCACTGGTGAAGCCCAAGGACTATTGGATGGCTCGATTACTCCGTCTTGTTCCATATCCTGGATGATCTTTTCTGCAATTTCTCTCTTGGCCTGTGGTAATCTTCGGGCTGGTTGACGAATCGGTCTGGTATCTCCCGTATCGATTTTGTGACTGACGATGTTGGTTCTACCTGTTTTTCCATTGGCAGGTATGAAAATGGATCTATACCTCTGCAGTAACTTGGTTTACTTCTTCTTCTGTCGGTTGTTGAGTGAGTCGCTTGCAGCAGATACGAGTTCTTCATACTTGCCGGCCCCATCAGTGGTTGCTGTCAACTGGTGGATTATGGAGGCTGCCGGGACACAGGTTCCAATCTTCGTTCCTTTGCCAATCGTCACAGGGTAATTATTTATGTTGATGAATCGAACAGGTACATGGTCGTCTGCTGACAGTAAAGCCTTGCCGACTAAAATTCCACGTCCAACTTCCTCGTCATCGTTCCTGGGTTCCATAATGATGGGACTGCCTTGCTCCAATTTACCCTCAATCCGCGCTGCTACAATGGTCTCGCTCCGTTTCGGTAACAGGACGTCCTCTTCTAACGTTACCCCTGCCGCTACCTCCACCCGTGGATGTAAGAAGATCTCTTCGGCACCCACCTTGAGTGTTCGGCTCCTAAAATCCATTTGAATTCCTTGCGCACCCATGATGTCCATTCCCAGAATAACATCTTCTTCAATATCTGCCATAATAGCTCGATGTGGAAATTTGACGGTCACGATCGATATATCCACATCGATTTCCCCATAAACGGTGGCAGCTTCACCCGTAGCAGTTTTCAGACGCCATCTTGAGTTCAGAAGTTGCTTTCTTGAAGACGTCAGAAGTCCACGTCGCAGGATTGTCTTCGATGCACCAGTATCCACCAACAATGCGCATTTCTTTCCGTCGATCAGTCCATCTACGTAAATGCTGCTGTTATCACGCCGTAGGGATGCCACAAAGATGAGAGGGTCTTGAGAATTACGGGTCGAAGCTGCCCCCTCGAAGTCGACCCCCTCTAGTTTTCCTGCGGCTGCGTGGAAGATGATCCTTCCTCAGCAGCCTGTTTCGCACGTTTACAAGCTCTCTGGAGGTGGCCCAACTCCCCGCAATTCCAACAACGTACCGGTCTCCTCTTCTTATTCCAGAGGCCCTGGATGGCGTTGATTAAGGCTCTAGTAGGATCTTGTCTGGTATTTTTCGCTATGTTTCCGCTGTCGTTCATTGCTCGGACTCTCGCTGATCCTCGGGAAGCTTCTGCTGCGGCCTCGATCTCAAGCGCAGCTGCCAGTGCACTGGTGAGGTCTTTTGGTCGAGTCAGGCGAACTGCTTTCTGCATTTCGATATCCCGCAATCCATCCACGAACGTTTGAACAGCTAGACATTCCATAAGGGACTCTGGGGCTGACGGGTAGGCACAGTGGACCAATCGGGCTACATCCACCTCGAATTCTTGAAGACTCTCGTTGGCTCTCTGTCGACGGCTCTTCATTTGTGATTGAAACACTTGCTGCAGATGTTCATGGCCATATCGCATGTCGAGACGTTTGACGAGATGATCGTAGCTATCGACTTCACCTTCCGGAATGGCTTGCAAGATTTTCAAAGCATCACCCCGTAGAGCTACTGTCAGAGCCACAACCTTGTCCTTGGATGTCCACCCATTGGCTTTGGAAGCTGCTTCGAACTGCTTCAGATAGTTCGGCCACGATGTTTTTCCATCGAATGTAGGTGGTTTCACTCGATTGGTAGTACTCACTGCATCTGGCCCTACTGTGGTTTCAATCATGAGTCCTTGACCATTTTCAGACTTCTCCAGCATAGCTATTCTTTCTATTTCGAGCTGCAGCTCCTTCTTCATTTCTTCTATCTGGGTGGTGAATTGGGTTGATACCTGAGCTATAATTTTATCCTGCTGAGATGCGATCTGTTCTTTCTGAGCAGCGATCTGAGTCAGAACCTCTTCCCGATGTGTTGATATCTGGGTCGATACTTCTTCTCGTTGGGCAGATATCTGAGAGGCAATCTGATCTTGCTGAGCAGAAAACTGAGCAAGTACTTCTTTCTGAGCTAATATCTCTTCCCGTTGAGCCGATATCTGATCCAATACCTCTTGCCGTTGAGCTGAGATCTGCGATGCGATCTGATTTTGCTGAGCAGTAATTTGTGTCAGAACTTCTTCTCGCTGAGTTGCCATCTGCTCAGCTATATCCTGTCGCTGAGCCGCAATCTGATCCGTGATCTTCTCCTGCTGAGCCACCATCTGATCCGCGATCTTCTCCTGCTGAGCCATCATCTGGTCCGCAATGTCCTGTCGCTGAGCCGCTATCTGGTTCGTGATCTTTTCCTGCTGAGCCACTATCTGTTCCTAGATCCCAGCCAACATCGATTCCGCTGAAGCTGGTTCCTCGAAGGTGAACGTCTCTGGATCTTGACCTACGCTCACCATATACTCTTTGAGACGATGCTGAAGTGTAATCTTGATCCCTGTTGTGTCGAGATCTCTCTCCTCCAACTCGCGTTTCAAGACCACCACTTTCAACTCGTGTAGTTTCTTCATTGCAACGGTCTGTTCACTTCACACTGGAATATCCCACTTCTGACACCAATTGTTATGTTATTCGGGTGCAGAAGCGAACACGACACTATTTATTTTCCAACTTATTCATTTAAACTGAAGAAACACTAATTTATATCGAACTTATAACTACTATTTATGTAAAACGATTTATAACACGCGGTATATAACTGTTTCTCTGACACTCGCTGTTTGACTGCCTGACTCAGTTGTTCGGCCGTTTTATATATGAGAACACAGGCAGGCTTTGGTTCGAGAACCTTCTCGAAATGATCTTCCGTCTCCTTCTTCTTGTTCTAGGAGCTTCTTAGAACAAACCTCTCTCTCTAATTGTTCCATCGATTGTTTCCAGAACATTCCAGAATCTTCTGTGACGTTCTCTGTCACTGCGGCATATATTGAGTGTTCGGAAATATGTTGGTGTATGTAGGAATCATTGAGAGATTGGAGAGCAATCTGGGATGCGTGATACAGGATGATCGTTGTACTCCTGCCTTCCTGCTGAAGTGTCTAAAGCGCCTCCAAGGGAAATATCATTACAATACTATCTAGACCGCTACTGTCATATCCCGCAACCCGAGAGATTCATCCTTATCGCCTGATAACGCTTCTGCTCTGAATGCGCTGCATGGTAATTTCAAAATGACATTAATGACTTTTTATTCCAGAATGGAATCACGCGAGCAACCACTTTTGTCTTAATCAGTAAAGTGAAGTGAACCTCAAATTTTCATCAGATACGTCAAGTGGCTCGTATTCACCCGAACATTCGCTGATGCAACTAGTTGGTATTGTTGCCGCACTCACTAACTATATTAGAGCGCCACAGTGAAGTTGTTGATCCTTCACTTTTCCATTGTGACGAGGTAGGTAGATTGAGTCATACAAAAGCCGCTTCTGCTCATAGTACAGGATATCCCAAAATGTCGTTTTTTATTCTGATGTGATATTGAAATCAGCCAAGTACCCATTTTGTTCATAGCCGTCGGCATACAAATATTCAGTGAGAAGTGAAGTAGACTCCGCGATCGTCATAGTGGCTCGAATTCATGAGTTTCACATGACAGCACCCAAACATACCCTTTAACTGTAGGATTCTGTTCAAAGTAGGGCGATTCGTCTAGTGGGTGATGCCTCGCTCACGAACCCACTCACTCCTCTGGAACACCGTAAAAAAGTTGGCGATCTGGCTTTATTTCATAGATATTTTCATGGACGATACTCTTCTGAAATATCAACTATTGTTCCTCCCTTGGCAGTCCCCGCGAGATTGACCCGTCTAGTTGAGGCTTCGCACTCCTTCGTGGTCACTCTGGAGACCTGCAGAACATCTCTTTCCTAAGACTTGTTCATCCAATTAACAGCAAGGCTCTGGAATACATTGCCAAGGAAGGTGTTCCCTGAGGCATATAACCCCTAGAACACCAATTCCTACCTTATGTCCCTTGGTACTCACGATGTTCTCTGAACATTACAGGATATCTTTTTCCGTGGGGACCAGAACATAAAAAAAAATATAGTGAATGGCATATATAGCTTCTGGCTCACAAGATTATCGGTCTAGATATGTTGCTGGTCTAGATCACTTCAATTTTGTTTCAAAGGAAACATTCTCGAATATATTATGAACATGAAAATTAGAAATCATATATATAAGACAATACATTGAGAATTCATATTCTCTATCATACATAAGATTATGAATTCTTTTTTGGTAAATATATATATTCAATAGTCAGATGACGTAGTAGAATGGGGTGACTTGATAAGATTTTTGACACACTTCCATAGATTGCGACCTTACCATGCAACTTTCAACCAAACTAAAAATAGTCACCAACTCTTTCGACCCTAAAGAACAGAACGATACATTAAAACCGTTTCTATATAGTGTAGTTTCCGAAAAAAAAAATGTCAAACGTCATATTTCAAGTCACCCCAATATGGGGTGACTTGAAATATGACTTCTTATCAACGATTATTTCAAGAAGGATGGTCTAGGTGGTGACATGAAATGAAAATTAAATAAAAAATATATAGAAATCATCAATTTCATAAAAAAACACTGTGTTTTAGAACAAATATTTTTTAGCAAAATACAAAAAAGATAAAAAACTACAAAAATAAACAAAAAATCATCAGACTGAAAGACTAGTTTAGCTTCTTCCGTTGACATGCGACGTTGCCACTACTTCAAAATTTTCACTGCATTATATTTCAAGTCACCACACGATTTCAAGTCACCCCATTCTAGGTATCCATCTGCGTGCTCAATTTTACTGAATGTTTCTTCTGGATTCTGGCCTTCTTTGCTATATACCATGATCTTTAACATTTTTTTCTCCAATACATGATGAATGGTCTACACATAATTCAGTGAGCTCACTGATCCGTTTGATGTCTGTATTTCATCATAGTTTTTTCCATTTTTTTCTAGATTTGTCTCAATGGAAGCTGATCAGGTATCATTATTTCCTGTTATGATAGTTCTTTGTCTCTTCTTTCTTTTCCATACACCGTACAGGGAAATGTCTAGGTAGTTTAGGAACAATTTCTGCATCTAAGATCGTCAATCACCAATCGGTCTGATGTTGTGCTATCCTTGTATAAATGTAGTCAAGAAAGTGATCCATGCAGGAGCAGCACGGCGAAATCAATTCCAGTCTTCTGCAGAGTTCACGGTGATTCAGTTTTGTTTCAATGCCCTCTGCAAGGGAATGTCTGAACTACTCTCAAAATATTCATACAGTGGTTTATACTCTCTGAACATTACAGGATATCCCTTTTCGTGGGGACCAGAACATAAAAAAAAATATAGTGAATGGCATATATATATATAGCTTCTGGCTCACAAGATTATCGGTCTAGATATGTTGCTGGTCTGGATCACTTCGATTTTGTTTCAAAGGAAACATTCTCAAATATATTATGAACATGAAAATTAGAAATCATATATATAAGGAAATACATTGAGAATTCGTATTCTCTATCATACATAAGATTATGAATTCTTTTTTGGTATATATATATATATATTCAATAGTCAGATGACGTATCCATCTGCGTGCTCAATTTTACTGAATGTTTCTCCTGGATTCTGGCCTTCTTTGCTATATACCATGATCTTTAACATTTTTTCCTCCAATACATGATAAATGGTCTACACATAATTCAGTGAGCTCACTGATCCGTTTGATGTCTGTATTTCATCATAGTTTTTTCCATTTTTTTCTAGATTTGTCTCAATGGAAGCTGATCAGGTATCATTATTTCCTGTTATGTTAGTTCTTTGTCTCTTCTTTCTTTCCCATACACCGTACAGGGAAATGTCTAGGTAGTTTAGGAACAATTTCTGCATCTGAGATCGTCAATCACCAATCGGTCTGATGTTGTGCTATCCTTGTATAAATGTAGTCAAAAAAGTGATCCATGCGGGAGCAGCACGGCGAAATCATTTTCAGTCTTCTGCAGAGTTCACGGTGATTCAGTTTTGTTTCAATGCCCTCTGCAAGGTTATGTCTGAACTACTCTCAAAATATTCATACAGTGGTTTATACTCTCTGAACATTACAGGATATCCCTTTCCGTGGGGACTAGAACATAAAAAAAATATAGTGAATGGCATATATAGCTTCTGGTTCACAAGATTATCGGTCTAGATATGTTGCTGGTCTAGATCACTTCGATTTTGTTTCAAAGGAAACATTCTCAAATATATTATGAACATGAAAATTAGAAATCATATATTTAAGGAAATACATTGAGAATTCGTATTCTATAGGCTAAGCATATTAGGATTCTCAGAGGAAAGTTTTGCTATAGTTTTGATTTTTTCACCCCCTATGTTTTTTAGGTCGCTGATCATGAATTTGAAGTTTGCTGGCAAAATTTTGGCCCGGAACTTTGTTCTTTGGGCACTTTTTGCAAAAATTTTGGCACTTTTTTTATTTTTTGGCCTATATCTCTTAAGAAACCGTTTTTTCGAAAAGCGTGTTATATTCAGAGTTAGAGTTGACAAAATTTCCTGAATTTTTTGTGGATTTCTTTTTTCTGTAAGACTAACCATTCGACCGCTAGAGCGCGCCAAAATAGACATATTCCCGAACCTAGACCTACATGAGTAATGAATATAGGCCCTATATTATAGGGAGAGTAATTGAAATAATAGAACGAACGAATGAAATGCAGTCATTACTTACTAAAGAAGTTATCTACAGTGTACTGTCGAAAGTATTATAACATGTACTCATATCATTAAAATTATTAATATCGCCTCTGTCTTAAATTAGACTGCCATAATCATCTGGAACAAACGGATATATTATTTCTTGGATTTTTTGATAGACGGGGTGAGTATTATTTTGCACGTTTACTTCTGAGAATACTGTTGTACATACCTTCATTTTTCAAGGAAATTTCACATTCTCTTCAGTCTATTCATCTATTCTCCATATGTTTCCAGGTGGTGGAGGTATGTAATGAACAGAATATATGGGTACATTCATCTTAGTACATACATATTATGCTCCAAGAGTGTGATTGTCGTTTTATAAGGAAGGAAATGCTACATACCTTCATCCTCCTTGTCCATACTCTTTTCGATGGTCTCAACTACCGGGGCGAAGGTGAAGCCCAGTTCGTCCTGTACTTCAACGTCGAATGGCCCGTCATCAAGGGGAATAGTGAGATCTGCCTCGATTGTCACATTGTTGTAGGACCCCTCACAGTCGATGCACAGATTTGTGCAATCGAGGCCTGCTTTTTTGCAACTACATTTCTTCGCCCACGTCTTGATGCATCTACATGACACCTAGACGCAGTAGTTCGAGAGGAGCGGGGGCTTGTAGAGAATTGATCGGTTCCAGGCCATTTGTTGCTCGTTTCCAACCCCAATCTTTGGCATTCTTTTCAACTCCCAGCCATTGCTGCACTTGGAGAATTATCCTAAAACTGTGCTGTGTCGCTGCAGCAGCTGATGGTGGTAGTGCAGCTATTTTTGATGAAGTCTTGAAAGCTGCCTTCGCATAATTAATATACCTCAGACGGTTTATCGACGGCTCAGTCCTTCCTGTGAAGCCGTACAGGTTGACCAGGAATCTCTCCCCTGCTGCTGCAATGCTTTCTGGAGTTGCCTCAGGGTTTTTGAACACACTCACAACATCAGCAAGGTTGGGGTTTTTGGTGACAGTTTTCACGAACTTTAACTTTCCTTGGTTGTAAGGTGCTGAAGTTGTATCACAACCACTTATTGCATGAAGAAACATGATGTTTCTTCTTATGGTTTTGTTTGTCAGAGCATGCATAGGAGAGTAGGTGGTTGGAGGAACATTTCCCTTCCCTGGTTTCAGGAAGAATACGTTATCTCGTAGACAAAGACCCGTAAGGATGACCAACAGGTCGATGTCCTCTCCAACAACCACCACCTCAGTCTCAGTACGTTCAGCCAAAGACAGCGCTTTGTTGACAGGTCGACCAACAGGTCGATGTCCTCTCCAACAACCACCACCTCAGTCTCAGTACGTTCAGCCAAAGACAAGGCTTTGTTGACAAGTCGACCAACAGGTCGATGTCCTCCAACAACCACCACCTCAGTCTCAGAGTACGTTCAGCCATAGACAGGACTTCGTTGACAATGACGGTATCGGCATCTTCTGTGGCCTGTCTCCATTGAGAATGTAACTTTTCTATGATCATGGAAATCAATCTTCTTTTGTTGTTCGTATTGGATACGAATTTTTCTTTCTTCATGGTCGGTATCATGTTCTCATCGTAGAGAATGTCTGCGGAAATCGATTTCATAGACCTCTTCAACCGTTCAGCACTTTTTGTTCCACCTTTCGAACCTTCTGGATATCCATCGAATACAACTACTGTTTGTGTGTAACGACGTAGTCAACATACCTATTACATATTGCAGAAAACGATTGCTTCTCGGGCCAAAAAACTTTTTGTAGTAAGAATCCACCGTCGATGGCATATTGCACTTTTTCGCAGAACGACTTATTTTTTATGAGTTCGACTCGAGTTCGACTGCTTTGTTCCCTTTCTTAAACCATTTTCAAATAGGGAGAAGGAGTACGGACCCAGATCGTAGGACAAGAAAAATTTAGAACTTTAGATCATTATACATACAAAACACGAGTTCATTGAATCATTTATGACCAACAGTATCTGTGAATTTCACTAGATATGGGAATATGGCCTTTTTTGGCGCTCTCTAGCGGCAGAACAATTAGTCTTACAAAAAAATCTTATGTATGAAAAAATCAGGAAATTTTATCTCCTTTCATTTTATAAAGAATGATCTTGTCGAAAAAATGGTTCCTTTCTGAGATATAGGCCAAAAACTGAAAAAAGTGTCAAAATTTTGGCAAAAAGTGCCAAAAAAACAAAGTTCCGGGCCAAAATTTTGCCAGCAAACTTCAAATTCATGATCAGCAACCCAAAAAACATGGGTATAGAGAAAATCAAAACTATAGCAAAACTTTCCTCTGAACCCCCTTTATTTTCCTAATATGCTTAGCCTACTATCATAACATAAGATTATGAATTCTTTTTTGGTATATATATGTATATTCAATAGAAACTCTTTTCTTGAATATAATATATGTCACGTTGAATTTCATTTACTGGACACCCACAGAATGAATTCGAAATTGAAAATCTTCTGAAACTGATGATAATTTGCATTCTCTCTCAGATAAATGGAATACACATAGATAACATCATTCGAAACATTTTGGGAGATGTGTGTATCTATTTATGCCAATGTAGGCTAGATAGTATGAAAAACGTAGTTTCTCATTCTCATCGAGAAAGAATACTTTTCTTCCTCATATCTGATGATTCTATGTGCATACGTCTAGACGGAATTTATTCGACTGCTGTATATATTTTTAATGTATCACTTTTCTCGCACTGGTAGTAAAATGATTCGTGTCTTCCATTCTAGGAATTTGCGCTGATATAGGCGACTGATTATGGACATTCCTCCCTCTCTAACATCATCATATATCAGAGACTTATATATGAATCATAGCTGTCCTCAAAGCGGGACCATCTTCTATCTCTATAGGTAACGAAATCGACCAAAAGGCATTGATGTCGTCGTAGGGAAAAAATTCCACAATATGGCTACTGATTTCAAATTTATCATCCTTCACTTTTCGTCCTTATAGATTCAGAAAGTACCTCTCATTTTGGTCCTATTTTCGTTGAGTTATCGTAAAGGCGATGCGCCATATATAGAGATAGTACATATATATGAACATCATACTCGATTGGATGAAAGCACGACGCTTTGGTCATGGTACGTACTGTCGCAAGGCGCTCGTGACGATGAAGCCATCCAACTCTATAGTCCAGTAATGATGGAAATAAGTAGATGGTGTACTTACTGATGCGCTTTTGTCTCAGAAATTCTTCTCGACCTCCCGAGAGTCCCGTGAACAATGTTTTTAGCTGTTTTCGGATAGATGGCGACATCGCACAATCATGACATCGGCCAATTTGTTGAATTGCTGCCGATATTTCGAATTCAGTGTTCAATTATTCCACTGTTACATATTATGTTTCGCGTACCAAAAATGCCATTTGCCATTCTATTTCCACTCGTCGCAGCAGCTAAAGCAGCATCTCCATCTAGCGGAAAAATGTAGAATCAACGTCCCGCTCGATGTGACGTAGAAAATTCATAGTAGGCGATCGAGTGATTTTCAAGTTTTCGATACGTTAAAATGGCCGACTACGCGCACCATCTACTCACTCCCATCTTTAGTCCAGTTCTGCTGATATGCGGAGGATCCTCTTGGAAAACGAAAGGATCAAGACAGTTTGAATTGACTGATATTGATGACTTCACAGCCGGTCATAGCTATGGCGGTCAATTCGAATTTCTGACAAATTGTGCAGAATAGATTCATTTCTTCCATTCAAAATTTGGATAACTGTTCGATAGGTCGATGCGTATTCCTATAGGTAAAGAGTGCACCTCTCAAAATTGAACCTTCCCTCAACTCTCCTCTGTTTCTAGAGAAATGAAAAAATGTTGAATGCAAAAGTTGTTCGAAATGACTGAATTTTCATTTCGAAAGTTATTCATAATGACTTGAGTTTTCATTTTGTGATGTTCTGTATATACAGGGTGATTAGTTTTTTCCGTAAATGACATCAACTCAATAATCTTCAATGAAACACCTTGAATATATATACAGGGTGTTTCACAGGTGAAGGGAAATATTTCAGTGGTACATAGGGGTCACCAAGGTGATTCTGAAAATACCATATTTGATAGGTCTCAGAGTCTTCATAACGGAGATACAGGGCGATTTATCGATTTCGAATAATTATTCATTCTTCTATAAGTATTGAACTACTCGGTATATTCTCCTCAACTTTGATATGGAGCTTGAACTTGGGACGTTGAATCTATTCACCTATCGGGCGGAGCGGAAATCCAGGTTCGGCTTCAGGAAAAATTAACATTTATTCGAAATATTAAAATAACACACTGTATGTAATAACTAGCAGATTTCATCGAAGGAATTCTGGAGATTGCTGAGATAATGATATTGTTATGATTATAGCATATAACAATCTAGCAATGAAGTTTTGTATTCTGTTCGCAGAGTAACTACAAGACTGGTTATAAGTTCAAGTGATAGCAATATTGTTGAAAAATTAAAAATTTTTGAGCTGAAAACACTGTTTTGTTTAAGTGTTAGGTAACGATTTTGCCATTATCTCATGAAGAAGAAGAGTTCATGATTTTCTAACCTCTCAAATCAGTCAGTCCTGCACTGACATTTTACAAAAAATTATATTGTTCAAATCGAGAGATTTTGTATTTGCTGAATCTGGTCTTCGTTGTGCGACTGGTGCAAGTGATCAATCATGTCCTCGAGATGAGAAAACAACTAAAAGCCGGATGAAACAAATCGTGATTTTTTTTTCAAATTCTAGCATAATAGCGTTATAAACTATCCATCAGGCAACTGAAATTTCTCTGATATGCTGAAATTGTAGTCTCATATTTCCCCTACAAATTGGATCTTCAAGAAGAGGTTTTCAAGTAGTTAGTCACGGTAGTGTACCTATCCAATATGTTTGTATTCACCATTCTGAGTTTTTCAATAATTCTTCCACGAATTGAAACTTTCAGGAAAGGTTTTCGAGTAGTCAGTGACACAACTGAACCCTCATATGTTTTAAATCCACTATTTTCTGAATTTTCATACAGTTGGAAGAATTTGTAGTTCTTAAACAGAGAATCCACTTCCTTGTTATAAGATAGCAAGCACGAAATTGATGTTGCCGAAATAACAAGAAAACTAACCAGATGTCATTGAAATTGACAGTTCCTATTGTCAAAAATCGATGATAAGAGTTCCACTTTTTGTAATCTTCCTATGATAGCAATATCTTCTCTACAATCATATTGCTATTTGCGAACAGAATCGACCCGATTGTATAGGAATTCAAGTGAAGTTCCAAAAGTGAACCTCAAAATGATAATTGAAACAGACCAATTTGATAGTGTTTCAAAGAAAACATTCTCAGATGTATTATGAACATATAAACTATAAAATATCTGAAGAAATAATAAAGAAATCAAGGTAGATTATTCAGCATATGAACGATGAACTGACGTTCATCATACATGGGTATGGGAAAATTGTGAAATGTGATAACCCAATCACGAATCAGCGATTGAAGGTCTGTGAAAGCAAATTTACAAATAATCTTGAATAAATTCGGGAATACGCACTTAATTCAGTTACCTGGTAAAATCGATAGACAGTTCTTCAAATGACGTATCCATCTGCGTGCTCAATTTTACTGAATGTTTCTTCTGGATTCTGGCCTTCTTTGCTATATACCATGATCTTTAACATTTTTTCCTCCAATACATGATGAATGGTCTACACATAATTCAGTGAGCTCACTGATCCGTTTGATGTCTGTATTTCATCATAGTTTTTTCCTTTTTTTTATAGATTTGTCTCAATGGAATCTGATCAGGTATCATTATTTCCTGTTATGTTAGTTCTTTGTCTCTTCTTTCTTTCTCATACACCGTACAGGGAAATGTCTAGGTAGTTTAGGAACAATTTCTGCATCTAAGATCATCAATCACCAATCGGTCTGATGTTGTGCTATCCTTGTATAAATGTAGTTAAAAAAGTTATCCATGCAGGAGCAGCACGGCGAAATCATTTCCAGTCTTCTGCAGAGTTCACGGTGATTCAGTTTTGTTTCAATGCCCTCTGCAAGGGAATGTCTGAACTACTCTCAAAATATTTATACAGTGGTTTATACTGTCTGAATGCTTTCTAGCAATATGTCGACAATGAAAATACTGAAAGTAGACAAGCGTCTAGCTAGATCAGCGAATCCTCAGACATCGAGGTCAAGTGACGTCACCCGCAACACATGATATCTCTTCCTTATTTATACATATAGAAAAAAAAATACTTCGAGTAAAGCGATAGCTAAGTGGTCTGTGTATCTGACTTAGAGATATTTTATCTTCTAAGTCTTACAAACACGAATAACCTTCTGATATCCTTGAGGTTTGAAAGATTCGCTGGTCTAGCTAGACGCTTGTTGTGAATAGATGGTGAAACATCAAAATACATTTTATACCCACACGATTCCCAAACGACACCATCTCAGAAGCCGATATTTCCATACACGTCTTTGATGTTGATAGATTCCCTAAAAACACACCTCAATCCATTGGACATCCATTGGACATCCTCAACCGGACATCCTGGATATCCATAGGATAACCAGTTTGTGTACATTGGACACCCTATGGATATCCATAGGAAATCGGCTTTCCACATTTTGGGAGATACATACGTTATCCAGTATGGACATCCATTCGGTATCCATGATGGACATCCATTCGGTATCCATGATGGACATCCATTGGGTGTCCATTATGGACATCCATATGGTATCCATATTGGACATATATACAGTATACATATTGGGTACTATGTATCCGTATGTACTGAAATATACAGGGTGTTTCATAATTGAATGTCCATAATGAATTTGGCATTATTTTTGAGAAATTGTCTTTACTCCATAATTACTTTAGTTACCCTTTTTTAAAGCTCGGTGGGATCAAACAGTTGTACAGAAAAATGTATTTCCAGTATTATTAATCGTTTATCATTAATCAGTAGCACCCCAAAACAACTTTTCATGATCATTCAATTACTAAACACCAAACACCATGTATATATGTATATTACAGAAAAGACTATTGACTTTGAAACATGTAATTTATGGATCAACAATAAAATACAAAATGAAAATATGTTCTTAAAAAAAAAACGAACAAAAATGTACTAAAATATTATTTTGCCTGAATACATATTATATGTGAATAAACTCAAAATGCATTCTTTGCCAACACCCTAATGAGATTTCTTGTTCGAGCCCAGTCTTTCTCTCGCCCTTCTCAAATATTTCTTTATGGCGTCTTCAGCTTTCTTCACATCCCATGAAGCATTGCATTTCTCAAAGGCCTCTGTGGAATATATTTTTTTCATATTCCAACCCTAATAATATAAAATAATGCATGAAACCTATCATTATACTCACTGAGCAAAACATCAGCTAATTTAGTTTTAACTAGAGCTTCTTTTTCTTTCGTGCCAAGCCAGGTATATTGCACAGCCATTTCGTTTGTCAGCAGTCTTCCAAAGACCCTTCTTGCAGATTCATATGGGGAACTTCCCCCTATTCTCGATATTCCATGAATCTGAAATGGAATGTATGTGAATGAATAGAATTTGAAAAACCCAATAAAGCAATGCCACTTACAGATGCTATGAAGTATTTTTTTTCAGATAAAAATTCTTCGAATTGCTTCATTTTTTCAGCATAGTCTATGGGCAAATCAACATTTTTGAAAAGAGAATTATATTCCTTTGTGTCTGCTTTATTAAAAACGCCCTGATTTCCAATACTTTCCATTTCTTCTGAAATTTTTTTAACTTCATTGACCAGGTCAAATATCATTGTGGTTATCATATTCTGTTTTCTTGATAAGTACTTGAAATTGTCAGAAACTATCGTTTTTATGTCTTCCTTCATAACAGATAATGCCTCAATATCTGGAAAGTGAATTATTTCATTTTTGAAAGTTAATGTCCATTCACATTGCATCGTTGGAAATGATTACTTAATCGCTCACAATGATAAATTCAGATAAATTACCTTTCTTGTTTTGTATCAAACAGCATCCACAGTCAAATTCAAGAACGATATCTGATCTAGCAATTACTTCTTGCTGTTATATATTATTTGAAGTGACTTCAGCGATAGTGTTCTGGATTTTGGCATTGGTGTTCGCGGCAGGTAATATCTTGTCTGTAACAAATATGTTATGATATGAATAGTTGAATGAATGAAGAATGAATAGGCAAACTAGAGGACATTTTATAACTTGAAACAATTGATTAAACATGACATTTTTTATTCACTTCCTGTTTGATTTCACTCAATTCAAAATGCCACTAGTTCATCTTTTCTACCACATTCGGGATACATATATACAGGGTGACTCACGGTCGATGGTAAGTTAGACGTTTATGGAGAACGCAAGGAAGTATTGTTCTGAAAAGCACAAATTTTGCCACATGTTCTATCGATCTAGAATATAGATAAAATTGCGACGTTGCCGCTTCTATCGACAAGTCCCAGCAACTTCATTTTTTAAAAATGGAACACCTATATTAACAAATTTTTAGATTAGCCTCCTCATTACAATACTCTTTTGTTGATAATTCTGTATACATATCTCTATCAGTTAAAGTAATTTGTGTCGAATACACTCTAAGAAAAACTGGAACACCAGTTGACACCAGCTAACACCGAATGATTTCCTTAGAGGTCCTGCATATTTCAGTGTTAATTCACACCTATTTGTAGCGCACCGGTGTTTGGTGCTATCTCTGCACATTTCCAGGTAAGATTTGTGATTTCGAAATGGATGTAAAGTAATACCAGTCTAGTGTGTTATGTGCGATATTTTCTGATAAAGTTCGCACTGGTCTGGTGTGAATCACAATACTATTGATCATGAAAAACATCAGTATATTTGAAGTCACACCGGAATGAGTTTACAAAATCATCATCAAATGATCAAATCTACAATGAATACGGTGTTCATTTACACCAGATCATTGAATTCTTAACCGGAATTGTGTCAATTCTAATTGAGGACAATTCTTCATCTGACACGAATCTTCAGAATTCTGACACATTTAGGTATGTTCAATCAATTTGTAATTCATTATAGTGTGAAATATTTTTGTTGAGATATACAGGGCATCTCAAAATTGCTGGGACACAGAGCTACCACAGGTAATACGGGTCAAAATAAGTTGATTGGACCCAACTTCTTTTTATTGAAAAATATACCGTTTGTCCGTGAGACGTGTTCAGAGTTTTCATAAATAAACATATTTTCAAAAGATCTACAATTTCTTTCGGGATTCTTCGATTACTGAAAGAAGAGTTATACTCTAAAATGCACTTTCGTCGAATATCATCCAATTTGTTTCACTCATTTTTGAACAGCGATCAGCGAACGAAAATGTGTTTATTTATGAAAACTTTAAACTCACCTCACGGACAAACGGTACATTCTTTTATATAAACAAGTTAGGTCCAATCAACTCATTTTGACCTGTATTACCTGTGGTAGCTCTGTGTCCCATCGATTTTGGTGTTGTGTCGAAACATCGAGACAATTGTTTCTGATTTTGACTCCTCAATAAACTTTTCTGAGCATTTGAATTTTATTTTTATACACTTCATGATAGAAACAATCATGCACTTTACACTGGAAGAGCAACATGATCCGTGCTTATTGAAAGCACAGTGAAGAGAGACAGTGCTGAATATTGCTCAACGTTTACTACGAATGGCTGTGGAACTCTGGAGTCTGGAGTGTGGAAGTGATAGGAGCACGTACACAAAGAAGATGCGCAAGGTTGCCAAGCATCACGATATGAAATAACTAAGTATATGTACCTAGTTTCATGATAATTTGATGAACATAGGCAGTAGGTACTTCAATGAAATTGTCCTCATAAGTTCTTGGAAATACTTCCGTTGGCAAAGAATACCGAAGCTTCGTCGTTCCATTGACAAACGTGTTTTGGAAAGGAGTTGTTTGACATAATTCTAGATTGACGATGATGTGCTGACTCAGCCTGTCGAGTACGTCTGACGAATGGTGTACCAAAATGCATGTAAGCTCTGCAGTAATGATACAGAATGTTGCAGTCGTTAATTAGAGAGCATTATCCTCTATTGATATTGAATTCATCAACTTCTAATCATTATCTTACACCACGATGTTCAAAGTGTTATATATGAAATAGGTTTAAGTAATATAAAATAGACGAGGTGGCAACAGTGTATGGCGACAAATTTGTTCCGATGTTTTTCTGATATTAGTGGTGTTGATTTACAACTATTCCAGTGTCATTTATTCTAGTGATATCAGAAAATACACTGGTTTGGTTATCAATCTCATTACTAGGTGAATATCTTGAGGAGGAATTATTCGTGTGAATATGGATACTTCATAAAATTGATAATCACATGAAAAATATGATAGTTGATCACTTTCATGATATGAATTTTGAAAAATTACACCTACTAATGATAATTTTTCAGAATATATCAACTTTGTGATTCATGAATAGAATAATTTTATGTTTACAGTTTGAATTCAAATAATGAGTATGAAAAGTGTGATTCCGAATTCAGATTTGCCATAATGTATCACGATTTACACCGTCGAACCCCACGATATCAAATTCCCAATACTTATGATAGGATAGTACAATTTTGGTGTTGAATAGGGTTAGTGTTAATTCCAACAGTCTGGAATTTAAAAAGACACCAACAGTTTTCTTAGAGTGTATGGTCCAAAACATATCCCTAATTGAACACAAGCAAATTAAGGCTCTGAATTCATGACGAGTTGATATTCCGGAGGTGGTTTGGAGAGGCTTGATGTATTCAATTCACACCGAGAAATCGCCTCAATTATAGGGCCTGCTGGAATTATCATATGCGTTGTTCATATAGGTGGTCAAAAGTTATTTTTTTTTAATGGAACTTCCTTTTTTTTTCATTTGATGAATCGAAAAATGAAGAAAAATTGTACCATCGACCGAGAGTCAACTGAACTGAGTTGGCCGACTCGTTTGAACACCCCTGTATAGAAATATTGTTCTCACTTGAAAAAATTCGAAAGCATCATGAGTCAGGGAATTATAAAAAAAAAATCCAAATGAAAAAACATAATGAGAAAGGGACCAAAGGTTTTCAATTGCTTGATAAGAACATTATCAAACTCATAAGCATATAGGTACAATTTTCCACATTAATATCAAATCAGATAACTTCTGGACTGCACTTGAAATAATAAATTCAATTCTAATAAAATATACCTCCCTACTGATAATCAGTGTTGAAAAAAGTGGTTTCAGAATAACATTGAAATTCAAGGATTTTTTATAAAAATCTGAGAATATAATTTCACCTTGTAATTCGGAGGATTTCCCAATTTTCGACGTTCTCTGAGGGGGATCTGCAATGTTACTAATTTCACCTTCATTCCCTGAAGAGGACATTACTATTTTTTCACGATTTTTCCTATTGTCTTTATCTTCACTACAGTCACTGCTATCATACTCTGCAGTTTTGGCTCTTCTACGAGCATCAAGGTAAGAATCTAAAAAGAAAAGTTCCTAAAAATTGAACGTGTTTGTTATATTCGCAAAAATGATATTATTGTAATAATGATAATAATAATGATAATGATCATTTCTGGAAAAAAAAAATCATTACAATGTTTTTTCGCTGAGGTAAGATTTAGAAACAAGAATTAGAAAGACCCATTAGAACCACAGGATCGAGCGCGGGTTGGCCAAAATGAACAAGTTAATTCAAGTGTTCAGTGATGGAACATAAATTTGCTTCTTATCAAAAGTTCCATTTCTATATAAAGAAACTTTATGGGTGGGCCAACAAGTATTAGGTTGCTCATGGTTTCGTATTACAGCAACAACTTTTTCGGTCGTGTACGTCGGCCAATAGCAGTACAGACCTATCAACCATGAAGTTGGTACAGCTTCAACTGTGTTCTCTTCTATGAATCTCACAACAGTCCAAGTTCTATCCATACTTTGTCTGAAAAAATTGTCAACAATAAAGCATACCAGAAAGTAACAAGATAAAAAGGTATCATAATCTTGTTGAAATTGAATATTATTCATACCTAGGAGACACCAACACAAAAATTATCTTTACTCAAGGAGGATATAGATTTTTCATGATGTATTTCATTATGAAATGAATGGATGAGTTTTCGTTGGTAGACTCTGGAAATATGCAGTGTGTCCCGCTTATAGATGCTATGAAGTACAATAACTCTAGTATTTTGGAGTCATAAAATGATAAATCAATCACTATAGGCGACATACACTGTATATCTACCAGCATTGATTGAAATTTCAGCTTATGAAATAAAGTATTTCATTCTACACTTTTTCCAGTTGTACTTCAGAAAGCGTCAATTGAGTACCAAATGATATTTTCTGAAATAAAAATGACATTTTCTGAAAGTCAATTGAATATTCTAAAAAACAATGGACATTTTCTGAAATTAAATTGACTATTCTGAAATATGATTGACGGTTTCTGAAATTCGAATGACTATTCTGAAATACAATTGACGCTTTTTGAAATACAAGTGACTATTCTGTAATACAATTGACGCTCTCTGAAATTCAATTGAATACAATACATTGACGCTTTTTGAAATTCATCAAGAAAAGGTGTATTCTCTACTAGAATCAAGTATATTAATTGAATCGATTTGAATTTTAATCAATCTAAATGTAAGAGTGGAAAAACAACATAGCTATCATTATATAACAGTTTCATACATTTTTGTGAAATTTCAGTGAGAGGCCAAGTCTCAAGTGGTCCAAGATTGCTGCACAAATAAATGCCTATCTCCGAAGAATTACAGGAAATATTATAAAAATCATTCAATTCTAGGCATTTTTGGCCAATAAAAAGTATTTTATTTCCTTCAGAACTCACTATGTTCTTGATTATGATGATGTCATTACCAAATTTACAGAAATTATCTGGTTCAGAAGAGCTCAACACAAAATTATTGAAGAGTATCATTTTGTATTGATTTTCCACTGTTAACTTTATTAATGGTCCATTGGTATGCTCATTGCGCAACTGAGGATAGTTCTCATTTTCACTTTGTTCATTCACCAAATTGGCCTCATGCTCACTTATGCTATGAAAGATTTGTTGTAATGGTTTGTCTCCCTTTCTTAACATATTATTGAAATACTGCATATGGTTTTCAAAAGGAAACGCACTAAAACCATGTACAGGGCAAAATTTTTTAACATCCTCGGTAATATGTAACAAGTTGTGAATATTGTGTGATATGTTCTGTGAACCATACAAAATGAGGAAATTTTTCACAAAATATTTCAGCAGTTCTTCTACGTAATTGATGTCTTCAATGGATTTACAGTGCGACAAGAGACGGAATGCAACATGAAGGCTCAAAAAATGTTTATATTTATCATTAGCTATATTACTTCTCAAAGCAATTGGCCCAGTGTAAAATAAAAATAATCTGAATTCTACAGCCTTCCATCTTTTTGAATCGTTTAGAGAACGTGGTTTACCATTGAGCCAAAGGGTAACAATTAATTTCTTTACTACACCAAGACAAACAAGATGCATGTAATCTGATGGGAAAGTTTCAATCATGTCAATGCCAGGAAGTGTCTCTAATATTGATGTGCCAGTGTGATGGCTTCCTTGAATTTTTGCTCTGAAATTGAAATCACTCAACTGTAAATTATCAATTTCGGATAAGCATATGCGATTATCAATGTATACACCTTCAGTAAAACACTTGGTACATGACATGTAACCACTATGACCTCTACAATATTTTATGAAAGACTTGGCTGGGACATCACATATAATTCCTTTGATTTTAATTTGATAAATATGACTATTATATTCGAATCCATTAGTTAAAATGTCCATAGCTTCTTGAACAAAGGGAGTGAGAAAATTGTTTGCATCTTTAGGTTTCTCATTTCCATAATATAAACCAAAAATGCCTACAGTGTTTTTATTCAAAAACAGATTGCATGAAATTGGGTAAACTTGACTGCCAGAGCTTTTAGACAATGGTAAACCATTAACATTTAGACAAATCTCTACAGGGTTTGACAACTGAACTGATATTGGTAACATTCTTAACAATCTTCCAAGACAATGTTTAAAGCCAAAATGAAAATATTTTCCAGGTTCTACAACTTGAACAGTTACTTTTCTTGGAGTAGATAATAAACTTCGAGCACTAGTTGGAATGGGAAAGTTAGATAATGTTGGTATCAATGATAACAAGTCATGAATTGCAACATGGGAGATATTATGCCGTAATCTCCATGTTGCTAAAGGGTGAACTATAGTTTGAGGTTCACTTCGTACTTCTTCAAGTGGAAATGAATCATTGGAATGGAACACTTCTGAAGTTTTATGTTCATATTCACTAAAATCTGATGAATTATCATTTTCTAATGTAACATTATTTTCAAGCAATACTCCCCCTGGTGAGTCAGTGATACTACAGCTGGGCCGCGGGCCCCCATATTCCTCATGTCTTGTTTCAGCTCTAATTATATTCATAGTCTCAGTCGGACGTAAATCATGTAATGAACAACATTCATTCAGTGGTTCCACAAATGCATTCTCATCTGTTGTCGTCAAAAGGTTGTCAATATCAGATATAAGTTTCGCTCTTTTATAGTACTTGCTCGGGTAAACTGCTTGTTTCAAATCTTTTTTTTTTTCTGTTCATTTTGGTGAAGGAAGTTTCACCTACATATCCAAGAATAATTGTGATAAGTTATCATGAGAATTCGCTATTAATTGTATTATGATTTGTAATTATACCTACCCAAATGAATATAAGCTACACCTAGATTGACACAGGAATATGTATTTACTTGGCTGTATAATGCTGTGAACTGTAAACCATAAACAAACTACACTAAATTTATCCATGCTGTAAACTGAGGATTCAACTTCGAAATACTGGAAATATGCACGAAATATACTGAAAAAATGCTGGAAATAATAAACAACGCCCAAAATTGCAAAGCCCACCACCAAAACACGAATAAACATGACCTAAAACAATTTTGACTCATGACAGATGAATTCAGATTCTCTCCTTCTCATTCTTTTTCATTCAGAATTTCTCGCCACAATGGATATCCGGACAATAATCTTATGAATGTCCAATTTTTGATGCAAAGTATCCGTTGATGGACATCCTAATGTATATTCGATTTGCGTCCATGGGCATAAATCAGCTTCCAGATGGAATACACACTTGAACATCAGATGGATATCCAGCGATTTACATCAAAAGATAGTTCCATTTGGTGTTCATGGATGTCTTGGACTTCAAATGGATATAAAATGGATGCCCTCTGAATAACGTGTGTTATTAGGGTTTACTCAGGGTATAACGTGTTTCATTTATGAATCTGTTGAAAAAATTTTGCAATGTTATCATAATTTCAATATCATGTATTTTCTCACACAGACCAAATTTGTAACTCCGATTCGCGCTAATACCTATTCTCAACCATCGTTTTTCATTCATTTCACCTCATATTGCGTATAGAATTTTGGTTCATCAATAATGTGGTCACAAAGTCACCTCTACATAACAGGATTCCTCTATTCCTCTGATGCGCCCTCATGAGAAATAGATTAGATTTTGATACCATCTCCATCTGAAGAAATTCAAGTAGAATGTACACAATGGCACAAATACTATGAAATGAGAAATTGAAAACACACAGAAACTTTCAAGACCATGGTCGATGGTCTCTATCGTAAATGGCCCTTGCCTACTTGCTTCTCAAATTCCCTAGACAAACGGAGAACTGTATGTTGTACGATTATCTAGCAGTAGTGGTCTGGTGGCATCTGTTAGGGTATAGAGAAGAGTTTGCTGTTTCTTTGGACCTTTTAGCAACAAACAAATCATAATAAATGAATAATGGCTTATCTATCCCTTCGATGTTTGGAGAATATCGTGCGTACCCAGGAACCATAGGGGAAGGAGGTGGGAATTGGAATTTGTTTCGATCTTTCAGAGATTACAACTTCTTACGAATATTTCCATTGGCAAAAAATCCCAAAGATTTGCCGTTCTATACGGGCAAACGATTATTGATAAGGATTCGTTCGGCATATTTCAAGGTTGATGACGAAAAGATGTGCTGACTGGGCCTGTCGAGTTTGTATGACTAGTTATGCCTGTGATGGAATGATAGCAGAGATTTCTGAGGGACATTCTCCGTGGAAGTATCTGTAGGAGAGTGGAAGGTTGCCGACTTTTTTACGGTGTTCTGATGAGGTAAAAGTACTAGTGAGTGAAGCATCGCCCACCAGACGAATGGCTCCTTTCTGGGTGGAATCTGAGAGCATCAGCGAATGTTTGGGTACTGATCCACATATGTGAGAACAGTATTTCAAAACTGGGCATATCTGTGCTTCGTAGATCTTGAGAAGCTGTGGAGGTGTAAAGTGATTTTCGCGCGGAATGAAAATCCGAATTTCTGCGAAGCAGCTTTCACGATGGTTCGAACATGATTCTCTCATGAAAAAGTATTGCTGATAGAAATACCTAGCATGAATATATTGGTTTTGGTGGAAATGGTGGTACCAGATATTGTTATATCAGGCATGCTGGGTTCCGCCATTCTATAGAGAAAAATACAGGCTAGAATTTTCGTAGCGTAGAATCAAACTAGGTTGTTGGTCCCCTATAGGCAGTCATTTGTCGTCATTGACAGCGTTGACCTGACGTCGTCGTTAGTTCTTGATTGAGAAGAGAACGCAGTATGGAGAGTTCTATCGTTTGCAAAGCTGTGGATAGGGCACGTGATAGTTCCCAACAGATCATTGGCATGAAGTAGAAACAATGTTGGAACCGAAAGTGATTCTTGTGGAACGCCAGAATTGATGGAAATGGTATCAGACGATACTCGGTCCACCAAGATTGGACGGATCACATCGAGATTGGACTTGGTTGACCCCTCGAAAGAACCCTGATTACAAAAAACAAACAAGAAGCAGACCTTAGGTCAATAATGAGCAGGTTTACTATCCTCGAACTTGAATAACAGCATTCAACCGTCGTGGCATCGGGTTGCACAAACTTCTCGAGTTGTCTTGAGATATTACCTCGAATTCTTCTTGAAGGGCGAATCATTAGTTCTCGAAAGGTCTCTGGCAAGACATGGCCAAAAGAAATCGAATGCGCTTGCGTTGTTCGTTCCAAAGAAGCTGTATAGCTTTCGAATTATTGAAAATATAAATAGTCGTTTCAAAAACTGAAGAGACGCAATTCTATAGACAGTCGAACTGAAAAGAGGTTGAAATCGAAATCATTGACGTGTGTTGATGAATACATAACAGAAAATATTAACATCTCCGTAATCAGTGCATTCTATATGTTGTGTATTTATCAACACACTTTCATTAATTTATCTTTTACCTCTTCTCTGAATCATACAGGTATCCATTTGTTCACAAAGATGAAGTACAAAAACATATAAACGAAATGCTCGACGACGTGATTATTCGACCAAACCAATGTCCTTGATGCAGTCCTATCTGCAAAAACTGCAAGACGGATTGAATAGTTTCTTGGTCTCTTTGATTACTATAGACGTTTCAGTAACAATTTCGATGAACTAACCAAACCGTTCACACAATGTTCGAAAAAGGCGAGGAGATTAACCCATTAGGGACTGAATTATAACATTTGCGAAAATTCAACAAATTCTCTTTATTCCTGCTCGATAGTATATTATGAACATTAGTTATTCGAGATATATTCCCTTTTGCCTGCCATTTTCAAAATGGCGGCAGTGCCATATATGGAACACTAGTCCTTTGACATGTGGAAAATGGAATGAAATATTGAGACTTGTCTCCAGCTTGAAATGTATTATATTTCCATAATTCCAAAATGAATGAGGTTATTTCTTATGATAATAAATTCAATAGTCAATAAATAGACAAACGTCGCATTTTTGACACTATGTGCGAACAGAGCTGCCTGATGATTGTCCTAGATATCGTCGGCGTTTCTTATTCGGCACATGTTCAACATGGTGATTTCTACAGTCAATGCGAATATCTGGAGTTATTTTGGAATTTGTTGAATATGTTGGTGGTCTTGCCGACGACTTCGTTAAATTTTGGAACTTCTTCAGGAGGGCTATCTCTTCTGAAACTCAACTGATCAATTTCCTGGAGAAATGTAGCCAGGTGAAAATTGGCTAGCAAAATTCTCAACTCCACATAGCAATAATGTAGACATTTATATTCGCGTCCATCTTGTAACGACAAAGTGTTGTAAAGTGCTATAACTATGATTACCTATTACTTATGTTATATATTATTGTATCACACTGTATATCATATTTTATTCACATCGCATGAAACATTGTTCTAGTTACCTCGTGTTATAATAAACATATTACAAAATGCTGACACCTCATGTGCCTTGGGTATTGTATGCATTTCCACAAACTATTGTTGTCCTATTTTTTGATATTTCTATCTTACTTTATGGCGTTGCCTAAGTCACGTGATGTGTCGTTTATAAAAACCATTGAATCCCTCTAATCGAGGACAATTCTCCATCAGAACTTCAACCGCTGTACTTATTGTCTGTAACTCGATTGCTGAATCTGAATATATTGAGTTGCGAAAGAACTTCGACTTTTTCTTATTAAATTGGGGTACCGAAGTACACTAAATTTGGTATTCCCCAACATAAATTTGGTGTCAGGTGTGAAAGTGGTCGAAAAATCAGCCCATCAGTTCCTGAAAGATCTTTGTTCCTGTTTTTGACAAGCAGAAAGTTATCCTGTGATCCAGTGGTGCATAAGAAGTTATAGCTGAAGGTATTTGCAACATCTGCATACCTACAGTTGGATGCTAGCATACCATTTTGAATCATACAAGATAGCCAGAGGCCAGAAACAACGCAAGTCATCGGACAGCCGGAACAGTCGTTTTTGATTGCCCAGGCTATTTCAGTGGAATAGGGTTGTGGTTCTTTGGACTGCCTTGCCAGTTTCTGATTTGTTTTATTGTGTCAAGCAAGGGGTTTTGAGATTACTTAGTGACTGGACGACAGAATTTTTTGTTTATTAAATAGGATAAAAATTCAAAGTTCCTATGAATCAAAAAAAGATAAATTTCCTTTCTACAATGGAACAATAAAACTATTACTCAATATATATACAATTTACTAAATTATATGAGCAATATACATAGTTTGATGAATGATTCATTTATACAAGGTTGTATGAGTGTTCTCATATGTGATGAATGAATGTTGTCAAGTATAAATGATAAGCCAAGATAACAATTATAACTTGAAATCAAATTCTAGCATGTTTTCTGCTATAACAAAAGAAACAACTCTATAGTGTCGCTGCTGAATCTGTTGGTGTTATGTTTGGAGAATACCTTGGTTGCTGGAGTTTTCCTAAAACTAGGAACCTGGATCTATCGTGACTCCTTAGGTATTTTATGTAGTCAGCTTGACATACACCAACCAGACTTCAAATGTTCGACCTCAACTCAGGAACGTGGATGTTTCAGGATCGTCGTAGTTGTCATTAATAGCATGAAAAACAATCAAGAATATTAGATTTCTGATAAACTTTTGTTGTTATAGAATTACATTTTGGCTTTATCCTTTGACAGACCTATATGATGATATGCTGATGTAAAAAAAACAATGTTGAAGAAAGGAATGTTAAAGATAATAGAGGCTGATTATTTTCATGATGCTGAAAATCACTCTTTAGCATGCAAGCCAAAATTAAATGAGTGACCCAATAAATGTTTGGATTAACAATCTTTAATCAGCACTAATTTTGAATTGAACCTATATGAATTGATAAACTAAAATTGATGGTCTTATATCTAGGTGATGTAACAATTCTTAATCAACACGTGTTGAGTGAGGTAGTCATTCATTCCTGAATTTCATGAAAGGATAATCAAAAATTAGTATAGGGAAAATTAGAATCTGAAATTGATTCTGAAATCAACAGGTATAAAGTCGATATCAAATATTCAAATTTCCAATATTTGGAGTAAAGTGAATATATTTCAAGAGAAAAGATTCATCTGGTTGCTACAAGAAGTTACTCAATGAATTTCCAGATAAAAGATTATTCAATGAATTTCTAAGATAACAGATCAACTTATGATCTCAAATAATAGATCTGACAGTGGCTTCAAGTAAAAGATATCACCCAGTGTATGTAATATGATTCCTAGATGTGATTTTGACTACTAACTGGTCAAATGAGTCTTCACAAAATCTTCCAAAATATATAAAAGATATAATTCACTAAAAAGCTTGAATATTTTTAATGGCACAGTAGCAAAAGATACAATAAGATAATGAAAATGAATATGTCCTCAATGTGGACACATATCAATACTATGATTGATCACAAAAGATAAGTTGAGATAAGATATATATTTATCTCAGATAGACAATTTTGAGATAGATATTTCTATACAGGAAAATATAGCAAATTTTGATCTTTCTTTTATTGGAAACCTGGTGATCTTGAGAACAGATCAGGTGAGTTGAAAGGCACACATTCAAATTTATTCATATAGAAAATAACATGTGTTTTCGGTACTCACCTGAACTGATTCCATCAATGATTTCCAGGCCACCAATTGATTAGACTGGTTTCCAGTAAAATTCTTACTAAATGTGTAAGTATATCAACTCTGACTTCCTGGCTGTACAATTGATTTGTAAATTCCTTGGATTTGTACAGGGTTTGAAGACCAAGTGCTGTGAAAACGAAAACGCAGTCAATTCTTAAAGATCAACATTTGCAGTAATCAAAAAAAAAAACGATGAACACATCAATCTGCTACGCCACTGGATATTCGAGCAATGCTTCCTCCTAGGAAATTAACATTAATCGAAAATTCAAAATGATTAAAACGATAATCGAAGATTGAACCTTTGAAAAATTTGTGAACATTCACCAAGTCGCCATGCTGCTAAATTTCGCAGTCAAAAATTTGCGTGCACAATAACAATTAAAGCAATTAAATTGGAATCATACTACGTACCTGTCTAATATCTTCAATTAAACACGAAACCACTCTGATATTTTTGCGGAGAAAGGTAAGAAATTCAACATAAAGATAGTTGGGATTTATCCCAAAATGGAGAATCAACCTGTTGATTTCGCTGCCAAATTCAGAAAGGGAAGAGCTCATGCAAATCATGAACGTCTTGTCGTTTTCAATTCGATTCTGTCGCCCTCTAACTTTTTTATCCTGAACGGAACTTATGATGATACAGATCACTAATTGATCAATGTGCGGTTGATCTGTTCCTGCGGTTCTGTGAGTTGAAGTTCTAATAATTATACATAGAGGGACGACAATGATCATTAATGGATATTAATTATAAATGTAACGATTGTATCGTTACATATCCCCCTTTCTCCGCAAAAAAATTCAAAGCAACGCTTTCGAATTTTTTCTGTTGAAATAAACGGAAATGATAATTCATCAAATTATCTTAAATTGAAACTTTCTACTCTCTGTACTCATGACAGACTTAATGAGTGAAAGGTATTAGATTGAGACACCTGATCGTCCCCAAGCAAGGAAACAGCATGATTGGAGCTCTCCCGAACAATCCAGCCAAGAAATCCTCTTCGCTGTGAGATGTTGGTTACAGCGCCGGTGAGAACGTCTATGTCCACTCGCCTCCAGATTGTTCGAGACAACCACCAACCACCCTGAATCCATGGCAGAAGCCAAGCAGGTATATCATCTATGGTGAAACAAAAAAAAAATATATAAAATCACGCGAAGAAATTTAGATTAACCAGTTGTCACCTTCAACTGGAGTAGGAAGGTCCTACCAACGAAATGATGAAACTAAATAAGTTTCACCAGAATATAAATGAGGCCAAGAGGGTTTGCGGGAGTGTTCCCACTTGAGCCACTGCGAACAAATCCTCAGGCCTGAGCTCAGGAGAAGCACAGTAGCATCCACCCAGCCGCCATTCAAGTCAGTGTTGTGATCGCCCGTAGCCGCACAACTAGCCAAGCAAATGCCCCCCAATACTCTCCCTTCCAAGGACCCTTGCCATACCTGGCTGTCAGTCTGAACCATGTTCGCACCCAACTCAAGTGAGTCCCTTTTAAAATTTGGAAAAAATATTTGCAAAACACAATTTGCAAATGAAGAACATCCAAAAGTGTTGTTCTAAGATAAATCACTCAGTATTGAATGTGAAGTTCTGAACCAAGGTATGTGATAGGTATTGAAAATCAAACTTTTTAAAGTTCCTGAAAATGATTTGAAATGTAATTAATGTAACCAGAAAACTCCTAGATGTTCACTTATGCTCGAAATCCAAATCACTCTTGAATACATGTCTTGTCAAAATGAATATTCATATTCCTAGATAGAAGGTAAGATAGGCGATACGTACCATGAAAACAAAATGCATCATAAGGACATGTTGCATGATATTCAAAGATAAATGGTAAGCATCATGAATGAAGGAAATATAAATTCATAGGTAAAAGATAAATACAGATAACAAGACAAGTATTTAGATGAGATATTTGGATAAATAAGATATTTAGATATGATAAGATATTTGAACACAAGACATAGTGCATGAGATGAACATCATAGGTAGAAACACTTCAAAATTCCCCTAGACCAACAATTCAAGAAAGTGACAGTTCTCATATAGGTACTGAAATATAAGATAAGAGTTCTAGCACAAAAATTACGTTTCAAAGATCTTCAAATGTTCAGATGCTATATCATCATGATATATATTATAAGAGATGTAAATCTTCAAGAAACTCTATTAGCATTGTTAGAAAATTTTCCACCGTGAAAGAACCATGTGTAATCCTTGCTGTAAAATTCAGAATTGAAGAAGTGTCTCTTAACAAGAGAAAATCTTATATAACGGTATTTAAGCTCCCAAAAGGAATCTATTTGAGTTCGATTTCATACTTGATGAAAACCTTCATTTTCAGGCAATATGTCAGGAAACAACTACTTTCCGGGCACCTACCCACGCGGAACATTGTATTATACTAAAAACATTATCTGAAAAATTGATTTCTCCTCAAGGCATGAAATCTTCAAACTTTCAAACCAAATTGATCATGAAACAACTATTTTCCGGGCTAAAACCCACGCCGAACGTTGAATTATACAAGATAAACTGGCATTTAAAATTTGCAAACGAGAAAAGGTATACATTTTGTGCTGATGTTCTGAGCATGAAAATGTAAAAAAAATTTATGTAGCCAATTGATCGGAGTTTTACCGTCAGGATGGTGAATGCCCCTGCAGAGATAGTCTCAAGCCGTCCACTGCCCAGCTATAAAAAAATTTTAAGGCACTTCCTCATCTGAATTTTCATCAGCATCCAATTCAGAGTCATCATCGAAGTCATCATCTGAATCAAGAAAAGCGGGATCTAATTTCAAATCTTTCACATGCCAGTTTCCTAAGTCAGTACCATTTTCATTTTTGAGAGAGTATACCAAAGGAGAGAGAACTTTGTCCACAACACAAGGAATGTATTTTGGAGCAAATTTAGCAGAAAATGAATTTTCAGCTTTTGACAGAACATAATTTCTCTTCAGTACTCTATCACCAACTTTATATTTAGTTTCGCGTTTTCTAAGATTGTAAGTTTTGGTATTTTGGTCATACGCCTTCCGTATTCTCTCGCGAACTTTTGAAAAGATTTCTGGTAATTCCTGAAGATCTTCAATCCTTGAATTTTTCTCAGTAATCGTAACTATGTTTTTCGAATTGTCTGCAATTTGTCCATAATAATCTCCTGTAACAGGTATATTTCTGCCGAAAGTTAAGAAAGCTGCTGAATGACCTGTAACGTCACTTTTTGCAGTACGTATTGCTTGAGCAATCTTAAAAATGGACTGATCCCAAGTTTTATGATTTTCTTTGATATATGACCTAATAGCAGTTACTATCACTTTGTTTTGCCTTTCTGTGGCATTTATCTGTGGATGATATCTGGCTGTATACCAAGTCTTCTGAACATTGTATTGAGATATGAAAGATTCAAATTCTTTGCTCGTAAAAACTGAACCATTATCGCAAGCAAAAATTTGAGGTACTCCAAAAATGAGAAAAACTTGATTTTCCAAAAATTTTATGATGGCTCTTGATGTGGCTTTAACTGAAGGATGCACTAATACGAATTTCGTGAACCAATCCACTACTACTAGTACAAATTGGTTACCGTTCTTAGATCTAGGATACTTTCTAACATACTTATAGACACTTTTACGCAGCCCAGGCCAATAGTATAATTATTCCTGAATACGAGCTAAATATTTGGCAATACCAAGATGTCCTGAAGTTTCATCATCATGAAACATTTTCAACACCTCTTTCCTATTTGCTGTAGGAACAACAATTTTCCAATCAGTTAAATTACCAATTAATTTATCTCTACTGAAAACATGTTTATACAAAACATTCTGCTCTATTCTGAAGGAAGGATAGCTATCTGGATTCTCTTCAACCTTTTTACACATATCTGTGTACCACTTATCTGGCATAATTTTAGATAGATTTAATAAAGCTGTCTCAGGTAATGGAGCTCTAGAAAGTGAGTCGGCGACCACATTCAGTGTGCCTCGCCTATGTTCAATATCAAACGAAAATTGAGACAGTTTCACAGTCCATCTGGTTAATCTACCAGAAGGGTTAGACATATTATTAAGCCAGACCAAGCTAGCACAATCTGTTATAACTTTGAAATGTGTCCCTTCAATATAACATCTGAATTTTTCCATACCAAAAATAACAGCAAGAAGTTCCTTCTCTGTTGCAGAATATTTACGTTGACATTTGTTCAAAGTCTTACTGGCATAAGCTATTGGGTGTTCGATTCCATCTGTTTCTTGATACAAGACAGATCCTACGCCAGTATTTGAAGCATCACAGTATATGATGAATGGTTGAGAGAAATCAGAACTTGCCAAAACTGGAGCTGTAGTCAGGAATTTCTTTATATCTTCAAAGGCTTTATCAGCTTCCTCACTCCATATTATGCCTTGACCTTTTTTTCGACCTCGTAATAGGTCTGTTATTGGACAACACAAAGAGGAAGAATTATTGAGAAACCTTCTATAATATCCAACCATACCAACCAGTCGTCTGATTTGTGTGGTTGTTTTAGGTTTTTCATAATTCAAGATAGCAGATACTTTGGAATCGTCCATTCTGAGACCTTCTTTGTCAACTACATAACCAAGAAATTTAAGGGATGGTCTACAGAACTGCGACTTTTCCAAATTGATGGTGAGGCCGGCATTTTTCAATGTTTCTTTGAGTTTGAGCAAAACATTCATATGAGTCTCAAAGTCTGGGGTTGCAATGATGATATCATCAATATAGTAAAATACAAATGGTTCAAGAGATGGACCTATAACCAAATCCATTAAACGACACATTGTCTGACTCGAACAAGAGAGACTGTCACCAAACATGGCTTTCTACTCTAAAAGTTATTAAAAGTATCAATAATTATCATTTCATTCATTAGAAATGAAATAAACTAGAAATGGTTAAGTTTTGTAGTCATTTAAACTTTAAACCAATCGGCTTCTAGATTTCATGAAAAACGCTGTAGGCGGAGCCTAAGAGAGTGCGAGAATTTTAGTTCCAACTGCGCGATTTGGAATTAGCCAATCAGCGCGCAGAGACTGCGAGAACGCGGTAGGCGGAGCCTAAGAGCTTTCCGCGTATAGGGATAAATATTGGCCAAATTGCCGCTAGCGACAGTTCTGATTCGATTTCGTTACCTATAAGGTTAGAGTTCCGATTCGACTCCGCTACCCGGTTGGTAGTGTTTTTAATAGTTCTGAGTGAACTACTAGTATTTGAGTTGCGACTCCACATCACTCCCATAGGGTTGGATGTGTACTACTATAAGAAGAAGCCGATTGATATTTGAGAAGATTAATCCAAAAGGGATATTACATAGAAGAAGCCGATTGATATTTGAGAAGATTATCCAAAGGGAATATTACACAGAAGAAGCCGATTGATATTTGAGAAGATTATTCCAAAGGGATAGAAATATTAGAAGAAAGCCGTTTGGTATTTCCGACGATTATTCCACCAGGGTGGATGAAGAATAGAGGTCTACAGCCAGCTCTTGAATACGAACCAAAGTGGGTGACCAACCAAATTGGTTGGATTAGAATTCGTTGCTCCAATGAGAAAACTGTCCTAATGGGACAAAATCAAAGGTCATCATTCCCACCTACCGAATAAAGATCCTAATCCTCCCTTATCTTATTGCAAGAAAGAAGAGCTCCAGTACGGTACCAAGGCTCCAAGACTAAGGACCTTTGTGGTTGAGCCTGGCCACATCCCTTGGTACCTCGTCGTAGCAACCACTGGCATTCCGGAATGCCTTCTGGTGCCGTCTAACTCTAGGGATACGTTAGTAGCCAGGAGGTGAAAGCATTGCACTTCCCTAGGGTGACGTTAAACGCCTTTAGTGTACCTGCGGGACACACGGTTCGCGTCGGGAATTAGGGCAGGATAATTTTAGGGACTTAGAGGCCTTCAGCCTTGATAGGACTAGGCGATAGGGAACCCCCAGTACCCGGTGCAACGCCGACGTGGTGGTCTGGGCGGGTTTGACGGAAACTTAGCAGCTCTAGTATTAAGATTAGCTATCTTCTAGGAAGTTAGGAACCTTAGGCAGGGGTAGTATTGTGGGAATTGTCCTGTGAGGTTAGGATTTACCTCACAGTCAGCTGTAAGGTGGGCTATAGTATCCTTTCCTTGTTTGTAGGAAATTAGGGCCTATTCAGAACTATAAACTTTCGGGAGGATCGGACTGCTGTCAATTATTCCCTGAGTTTGGCTTTGTAGTCGTGGCAAAAATACCTAGCATTATTTTCGAGATAAAATAATGAACCCTGACAGCCCCAACAGTCCGATTTTATCTCAAGACCAGATGGCATTCTGGTGTACTCAAATAAACCTCTACCGTGGATGGCAAATGCTGTTTTAGGACGAGAGGAAGGTGTCAGGCAAATTTGATGAAATGCTTTCTTTAAATCTACAGATGAAAGGAATTTGGCGTCTCTCAGCTTACTCAAGATAGAGTCGATGAGGGTCATGGGATATGCATCAGGAATAGTTACAGAGTTCAATTTTCTGGAATCTAAGACAACTCTAAATTCACCAGAATGTTTTTCAACCAACCATACTGGATTACACCATGGAGACTGTGAAGGCTGAATAATACCTAATTTTAACATTTCATCAACTTCTTTGTTGAGATGGCTCTGCATTGCGGGAGACAATGGATATTGACGTTGACGAATTGGAGTAGCTGAGCCTGTATCAATGTTATGTTGAAGCAAATGAGTTTTTCCTATTGTATCAGCAGGTGCAATCTCTAAAAATGAATCTACAACAAATTCTAGCCTTTTCAGTTGTTCCTCGGTAAGATCTTCATGTGACTGAATTGTGTTAACTATACAGACATCTCCTTGCTGCTGCGAGTCATAAGATAGGTTGAAAAAATCTGCTTTCACTTGAAATTTACTGAGAAAATCAACACCTAATATTAAAGTGTGTTTAAGAGAAGGAATAATTAATATTTTCATCATCTTACTCTGCCCTAATAGTGTAATAAATAAATCCACAAATCCTAAACACTGCTGTGGAACGCCATCTGCAGTAGTTACTTGCTGTAAGATATCATCATTTTTTATACTGATATTCCATTTCTTCAGTAGAAAAAGTCCATTTGAACCAAATATTGAACAAGAACTTCCAGAATCAACAAGACACAGGACTTCATCTCCATGAATTTGAACTCTGAGATAAGGACGGTTATCGTTAGATTTAACTTCAAAAATGGGGTTAAGGGAAGGTATTTTATGTACAACATTATTTTTAACTGTACCAGATAAATCAGAAGATAAAGAGGAAGGTATATCAGAATTCATTTTAGGAACATTTTGTTGAGAAAGAAAATTTCTGACAACTTCCAACCATGAATGCCATTCATCACGATTTACCGTTTTGACTTGACATTCTTTCCTTTTGAACCATTTGTGTTCGTGTCTGGAGCTGTTGAACTTGTGGCTACAGCGTCCAGACTCACTGCACCACTGTTTAAGTTCTTTGGATTACATTTAAAACATTTGGATTTTGTAAATCCCTTTTTTCCGCAACCATAGCAAAAAATAGTTTTCTCCGAACGACATTCTCTATGTGAATAACCATTGCGTGAGCAATTCCAGCAACGTAATGAAGATAAGGTAGATACCTCTCTACTTGAACTGAAGTTTTTCTTATATGAAAAATTTTGTGATTCTTGAGAAACAGGGCAACTCAAATCAGGCTCTAAAAAGTTTGATCTACGTGTAGATGGTGGTTTATACCTTTCAGACCATTCACGAGATTCCTCTAATTTCTTACATAAATTGTTCAATTCTGAAATAGTATCAATATCACGTAAAGATAGGTGTGAAATATAATAAGGTAATAAATTCCTCTGAATTTTGTTCACCATTTATTTTCAGTAGGTTTATCCTTCAACCTATTAAAAAGACCTTCCATAGAAGAAATGTAGATTGTAACTCTTTCAGATGTACCCTGAGTTCTGTTGTCTATTTCCCTTTTCAAATCTTCATCATAGTGATATGGCAAGAAGTCATCTTTGAGCTTTTGAACTAATTCATCCCAATTTCTCAGTTTATTTCTATTATTGTTATACCATGTCCAAGCCTGGTCTTTGAATAAATCACCAGCTGACAAAAATAAATCATCTTTAGTTACATTACGTGCAAAACTGAAAGCATCGACTTTTTCTAGAAATGATATCAAAGATTCTTTGCGAGAGTCACCACTGAAATGAATATTCCATTTATATGTAGGAATTGATTTTGGAAAGTTGAATTGAGGTAATTGTTGATTTACGTTGGTTGGAGTGGATGTCTGAGTTGCTGAAGCACCAGATACCTTGATTGCTAAGTCACCCTCCATTTCAATCAATTCTAAATGAAGTTTCTTTTTGATTTCAACCTGATCCTCCTCTTCAGTGACTAATCTATGAATTCTTCCAGATATATGACATAGCCTAGAACTTAATCTTTTATATTCATTAATATTTTGTGTGTAGGAACTAATTTTTGATTTCAGATCTTGCAACGTCTCATTAATCTCGACTACATCATCAGCATGAGTATAACAATTCAGAAAACCATCTGTGAAACTACGATTTGAACTTTCTTGACTTAAAAGTCCTCTCAATATCTTTCTACGCTTGTCTACATCACCAGTAGGTTCAAAATTTCTTATTTTGATTTCATAATCCAATTCATAAGCTCTCAAATGATTTACTTCCATGATTTTCCAATATATTTTGAATATCAAGGTAGAATAGATATAATGAAAATCGATAAGATGAAAAGGTACCTCAAATATAGATAGAATAGGAATCTATAAGGTGAAAAGGTACATCAAATATTAGAGGCAAATAATAGCAAAATATTCTGAATTAAATTCCAAAATTAATGCAACAAATTCAGCAATGAATTTCCTAATCAGATATTTATTGCTCCATTGGGGTGAAAGGAAAGATATTTGTCAAAAGTAATCTCAAATTTAGTCAATGTACGTTTGGGCGCCAAAATTATGTAACGACAAAGTGTCGTTTTTGATTGCCCAGGCTATTTCAGTGGAATAGGGTTGTGGTTCTTTGGACTGCCTTGCCAGTTTCTGATTTGTTTTATTGTGTCAAGCAAGGGGTTTTGAGATTACTTAGTGACTGGACGCCAGAATTTTTTGTTTATTAAATAGGATAAAAATTCAAAGTTCCTATGAATCAAAAAAAGATAAATTTCCTTTCTACAATGGAACAATAAAACTATTACTCAATATATATACAATTCACTAAATTATATGAGCAATATACATAGTTTGATGAATGATTCATTTATACAAGGTTGTATGAGTGTTCTCATATGTGATGAATGAATGTTGTCAAGTATAAATGATAAGCCAAGATAACAATTATAACTTGAAATCAAATTCTAGCATGTTTTCTGCTATAACAAAAGAAACAACTCTATAGTGTCGCTGCTGAATCTGTTGGTGTTTTATGTTTGGAGAATACCTTGGTTGCTGGAGTTTTCCTAAAACTAGGAACCTGGATCTATCGTGACTCCTTAGGTATTTTATGTAGTCAGCTTGACATACACCAACCAGACTTCAAATGTTCGACCTCAACTCAGGAACGTGGATGTTTCAGGATCGTCGTAGTTGTCATTAATAGCATGAAAAACAATCAAGAATATTAGATTTCTGATAAACTTTTGTTGTTATAGAATTACAACTTGGCTTTATCCTTTGACAGACCTATATGATGATATGCTGATGTGAAAAAAATAGATAATAGAGGCTGATTATTTTCAAGATACTGAAAATCACTCTTTAGCATGCAAGCCAAAATTGAAATGAGTGACCCAATAAATGTTTGGATTAACAATTTTTAATCAGCTCTAATTTTGAATTGAACCTATATGAATTGATAAACTGAAATTGATGGTCTTATATCTAGGTGATGTAACAATTCTTAATCAACACGTGTTGAGTGAGGTAGTCATTCATTCCTGAATTTCATGAAAGGATAATCAAAAATTAGTATAGAGAAAATTAGAATCTGAAATTGATTCTGAAATCAACAGGTATAAAGTCGATATCAAATATTCAAATTTCCAATATTTGGAGTAAAGTAAATATATTTCAAGAGAAAAGATTCATCTGGTTGCTACAAGAAGTTACTCAATGAATTTCCAGATAAAAGATTATTCAATGAATTTCTAAGATAACAGATCAACTTATGATCTCAAATAATAGATCTGACAGTGGCTTCAAGTAAAAGATATCACCCAGTGTATGTAATATGATTCCTAGATGTGATTTTGACTACTAACTGGTCAAATGAGTCTTCACAAAATCTTCCAAAATATATAAAAGATATAATTCACTAAAAAGCTTGAATATTTTTAATGGCACAGTAGCAAAAGATACAATTAGATAATGAAAATGAATATGTCCTTAATGTGGACACATGATCAATACTATTATTGATCACAAAAGATAAGTTGAGATAAGATATATATTTATCTCAGATAGACAATTTTGAGATAGATATTTCTATACAGGGAAATATAGCAAATTTTGATCTTTCTTTTATTGGAAACCTGGTGATCTTGAAAACAGATCAGGTGAGTTGAAAGGCACACATTCAAATTTATTCATATAGAAAATAACATGTGTGTTTTCGGTACTCACCTGAACTGATTCCATCGATGATTTCCAGGCCACCAATTGATTAGACTGGTTTCCAGTGAAATTCTTACTAAATGTGTAAGTATATCAACTCTGACTTCCTGGCTGTACAATCAATTTGTAAATTCCTTGGATTTGTACAGGGTTTGAAGACCAAGTGCTGTGAAAACGAAAACGCAGTCAATTCTTAAAGATCAACATTTGTAGTAATCAAAAAAAAAACGATACACATCAATCTGCTACGCCACTGGATATTCGAGCAATGCTTCCTCCTAGGAAATTAACATTAATCGAAAAATCAAAATGATTACATCGATAATCGAAGATTGAACCTTTGAAAAATTTGTGAACATTCACCAAGTCGCCATGCTGCTAAATTTCGCAGTCAAAAATTTGCGTGCACAATAACAATTAAAGCAATTAAATTGGAATCATACTACGTACCTGTCTAATATCTTCAATTAAACACGAAACCACTCTGATATTTTTGTGGAGAAAGGTAAGAAATTCAACATAAAGATAGTTGGGATTTATCCCAAAATGGAGAATCAACCTGTTGATTTCGCTGCCAAATTCAGAAAGGGGAGAGCTCATGCAAATCATGAACGTCTTGTCGTTTTCAATTCGATTCTGTCGCCCTCTAACTTTTTTATCCTGAACGGAACTTATGATGATACAGATCACTAATTGATCAATCTGCGGTTGATCTGTTCCTGCGGTTCTGTGAGTTGAAGTTCTAATAATTATACATAGAGGGACGACAATGATCATTAATGGATATTAATTATAAATGTAACGATTGTATCGTTACAATCTATATAGTCTGTTCCACCTATGTACTCATTGTACTTTTGTATGCAGAGAGTCCATTCCGTTTTTTGCGCGTTAGAGAAGAATAAACTGAGTTTATGGTCGATGCAACAGTTACAACTGAATTTTCCTTCCACCTTGCAACCACAATTGATGCATCACCGTAGAACAAAAGGCGTAATCAAATTTACCAAGTTTTTTCTCTTCATTTATCATCCTCAGTAATTGGACAATAACGATAAATCCTATGTTCTTGCTCTATGCCAGAACCATCATAGTGCCTTTGCATCAGAAGTTGGAGAAATTTCACAGAAGTGGATGAATTATCCAAATAAAATTTATATGACACACATGTTTTGTCTTCTGGTTGGTCATCAATACATCGAATGAATGTCTTGGACTGACAAACAATGAATACATTCAGCATCCTAAAAGCCTAGTGTTCCATATAAGGAACACGATGAAAAACACAAAATCTAATCAGTAATAAAATATGATTTCCATTGTTTATTACAGACAGCACAATAAGTATCTTATAAACTGTTTGAAACATCAGTCATTCCTAATCACATTTGAAATATTCGAGAAATATATGTACTAACACTTCATGGCGCGGGATTTCATACGTTTACAGTAAAAAACATGGTCATGTAATAATCTGAATCGAGCTGGAGGTATAATCAAGTAGCTGAGTATGACTCAGTGGTAGATGTAGGTGTTATACGAGATAAAAATATTTGCCTGGGGAAAATTCTGCTACTGTAAATATATTTGGACGCGCTCAGAGCTTGTACGTTTATGTGTTCCTTATATGGAACACTAGTATCTAATGGGTTGAACGTATCACAGAATCCATCAATGCATTTGGGTTATGCAGAAATATCTCATGTAGTCATCCAATACAGCGAATTTCTCGAATCGAAATAACCATTAATTCAAACAACAGATGCTTCCGACGTAGACATAGGTTCCATACTCAGTCAAGGTGAAGTAGGTAACGATTTTTTATTCGCCTATGCCTCTAGGACATCGTACCTGGTCGACACTGATCACAGTACAGTTGAGAAAAAACTTTCCTCAATTGCATGGGTTACCAGATATTTCAGGCCCTACCATTTTGGTAAGAAGTTCACTATTGTGACCGATCATAAAGCACTCCAGTGGTTGTTCAACCTGAAACAACTCAATTATCGACATGTCCGGTGGAGGCTCAAACTTGGAGAGTATGACTACCAAATTGTCTATAAGAAGAATGAAAACATAATTTGAACGCCGATCCAGGCGATATTAACTTTGATACAGACCAATACCCGACCACAGACAATACAGAAAACTTGATGAAATATTCAACCCTGATAACAGGCGAACACCATACCCTATCAACATTGTTTCTGATGTTGAAATGAGGCCACCTCACAAACTAATGATGATGACGAAACATATCATTCGGCAATAAGGAACCTAGTTCTAGAAATCTCGATTACCGAACATCGAATCAAAGTCATTAAAAAATAATCAGATTGTAACCACATTATTGAAATTGAACCTTGAAAAAATGCGGTACGTTTGAGTTTTTTTAATTTCAAATTTGAAAAACAACTGTGCACTAGGTCCAGATAAATCAACCGCAACAACAATAGAAGTTATTCGTGAATATTTGATTCGTCCTCTAGTACATGTCATAAATTTATGCTTTGAAAATGGAAAAATCCTCCAGCAATGGAAGGAATCCAACATTACGCCAATATTCAAATCAGATAATGCCAGTAAATTGAACAACTACAGACCTATATCGGTAATAAACAATTTCGCAAAGATTTCTGAAAAGGCTTCGAAAGTGAGATTGAATGATTTTCTTCACACTCATGATGTAATTACTAACAGGCAGTATGGTTTCGTGCAGAATTCAAGTACCGAAAATGCTGTAGTGGACTTCCTTGGAAGGGCTGTCGGGGACTTGGACAGATCATTAGCATGCATCCAAGTGTTTCTCGATCTGGCTAAGGCTTTCGATACCGTTTATTATGAAATCTTACTCAGCAAGCTAAACAATTATTGTGTGCGAGAGATGGCACACAATCTCTCAACAGATTACTTATCTAACAGAGTCCAGCGAGTGAAGATTGGTACAGAGGTTAGCTCAGACACCATTGTGAAGGTAGGTGTACTACTAGGAATGGTTCTAGGTCCACTACTGTTCCTCGTGTACATGAACAATATAACGAATATTAACAATTTCAATGGTCACCTAATCTGTTACGCAGACGATACTGCCATAATATTCACTGGGGACGAGTGGAAAGACGTAAAACTCACGGTAAGTTCAGAGCTAAAAAATATGAGTCTTTGGCTAAATCATAAAAAACTCACTTTAAATATTAAAAGAACCAAATTTATTTTTTTCAGCTCAACGAAGCTTAACCAACAAAGCAATTTGTCTATAAAACTACACTGTCCAAATTGTGAAACAGAAACCTGTAGATGTCCAATTATTGAGAAAGTTACATCAATAAAATATTTAGGTATCATTTCAGACCAACATTTGCGATGGTCGTCAGAACATATTACTCATGTGAGTGAACGACTGAGAGCACTAATGCACAAATTCTACGAATTGCGAGATATTCCTTCCAGAAAAAATTTAATTATGGTTTACACATCCTTGGTTGAATCTGTACTAAGATATTGTATAGTAGCATGGGGGGGGGGGAGCTTTCAATACTACACTGAATATTTCACAGACTGTGCAGAATACTGTAATGATATTCCCCTTGGAGGGGCTTTAGAAACATCAGCAGGAAGGCAGGAGTACAACGATCATTCTGTATCACGCATCCCCGATTGCTCTCCAACCTCTCAATGATTCCTACATACACCAGCATATTTCCGAACACTCAATATATACCGCAGTGACAAATAACGTCACAGAAGATTCTGGAATGTTCTGGAAACAATCGATGGAACAATTAGAGAGAGAGGTTTTGTTCTAAGAAGCTTCTAGAACAAAAAGAAGGAGACGGGAGATCATTCAAGAACGTTCTCGACCAATGCCTGCCATGTGTTCCAGCAGCGAGTGTCAGAAAGACAGTTATATACCGCTTCTTATAAATCGTTTCACATAAATATTAGTTATAAGTTCGATATAAATAAGTGTTTTCTTTAATTTAAATAAATCAGTGTCGTGTTCGCTTCTGCACCCGAATAACGTAACAATGCTATATCAAAAATCATTTTAAAAAAACAAAAATTATCTTCTACTGAGAGATTATATGATGAAGCAAAGATATTCAATGTTAAAATGATATTCATCTATCAATGTCTTATGAAAGTGTACGCTAGTCCTGAAAAAATTCAATATAAAAATAATTACATAACTCGCTCCACATCTAACATGAATCTTCCAATTCAACTATTCGAAGAAACAGTTTCTCAAAGATCTTTATTATATTTTGGGACCAAATTCTATAATCTATTACCCTTACATCTCAAACAAACTCATAAACTGGATAAATTCAGAAAAGGAATCCGAAATTATATAACAGGTCACCAAAGGGTTTTCCTGGAAATAATGACTATCTGAATAAACATCTTCAGCCATCTCTTCATTATTTTCATTCTTTCCATCATTCTTGTCATCATCTTCTTCTTCTTAATTTTTTTTTTTTCATTTTTCAATCCACATCTCTATATCCTGCCTGCATTTCGAAATATAGGATTGTTTATATAGATACATTCACTTACCTACCATGTCTATGGTTCAAACGAAACCATCGACCATTTCTTGTACGGAGGTTTTCAGCCTCAACTCGGGCCTGAACAATGTTGACTTCTTCGATATCATGCAACATTTGTGTAGCTAATTCCAATGTGCCCGGCATCCTTATTGGAGGATGGTATTTGTTTATTAGGGCGCCAGCAATCAAATAGAATTCGCGTAATTTTGCAACATGTGTTATTGATATCGCTCCTCGGAAAAATTTGAAAATCGATTTGAAATGCCCATTTCTAGCCTCTACAATCCATCTGGTGCTAGTAATTAAGCGTGCCCTATTAGTTTCGATTGTTGTGAGTTGTCTTTGGTTTGGTGGTAGAAATGGTGGCATATGGTAATGGAGACCAAGATCCTGTAAAAGACCAATAGAGTCCCTATAACCCCTATCGACTATCACTACATCGCCTTCTTGAAACCATGTCCTCATTCTATTTATATCATTCTGTAGCTCATGCTGCAGAATGGTGGCATCATTATTTCTAGCATCAGAAAAGTATGGACCATTAATTGCCAAGATGTAGCCATCAGGAGCGACCATAATTTCAGGCTTAACCAGGTGCTCATTTTTATGGAAGCAGTAGGATTGTCAATATCCGGAAATTACTACTTTTTTCTATTTTGTTATATGTACAGTCTATATACACAATTGCTTTTGGGATATTGGGAGAAGGGTTGTATAGCTGATTGGTGTATACAGACACGTGTCTATTAATATAATCGTCTCTTGTAATAGAGTCGAAACCAATATTATTAGTTACAAATCTTTGCATTAGAGATATCCTCACATTCGATATTATCAAGCTAGTTGTTTGTCTTGAAGAAAAATGAAACAAGATTTTCAAAAACTCATCTGAAACTCCATGTTTCATTTTGATTAGAAATGTCAGTAAATGTTTCTTTTTGATATGCCTTCTATTTCCCCCTTGCTCGATTGTATCACAAAATCCATAAAGTTCTTGAAAATCTTCTTTTGAAATCGACGTCAGAGCTTTGAACTCTTCTTCTGTAAAACTATCAATATCATCCCAGTTTCTAATACGTCTATTTTCATTGGCAACTGTTCTCATACACTGTAGAAATTGAAGCATATTTGATATCAAATAGGGTTTGTTGATAAAATTCAAACCTCCATGCAAATTATTCAAGAGAAATCCATGAGGGTCAAGATGATGACCACAAATTCTCAGAAAGTCCGGAACATAAATATTCGTTACAACAAAAATGTTCACCCTACATGCAAGAGTTATTCTCTGAACATGTTGACGAGCATTACAGATTATGCAGGCACGGCTCATTACTGGACTCAATACATTTAGGCGAAGACAGTTTGGGTTATTTTCCATCTCATTGATATCAATTATTACACTGTTATGACAATTGAAACAAACTCTGGTATCATCAAAAATGTCAATTGGAGGATTTCCAGCAGCTTGTCTTCTAAATGTTGCAATTTGCAGAAAATCAACATTATCTTCACGATTTATACGAATTGTGAGTCTAGGAATGAAATTCCCTTCGCATACATAACATCTTACCCTATTTGCAAATGCCATAATGCGCACTAAATTCACTAAACAATTACTGAAAACGACTTAAAAAACACTCAGAATAAAGATATACGCTGATATGATATTTTAAGATACTGACAACCCGAAAGTTGCTGGATGACAGACACATTTATTGATATCATGATTTTGTTTTCTAAGCCTACTGAAAAATATTCTATCTGGTTGCGATAATCCAAATTCGACTTCTACGAAGTAAAACATACTTATTAATTCGTGACAACCCAAGTTTCTAGACTAATTCGACCCCGCCGATTCCGAAAATATCAGTTGTCAACTTGAATTGGGACTAGAACTTACCCTAAAATATAATTTTATAGTTATTTGAGGATGTCTATCGATCTATTACGGTATGTATATCTTACGATATACATTACCTAATGCCACTATTTCTTCCAACAAATAGATGTTGTTGGAAAACGAGTTGGTTCATGTATTTTTTCAAAATCTATGATTGCAATTCTGAATTGATATTGAGTGGAAGAAAGAGGCTTCGAGATTGTTTCATTATTATTTTACTATATTTTTGATGTGTTGGATAAATGATGATTCCTCGGTACCTACTGATGTTCCTGTATTCCATTTTTCTTTCAAGTCTATACTGAACCCGGTAACGAATATCTACATAACCAAAACTCCAACTTTAGTGTCTTTCCGATGTGCATATACTAACTTCGATTCTAACAATATACAGTATGATCAAAAGATTGGAAGTTGGTTGGATAAAGGAGAGTTGCAAAATATATTAACGCGCACCTCTCACTAGGCGTTTGCGGAAGTTTAGTTTCATATTTTTTTCGAAAAGTATAGTCATAGGATTGAGTTGGGAAAAACCGCTGTCGACTTGGAACGCTCATGAGTTTTAGCACGTTTATATGAGTGGGATCGTTGATGAGTTGTGTCGTTGATGAGATTTTTTCGGGGGCATATTGTGATTTGTTTGATGTTTTCTGAAAAACATTTTCGAGATGTTTTGCTAGCGGACCTATAATAAGACCACTAGATTTTGTTTACGAACAAATCACATTTTTTGACATAGTTGACTAGTGACTACTAGTTTTGCGATTCGGAGCAATTTTTCGTGTTATTATGTAATTACTTTTCCATAATTATTTTCACATTATTCGATGTATAAAAAAAACTAGTCATAGCATGGGTCTGAAAATTCCCAATTTGATTGAAATATCCATACTGAGTATATTGGTGGAAAAAAATCTTACATCGACGGTAATAATTTCGAATTAGAGGGTGATGAAAAAAATAGTGGTTTTTGAATATTTTTTCGTGGTTGTCAATTTTTTCAATCGATGAATCACTCTGTATATCATGGAACTCATTGGGATACATCCTTCAAAAATATTTTGAATGTCTGGAATCAACCCGATAATACGAGGTGGCCCAATGAACTTTAGGATAGACCAATTATGCAATCAACAGCATTAATGAAACACCATGTATAATTATTATATTTTACGAATTCAATTGATGTAAGAAGAGCATACTTGGCTATAAATCTCATTTTGTAATTGTTATCAATTTGTAGCATTGATATTCAGATATTCAAAAAAACACATTATTTGAAATGAGAATCACCCTGTAATAAAAATCAGTTTTGGTCGAATACCTATATAGTTCTTGCGCCTAAGGGCATAACTATTACGTGCTCCCGAAAAATTGGAATTCATTTGTCCTATCTTAGAGATATAGGCCGAGAAAAATTAGGTATTCTTCAACTTCAACACCCTGTATCTCGTAAACTAGTCATAGGATTGAGTTGGGACTTGGCATATTCAATCAGTATGTCGAGTACTATCATTTACCAAAAATTGGGGAAATTCGACGGAACGCCATTTTTATATAGAAAAAGTGCGGGGTCCTTTGTTCAACAGTCCATTTGACGAGAAATTTTGAAGAAGAAACTCTGAAATTTTCCAGCAGTGATATCATTTGTCACTTCTTCAACCCTTATCAGAAAGTTAGTGATTTTTCCCTGCTGGCACTACTCAAAAATCAGAATCAGTTTATTCATCACAAAAACATACGGAAAAATTCAATCGATACAGACCAAAAACAAATGCATATTCATTGGTCAAAGAAAAACATGAAGCATGAATACGATTTAAAATCAATATCAGAATACACTTCAAATTACGAATGTTGAAGTAAGTTTAAGAATTGAGAAACTCCTTCACATGATTAAAAATATGTTCGGTTGATAAATGTTTGAGTTTTTTTCTGAAGGACATATTACAATCGGTGAATTAAACTCTTTGTCACATATGCATTTGAACTCATTGTATAACTCGACTCTTATATAGTTGGGTGAATTGCGGCAAATTTGATATCGAGAATGACTCTGATATATATTATCTTTCATACGTGTGTCATACGAGTGCAAGTCCTCATTTTTCTTAATTCTTTTAATTTCCTTCAACATATGTGATTATTTGAAATATACATAAACAAGGCACTGTTAGTATTTGTGATTTTCTAAATGAACATCTACATGTTGACATAGGATGTTCGTTGAACATAGTTCTCAATATTTTTTTCTGTGCACTGAAAACCTTATCAGCATGTGAAGATGACCCCCAGAACACTAGTCCATATTGTGAAACTGATTGAACATGCCCAAAATAGAGTAGTTTCATCATGTCAAAAGGAACCGTGTCTCTAAGATTCCTAATCATAAAGCAACATGATTGTGCTCAGCCGTGAGCATAAAGTTTTATTATTATTATTATGATATCCATGAAAATTACTAGAAGCTTCATTACTATTTGTGACTAGTTGTTCAATGTTACTATTGGACATCGAAATATAGGTGTCGTCGGCAAATAATATGATTCTATCTAGATAGTTGCAGTAATTTTCGATATCAAAAGTGAATATGATAAAGAATTTAAATTGAATTTTCTCATTCCTGACTAAGTAATCATACATTGTTATTTGTGTACGGTGGGACTTTGCCCAATCAAGAGGTACACCGCGTACACTCACAGCCTCTAACAACTCGTTATCGGCGAAATTTGGTTTTGATGGATTTCACAGGAAATCATATAGTTCAGATAGCTATTTGAGGGAATTTGACGAAAAAATACCAAGATTGTTCAAAAAATGTTCTTTATTCGAAAAAAATCGCTGTTACCATATGGAAACACAAGCTGAATAAGTCATTCTCATTTTGTATGGAATATTTCATTGCACTCTATATGCATAAACCAACATCACATTTACGACATTGGGTTCCAATACTTGATGAACATCCCTCACCAGCGCATCTTCGTCTCTGCTTAGCTGCAGTAGGTACAAGTAAATGGTTACAGCCATCGTAGCGCAAATCATCAGAAATCCTATTCAGAGTTACACTCGAACATAAAGTTGCAGGCTTTCCTGTTTCCTTTGGAGGAACTCCATATCTAACGAGATAGCTCTGTACAATCTGTCTTCTGAACTCAAGTTGAGGAATCGCATTATGCTTCCTATAGATTGTGAATGCATTTACCACTGACCAACCAAGTGAAAATGAACCACCACCACTTCTTCCATCTGATGCTCATTTTATATCTGGCAATCTTTTTAATCCAGTAGATCAGTACCACCCATAAATCGATTATACTCAGTTATCAGTGATCGACGGTTGATGTATATTTTCTATTCCCTTCTCTCGAGAATCGTTTAACGCTTGTCCCAGTAGGCTTACACCATGATAAGTAGAAGCTGCCGTGACGACGTTAATATCGACCCATTTGACGACAATTATACCATCTTCTTTATCAAGACTAGAAATATATTCTCCTCTCTTCTGATGTTTCAAGATATCCTTATCTTTTATCAATGTACAAGATTTGGGTATTCGGTTTTCCCTGATTGTTCCAGTACCATCATAGCCCAGCTGCTTCAGGTAGGATAGAACATTGGAGCCAGTAAACAAATTGTCAAGATATAATTTGAATGGCAATTCTTTAATATTTTCTGGAAATTCGTGAATCATATTCATCAGGAGAAACAATATTATTATATTTGGCCTACAATCAGATACTATACCGCAATCACTGAATGATCTCAGTGAGACCCTTGAAATCAAATTGGACCTTCAGGATATTGATAATATTTTCTTCATCCCCAACAAAAGCAACAACAAAGTATTGAAGATTGAATTTGTGTCATACTGGAAGAAACTTGAGGTTCTGAAAAACTCACATAAACTTAGAGACACCAGAATATCCATTGCTAATGACTTGAGTCCCGAGGATCAGGTCGTGCATAAAACTCTGCGTGGTTATCTCAACACTGCAAAAAAGAACGGATTCAAAGCAACCATCAGACGAAATAATTTACTCTTGAACGGAACGAAATACACTGCAGAACAACTATCATCCGATCCAAGTATAGTATTGGGAGTGAATCACGTCCACAAAACTGGTGACGCCAACCAAAAGCGAAAGGATCTGTCATCCCCGGAAGAATCTATTACGAAAAAACCAAATCTGAGAGACCGTAAAAAGTGAAGTTTTCAATAGTTTTTCTTAATTCTTCATTCTGTTCCCTAATTTATTTTTGTCTTGCCGTTTATATTTTCTTATTTACTCATTATTTACTCTTATATATGTCATATAAATAAACTTGTCGATTTGAATGAATTATAACTACATATTCACTAGTTTAGACCCAAAATGTCTTATTCAATCTGTCACATGAATACTAGGTCTTTAGTTAATGGCTTTGAAGAATTCAAACAAAAAGTATTTGACATTTATGATATCATCACTATTTCCGAAACTTGGTTATCAGATAGAATATCGGATGAGTCGATTTTACTGCCTGGCTACGCCCTTTTCCGAAAAGATCGTAAAGGTCATGGTGGAGGTGTTGTCATTTATGCGAAATATTTTCTTAATGCCAGTGTAATTGATAATATACCTATTGTAGATATGGAACATTTATGGATAACATTTTCACAAAAAAACATGAAATATGCTGTTGGAGCACTATATCGGCCACCCAATAATCCTTCATCTGTCTTTTTCTCAGTTTTCGAAGATGTTATGTCTTACATCATTCCTAGTTTCGATTATGTTGTTTGTGCTGGTGACCTAAATATTGATTTTTTGGATACACATGATAAGTTACTTATTGAATTCGATAATATCATCGAATCCTTTGACATGCATCAGGTTATTGATAGCCCTACTCGCATTACTGCTACTACCAGCAAATTACTGGATGTTATAATTTGTTCTAAAACTTTACGTTCAACTGACTGTACTGTGGTGGATTGTTCTGATTTCTCGGACCATTGGCTAGCTGCTTGTAAATTAGGCTCCCCTCCTCAAACGAACAACAATGATTTTCAGTATACGTTCAGAGACTTCAAAAACTTTGATCCGGAGTCATTTCAGAACGATCTTTGTAATTCTGATTTAGATAGCATTCTTAGGTTAGATGATATGGATGAAAAAGTTGTTGAATTCAATTATTTGTTATTGAGCAATTTTAACAAACACGCTCCAGTGAAAACCGTACGTATCACCAAGAAAAAAGCACCTTGGTTAACAGACAACTTAAAATTTATGATGAAACTGCGTGACAAAGCTCTGAGCCGTTATAGGAGAAGTGGTTTGGGTACTCACTGGGAATATTATAAACAGCTGAGAAATCTAACTAACCGAACTATAAAACTAGAAAAAAAAGCATTCTTAGAGTTTCGTCTTCAAGGCAATAAAAATCTCTGGACAGAACTTTCAGATTTAGATTTGCTAAACAAAAAAACACGTAAACCACTTCCTGGTCACCTCACAAATCCTAGTGAAATCAACAAATTCTTTTGCAATAGCTTTGCAAATGTTGATAAGCCTGAAGATGAACTTCTGTCATTCTTTTCTAACAATATATTGAATACCAACTTGAATTTCTGCATCCAAAGGACTACTGACCAAGAAGTATTTGAAACCATGATCTCAGTGGAATCCAATGCCGTTGGTTTTGATGGGATCAGTATTAAAATGCTACTGCATTCTTGTCCTCACGTTATACCTTATATAAGTCACATATTCAATGAGTGCATAGATAACAATATATTTCCTTCCATATGGAAAAAGACGCACGTAATCCCTCTGGCTAAAATTACCACTCCGCAAAATTTTAATGACCTTCGGCCCATCAGCATACTCTGTGCCATATCGAAAGTGTGCGAAAAAATAATTAATAAACAAATTCGTGCCTACCTTGATGCTGAACACCTTCTGCCTTCATCTCAATCGGGCTTCAGAACTAATCACAGCTGTACTACTACAGCTCTTTTGAAAGTGGTCGATGACATTCACAAAGCTGTTGACAGTAATGATCTGTCAATTCTGGTTTTAATTAATTACTCCAAAGCTTTTGACAAAATCTGTCATCAGCTTTTGATAGCCTTAATGAAATTTCTTGGATTTTCGCTAACTTCTAGAACACTCATTCAAAATTACTTATCATGTCGGACACAATGCGTTGTATTAAATAATACAGAGAAATCAACTTTCCTTGAAACTTCAACTGGCGTACCACAGGGATCAATTCTCGGACCTATCTTATTCGTGATCTACACGTCCCAGTTTCCTAAGTGTCTCCGACACACGCGTATTCATAGCTACGCTGATGATACTCAGATTTACAAACAATTCTCGGAAAATTCAGTGCAAGTTGCATGTCAGCAGATCAATCATGATTTGAATTCTTTGATCGAAACCTCAAAAAAATACTGCCTAACAGTTAATCCATCAAAAACAGTTATGATGCTATTTGGCCGAACTGCAATGAGAAGAAGAAACGAGAGTAATATCATTATCAATTTTGATAATCTACAACTACCTCTTACAGATCGTTCAGAAAACCTTGGTCTCATTATGGAACATTCTCTCAGATTCTCATCACATGTGTCCCAAATAATAAAGCGTGGATACTGCAATTTGAAAATGATATACTCTAATAGAAAAATATTAAACCAAAATTCCAAGAAAATCTTATGTAATTCGTTGGTTCTATCGCATGCCAATTATGCTGATATTGTATACGGTCCCAACTTACTTCAAGCCGACAGGAAAAGATTACAGACCTTACAGAATTCATGCTTAAGACTTATCACTGAGACCAGAAGGCGACAGCATGTAACTCACCAACTAAATAATTTAGAATGGTTAAATATGGAGGCCCGACGTGTATTTCATGCTTGTATTCTCTACCATAAAATTATCACTACAAAAACACCTTCTTATCTCCACGATAAAATTTGCTATAGAACTGACATTCATGATTTGAATCTTAGATTCAGAAATAATCTCTCAATACCACCTCATAAAACTACTCTTTATCGTGGCTCTTTCTCCTATAATATCGCCTGGCTTTACAATCGACTCCCGAATTCAATGAAAACATTATCGATTCCAAATTTCAGGAAAAAACTAAAATCTGACCTACTCCATAACTCTTTGCCTCAGTTACTATGATGTATTTTTTTTTCTTTTTTTATTGGTATGCATCCAGCTTTATGATGACTTATATTTGAAATGTTCATGTGTAAATTTGAATTACTTTATATTTGGTTACTTATAGGTTTATGTATAACATAGCGATAATTATTTTTTTCCCTCGGTTGAATGGAAGAGCAAGTTCTGATTACGTCACTTTCACTGGTGAAATGATCTGAACTTGAATTCTGCCGTTTGATAGGTATACAGTTCTCAGCTCTATCATTTTTCATTTATTTTGTATTTACCTATACCTGTCAATAAAATCCATTATTATTATTATTATTATTATCAGTGGCGCGATATTTTAACCAAATTCATTTTCGAAAGAAGAACTACCTCTTGGATTCTTTCCTAGATAAAGATCTAAGTTCACCAAATATCCTGATGCCATTCAGGCACCACATTTTGTATCCGAACCTTATAGGCTTGCCACGGATAAATTGTTCACAGAAATGTCTGCCTAAATATCTGATCATTGACTCATCGTAATCCAATTGTTGATCGGGAATCCAGTTTTTCATGAACCTTTGTCGAAGCGTATCCATGGAAGGTCGGAGCTTCCGTACCTTATCTGATTGATCTGGTTTTGTATTATCTGCACAATGTATATACCTCAGTATCAGTCGAAATCTATCCATGCACATTGCACCAATAACCATCTGATTTCCCGTGTCTCCATGAGAGTCCCAATGAAAATCTTCACTAGGCAATTCTGCATATACTGTCAAAATGAGAATAACTATTTTCGATATCGATAACTCACATACTCAAAGTTTCAGTGAGCTGTTGTCGAGTACGGGGTTGCAGCAGTTGGTTGATTTTCCAACAAGAATCACTAGTAATAGTTCCACCCTGATTGACCTCATCCTTGTCTTGGAAGAGCTAAACGTTACTAACTGCGGATCGCTACATGTTCCTCAAGTATCCGATCATGAACTAATCCACATCACTCTGGAATTAGCGGAAGATAATGTTAACCCCACACCTACAACCTACAGATCCTTAAAAAATATAAACTTCAACCAACTAAATGATGATCTATGCTCTATTCCCTGGAGGAATATCTTCCACCTAAATACCATCGATGATAAAGTTGACTTTTTTACTGAAAATTTGAATTCTCTACTGAATCTTCATGCTCCCCTCATCACTAAAGTTTTCAAGAAGAAACGTAATCCATGGATAACCCATAACATTCTTCTTATTTTCAAAGAAAGGAATAAATCACTTAGAAAATTCAAAAAAACTAAAGATCAACGACACTATGAGGATAATAAAATACTGCGAAACTTTGCTAATCAATCTGTAGAGCGAGAAAAAAAAGCATACTTGCAACATCATGTTGAAAGAAATATTCAAAACACTTGGGATACTATGAAAAAATTGAATATTTATAAGAAAAATAAACATCCTGCAGTTCCTGCACACCTATCTGATGTCAATGAAATAAATATTTATTTTTTATCCTCAATTCCTCAGGTATTACCTACGAATAACATAGATACATACTACAAAGGACATAAAGCGGGACTATCGGGTAACTTTCAATTCACAAAAGTTGAGTCAAGTGAGATATATAGGCAATTGGAAATTATAAAGACAAGAGCTACTGGAGCTGATGGTCTCAGTATTGACTTCATCCTAATGTGTTGTCCGTTCATTATTGACTATATTTTACACATTATAAATTTCTGTATAGAGTACTCTGTATTTCCTGCTGAATGGAAGGTGGCTCATGTAATACCGTTACCAAAAGTAGACGTTGTTAATGATTTCAAAGATTTGAGACCTATAAGTATTCTCCCCACTATTTCAAAAATTCTAGAAAGAATCATAAAAAAACAATTGGTTGAGTACTTGGAAGAAAATTCCATACTCCCAGAAACACAATCTGGATTCAGAAAAGGTCACAGTTGTGTCACCGCTCTGCTTAACGTCACAGACGAAATTTTCAAAGCCACAGATTCTGGATTACTCACAATTGTGGTTTTACTGGATTACTCAAAAGCATTTGATACGCTCAATCATAATGTTTTGATATGTTTACTGAAATATATAGGACTCTCTATGAATTCGGTAACCTTCTTTTCTAATTACCTCAGTGATAGGCAACAGCTAGTCATTTTAGAAGGCAGCTCATCAGACTTGAGGTCACTAACTTGTGGTGTTCCTCAGGGCTCTATACTTGGTCCCATTCTGTATATCATCTACACTGCTCTGTTCCACACTTTCGTTAATAATTGCCATTTACAAATGTATGCCGATGACACACAGGTTCTTTACTCTTTTCATCCTTCTGATATGCTGAATAGTAGTAGAATTATTAAAAGTGAACTGAACACTATTTATAGAATCTCCCGTGATCATCACCTGGCTCTAAATCCCAACAAATCAACTGCTTTACTATTCGGTAATAACAAGGCTCGGGAAATATTGAAGAAAGATATTCAATTATCCATCAACAATGTCCCTTTGAGTTTTTCTGATGCAGCAAAAAATCTTGGAGTATGGACAGATGCCTCCCTACGATTCCATAAACATCTCTCTGAATGTATAAAGGAGTCAATCTGGAAACTGAAACTCCTATATAGCTCACGTTCCTTATTGAACAGACATCTAAGAACTGTACTCTGTAACTCGCTAGTTTTGTCAACGTTTAACCATTTTGACACTGTTTATGGTCCATGTCTCACGGCAGTTGATGTTCATAGGATACAAAAAATACAGAATCACTGTTTGCGTTTCATCTTCAGTATAAGAAAGAGGCAACCCATTCGTCATAAGCTTACTGAAGCTGGTTGGCTAAATATGAAATCTCTTCGTAAACTTCACTGTGCCACGCTGTACCATAAATTCATTTTATCGAAACAGCCAAGTTATTTATTCAAGAAAATCAAATTTCGATCAGATGTTTATAACCTGAACATACGGTCAAAGGGTATTATAACTCCACCTATTCACAGATCGAGCATGTTTGGGAGAAGTTTTTCATATAACGTTTCTGCCATATACAACTCCATACCGAACTCTGTCAAGGACAGGTCTATCTCTACTTTTCATAAAGCCTGCAGGGAACTGTATCTTCAATAAGACTGAGTCTAACTTATTATCTTGTATTCATTTAGTAATTCAGTCATCTTGTTACATCTTTATTCTTGAAAACAAAAGTGAATAACCGGACCACTTCGATACCTACCTGTTGATATATATTCGTAATTGGTTAATATTTGAAAACCCTTGTTTAATTGGTCTAACTTATACTTAACTTTTTTTTTCTCTGTATTACATTTCTTTTATCTTTGCCATTTCATATCATAAATTGATCATTTCATGGGTTTTCTTTTTTTGGTTAGATACTAAGACTAGATTTAAGCCTGGTTGAGTGGAAGACCATCACCTTGCTATCAGCAAGAGATGAACTTCGCCATTTCAGTATGTATTTTTATTGTACTGAATAAAGTTTATCATTGTTATTATTATTATTATCACTCATTCCATTTCATCAAGAGTCATCCTTGGATTAGTATCATTCAGGAATAACGCGTATTTGATAGATTCGTCGACGATAAATTGAAGAATTTCATCATCTATGAACTTTTCAAATATTTCAACAGGTGATAACTGTACGTATTGAAAACGGTCTGATTCTGTAAATTGTCTTGGAGATAGAAGCAGGTCTCCATCTACCTATGTTATCTTGGTCGTACCTGGTCGCTCTATTATATCATGTTCTACTGTGATACTAGCAACAGCTTCACCTTGTGATGCTTCCATTTCATTATCAACAAGAATTCCATCATCATTGGGAATTTTCAATTCCACATGAGCTGACAATTGTTGTCTGTTGAGATTGTCAATCATCTCTCCTTCATCCTCTCCACCAGAGTCTTCGCCGGTAAGTACATTTGGGTCAGGACGTTCAATGAAAATCTCTCTCACATCAACGTCATCTACATAAGCCAAATTCAGCGCATCTTCAAAAGTAAAACCCTTTCTGAAATAGAAAAAATGATATAAAGACATTATGCTCTTGAAAATGGCTAGAGTAACCATATGGTAACACAAAATATAAACACAATAAAGAGAAGAACCATGACATAAAACCACTAAAAAACTATTTAGCCATGTAGTATCAACATTCATGTAGCATCTTGATCTATCAATACCTTATTAGTAGCAAGAATGAAAAAAAATAGTACTCACTCCAAACAGAAGTCTAAACTTTCATCGTTGATTTCGTATTATCGAAATACACAGCTTGTTGCTCGGAATGTAGATGAAATAGCTGCGAACTTATGAAAAAATTGTGTTGTAGGACTATTTGACAAGTGCTTCACATAACCAGAAAATGTATTTCGTAGTTGAGATGGGCGATATATATTCACATAGAGAGAGGTGCACCTGTTACCATAATGTAACGCTAGCCGTCGAAGGGTTTCAAGCAGTAATAGATCGCGATTGATTGTATCAAATCATGAAATAGACATGATCGATTTTCCTAGGCGTTGAGTGATTCATACAGGAATTCAAGTGTATCATGATAAACAGTTGTAGTGGACTTCTTCTGTCTGAAGCCATATTGTATGTCAGGAAGTTATTCGGGAAATGTCGAATAGTTTGTTTACCGTTGACAATACACTGACTCAAAAATTTTAGAAAACTGATTCTGCATACAGATCAATCTGGAATTTCTCATGTCTTGAAAAGATCATTTGTTATTGAGAATTGGCATTCCTTTGGATTGTTTGATGTTTGGGATGAAGGAGTCTTGATAAAGTGCTGTTCGACATCTTTCGAGGTTGACAACGAGAGGATGTGCTGACTGGGCTTGTCTAGTTCGTCTGATTGGTATTGCTAGTGAAGGGATGATAGCAGATATTTCCGAAGAAAATTTCCCGTGGAAGTATTGATTGAAAAGTAAAAGGTCGCCGACCTTTCTACGGTATTCCAATGATGTCAAAGAGTGAGTGAGTGTGGCGTCACCCACCAGGCGAATGGCTCTTCTCTGGATGGAATCTAAGAGCATCAGCGCATGTTTTGGTGCTGAACCTCATATGTGGGAACAGTATTCTAGAACAGGCCGTATCAGCGCTTTGTAGATCATGAGAAGCTGTTGAGGTGTAAAGTAGCTTTTCGCACGGAACAAGAATCCGAGGTTTTGTGAAGCAGCTTTTGCGATGGATCTGACATGATTATCCCAGGAAAGAGTGTTGCTGATGGAAATACCGAGCATAGATATGGTGGGCTTGGTGGAGATGGTGGAGTCAGACATTACAATATCGGGCATACTGAGTTCCGCCTTTCTTGAGAAAATGCAGGCTTGAGTTTTGGTGGCGTTGAATCAACTAGGTTGTTTGTTCCCCAGGCTGTGATTTATGCAAGATCTCCACTGACAGCATTGACCTGCCTACGCCGTGAGTTCTTAGTTTCCTGGGAAGAAATGGGAATTCTGGAAGAGAACGCAGTATGGAGGGTACTATCATCTGCAAAGCTGTGGATGGGGCAAGTTGTTACTCCCAACAGATCATTGATATGAAGCAGGAATAATGTTGGTGCCGAAATTGATCCTTGTGGAACGCCGGAATCGATGCCAATGGTATCAGACGATACACCGTTCACCACCTGTACGATATGGTGAACAACTTGCAGAGAATCGGTGTTGATTCTGGTGCACATTTTCTGAGGATAATGGGTGAAATTACATCAGGACCGTTAGCCTTATTCGTTTTGAAACCAAGCAAAATTCGTCTGATAGTGCGTTGACGGAAGACGATCCCCGACATTCGACTCTCAACGGGTGGAATGTCTGGCGACAATTTTTCTTGGGAATCGAAAGTAGAGTTTGCTGCGAACATCTCTGCAAAAATATTTGCTTTCTCCTGCGATGTTGTTGCTAATGTGCCGTCGGATTCGGACAGTGATGGAAAAGAACTATTAGTGAAATTTCTTCCGACCGCTTCAGCAAGGGACCAAAACGAACGGGAGCCATTGGGGCAATCTATGAGTTTCGATCTTATCTTGGCATTGTATGTTTCTTTCGAGGCATCTATTGTTTGGCTGCAGTTATTCCTGGTATCAACGTATTCAGCTCTAGTGGCGAGGTTAGGGTTTTTGCGCCAGCGATGGTAGGCTGTTTGTTTCAAGGCAACAGTTCTAGAACAGTTTTTGTTGAACCAGAGTTTGAAGGTTATGATCTTTTCGAAAAATGAGGTATGTATGTGTCCATTCCGAGCATGATGATCTCGGATATTTCCGCAGCACACTGTGTAGGGTCCTCAGAGTCAAAGCATACTCTATGCCAAGGAAACTCTGAGAAAAACATGCGGAGTTCCAATCTCCTGAATTGTAATGCCATATAAGACGTGGGGGTGCCGGAGCAGTTGATGAAATGAAAAAATGGGCAGGTCGTGGAGATGAGTGTGTGGTCAGAATTGCCAAGTGGAACTCGTACATCTATGGTGTAGGGTGCTGAATTATTAGTGAGGAATAAGTCAAGTATGTTAGCTGAATGGTTATTAGCATCGGGAATTCGTGTGGGTTCTTTAATAAGCTGCTCTAAGCCGTGAGTGATGACAAAAGCTTCGGCTTGTCGCCCAGGTTCATCCGTTCTATTAGAGTGTACGAGCCAAGCAGTGTTTTGTACATTGAAATCGCTCATGATGATGATTCCTGCTGCTGGATGGTTTTGTTGAATTTGGTCAAGCTTCAGAGACAAGAATTCGAAGAGCTCTTCATAGGGTGGATCATTTGGTGATAAGTAGAGACAACAGAGGTATTTGTTCTGTTTCTGGCTATCGAGTCTGAACCACATGACATCAAACTTATTTGGTTCCAAAGTTTCTTCTCGTTGACATGAGAGATTCGTTTCAGAGTAGAGGCGGAGACCTCCCTTGAATCTGGAACGTGTGTGGAGTTCGTACCCAGGACAGAGCAGATAGGTCGTATTGGTGGATGAATCGACCTGTGTCTCAGTAAGAGCCAACATGTCTGGCTTTCCAATTTGAAGGTGTCGATGGACATCGTTGATGTTCTTACTTAGACCTTGGATGTTACATAGGTCTATCTTGAGGACTTTTTCAGCCGATGTTGAACACCCTCAAGCACCTCTCGCCCGGAAATCCGAATGGAGAGGTATTTTACTTCTGGATAATTTTACTTGAGGAGAACTCATCATCGCTCATTCTGTATAAAGAAGGGAGGTTGGCGTGGAAGGAAAAGGAAATTGGGTTGGGTTGGGTTGGCCGGAACATCAACCAGCTACTGAAACACGGGTAAGTATATACCCATTTCACAGTGCCTATGGTTGATGTGGTGGTATCGCACCGGGCGATGGCGTCAACCATCTTCCACCTATTGGCGTCCTTTTAGTCGCCTTCTACGACAGGCAGGACTTACCATGAGGTTATTCTAATCCGACCACCACACGGTGAGAAAGTAGTAGTAGTGGATTTTTCATTTATTGTAAGTTTTTCTTCGAGTGTTGTTGGAGTTAGGAAAGAACTTGTGTATATCCCTTCAATACATGTATCGCAGTTAGACACCTGGCGATTTTCATCACAATCAGAAAAATAATCATTCATATAATTCGCTCATCCATAGAGGTTCCTCCATCCAGAAATCCAGCAGAATTTGTCCTTGCTGAACCACCATCTATAGTTTCTTCTATAGTTTCACAACTCTCACGTCCGATTTTATGTGAATTCAGAATACGGTCGTTATTCTCACTTTTTGTATGTCTTGTAACTTGCAATCTATATCCTTTATTGAATTGTTTGTGTTTTTCTGTATACCAAAGATCATTGAGAGCTCTACTTAATTCACTCATCTCACAAAGCTGGGCATGTAATCGCTTGATTTCTGGAGTATACCACTTTTTGTTGTTGTTTTTTTGTATATTGGGTTTCATTAGGAAATGCACAGTTATAATAATGGAGGATGGTATTATAAAATATGGAGAATTGCTCATTCCAGTTTCCTTCTGCTGATAGATTTTGAAAATCTCGAATATTGGATTCACTGAAATATCTCTTTTGTCATTTGCAATCTGTTGACTGATTCAAATAAGCAAAATTTCACCGTAGGATGAATGGAGTTGAAAATCCAGATCATCATACAGAGAATAATAATCGATATATCTTATTTTGCACCAAAATCGGAGAAATTTTTATGAAAATAAGTATTTTTTTACTTGAATTTTCACATCAGCTCTTCCTTGGATATCCTCCGCATGTTCCGTCATTTTCATCTACTTAATTATCTTCAGTACCATCAATTCCTCTACATCGATCTCGAGCCCGCACAGTATATGGATAAAACCGGTTTTGCTGCTGCAAATCTAGGGATATATTTGATTTTGCTCCAAAACCTGACTGTCAGACACCGATTACAGTTGAATTCAGCTCGTTTTGCTCAAAAATCCTGACATGATAAACAGTTGTAGTGGACTTCTTCTGTCTGAAGCCATATTGTATGTCAGGAAGTTATTCGGGAAATGTCGAATAGTTTGTTTACCGTTGACAATACACTGACTCAAAAATTTTAGAAAACTGATTCTGCATACAGATCAATCTGGAATTTCTCATGTCTTGAAAAGATCATTTGTTATTGAGAATTGGCATTCCTTTGGATTGTTCGATGTTTGGGAATAGTCTAAGAAAGAAAGAATTATTTACCAGATCGCAAAGCGGTTTATCAATTAGTGTGGCGACCGATTCGATCACTTCACCACATTATCATCTGAACCAGGTGTAGATTCAGTTTTTTTTTTATCGCTTGGAGCGCACGAAAGGGAATCCCTATAATGTTCAAACAACATCGTGCGTTCCTAGGGAGGATAGGGACAGGAGGTAGGTATTGGAATTTTTTTTGAACTTTTGGAGATTATATGTTGTTGGGAATACTTCCACAGGCAATGAATTCCAGAGCCTAGCCGTTCTATGGATGAAGGAGTCTTGATAAAGTGCTGTTCGACATCTTTCGAGGTTGACAACGAGAGGATGTGCTGACTGGGCTTGTCTAGTTCGTCTGATTGGTATTGCTAGTGAAGGGATGATAGCAGATATTTCCGAAGAAAATTTCCCGTGGAAGTATTGATTGAAAAGTAAAAGGTCGCCGACCTTTCTACGGTATTCCAATGATGTCAAAGAGTGAGTGAGTGTGGCGTCACCCACCAGGCGAATGGCTCTTCTCTGGATGGAATCTAAGAGCATCAGCGCATGTTTTGGTGCTGAACCTCATATGTGGGAACAGTATTCTAGAACAGGCCGTATCAGCGCTTTGTAGATCATGAGAAGCTGTTGAGGTGTAAAGTAGCTTTTCGCACGGAACAAGAATCCGAGGTTTTGTGAAGCAGCTTTTGCGATGGATCTGACATGATTATCCCAGGAAAGAGTGTTGCTGATGGAAATACCGAGCATAGATATGGTGGGCTTGGTGGGGATGGTGGAGTCAGACATTACAATATCGGGCATACTGAGTTCCGCCTTTCTTGAGAAAATGCAGGCTTGAGTTTTGGTGGCGTTGAATCAACTAGGTTGTTTGTTCCCCAGGCTGTGATTTATGCAAGATCTTCATTGACAGCATTGACCTGCCTACGCCGTGAGTTCTTAGTTTCCTGGGAAGAAATGGGAATTCTGGAAGAGAACGCAGTATGGAGGGTACTATCATCTGCAAAGCTGTGGATGGGGCAAGTTGTTACTCCCAACAGATCATTGATATGAAGCAGGAATAATGTTGGTGCCGAAATTGATCCTTGTGGAACGCCGGAATCGATGCCAATGGTATCAGACGATACACCGTTCACCACCACGTGAAGCGATCTGCCTGAAAGAAAACTTGATAAGAGATGGCATAGCTGAGGTGGTAAGCCGTATTATGGTAGTTTGTGGAGGAGTCCTCCGTGCCAAACACGGTCGAATGCTTTCGATATGTCCAACGCGACAGCTAGAGATTCGCCGTGTTTTTCTATTGAAGATTGCCATAAATGGGTGACGTAGGCAAGTAGATCTCCAGTAGATCTTCGGTGTCTATCATTGATGATTCCTGAGCTCTCCAGATATTTGATGAGCTCAATATTGATGGCTTTCTCCATCACTTTGGAGATTACTGATAACAGGGCAATGGGCCTGTAGTTGTTGGGCAGGTTTTTGATCCCTTTTTTGGGGATTGGTTGGACTATCGCTGTCTTCCAGCATGATGGAAAAATACTCGACCTGTACGATATGGTGAACAACTTGCAGAGAATCGGTGTTGATTCTGGTGCACATTTTCTGAGGATAATGGGTGAAATTACATCAGGACCGTTAGCCTTATTCGTTTTGAAACCAAGCAAAATTCGTCTGATAGTGCGTTGACGGAAGACGATCTCGGACATTCGACTCTCAACGGGTGGAATGTCTGGCGACAATTTTTCTTGGGAATCTAAAGTAGAGTTTGCTGCGAACATCTCTGCAAAAATATTTGCTTTCTCCTGCGATGTTGTTGCTAATGTGCCGTCGGATTCGGACAGTGATGAAAAAGAACTATTAGTGAAATTTCTTCCGACCGCTTCAGCAAGGGACCAAAACGAACGGGAGCCATTGGGGCAATCTATGAGTTTCGATCTTATCTTGTCATTGTATGTTTCTTTCGAGGCATCTATTGTTTGGCTGCAGTTATTCCTGGTATCAACGTATTCAGCTCTAGTGGCGAGGTTAGGGTTTTTGCGCCAGCGATGGTAGGCTGTTTGTTTCAAGGCAACAGTTCTAGAACAGTTTTTGTTGAACCAGAGTTTAAAGGTTATGATCTTTTCGAAAAATGAGGTATGTATGTGTCCATTCCGAGCATGATGATCTCGGATATTTCCGCAGCACACTGTGTAGGGTCCTCAGAGTCAAAGCATACTCTATGCCAAGGAAACTCGGAGAAAAACATGCGGAGTTCCAATCTCCTGAATTGTAATGCCATATAAGACGTGGGGGTGCCGGAGCAGTTGATGAAATGAAAAAATGGGCAGGTCGTGGAGATGAGTGTGTGGTCAGAATTGCCAAGTGGAACTCGTACATCTATGGTGTAGGGTGCTGAATTATTAGTGAGGAATGAGTAAAGTATGTTAGCTGAATGGTTATTAGCATCGGGAATTCGTGTGGGTTCTTTAATAAGCTGCTCTAAGCCGTGAGTGATGACAAAAGCTTCGGCTTGTCGCCCAGGTTCATCCGTTCTATTAGAGTGTACGAGCCAAGCAGTGTTTTGTACATTGAAATCGCTCATGATGATGATTCCTGCTGCTGGATGGTTTTGTTGAATCTGGTCAAGCTTCAGAGACAAGAATTCGAAGAGCTCTTCATAGGGTGGATCATTTGGTGATAAGTAGAGACAACAGAGGTATTTGTTCTGTTTCTGGCTATCGAGTCTGAACCACATGACATCAAACTTATTTGGTTCCAAAGTTTCTTCTCGTTGACATGAGAGATTCGTTTCAGAGTAGAGGCGGAGACCTCCCTTGAATCTGGAACGTGTGTGGAGTTCGTACCCAGGACAGAGCAGATAGGTCGTATTGGTGGATGAATCGACCTGTGTCTCAGTAAGAGCCAACATGTCTGGCTTTCCAATTTGAAGGTGTCGATGGACATCGTTGATGTTCTCACTTAGACCTTGGATGTTACGTAGGTCTATCTTGAGGACTTTTTCAGCCGATGTTGAACACCCTCAAGCACCTCTCGCCCGGAAATCCGAATGGAGAGGTATTTTACTTCTGGATAATTTTACTTGAGGAGAACTCATCATCGCTCATTCTGTATAAAGAAGGGAGGTTGGCGTGGAAGGAAAAGGAAATTGGGTTGGGTTGGGTTGGCCGGAACATCAACCAGCTACTGAAACACGGGTAAGTATATACCCATTTCACAGTGCCTATGGTTAATGTGGTGGTATCGCACCGGGCGATGGCGTCAACCATCTTCCACCTATTGGCGTCCTTTTAGTCGCCTTCTACGACAGGCAGGACTTACCATGAGGTTATTCTAATCCGACCACCACACGGTGAGAAAGTAGTAGTAGTGGATTTTTCATTTATTGTAAGTTTTTCTTCGAGTGTTGTTGGAGTTAGGAAAGAACTTGTGTATACCCCTTCAATACATGTATCGCAGTTAGACACCTGGCGATTTTCATCACAATCAGAAAAATAATCATTCATATAATTCGCTCATCCATAGAGGTTCCTCCATCCAGAAATCCAGCAGAATTTGTCCTTGCTGAACCACCATCTATAGTTTCTTCTATAGTTTCACAACTCTCACGTCCGATTTTATGTGAATTCAGAATACGGTCGTTATTCTCACTTTTTTTATGTCTTGTAACTTGCAATCTATATCCTTTATTGAATTGTTTGTGTTTTTCTGTATACCAAAGATCATTGAGAGCTCTACTTAATTCACTCATCTCACAAAGCTGGGCATGTAATCGCTTGATTTCTGGAGTATACCACTTTTTGTTGTTGTTTTTTGTATATTGGGTTTCATTAGGAAATGCACAGTTATAATAATGGAGGAAGGTATTATAAAATATGGAGAATTGCTCATTCCAGTTTTCTTCTGCTGATAGATTTTGAAAATCTCGAATATTGGATTCACTGAAATATCTCTTTTGTCATTTGCAATCTGTTGACTGATTCAAATAAGCAAAATTTCACCGTAGGATGAATGGAGTTGAAAATCCAGATCATTATACAGAGAATAATAATCGATATATCTTATTTTGCACCAAAATCGGAGAAATTTTTATGAAAATAAGTATTTTTTCACTTGAATTTTCACATCAGCTCTTCCTTGGATATCCTCCGCATGTTCCGTCATTTTCATCTACTTAATTATCTTCAGTACCATCAATTCCTCTACATCGATCTCGAGCCCGCACAGTATATGGATAAAACCGGTTTTGCTGCTGCAAATCTAGGGATATATTTGATTTTGCTCCAAAACCTGACTGTCAGACACCGATTACAGTTGAATTCAGCTCGTTTTGCTCAAAAATCCATGCACCAGGCGAGAGAACTCATAGAACTGATGCTAGAATATGTGACATGTCATTTTCGGTAAAAAGTGGATATATTACCGGTTTTGCACGCGACCTCCTCACCTGATATGTATGGTCCGAGAAATATGAGTGATCTACACCCATAGTGCACTCATTCCTGTTTGGAAAATATCATCTATTTATGTTGCAGGAATAGATGTTATTCTCGTTCCCTCGTTGAAATGATATATACCCAACATATATTCACTATTTTTTGTTGATATCTGCACAAATGACATGAATATTCACACTCGCTGCTCGACTGACTGACGGCAGTTATTCGGCTGTTTAAATATAAGATCACTTGGCAAGCTTGTTTCGAGAACCTTCTCGAATGATCTTCCGTCTCCTTCTTTCTGTCCAAGAAGCTTCTTAGAACAATCCTCTCTCTCTAATTGTTCCATCGATTGTTTCCAGAACATTCCAGAATCTTCTGTGACGTTATCTGTCACCGCGGCATATATTGAGTGTTCGGAAATATGCTAGTGCATGTAGGAATCATTGGGAGGTTGGAGAGCAATCTGGGATGCGTGATACAGGATGATCGTTGTACTCCTGCCTTCCTGCTGATGTTTTTAAAGCCCCTCCAAGGGGAATATCATTACACTGCCCCCTCCTTAAAACGCATTCCTCCTGGAATGCATTCTGATCACTATGAAGATAGGGACAACTGGTTCCATTTTTATAACGTGCAGTATGGTAGAAATAGCATGGCACTGTCCTCTCTCTTGGAGTTCCCTTGGAGTTTCAGCAGCATACCAGAATTTCAACTCCGGTGAATCTAAATAAAACCTCCAGCATGTTCCTTACAACTCTCCAATTCAAGCCATCCAGTCCACACCCCAGCTTTGGAACAGCTATCTTCTGTATGTCTTTCTCGAGTATGATGCTTCGCAAGTCGACTAGCGTCTCCCAGAGGTCCTTGTAAGTGGGTTTCTCAGAAGATCTTCCTTTTGTTATAAGATAAAACAGAGACCTTTTTCCTTCAGTGCTGATATCTTCTATTTTTAGTGCTCGACCGACGAAGGGACCTTGTTGATGAAGCTCTCCTAACTTCCCGAACTTCCTCATGAACTTGTTCGCTATTCCTCGAGACATCTGAAGGTCCTTGGCGACGCAGTGAGCTAGTGCGTATTCTACAGGAAGAGCAAAAAGGTCGCGGTGCTCTTTCTTGTTGACGCCAAACCTTGCTTTTGATGAACCACTGTATGTCCTGATGAATTCGTCGAATGTAAGCTCCTTTTCTTCCGGACAAATTTGTTGGACTTGTTGATCTTGTGTTCCCTCGAATGGTGCTAGTCTGTTGAAATGAACGACTCTTGGTTTGCCACTGGGTTCTTTACTGATGCGGTATATGACATCGTTGATCTCCTTCTTGACGGTATAAGGTCCTTCCCAAGATCTCTGTAGTTTTGGACAAATACCTCGTTTCCTTCATGGATTGTACAACCACACCAAGTCTCCTTCTGCGTATCCTGCACCCCCAGCTCTGATGTCGTACCGGTCTTTCATGCGATCGCTGGCAATTTTCAGATTAGAACGAACCAATTCGTGAATATCGTTCATCTTTCTCATCAGATTCGTAACGTAATCTTCCCCTACTATGTCCTCACCAGGTCTACATCCGAAGACCAAGTCAAATGGAAGCCTCATCTCTCGTCCAAATAAAACCTTCGCCGGAGTCTGCCCTGTAGATTCCTTTACCGCAGATCTGTGAGCTATCAAGAAGAGAGGAAGATGTTGATCCCAGTCTTGTTGGTGTTGATCTACGACTTTGCAGAGATACCTCCCTATGGTTCGGTTCATTCGCTCCACCATGCCATCTGACTGTGGATGCAATGGAGTTGTTCTTGTTTTCTTGATTCCTAACTCCTCGCTCATCTCCTTGAACACTTCACTCTCGAAGTTCCGGCCCTGATCAGAGTGAAGTTCCAATGACTCCCCAGAACGACTGATGAGTTGATTCATTAGGACATCGGCGACAGTTACAGCTTCCTGGTTAGGGATCGCATACGCTTCCACTCACTTGGTGAAGTAGTCCATGCAGACAAGGATGTATTTATTTCCATTATCAGTCACTGGAAACGGCCCCGCAATATCCATAGCAATCCTCTTGGAAGGGCTTCCAACATTGTACTGTCTCATGGGTGCCCTTGGTTTACGATGAGGCCCATTGCTGACAAAGCACACGGTGCATTTACGGCACCACTTCCTGACGTCGTCACTGCAGTTCACCCAGTAGAACCGCTCTCGTACCCGCTGCAGTGTCTTCCTCACTCCTAGATGTCCCCCTGAAGATCCATCATGTACATATCCAAGTACTTCCGACACTCGGCTCCTAGGAATGACCAACTGCATCCGATTATCCGACCCATCATCGCTCTCGAGATTCCTCTTGAGCAGGTCATCTTCTAATACCAAGGAGTCCCACTGACTCCAGTACGCCTTCAAAGTCTGTGAAGATGATGCTACTTCTTGCCAAGAAGGACGACGATTCGCTTTCTTCCATTCTCGAAGCTTGTGGAGTTCTGGGTCTTTTTCTTGCTCTTGCTTGATTGCTGCAGGTGACCAATCTTCATTGACAACGGTGGTTCTGTAGAGCGCTGCGTCCTTATCCTCCAAACGACTACAATGTGAGCACTCAGGTGGACATGGCCTTCTGGACAATGCATCTGCATTCTTATGGCTCTTTCCCACTCGGTGTGTTATCTCGAAGTCATATTCCTGTAGCCTCTCGATCCAACGAGCTACTTGGCCTTCGGGGTTCTTGAAATTCAGGAGCCACTTCAATGCAGCGTGGTCCGTCCTGAGTAGGAATTTTCGTCCATAAAGGTACTTATAGAAGTGCTCTACCGATTTCACCATGGCCAATAGTTCCCTCCTAGTAACGCAGTAGTTCCGTTCTGCCTTCGATAGCACCTTGCTGAAGTAACCGATGACTCGCTCTTGCCCATCTTGATACTGCGGAAGGACTCCACCAATGCCGATATCACTGGCATCTGTGTCAAGAATGAATTGTCCTTGTGGAAGTTGATACCCAAAAATCGGTGTCGTGGTTAAGCGTTCCTTCAGAGCATCAAAGGTGGCCTGGCATTCTGGATCCTAGTGGAAGGGACGTGCTTCCTCGGTGAGACGAGTCAGGGGCTTAGCGATATCCGAAAACATTCGAATGTAACGTCGATAATATGTGCAGAGTCCATGAAAGCTCCTGAGTTGATGCTTATCTTTTGGTACTGGCCATTGCTTCACTGCTTGTACCTTCTCAGGGTCGACTTTCACACCCTGCCTTCCTACGACGTGTCCCAAGTAGTTAACCCGTTTCTGCAGTAGATGACATTTCTTCAGATTGAGTGTGAGGTTTGCAGCTTGAAGTCTTTTGAGAACTCCCTCTAGGTTAGCCAGATGTTCTTCAGAAGTTTCACCGATCACGATGATGTCATCCAAATAAATCAGGCATGTCTTCCAGGAGAGTCCCCTCAACACATTATCCATGATTCGTTCGAAGGCGGCCATAGCATTGCAGAGTCCGAAAGGCATTACCTTGAATTGCCATAATCCAGTGCCGATGGTGGAAGCTGTCTTTTCCTTATCTGCTGGATCCATTTACACCTGCCAATATCCACTCTTCAAGTCCAGAGTGGAGAAAAGATTCGATTCCGCCAACGTGTCGGGTGTGTCGTCAATTCGAGGTAAAGGATAACTGTCCTTCTTCGTCACGTTGTTCAATCGGCGATAGTCTACGCAGAAACGAGTGTTTCCATCTTTCTTCTTCACTAGTACCACTGGTGAAGCCCAAGGACTATTGGATGGCTCGATTACTCCGTCTTGTTCCATATCCTGGATGATCTTTTCTGCAATTTCTCTCTCAGCCTGTGGTAATCTCCGGGCTGGTTGACGAATCGGTCTGGTATCTCCCGTATCGATTTTGTGACTGACGATGTTGGTTCTACCTGTTTTTCCATTGGCACGTATGGAAATGGATCTATACCTCTGCAGTAACTCGCTTAACTTCTTCTTCTGTCGGTTGTTGAGTGAGTCGCTTGCAGCAGAGACGAGTTCTTCATACTTGCCGGCCCCATCAGTGGTTGCTGTCACCTGGTGGATTATGGAGGCTGCCGGGACACAGGTTCCAATCTTCGTTCCTTTGCCAATCGTCACAGGGTATTTATTTATGTTGATAAATCGAACAGGTACATCGTCGTCTGCTGACAGTAAAGCCTTGCCGACTAAGATTCCACGTCCGACTTCCTCGTCATGGTTCCAGGGTTCCATGATGAGGGGACTTCCTTGCTTCAATGTACCCTCAATCCGAGCTGCTACAATGGTCTCGCTCCGTTTCGGTAACAGGACGTCCTCTTCTAACGTTACCCCTGCCGCTACCTACACCCGTGGATGTAGGAAGATCTCTTCGGCACCCACCTTGAGTGTTCGGCTTCTAAAGTCCAGTTGAATTCCTCGCGCACTCATGATGTCCATTCCCAGAATAACATCCTCTTCAATATCTGCCATGATAGCTCGATGTGGAAATTTGTCGGTCCCGATCGATATATCCACATCGATTTCCCCATAAACAGTGGCAGCTTCACCCGTTGCAGTTATCAGACGCCATCTCGAGTTCACAAGTTGTTTTCTGGAAGACGTCAGAAGTCCACGTCGCAGGATCGTCTTCGATGCACCAGTATCCACCAACAATGCGCATTTCTTTCCGTCGATCTGTCCATCTACGTAGACGCTGCTGGTATCACGCCGTAGGGATGCTACAAATATGAGAGGGTCTTGAGAATAACGGGTCGAAGCTGCCCGCTCGAAGTCGACCCGTTCTAGTTTTCCTGTGGCTGCGTGGAAGATGGTCCTTCCTCAGCAAGAAAGTCCCATCATCATGAAACCCTGGAACCATGACGAGGAAGTCGGACGTGGAATCTTAGTCGGCAAGGCTTTACTGTCAGCAGACGACCATGTACCTGTTCTGACACCAATTGTTACGTTATTCGGGTGCAGAAGCGAACACGGCACTATTTATTTTCGAACTTATTTATTTAAACTGAAGAAACACTGATTTATATCGAACTTAGAACTACTATTTATGTAAAATGATTTATATCACGCGGTATATAACTGTCCCTCTGACACTCGCTGCTCGACTGACTGACGGCAGTTATCCGGCTGTTTATATATGAGATCACTTGGCAGGCTTGGTTCGAGAACCTTCTCGGATGATCTTCCGTCTCCTTCTTTTTGTTCAAGAAGCTTCTTAGAACGAACATCTCGCTTTAATTGTTCCATCGATTGTTTCCAGAACATTCCAGAATCTTCTGTGACGCTATCTGTCACCGCGGCATATATTGAGTGTTCGGAAATATGCTAGTGCATGTAGGAATCATTGGGAGGTAGGAGAGCAATCTGGGATGCGTGATACAGAATGATCGTTGTACTCCTGCCTTCCTGCTGATGTTTCTAAAGCCCCTCCAAGGGGAATATCATTACAATATGTTTATTCATATATTGCAACTTCATATTTGCGCCACAGGCTTCAAATTTCCCTTCTACACATGTATTCATAGTGTTCCATATAAATATCATAATCGGCAAAAATACACACGCCTCCCTGTTGCATGTGCTTCCTCGTGAAATATGATATGAGTTATATTTCTTCAATCTCTGAATTGCATACGTTCGTCATACTGGATGAAATACCCAGTGAAAGAGACTGCAGAATCCAGTCCAGTAAATAAGTGAAATCACCTTTCCTGCTTCGACGCTGGAGTCCAGGAGTCCAGTGATCCAGCAAAGCTCCTTCACTCTCGCAGATTTCCATCGCAGTCACCTACACTGCCGACATCTACACCAAGCGGACCATAATAGCGGAAATGCGTTCTTTTGAAGAGGACTCTTCTCCTTATTAGGACCAGATATTTGTCAGGACCATTCAGAATCCCAAATATTTACATGATTTATTATACTCACATGTTAAACTACCAGTGAAGCTTCACCATGGTACCATTAGACAGCGGTCTCAAATTTGCATTACCTTATTATGTTTTTCTTTACCAGCAATGGAATTGAAACAATTTCCCCACATGTTTGATCATTTAGATATTCTGAAGTTATCAATATTCATCTGATTCAGGACTAGTTCGAATTACATGTTAGGATGTCCTCTTCAGCGGCCTGATTGTGCCTTGTCTAGCTTTGGTGTGATTGATAGATTGCAGGAATATACTCGTTTTATTTCATCATCTGCTCGATTCAAAAATCTAGCAGGAATGTTTTCAATGTGTTTGTAATCCACCATCAGCTATGTATATTTGATCTTCTCAATTATTCAAATCAACTATCAGCTGATGATTATTGAATTGAGTGGCTTATAGTGGAATATCATTCTTGGATACACATCAACTGTTCTCTGGCAGATGACAACCGTCTGCACGAGTGACTTGAGTTTTTTCATTTAAGTTAATTAAAATAATTCATAATCAGTATATAGGCTACATAGGGTCGAAGAAACAACCATACATATTCGAAATCAGCAGTATTATAGACGTCATCTTCGCACTATCTGAGCTATACTTATAATCTACAAGTTCTCATCTCTCAAGAAAGATCTGAATCGTGACAATATTCTTAATATAGAGTCATTTTTTGCAATTCATATTGAATATCCAACGTATCCGGATTTCGTCCATTGAGAACAAATGTCATCTTTTTGTTTCAGGAGTAATAATATTCACAGCGATAGCTAACCGGTTCCGTCTACACCAGTTGAGCACCGTCGAGAAGTTTGTTATGTCATACGGTGGGTTGCGAGGTGCAGTTGCCTTCGCACTTGTCCTGCTCATAGACCCGCACATCGTCAAACTGCAACCAATGTTCATGACAACAACTATCGCAGTGGTCTACTTCACCGTATTTTTTCAGGTAAATTATTCGAGGGTTATTGTAATATCCCGAAACTATGAGAGGTATCATTTTGTGAAGGAACTGGTTCTCAATATATTGGATTTTGGTATTCATAACGATCGTTTGTAATAATTTCTCATTTTCATTGGGAATTTCATTATGTCAGAAATTGATGAGTATGTTTCCATCAGCATAATGGATATTTTGTATCGATAGATTCGTTCAAGCAGTACTAGATTGATATCAAATTTCTCCGAATCATTCAGTAGAGGGCTGATGTTGAATTTGTGCTAGACATAATGTCTACCTCAGCTTTCAAACCGGAATATCCATCTCGCATTCAACTATCAATAGATCTTCAAGTCAAAATGATGGGAAACACAAATATCTGATGAAAAAAATGCATTCGTACAAAATTTTACTGGGACTGAATTATGCAAATGTAACGTTTCTCTAGATAGGAATAAGAGTTACACCACTTCTCCAGATAAAACTTTACTTATATAAAAAACAATCAATAATACTTTTCACTATAGAAACAGTCCTGTCTACACAGGGCGATTGAATTCGAGTAATAATATTCACACAAAACGCCCTCTTCTCAATTGTCATCACTCCTGTGATGATACTTTCGAATGTTGGAAACATGAGCTGATTGTTCCCTCCCATCTTGTTCATAATTGATATAGGATAAAACACCCTGTATGTATTTTGCTTTTGTAATCTGGAATGGTCCCTTAACAATACATTCTTTTCCTTTTCTTTGACATTGTACTAGTACCCAATCTCCTACATTGAGTTTTGGTGGTTTAAGCCTCCTTTTCCGATTTGCTTGAAATTGTATCTTTTCCTTGTACTTCAACTGTTCTGCATATGATTTCGGCTTTTCTTCAGATTTCACATCTATTTCTAGGGTTTTATCAGCTTGCAGAATTACAGGTTTCTTGAATAATTTGAAAGAAGGTGAACATCCCAAATATTCATTATGAGACTGATTGTGATGATGAACCGCTGATTCTAAACAATGTTTCCACCCTCTCGGAAAGTTTTCATAGCATTTCATGTATTTATTCAGATCTCTTATACATCTCTCTGCTATTCCATTGCCTCCTGGATGATATGGTGTCGTATGAACAATATTTATCCCTTTTCCAGTCAGCCATTCATAGAATTCACCTGATTTAAAAACTTTCGCACAATCTGTTACAATATTTTTTATTTGATTCACATAGGGTAAGTGAATGAAATAATTTTTGAGTGCTTTTCCATTTTCTTCCAAAGATTTGGCCGAAATGTATCTTGTGGCTTCATCAATGATTACTATAAATGATTTTGTTGTCCTGTTCATATCTGATTTTTTCTGAAGTTCTGCAAAATCTATATGTATAGTTTCATAAGGAGTTTCAGAACATGTCGTCAGATGTACGAAATCTGGTTTAGGCATATATTTGAATTTTGAAATTTGACAAATGTTACATGTGTTCACGTAATTTTTGATGTCCTTACTCATTGTCTTCCAATTGAATCTGTTCCTAATTTTGTAGTATGTTTTGTAATAACCGTCATGTCCTCCAGATGATGGATCGTCATGATATAATTTCAAAATTCCTTGAATCATCTCCTTACTTTTTACCAAATATTTCCCATCAGTTGATTTTTCCAAATTATGAGAAATTAAATTACACCAAGAGGAATATTGAAGATTTTCTGGCGTGTCAATACATAATCTTGAAATAGCATCAGCATCCTGTAGTTCTTTTCCATTTTTATGATTTACATTCATGTCAAAACTCCTAAGGAAGATCTGCCACCTCGCCAATCTGTCTCTTGAATTGCCAGTAGTCAAAAGTTGTGTTAGTGCATGATGGTCAGTGTGTACAATAAATCTGCGTCCTTCTAGGTATGTTCGGAAATGTTTCACAGCTCTTATAACTGCTAAGCACTCTTTCTCTGTAACTGAGTAATTTGTTTCAGCCTTCAAAAAAGTACATGAAAAATAGCTGATAACCCTCAACTGTCGATTTTTTACCTCATTAGGATCTCTTTGGTAAAGAATAGCTCCACAACCGAAATATGAAGCGTTTGTTGAGATTTCAAAATTTAAGCGAAGATCTGGAATTCTTAAAATGGGTTCTGATGTTATACTTTGTTTCAATTTATTGAAGGCATCTTCGCATTCATCTGTCCAAATGAATTTTTTATTTTTGCTTTTTAACGCTTCCAATGGTTTTGCAATCTTACTATAATTATGTATAAAGCTTCTGAAATGGTTCGTTAGTCCGGTGAAACATTGAAGTGACTTTATATCATATGGTCTTTTCATGTTTCTGACTTTATCCGTCAATTCACTTTTCATTTTCTTTGTGTTCCCATCTATTTCTCTTCCCAAAAATACAACTTGTCTGACACAAAATGCGCATTTCTTATAATTTATCTTGAAATTGTTGTCATCCAGTTTTTTCAGTATCCTCATAGTCATTCCTGCACATTCGTCTAATGTATAACCTCCACACATTATGTCATCGATAAAGACTACTACATTTTCCTTCAATAGATCCCCGAGAACATTTTGTATGATTTGCTGGAATTTTGCGCTTGAATTCTTCCATCCGAATGGGAGTCTGGTGTATTCATAATGTCCTTCGTCAGTAACAAATGCTGTGAATTTCCTAGTGTGTTTCGAAATACTTACATTCCAGAATCCATCTTTAAGATCAATTTTCGTGGAGAATTTACAACCACCGAATTTTTCAATGATATCATTCATCATTGGGATTGGAAATGGATCTAATTCTGTCTCCTCATTGATTTTCCTATAATCTATGCACAATCTGAAGTTACCATCACTTTTTGTTTTGATGACACATGGTGAAGCATATGGGGGATTTGATTAAGTGATAATCCCTGTTGCTAGCATATCCTGAATCTTGTGCTTTATCCAAACTTGTTTGTTCTGAGAAAATCGATAGGGCTTCTGTTTTATAATTTTGGCATCTTTCTTGAGATCAAAATCAGTCTGATAATTGGATGGTTGATTATCAGATGAACTGAATGTTTGAGGAAATTTTTCCAACAAAGCATCTTCTGAGAAAGATTCAACATCAAAATTACAAATGGTTCTGAAAATGCCTAATATTCGCAGTGTTTGTCTCTCCAATATGAGATCAAAAGATATATTCTTCACAATGACAGGAGTTATTTCAGTATTAATCCCATTAAATGTGAATTTGAAATTCGTTTTATGAGAAAATTTTGTCACACCCCCCAAACTTCTGATGAGAATCTTTGTTTCAAATTTTGGTAGCTTCATTTTTCCTGCTGCATTTTCATGAATCAAATCAATGTTAGAGCCAGTATCTAATAAAGTCTTCAGTCGATTTCCATTTATCGTTATAAAAACAATGTCATCGTCAATAGAATGAGTAGAATAACTTTCATAAACTTGAACATCATTTATTTCTTCATCAATAAACTCTTCAGTACAATGATTATAACTGAGATCTTTTCTGTCTACATTTTGAAATTCTTTTCTCTTTCCCTCTTGACTCCCATAGGGTGTTTTTATATTGTTCTTTTCCTTCTTTTCTTCTTCATTCATATCCTCATAATTCTGCCAATATTTTCTATTTTCTGAATTTTGGCTATTTTGAGGTGCAGGCAAATATTTATTGATGGTTACATATTTCAACGCTTGCAGTAATTCAGTTGAATTTTGGATCTTTCTACAGCATACTTGCTTTTGAACATAATAGGGAAGACCCAAAATCACGAGAGAAATTAAAGATATCTCTGATAGGTTCTTTTCTGCAGAGTACAACAAACGCTGTTCCTCGAAGGAATATTCTCAAACTGTTTCATTCTTGAACTTATAGGACAATGCTTGATCCCATTTAGTGATTTCATCTTCCGAGAATGTCTCGATGAATGATATTTTGAGTTCTTGCCATGTAACACCATTTGATCTAGATTCACGGAATTGATGATCATACCATTGCAATGCGAAACCTTCCAAATTGAACCTTAAGTGACGAATTTTTTCTTCTGGAGTCCATTTGTTAGACTGAGCTGTTAATTCGTAAGTTTTCATCCATGCTGTTGGGCTGCCTTTTCCACAAAATGGATTGATTTTTTCCGGTTTTATCGACGTTTCTGTCACTATTGTCAACCATTTGGACATCAAATGATCCAACTCATTAATTCCAATGAGCAAATTTCCACGAGGATTTTCATTATCGACATTCCTCTCATCATAATTAACTTGCACATAATCTCCTCTATCCGACTGCGCCATTTGTAACGTTTCTCTAGATAGGAATAAGAGTTACACCACTTCTCCAGATAAAACTTCACTTATATAAAAAACAATCAATAATATTTTTCACTATAGAAACAGTCCTGTCTACACAGGGCGATTGAATTCGAGTAATAATATTCACATAGCAAACATGAATGATGAGAATTTGGCAAGTATAAAATTTGACTGATGATGATTACCTACATTCTATTTTCGAGTTATTTTTCGCGAGCATGATTTCATCCCCCTCCCCTTCTTATATTTTACACGTTGATGTTGTTCTCCGTAGCCATATACATTTCTATTGACCTATATTCTTCAGAAATTACAGAATATGTGGTGTTACTGAGTAGTATTATGCATACCCTTCGGTTATGTAGGCCTTGGGTTCTGTAGGGTGACACATTCATGTGAATAAAGAATTCCCCTTCTTCTCCACAGAACGTCTTCCTCTTTCAAGCAGAGCATCCTGAGATATGTCTCCTTAACCGGCAGTGCCTTGTTGGGACTCCCGGTATTATACGGAGTTCAGTTCCACTCTGGCTAACATATGCCTCCGATCTCTTGTGCTTGTATGTAACCAGTAGTATCTATGCCTGTCTAATACCTTGGATATTTTTCCAGATGTCTTATCTCGAATCAACTCCCTTTTTTCTGATTCCTCTTGATATTATTCTGCCGCTGATCTTGCAGAAGGGTTCTGGCCTCATGGAGGTTGTTTGAGATTTTTCCTTCGCAAGTTTATGCGCTACATCTTCTCCTCATACTTCAGCATGTCCCAATGGTTGCTTGAATATAGATCATGATAATGATATCTCTCATTGAATAGCTTTCTGCTTGATTGAACTGTACAAATTTCCAGATAGCGTGAACTCCCGCCTGGAATATGCTCAGGAAATTCCCGAGGCCTATCGCAACTGAGCACTGTGGTGGATTGTTTCAAGAATCTGTACTCCGTTCTTATCCCATTCTCAGGCTATTCATGGATTTTCTGGTTCAGTGGATAGACTGGCCTGCATCCAATCACTCTTTTTCTGATCATCACGTATTCTGTTCCTTCCGCCGCATCCTCTACAACTGAATATGAAGTGAAAGGGTCTAGGATAATCTCCATCGCGGCAGTAGGACACATTCTCAGTGCAATGGTAATGCATACAAATGATGGTGTCTAAACCTTCATGAGATCAGACTTTGCGAAGGCCTTATGAGTTTTTTTTCTCTAATCGCTTGAAGCGCACAAAACGATATCCCTATAATGTTCAAAGGACATCTTGCGTTCCTAGAGGGGGGCTAGGGACAGGAGGTAGGTATTGGAATTATTTTGGACTTATGATGGGGATTATATGTAGTTGGGAATACTTCCTAAGGCAATGAATTCCAGAGCCTAGCCGTTCTATGGATGAAGGAGTTTTGATAAAGTGCTGTTTGACATCTTTCGAGGTTGACAACTGAAGGATGTGCTGACTGGGTTTGTCTAGTTCGTCTGACTGGTATTGCTTGTGAAGGTTTGATAGCAGAGATTTCCGAAAAACATTTCCCGTGGAAGTATCGATAGAAAAATTGAAGGTCGCCGACCATTCTACAGTGTTCCAATGATGGAGGCGAATAGCTTTTTTCTGGGTGGAATCTAAGAGCATCAGTGTATGTTTTGGTCCTGAACCCCATATGTTGGAAACAGTCTTCTAGAACAGGCCGTATCTGCTGTTGAGGTGTGAAGTAGCTTTTCGCACGAAACAAGAATCCGAGTTTTTGTAAAGCAGCTTTTGCGATACATCTGACATGATTATCCCATGAAATAGTTTCGCTGATGAGAATACCGAGCATTAATGGTGAAGATAGTGGTGCCAGATATTACAATATTGGGCATACTAACTGTGTTCCGCCTTTCTAGAGGAAATACAGGCTTGAATTTTGGTGACGTTGAATTCAACTAGGTTTTCAGCAAGGTCTTCCTTAGTTTCCTGGGAAATAATGGGAATCCTGGAAGAAAACGCGGTATGGAGGGTACTATTATCTGCAGAGCTGTGGATGGGGCAAGTTCCTACTCCCAACAGATCATTGATATAAAGAAGGAATAATGTTGGTGCCAAAATTGATCTTTGCGGAACGCCGGAATTAATGCCAATGGTATCAGACGATACTCCGTCCACCACCACGTGAAGCGATCTGCCTGAAAGAAAACTCGATGAGAGATGGCATAGCTGAGGTAGTAAGCCGTATGATGGTGGTTTGCGGAGGAGTCCTTCGTGCCAAACACGGTCGAATGCTCTCGATATGTCCGACGCGACAGCTGGAGATTCCTCGTGTTTTTCTTATGGAGCTTGCCATAGATGGGTGACGTAGGCAAGTAGATCTCCAGTAGATCTTCGGAGGCGAAAGCCGTATTGTCTATCATTGATGATTCCTGAGCTCCTCAGATATTTGATAAGCTCAATATTGATGGCTTTCTCCATCACTTTGGAGATTACTGATAACAGGGCATGGGCCTGTAGTTTTTGGGCAGGTTCTTGTCCCTTTTTTGGGATTGGTTGGACTCTAGCTGTCTTTCAGCATTATGGGAAGATACCCGTCCTATACGAGACGGTAAATATCTTGCAGAGAATCGGTGTTAATTCTGGTGCTCATTTTTTGGGGATAATGGGTGGAATTCCATCAGGACCGTAAGCATTTTTCGTTTCGAGACCAAGCGAAATTCGTCTGATAGTGCGTTGACGGAAGACGATTTTGGGCATTCGACTCTCAACAAATGAAATGTCTGGCGACACTTTTGCTTGGGAATCTGAAGTACAGTTTGCTGCGGATATCTCTGCGGAAATATTTCCTCTCTTCTACGATGTTGTAGCTAATGTGCCGTCGGATTCGGACAGTGGTGGAAATAAACTAATAGTGAAATTTCTTCTGACTGCTTTAGCAAAGAACCAAAACGAACAGGAGCCATTGGGACAATCTATGAGTTTCGATCTCATCTTGGCATTGTATGTTTCTCTCGAGGCATCTGTTGTTTGGATGCAGTTATTCCTGGCATCAACGTATTCTGCTCTTGTCGCCTGGTTAGGGATTTTGCGCCAGCGATGGTAGGCTGTTTGTTTGAAGCCAACAGTTCTAGAACAGTTTTTGTTGAACCAGGGTTTCCATTTTGATGATCTTCTCGAAGAATGAGGTATGTATATGTGTCTATACCGAGCATGATGATCTCGGATAGTTCTGCAGCACACTGTGAAGGGTCCTCAGAGTCAGATTTTGTTTCCATTTCTTCTCAACTCCCAAATAGAATACTGAGATGATTTTTATGTTCTTCTTTATAATTGGGGTATCAAAAAAATCATCCATGTTAGAGGAACAAAAAGTGATATCTCTTGTGATCTGATGAATATACCGCTGGCAAGTTTGTGCTGCATTTTTTATTCCAAATGACGAAAAGATATGTTCTTGCTTCAGAATGGAATCATTGATATCACCTCAAGGTTCTGCACCATGTGTAGAGGGCTAGCCCAGGGAATTTTGATGGCTGAATTATTTCTTGTTTCAAGAGGTATTCGAATCCTTTCTCAGCCGCTGATGATTTTCCAGGATTCCAAAGTCGAACTCCACAATGCATGGGTTGGCCTTCAGTTATAATGTTATGAGGAATATTTGTGAGTTTCGTTGATTCATTGATAGTTAATCTAGTCAAATTCAGAAATGATGATGGAATAAAATGGTTTCCAGAATTCATCAGCTGTTTTTATACTAGGCAAAATTTCAATGTTGCACAATCTTCTATTAGATGAAAGATTGGTTTTTTTCATTTCTCATTCTCCTTTACCGCAAATTCACGAAGATATCAGAATGTCGACTTCAAGAATTGCATCCTCACAATCAGTTATCACGCATTCACAGAGGAACATTCTGTTGACTCCCAAAGCCCAACTAGCATTTATAGTCGCGATTACGTAATTACGACTATTGGGTCGACTATTAAGTAATATTCACTAGTTGCGGTTACGTTATAATTACGTCGTTACTACGTATTTACGACCAAAATGGGGAACAAATCACGAGTAATTATTACGGTTTGCCGACGTAGCGGGAACTCACACAATTACGTAATGCTTACGACCCGTCGACGTCGAAATTACGTAAAGATGTAGTAAATTTTCCTACCTGACTTTCTATTTCTTTTCCACTTCATAAAAATATTATTTTCTCTCTTTATTATTCTTCATTTCATCCATGAAGTTCACATTCACGAAAAATGAACAAGTCCAATATGCCTAACCATTCAATAAATAATACAAGGACAAACACGCGAAATAATTGATACTCGAACTTGAAAAATTCGAACAACATTCAGTTTTTCGATAAATGTGATGATTTTGCCTCGAAACTCAAGATGCGCCCACGAAATACGGCTCATTTCACCAAAAATATGGTTTTATTTCATTCGGCTATTTTTCAAAAATCATCGTAAATCATGTTAATTTCCATTATTATGCAATTTGTGATCGAACGAATGCTATTATTCTTCATAAAATGATGATTATCAACAAGAAAAACCAAAATTATCTCCTGTTCAAATGGTTATCACATCAATCAATATGGCTTTCAATCGAAAATGAATCAGAAAGGTTCTTTTGGAACTCGTCAGTTATGATAACCTATGTATTGGTAACTTCAACTGAATATAATTACCGAAAAGTTGTTTCAACTATGAAGGAATTGTTTGAGTAGGAATTACCAATATGTTACTTGAAATATCACCAAGAATTGACTAAATTATTAGGTGATCGATCAAGTAACGACAACGTCGTAGAAACCTAATTGGTGACCATAGAGTAATTGCAACTGTGAAGCCTTCTTGGGGTGGTAAGCGTTACCGTAATAATTTATCCAAAGTTCCGAAACCTTAAGAGTAGTTTTGAGGAGTGACAGTTTCGAAATAGTTACTTCGTAATAAGCCATGAGAATTTCTCACTTTGAAGTTATTATCTAGTGTAAAAACTACGTAATTTTCACTCCCTAAATAACTATCACTGACATTTATACTATGAAGTTCTGAAATAAGTGATAAATACGTTATTATCACTAAATATAGGTGATAGTTTCTTGAACCATGGTGCCTGTGACTGAAAATGCTAGTTGGGAGTGAGCGATAGTAGCTGCTAAGCATGTCTGAATTCTCGAACCATCAACGGTATAAAGTGGTTTACTTGACACTTGTGGATTAGTTTCAGTAGGTTGAGGAAGAACTGATTCGTCTGCCTCTGTATCTATCAAGAATTTGAGATGATTTATTGGATCTTGTATAAATAGGTGACAGATTCCAGAACCATCGTGTTGGCTTATTATTTTTTCTGCCGATTTTCCTCTTCAAATTCACAAGGCTTTGAGCATACGGTAGCCTACACCTCATCATTGCAATGGAAGGAACAAATGTTTTGTCTTGATATGGATTTCAATCTAGGTTCAAATCAAGATCTTGATACTTGGTCCAAGTCCAAGGTTTCCTGCAGCCTATTGATGAGCATATCAATGATACAGTCCGTTCTTGAATCTTTCGTTTTTTCTCGGTTTATCATACCACATACTTCGCCGCTGGTGTTAATGGATGATTTCCTGATATTCGATCGGTTGTGTCCATAAAATCATCTCCTGACAGTTTATCTTCGTGAGCTCTAATCAGAGATTGTAGTTGGTGGTAATCTCTTAGGTCATGCTGATGAAACATATGTTCTGAACATTTGCTCTAGGAATAAATTGGATATGGCAGTGGTCAGCTGACTTGGTTTCTTATCGCCTACCTCACAATCAGTGAAGAATCTAAATTGTTCTAAAATTGTTCTAAAATTGTTCTAAAATTGTTCTAAAATTGTTCTATCCGTCATTCGGTTGCCCCCTTACGAGCAACCCTCAGAAGTCTTCGAAAGACTTGTGCGAGCAAGGAATGACGGGGGCCTTACCTTTTAACGTGTGATCCCAAACACTTATCACATCATCTTTTCTCCTTCTGATGTTTGATGAAGTCTGATCAACTGTTTCTCAAGAGAACTGTTAGCATTTTGTCTACCTTGTTATCTGAATATAATTGCAATCTCCTTCACAAGATAGCAGTCTGAAACTGATTTAACTTTGATTTGGTCCGAAGGGGATTCGATTTGTTCAGAAAATAGTTTCTACTTCATCGAACCAAAGTTCAGGTTCATTCATTCAAAAGCTTACTTTTAATTGAGATCGATATATCAGATGGTGTAACCTGAACATTCGCAGATTGGGCTTTGATGCAATCAACAATATTGATACCCGTATTCGTGTTCAAATATATTTTCTGTTTTTTTTTTTATTCTCGAATTCTCTGAATTTGATTTTGTTTCCTTCGATTTTATCGATGAGTTTCTCAGAAAATAAATCCAATTCGGTTACTTTTGACAATATCTCCTTATCATGATGATGTTGACCAACTCTGAACTTCTCAGCATCACGAACAAGATTATTACAATCGAAGTCATTGGCATTGTTGATTGGAGGATTTCTTCGTGAAATTGAATCTTTCAATTTTAATCTCAGATGCACAGTTGTTCCTTGGGAAGTAATGTTGAAAAAATTAGAAGTCGATATGATTTGATGTCTGGTAAATTGTGTTAGTAATTTAACCATTGCTTTTCACGTTTCTTTGGTCACCAATATTGGATTATTATCAAATATATCCATTTGATGTCACTTACAAAATTCCAAATCGACATCAATAATTTTTACTGACATTAATAATCCAATATAAAAACCAAGGGTGATCACAATTTTCCACAACCTCTTCCATATCTCAAATAGTCCAATAAATGAAGGGAAAAAGATAACATTAAATACGCACTATTTTCATCTTCCGGTTGGGAGTAGCTTTTGATTCCTCATTGAACATGAGACAGAGTTTGACTAGAAAACGCGTGCGATGGCAGAGAAAATGGCCCCAAAAGACCAGAAAAATAGGTTTTCAGCCAATATCTCCTAAAATATGGCAGTTAGAGATTTTCGGATCAGATAAAAATTGAACTTCAGTTAATTTTCTACAAAAATGGTCCTGATCATTTTTCTCGAAAATTTGCCCGGAGCTTCTGTTGTATTCCGGAGAACACAGTCCGTGTATTTACACATCGGCGGGGGGACAAATTATTCAATAACTTTGTTAAAAATGCATATTTTCTCATGATTCGAAATTCATGTGAAAGAGGAATTCTGCTGCTATCATACCCTGTGAATTGAGTCACGCTTGACTCTATTGGCCATATCGGAACATGGGTCAAACTTTCTGCTCCCGGTCAATTTTGACCTCGCCAGGAATTTGTTCCTATTTTCTTTCTTGTATTGCACTAATTTACTCAAAATTTTCTTGATTATGGGTCCTCATAAGGTCCTTCGTCATCCCTGAAATTTGTATACCCTAATTTTTTTCAATTTTCATTTAATCTTTGTTTATTGAATCCCAATTTTCTGCTGTTTGATTTGGAGCGCGGGGAAATTTTGTGAACAACCATCAATTGAAAATTTATACATGATCCGATTGGTTTCTATGATACATCATTTGAGAGCTAAGAAGGTCTACTTCCCGATTGTGCAATTACTTTTTCAGACGAAGTCGTCCATTTTTCAATAAAATAAGAAAAAGCGGGGTCAAGGAAAAAACGCACTTTTTTCTCGATGGTTTTTTTCTTCGTGCTCTTTTCCAACATTTTAACACCTTAACTAGTGTAACCTTGCCATCGATGTATTCAAGTCATACCTTTGATATCCCGGGAAAAAAACAGTATATCTAAATGTACACGCTATAATTCGTCACTTTCGTTCCTCCGTCGTTCGCCGCGTGTGTGCTCTACGTGGCGCTCGGGTCGTCTGCTACAAACCATGCGGCCACGCAGGGTATGATAGCAGCAGAATTCCTCTTCCACATGAACTTTGAATCATAATGAAATATGCATTTTTAACAAAGTTATTGAATAATTTGTCCCCCCGCCGATGTGTAAATACACGGACTGTGCACTCCGGCATAACAGAAGCTCATTATTCGAGGTGCGCTGCGTGCCGTTTTTCTTGAAACCGGGCAAATTTTCGAGAAAAATGATTGAAACCATTTTTGTAGAAAATTGACTGAACTTCAATTTTTATCTGAATCGAAAATCTCTAACTGCCATATTCAAGGAGATATTGGCTAAAAACCTATTTTCCTGGTCTTTTGGGGCCATTTTCTCCGCCATCGCACGCGTTTTCCAGTCAAACTTTGTCTCATGTTCAATGAGGTATCAAAAGCTACTTTCAACCGGAAGATGAAAATTGTGCGTAAATAACGTTAACTTTGCCTTTTTTTCCTTCTTCATTTATTGGACTAAAAAGGCACATGATATTGTTGGCTCATTCGTCAGTGCATCTCAGATGCTTTTTGTGAGCTGTACCAGTGCAGTTTCTGTAGATTCAACCGCCTGATACTTATACTGTCGTAAATGGAATGTCACCTGCTCCAATATCTCTGTTCTCAACTAATTATCCAAAAGCTCTTCCAACACGAATGATCTGAGGCTGATAGGACTGCGAGACTTCGGATAAGTGAACTCCTTTCCTCCTACTTCGATAATGACTTGCGCCCTCTCCGTATTTCCATAGACAAGCTTCAGACTGCCACGACTCGAGCGAATATGGTATAATTTCCTCTTAACTCTGCTGAAGTAGAGCCAGATATATTTCATTTCCCTCTCATTATTTGAGCGGATGAAATGTGTTCAATGCCTATTCCGTCTAGTTTTTGTTGCAAATGTGTTGTGCGGTTGCTTTTGCCTCTCTTGAAGGTATCCCAATTCGTTTCGAGGTTGTTCTTCCAGAAAAATGAGTTCTGAGAAGGAGCTTGACTCTATCTTCCTACCTCTCCGCGAAGCTGTCATCTCATTCTTTCAAGGTCATTGCTGGTTCCACTCTTTTCATATTCATGACCTTGTAGTGCCTAGCTGCTGCTGTAGTGAGAAACATTTTTTTGCAGAATTTTCTGGAACTGGTTCTCCAAATCCTCCCCATAACTCAATTGTTGGTGCTGGGATTCTCAGTGTAGCTTTGCCATTCTCCACTTCCCTTCGTCCTATATAAGATTCTGTGTACTACGGTTCTGAGTTGGGGCAGGTAGGTATTTTGGGGGGGTCATGATTTCCGTCAGATACTCGACCGAGAAGATAAATATATAATAATGAAAATAGAAAACCCTGATTCCGAGTGAGAACAAAAAATAAGAAAATTCCACCGCTCTGCTTGATAGTTGAACTCACAACCTCTTGATTACATGCTCAGCAGTCTCTCGATTGAGCAAACGAGACATCCGTCAATCAATCAGCAGAAAGGTCAAGTTATCGTCACACACCAGGCGGTAGAATCATCCTGATTCCCAAATAGCCCAGTCACCTTAGAAAAATAGCGGGAATCGGAGCCAAAGTTTTGAAAATTGGTGTACGTGTTCCTTTTAGCATTACATCTCACCAAAAAAAAGTTACCACCCATACCTGTAGAGCTTGCGCCGCCATCTTGGAAAATAGGTGAAATATTTCAGTTTTTCACGTATATCTCGGTAACTGTCAACTTTATCGCGATAAAGGTGAAGAGGTAAAAGAAAGCTAATAAAATTTATCGTAAAAAAGTACTCATTGATTTTTTCCGAAATATGCACGGTTTTGGACTTATGTCGCCACAACGATTTGGCAAAATATAAAATTCTACTGCAAACCGACTGGACAAAATATAATTTAGTTGTATACGCTCATGGTGACCTGCAGCAAAGCTGCTAGATCTCATAATCAAGAGTTCCAGGATGGTCAGAGTTTTGGTCAAAAGCCGATCTCGCGGTCTGATGACAACTGGGACAACTCTACGCTCCGGGTATATCACCCATTTCGAAGATGCAGGGTATAACATGGAGAATAAGGCATGTATTCTTCGTTATTTGAAAATACAACCATCGGGTCGGGTTTGTCCGGAACGTCGTATTCATTACTTAGAAGAGATGAAACGGAAAAATCGTCCTTCACCTCGGATTCCAGCGTTTCGGCGTTGTCCTGACAGTATTGTGTGTTGAGGCACGATGCTCCAAGGCAATATTCGCAACTAATCGAGCATTTAAGACCCGCTTTTCTGCATCCGCAGGCTGCCGTGCATCCTTTCTTGCAATCGCTAGAAATCATCTGGAGCAAAGAATCTGGAGCAGCAGGTTGGGTAGTTGGCACAGGTACCAGACCAACAGCACTCCTCTTCCACCCCCAAACCGCAGGACATTTTTTATTACCCAACGACTCTTGTACCTGATGATTGACTCTGAAGGAGTGCTGCCTCAAAGCTGCTTCCGTCGGTGGCAGAGAAGCCAGATCTACTTTTTTTTTGTAGCAGATTTGGCGAACAGATTGTACCGTAGCTTGTTCGATGATGTTTCCGTTTTATGGGCACCATACAGAGCTAGAAAGAATTTTTCACATGTAGCAGATACTTCTTCACTCTTAGCTTCCGGGTTGTTGAAAGCCTTCGCAACTTCTCGTAATGATGGCCGGTCCTTCATGCGTTTGAAGCATTTCAACTTTCCTTTTTAAAAGGAACATGATGTGGTATCACAACTCCCAAAGGTATGTAAGAAAAGGATAATGCTCTGTTATTTAATATCGGTTTGTAGTTCGCGGTAACAGTACCTTTTTGCCTTTATACATTGCCTTTTTTTGGTTTCACAAAATAAATGTTGCGTTCTGCTGGAGCCAAAGCTATGGGTAGAATAAGTAGATCTACATCTTCTCCAACAACGTTGACTTGGGTAGAGGAAGACATTTCAATAGCTGTCTGTATTGTTAGCGAATCCGCATCGTCCACTGCTTGCTTTGTGATGAACCCTTCATTTTTTCTGATAATATAGCAATCAATCGCTTCTTGTTCTTCGGGTAAGCTGGTAATTTTTCTTGTGCGACAGTGACCGGCATCTTCCCATCAAACAAAACATATGTCTGCACATGTATTTTTAAGAGCACGTCTATGCTGTTCAGCCTTTTTAGTTCTATCAGCATCATCAGAGTACCCGTCGAAAACAATCACCGAATTAGAGCCGTAGTGTTTCCTGACGTAGGCAATGTAACTGGAGCAGATTGACAAGAACGTTTGATTTTACTGCCAAATCATACGATGTAAAAGAAATACAACATCAATATGTGGCAACACTGGTATTCTGTAATGGCCGATCGCTGTTGCGAGGATCCTTGAATATGGCGCCGACTCTCTGACAGTTACTTGTAGTTGGAATATATGTATATCAGAATAATTATGAGTTAGTTTCCCAAATATCGCATATTGTTTTACGATTAACTGATAAACCATACACTGAAGGAGTATTTATGTAGAGAACTTTTTTTTTCTAAATTCAATTTTCTTCATTTTACCTCAGCATATTGATATCGATAAAGTCAACAGATACTGAGATATAACCGAATAACTGAAAAAGTGCACACATTTTTCAAGATGGCGGAGTTAGCTCTACAGGTACAGGTGGTGACTTTTTTTTGGTTGAAAGTCATGCCAAAGGGAACATGTACACCAATTTTCAAAACTTTGGGTTCGATTCCCGCTATTCGTCAAATTTGATACTAAGGTGATTGGGCTAAAAGTATTCTAGCACTCTTCAAAGCCTCAACTCTTTCAAAGAATACAGGTCTCCTAAAAGAGTCAAATAAGGAGTGGTCCATTTATTGTGTTCAGAACATATTATTAGCAAGGATGATGTTCTGTGATGATTCGTTATCTATCGTGATGGATTTGATATTCGAATCGAAATAAAATTGAATGTGGTGTAAAGATTCAGGTTAAAGAACTGTGAGGGCTATGAAGAATTCTCATAAGTATATTCTATTTGTAGGGCATCACCATCAAGCCACTGGTCAAAATTCTGAATGTGAAGACGGCGGAAAAGAGGAAGCCAACAATGAATGAGAGAATTCACGAAAGAGTGAGTATTGAAAAACCCTGATATCGTTATTGGAAAATAAATACGGGGTTCCTCAGATGGAGACTATCATAGAAATCGAACTGACTTATGAGAGTGGGATTTTCGTCCGATATATCATACCTGAATAAATGAGTACGTAGGCCTGAAAAATATATTTCCTATGTGACGGGCAAGAAGTTCAACATTTCATCTCTGCTGACAGGTTATAAAATGTCACTGCTCTAGTTTCTCTTTTATCTCTCGAGAAAAAATGAGTATTTATTTTCGATATAAATACACTGTTGATGGCTTCCGTTGTGCTATAATTCCAAATCATCTCAATATATTTTCATGTTTTTTTGTTGTCACAGACAATAATAGTGCATTATTCACTGAAAAAAATGATAGATTCTAGATCACGGTTATTTGTCACACGAAACAACCTCGAGCTGGAATCTACTACCTTTTCTTCCTCGTATAATGAAGAACTATTCCATAAATATTCAATTCCGGAAACAAAGGAACTTAGTGTGTTGAGCAATCATTTGTTGATTTCGAGCCATAATATGTCGATCGAGAGGAATACCATATCTTGTCAAAATTTTGTAGAAATCTTGGGAGACTGAATTCATCTGAAAGAGTTACTGTCATCATAATGTCTGAATGTTTCATGGCATACTGATTATTGTGCTCTGTATATCTGCTATCCGATTATTTTGCTTGGAGAAGAAAATCGATTGGTGATGCCACAGTGCTGTTATAGTGATTTGAGAAAGAATGGCTTATGTGTCACCATTTTATGAACGGATGTCCACTTGTGATATGTCATTGGATCGGAAAGTTTCCGCTTCATCGATTGCGTGACGATATATCTACTGGGTTCCATTCGAAATTCTCAAACCAGGTCTGATTGCGGTGGAATAAAGAGTAAAATGCAAAAATAAACAATATCTTCGATTCGAATGTTCAATGTTTCAACATGAATAACAACTGAATGACGCTAAGCTATCTTCTAGCTGTTATGCTATCCGAGTTATTTCTGATGAGCTTGGGTCATCCTCAGCGAAAATGGCATATTTTTTTCATTCGGATCGCATATCTTGTACGGTATTGCTTATTGGGGTTCTTGCACAGATCAATTATTGAACTCATTGTCCGTTCTACAGGAAAGAGCTGTTTGGTACCTATGTAAGGCTGCAAACCGGGCACACTGTAAACAACTTTTCATCATTCATAAAATGAAGACAGTGTTCAATATCTTCAATATGGAGTCTGCGAGCCTTATTCACAAAGAAGTACGGGTCGAGTATCTCAGCTCCAGAAATTGTTCATGACACCAGACAGAAAAATAATCTACAATTACCCATTCCTTTGTATACATTGACAAAAAATTCGCTTATATATGGAAGCAAAAGCATTTACAATCATCTATCACAAGAGATACGTGAAGTTTCGAATCTAAAAACCTTTCGGCATGGACTGAAGAAACAACTGGAGATGAAAGTGTACTATAATGTTCCAGAATATTACAATGATACCTTCTGATATGTTATATATTTTCATTAGGCATGTGGAAACTATTATAGTATTATATTCATGTTTTTGTTGGTGTAGTTTGTCAAATATTGTCTGTTTGTTCGTTTACATATATTATACAGGGTGTTTCATGAGAAGACCCACATAGCCAAATGGTTAATAGGAAAAATCAAGACGAGTCGATGTATATATATGAAAATATTTTTTGACCCTCCATAACGAAGTTACAGGATATTATGTGAAATTGTTATATAACTTTGATGGTCGATATTACAGAAATTATTCGTCGTAATCTGCTGAAATTTAGCAGCGTCGTATCTCTATTGAAACTATTCAAGAAAACATATTATGGAGAAAAATATCCAGGTCCGTACTTGAGAAAATTTTATGTTTCATTGTTATGTCAAAAAAGTTCACTTTGTGACCACTTTTCTCAAAAAATTCCATCAGATTCAGAAAGATCAGACAAAACGCTATAAGAACTGCTCTTCGATTCACTCGGCCCACTTTGACCGGTACAATAAAAAAATATGAAACAAAAACGTTCGAATGAATTTTCAATTTCGACCTGGCTAATAACTCAACTTTCAACTGGATTCGTGTAAATTGAATTTTTTGTACATCTTTATTAGATAGAAATTGACAGAAGAGATTAGTTCTGATTTTTTTATGATTTGACATGTTAGTTATTGACCGAAATTCTAGCTAGATATGATTACTTGTGGTTCTATTTTAAAAATTTATTATAAAGTGGCCCTGTTTTTATTTTATGTAACGTGGCGTTTGTTGATAGGTAAACACTGGTAATCGAACTATTTTTACACTCTAGAGCCACTTCATATTCCAAATGCTGAACAAGATGAAAATCTAGATGCCATGCTATGTTTAATGCCATAGAATATTTCCAGATACAAGAATACGTTGCAGTAAAACCTTCACGAGGATGAACATTAGGAATTTCGAATGAATAGCAAATGCATCCCAATATCACTTGCAGAAGTGTTTCGATAACAAAAAATGGATCCAAGTTTATGCGTGATGGCATAACTAATTTGATAAATCACCATAATATGGGCACATGAATCCTGATGTCGTATAATTTCATCAGTTGGTATACCTATCTAGTACTAGCCTTGTACCTACCTATCAGTTCGAATTATCAACAAACGTCACGTCTCGTCACACAAATGGAAAACAGAACCTACTAGATATATCACTTCAAGCCACACCCATAAAAACAAAGTCAGGAATAATAATATCTGTCTGGAATTTCGATGAAAAATATTGTGTTTTTTTTTCTTCTCGTCTATCTTTCTGTCAATTACTATTCAACAAAAATGTTGAAAAAATCAATCCACATGATACCAGTTGAAAGTTGACAGTTATCAGCCAGGTCGAAATCTAAAATTCATTCGAACGATTTTGTTCCATATTTTTTCATTGAACTGGTCGAAGTGTGCCGTGTGAATTGAAGAGCAGTTCTTATAGCATTTTGTCCGATCTTTCTGAATATGATGGAATTTTTCGAGAAAAGTGACTTTTTTGACATAACTACAACATAACAATTTTCCCAAGTGAGGACCTGGATATTTTTTTTTTATAATATCTCAACTTGAATAGTTTCAGTAGTTTCCATATATATATACATCAACTCGTCTTGATATCCTCTATTTACCATTTGGCTATGTGAGTCTTTTCATGGAACACTCTGTATGTATATAATGACGAGATGATATATCACAATATAATATATTACGTTTATTCTTCACATTATTGTTATTATCATCAATTTTATTATTATAAGTATCACCATTCTATGTGACGAATTATGAATATCATTATGAATAATTATTGTTAAATTGTAACCTGCTTTGTCAATGAGTTGAAACTTTGGACAATAAAGCTCATTTGATCATTCGATTGATTGATTCATTCTCATCCGATGATTTTTCGTCATGATGGAGTGAATTAGCGAGTACTTTTCGATCCAACGTATTTGATGAATAATTTTGCAACATCTGAATGTTAACAAACTACATTCTGACAAAATATTCAGAAAATGAAAATATCTTCTGATATATTGGAAATGAATCACGCGGCTTTGGACATTTTGTTGACAAATTCGCTATCAAAATATCCAAATCTGAGCGAAAATTGGATTTTTTGATATATCTACATTTCTCTCATCCCAATATTTTTCACAACACAAAATAATTCAATAATGAGAGACATGAGAAGGACATTTCCGTGCAGAAAGTTATGCTGTTATTGAACTTGGCAGCGTCGTGGTCTCGATGATTTTCAATATTATCCAGAAATCGTAACCTCGATCGACAGAGTAAGTAAAAAAACCTGAGCAGAATAATGAAATTGGTGACCGTTTGCAGTTGACACCCGATTGATGGCATGAGACTTCCTGGTGCCTCAACTTTGCCTGAAGCAAACGCTTAGGTTCAACTGAAATTTGACAAAAGGCAGAAGTCAAACATGCACATGACTAAGCTGAGCAATCAGATATCACTATGAAATTGAACGTATAACGTACACCTATGAGGACACTGCAGGTGCTACCCTGAAGCAAACGCTCAGATTCAGAGAACTTTGAATGTATGATATCTTACAGATGATAATTAACGCAAGACATTAGACAAAATAATGACATATGACCTATTTTGTTGATTACACTCACTTTCAACGTCTAGTAATCAGATACCCTACTGTTCGCACTAGAATGTGCTCATGTCACTAACTTGCTATCACAGACAAGTGCAAATCCCGGTTAATTATTGTACGACGATTCCTCAAAATTCGAACAAGCACATCAACCCATGTGCATTTCATATTTTGTGATAGTGTTCGTGTTTATCGTATTGAGATCGTAAGCCAACATCAGAAGTGTGAATGGAATTATCCAATGCATTGGTGAAGTGACAAAAGGTGATCTAATTTGGCGATTTCACTGCAAAACAGATAACCATTCATTTTCATTCATTTTGAGTATTGCATCAACGGGGTTATGATATTTTCATTGAACTGCAAGCACAAGCCTTGTTTGAAATGAGCAGTATCGATTAACCAATAGTACGATAAGCCAGTAACAAAGAGTTTCGTGTTAGAACCTATGTTCCAGTATTTTCCCACTGTTTTTCCTGAAGAGCGCCGATGATTTCATAACGTTGAAAATCAGGTACCTATCGATAAAAGGATATAATGGACGTACCGTGATAGTCCACTTCAATATTCATCCTTTCTATTGCAATTAGTTCAGAGTGACAGTCCGTACGCATCTGCAGAAAAATGACATTCAAATATATCTTCGGCAGAAAACGCTGTTTAAAGTATTCTGTATCCTTCCACTTCTTCTCGTGATTGTGATCGAGTCATTAACGCGAAGATGCTTCTAGGAGATGATTTTTTGCTATTCACATTCATTTTATTGTCAGCAAATCCAAGATATATACTCATCATAACAATAATAAGAATATCAAGCTCTAGAATTCATCTCCATATGATTACCCAAACTGTATCGATAGATCAGTGTCGCCAATCAATTTCTTCCCGAATACAAGCTGAGCTGAGGCTCATTCACATGGCATTCAACTAGATCCAGCAGTCTGATTTCATAGTGTGCTATGAGTGGATTTGACGGTGTAACCTTGAATTAACACGTGCTTTTTTCTTTCGTAAGAAACCTTGGTAATTCCTCACGTAATTATTTCTAGTCACTTTGTGATCCATGACATCCACTTGCTAGCCACAGTGAGGCTGTCATATATTGAATTACACTAACAATATATCTCTTCGATCAGCCTAGAATACAGTTGAATACTCCACCCATTCATTAAATCAACTCTACTATCAATTTATCCTTGAGTTCATTTCCAATTACGATTTAAACAAAACTGCTGGTCATCACATCAGCATAGATTGTGGAGGAACATTGACTTTCACACCTTGTTGATGTATATCTAACGAACATTAGAATAATATGTTTGGTTTTCAAGAGGCATTGTTGAAAATCCCCGTTTCGTTTCCTCCTAACTCTTCTCAGTTAACTCTGAGTGGTGCCGATAGTTTGATTTCCATATAATATATTGTGGAAAAAAGCTATCGTGTATCGATACATCAATTCTAATTTTTTTGAGTTGAGCCATATAAAATTGGCGCCTCAACGTCTAGGGCCTGTTTTCTGATTTGCAAATATAAGCTATGCCTGGGTTTTTCATAAATTTTTATTCTTCAATGCCGCGGTTACAGCACATCTTTTCACTGTACTTTTTTAAATTTGACAACAAAAATCACAATTTTCTTGTTCACTGCATGATACTGTCTGGAAATATTCAATGACATTTCGCAAAAAGATTTTTGGATAAAAAAAGCAGCACTCTCTCGAAACTATATTAGCATTTATAATCCAATCACATATGGGAGTTTTTCATTTTGAGTACTCGAATTTTCTTCGAAGTCTTAGGGACTTATTGAGACTCGATTGTAGATTACACAAGGTGATGCTGAGTAATACTCCAAAGTGAGCTACATTGAGTGATTTTCAATGTGTTGCTAGTTCACCTTCTGAATAGAGTTTTGCTGAATCCTCTCACAATATTCAGTACTTCTTCTTATGGATAACATACAAGCTAATTTCTAGTGTTGATGATCCAACAGCACTTCTTTGCATATTCCTATATAAATCATCATCATCTGAAGAATAGACAGTGGCGGAATTACAAATTACTCACATGACGTGTTGCAGTGGACCAAGCAAACACTGACTGAAAGAAAACATTTTTGAAAAGAGAGTTGAGACAAGATTCACCTAGACCTGTTATTGACTATGAAACACCGAATTCCATACCAGAATATTATATTTTATTGCAGAGTTAGTTGATGATTTTGATTATATCATTGAGGGAATTTTGAGGGTACTTATGAGCCGAATTATTCATGTATATGGTCAATCGTCCAAAATACATAGAATGCAAATAATGCAGAAACTGTGGAGTTCTCTGATGATGATATCATCTCAGTTAGTACTCTCGAGGAAGATTCGACTGAGATTTGAGATAAATATCTGGAAGGACATAAAGCAGAACATTCCAATCTGGATTAAACACAATTTGTAAATGCTGTTGCTTGTAGAAGAGTACCAGTGTGAAGATGGAGTATCAAATTTGATGGGACTCTTCAGTATGGTTCACTCAACAGCGTTCTGATTAGCTACTCACTGCAAGAAATTGCACAGAAGAGGATTAATTTTCCACGGGTCAGGTTCTTCAGCAATCTGTTGCTGAATTTCATCACTTGCAATACTTATCAGACGAACTCGACAGGTTCAGTCAATTCATCCCTTCGTCATCGACCTTGAAAATTGTCGAACAACACTGTATCAAAACTTGTTCGTCTTCGAAACTGCGAATCTTTGGATTTCTTCGCGAATAGAAGTATTCCCAAGATCTCATAAACTACAAAAGTTCATGAAGAATTCCAACAACTACTTCGTCTCCCAGTCTTTCCTAAGAATACGCGATCTTCCACGAACATCATAGGAATTTCTTGTCATGCGCTTCAAGAGATAATGATAGAGAAATCAGACAATTTTGCGCGAAAAAGGTTCATATTTTACTTGGGAATCAGAGGTAGATGCTATGAAGAGAAAAGTTTTGCCATAGGATAACAAAGATCAACTTCGGCGAAAAATACGTCATAAAAGTCAAGGTCATAGAAAAATAAATATCGTTCCCTTATCTCCATTGAAGAATTAATCTTGTTGTCTGATCGATGTATAACCTCAAGAAAAAAACTGAAGATAATCAGAAATATCAGAAATTTGTAGAGCAGAAAAAGACGTCGACTCCCTTTAATTACAATATTGACCTCCACGTAGGAGAATATTCTCACCCTTGAACCCAGTTTAGCGTATCATTCGAGAAATTATTGTCTTCAATGTTAGTGCCATTCTAGTAACAATGATACTGATTTCAGTACCACCTCAAATATCATTGTTGAGGTTAGGAATGATAGATATTTCAGAGACCTTGGTGATAGTGGAAATTATGGTCAGAGGAATTCCAATGATAATAATTCTAAAAAAAAAATCTCTAGTAATGATACCAATAGACAGATTGCTGTTTTCCAGGCGAATGATGTTCAATCAGTTGACTTTTATGCCAGAGATGTTACTGTGGTATAACTGATGTCAACCGCCCGAACTGTCCTTTATGTTCAAGAATCGATCATGCGGGGGGCACAAGATATGTCGATGCTCTTCCAATGATCCTCCACTGAACTTCTATCGTTGCTGTACATATTCTTGGCAAACGTATCATTCGTTGAGTAGATAGTGGTGCAAGTCATAGTGTAATAGAAGGCGTTGGAATTAACTTGTTATAGATTTTCATTCTGTAAATATTGAATTGTCGTGATTCAAGTATTGACACAACTGATGAAGCTGCCTGAACAAAAACAGGTTATGTCAACTTGCCCATTGATATTGATGATACTGTGAAACTCTTTCAAATCTTGGTTGTACCTGCTGTTTCACATAGCTCAGGTTCAGACTTCTGTAGAAACTTCAAAGTCACTCTTGATTTTGATAGTAATTCTTGTTTATTATATTGGTCAGAATCAACTCAGAGTAGACAATACGTCAGTCGAGCAAACATGCACCTCTGTCTGGAAATTCCAGTTTTGGAGTGATTTTTCTTGCTTCTCTACTGAAATGGTGTTGCTTCCATGTTGAAAACGCCACTGAGAAAATATAATGCCGACTTGATATTTGTTTGGCTAGACTACGCATAGTCGGCGGTCTTACGACCGCTGGCTGAAGACTGCCCTGTACTGATGAGAGTCAAAAAGCTCGAAACCGGTCTCTTGGTGTCAAGCGTGGCCTCACTGAATCGAAATCAATAGGCATTTAGGAAAGAATCCTCTGTTCCAGTGTTCGTGCATACGAGTCGATGCATAGATTTCGGGAGGATGTAATCCAATGTTCTGCGTGGAATCAGCTGAGAAAGTAGTTTTTCCCCTTCCGAGATCTACTATCGTTGTTCATTTCATGATCATTGTGTAGAAATAACTTTGAGATTTCTGTATTCATGTAATAAGAATATTGGTGAGATAAATGTGATAAATCGTATTCAATCTGAGTCAGAATCACGGCGTTATCAGTAATAACAGGTAAAGAGAGTTATTAATGTTTTTCAAATTTCTTCTATCACCAAGTTGGGAAGATCAAACAAAATTGATCAATAAATCTATACTGCCAATGCAGAACCAATCAATCAAAGCATGATGTTTCATGATTTGAATTGATTAGAGAACTGTATGGTTTGAAAACTCATCGAAATCACGAAGCGGTATAAAGGCCACTTACCCGCGATGTCTTCTTACCACGCCAACTTCGTATAATCTGCAGTCTTGGAGATGGTACCGTCGACGACCCACATCTGATACCCAGAACAGTACACTAACAATGATTGAACTATATTATTTTCAGCCTAATCGTTCATTAAAGAAGGGGATAACTTTTCGAATGGATGGCTCAGACACCATACAGATAGGTTAGGTTAGGTTAGGTTCCATGTGAGTGGGGCGAACACCTCCCCTCCACTGCGACCCCAGATGGGTCTATTGTGGCTCACCCCTAGAGGTTACAGTTCACCGTACAATCCACATCTCTTTACAAAGTTCATGGTTGAATTGGGTGAGATTTGTCTGAAATCGATAGGTTCTAGGTTGGTAAAGCCAAATGTGTCGAACCTTAGTCTTTCTAAGCTAGAGCATGAGCATAATATGTGTTCAGCCGTTTCGTCTTCCACACAACAGAACCGACAGTCCGTTTGTTGGTTCAGACCCATCCTTCCCAGGTGGTATCTTAGACGACAGTGTCCCGTAAGCAGTCCAGTCAGAATTCGCAGGTTACCCCTGCTCCATTCTAGGATCTGCCTGGTTATTTTTTCCGATGGTTTAGGCAGGAACGCCTTCGAATGGGTTAATCCTGGTAATTCGGACCAGTACGTGAGTGTTTTTCCCTCCGCCCAGCCCGAGATAGTTGTTTTCGCCGCACTTGCGGTGACCCCAAAATATGGTTCTGGTCCTATGAACACAGATTCGGTTCCCTGTTTGGCGAGGATGTCGGCTTTCTCGTTACCCTCCACCCCCTGGTGTCCAGGCACCCACAGCAAAGTGACTCTGTTGTTAGCACCCAGGCTTTCTAGGGATTCAATGCAGCTCCATACAAGCTTGGAATTTATCTTGCTGGAGCTCAGTGCTTTAAGAGCAGCCTGACTGTCTGATACAATACTGATATTTTTGTTTACTAGAGGTTTATTCGACAACTCTCTAGCACACAATTCAATTGCGAATACCTCCGCCTGAAAGATTGTAGCATATTTGCCGAGATTGACGGAAATTTCCGTCTTCGGTTTTCTGCTGAACACACCGGCTCCCACTCCACGAGGGGTTTTCGAACCATCTGTGTACATTACGTGTTCGGTCTCTGGGAATCGGACTGATCCGCTTGCCCATTCGTCTCTCTTCGGGAAGAGGACTTTGAAAGACTTTTTCACGTGTGTCTGAGTGGCCAACATGTCGGAAACCATTCCTAGAGTTTGGTGATTTTTTGTTTCACACAGTATCCCGGAGTGGTCCAGCAGTCGCCCCCCTCTGATTTGATTTTCCAATGACAGGAATCTGTAGGAAACCATCCTGGCTTCCCTCTCCAAGACAATGTGGAGGGGAGTGAGGTTCAGGAGGTTTTCCATCGCTGCCGTTGGAGTAGAGGACATCGCCCCTGTAATGGCCAGGCACGCCAGCCGCTGGAGACCAGCAAGCTTTGCCCTGGCTGTTCCCTGCAGACCTTTGGTCCACCAGACTACCGAGCCATACGTGACCATTGGTTTTACCATTGTTTGGTAAATCCAGTAAATCTGTTTGGGGTTCATTCCCCATGATTTGCCGCATACCCTTCTGAGGTTCCAGAGGGAAAATCTGGCTTTGTTAATAGTTTTTGCCATATGGGCGTTCCAGGTGAGTCTTTTATCTAGGGTGACCCCTAGATATTTCACCTCCGTCGCAAACGGAATGCTCTCTCCATATAGGACAGGCTGACGAAGCTTATCTAGCTTTTGCCTTTTGGTAAAAGGGATAATTACAGTTTTCCGGGGGTTCACAGACATCTGCTCCCTCTCGCACCACCTGTACACAGTATTGAGGGCTTCTTGTAGGCCGTTTGAGATCGTCGCTTCAAATTTCCCTCTTACTATTAGGACGAGATCATCTGCATAGCATTGGAAATCCACCCCCTGCATGGAGAGATCGCTCAGCAGAGAGTCAACCAAAAATGACCACATAAGGGGGGAAAGTACCCCGCCCTGTGGACAACCTTTTGCCGCCCTAAACCTGATCGACCCTCCATGCAGTGATGATATGACGTACCGATTTCCAATCATGGTTTTGATCCAGTTGCATATTTGCCTGCTGATTCCTCTACCTTGCATTGCCATGTAGAGTGATTGTGGTAGGGCGTTATTGAACGCTCCTTCTATGTCTAGGAAGGCTGCCAGCGCAATTTCCTTATGATCTAAGGAATGGCTGATCTTTCCTACAAGATTGTTCAGTGCTAAATCCGTTGATTTGCCTGTTTGGTAGGCATATTGATGGGGATTTAGGGGATGCTCCCTTAGATTCCCCTCTCTAATATGCCTGTCTAGAATTCTTTCTAGAGTTTTTAATAGGAACGAGGTAAGGCTGATCGGTCGGAAGGATTTGGGTAGGGAATGATTCGCCGTACCCGATTTGTGTATATACACAACCCTCGCTGTTGACCAGCCTAACGGAATGTAGCTCCACGCCAAACTCGCTCTATATAATTTAACCAGGAGAGGTAGTAAAACTTCTCTGCCCTTTTGTAAGAGGGCAGGAAAAACTCCGTCCTCTCCCGGAGACTTGAATGGGGAGAAACAATTCACCGCCCATTCCACTGACTCTGGGGTGACCACCATTGAGGCATTCTTCCAGTCCTCCTTTTTTGGTCGTATTATCGATCCCATTGGAAGTGGAACCTGCTGACGGTCCTCCAGGAGCAGGCTGCCGGGAAAGTGAGTCTGTAGAAGAACCTCTAACGTTTGCCTACCAGAGTCCGTAAAAGAGCCATCCGGTCGTTTTATCGAGCCGATCTCTTGGGTCGGATCTCTGGCGAGAGCCTTGTGAATTCTCATGCTGGCAGGTACATCTGATATACTCTGACAGAATCTCCTCCAAGAGTCTCTTTTGGCTTTCCTTATTTCTTTGTTATAAGCCGTTAGAGATGTGCGGTAAGTGTCCCAGCACCCTGCATCTTTAGCTCGATTGAAGAGACGTCGAACTTCTTGCCTTTTTTTGTCCAGGCTCTTGCTCCACCAGGGTGTACCTCTGTGGTCTTTCTTCTCCTTTAGTGGGCAGTTGTCCTGATAGGCCGTTAGAATTGCGGTTGCTATACGCTCATTCGCCACTTCGATTTCGGCACTATTTTTGATAGTACTGATTCTGGGATCAAGGTGCTTCTGGAGAGATTCACAGTACCCATTCCAGTCTGTGCACTTAGGATCACGAAATTGTACTATTGGTCGGTGTCCTGTTCTCACATCAAATCGTATATGTCTATGATCTGAACATGAGGGCTCCGTAGATACTTGCCAATTAACGATCTTCGTACTCATAAATTGTGTACTGATTGTTAAGTCTAAAACCTCTCCGCGAATTCTGTTCACGAAAGTTGGCTCCGAGCCTACGTTATTTACGACTAGCCCTTCACCTATTATATAGTTATATAGGTACTCACCTCTTTCATTGATGTTGCTACTTCCCCAGTCCAAATGGTGGGCATTTGCATCACATCCAATGATCAGTTGCCTGTTTTTCCTCTTGCAGAAGGCGATTAGCTCTCGCACTGCTGCTGGAGGAGGATGTTCCCTCAGGTCGCCCGGGAAGTATGCAGAGCAGACTACTACGTCTATGCTGCTGTCCCCCACCGGGGCCGAGAGCTGAGCTGCAACCACATCGGGGGTGCAGAAACCTGTTAACATAAAGTAGTTGATGTTATTCCGGATAAGTATACAAGCCCTAGGTTTGCCACCTGTAGTGCATGCAATCAACTTACCAGAGCAGTTTCCCAGGCCGCTAATCCGGCCTGTGTTGGAAATCCAGGGTTCCTGGATCAATGCCACATCAAGTTTTTGACAGGCGAACCTCCTGCCAAGGACGAAAGAGGCCGCTTTGGCATGTTGGATATTCGCCTGAAGGAACGAGATGTGGGTAGCCATCTTCCCTACGAGGAGGGAGGGCAAGGAGGATTACTTTCCCCTCTTGCCTCAGGTTCCGGTCCACCTCGTTTTTTCGGCGCCTTACCTCGAAGGGGTTTTTTCCCCTTGCCTGTAAAGGCCGTTTTGGTTTTTTTCGGCAGCTTTGGCCGAAGTCCCCGAGCCCGCAGTCCCCTCCAAGTTGGATTTGTCCCCCTTTTTGGGTCTCGCGATTCTGCTCGAGGACTCCGGCCCCGCTGTCGATGCCGGATCTTTCTTCGAGTTCTTGAACCGGAATTGCACCTGTCCAAAACCGAAGTGTGGGCGGAAGTGTAGCCGCTCCAATTCCTTAATGGATCCATCGTCCATTGAGAATGTCCACGTCTGTCCCATACCTGCGCTTTCCCTGTGTAGTATAGTCCACTCCTGGGTACGCAGACCATACAGATAGAGAAATTGGTATGACTTTGAAACCTTTGCACCCCTAATACGACTCATTGTCACAGGAGAGGGGCCCCATAAAATTAATTCCAAGTCTGGAAAAGGGTTTTACCTGAAATAATCGGACATATGGAAGATTTTCCATTGGAGGTTGACGAGAAATGGGATTGACATGAAAACATCGTATGCATTGAGGAATAGTTTTACGAATCATTCGTTTTGGGAATGATATCCAGTATCTTTGGACTAACAGGATTTGCAGGGTTTGCAAACCTAGTTGGAGATATGTATCATGGGTATAGTCTATGACCAAATGAGTGAATCAATGATTGCTTGAAAGAAGAACAGGATGTTTTTGTTGAAAAATCATTCGAGGAGCGTGAACTAGACGACTGCCCACTCTAAATACACCCTGGTCATCAAGGAAGGGGATTAATTTACGAAAATATCTAGGTAGAGGTTGTTTTCGATTCAATGAATCGATTTTCTTGTAAGAAGCAATATTTTGGGTATATTGAATGATAATATGACATGTTCGTTCTAATCCTACAGAATGTCTGAGCCACTCGGTTGAGACAATTATGTGAGAAGCGAAGAGTGTAGACAATAATTCTTTGGATTTTCCTGAACGATAGATGATTGTCCAAGATATTTTGAAGTGCGTGACATTCTATAGAAACATTCAGTACCACTTCACGTTGTTCTCCATCAGTGGTTGAATAATAATAATAAGACTTATCAAAATCATGGGGAGGTCAATAGGATGTGGAGAGTTTGAACCAGAAAGGTTCCGCCCACCATATGGACTTCGGAAGAAGTGCCGAGGGAGTTAAATCTCTGGATGCGAGATCGGCAGGATTATCTCCTGTGAAAACATGATGCCATATCAAAGAAGGAACCTTCCTTTGAATATCAGTGACCTAGTTGGCGACAAAACAAGTTATATAATCAGGACTACTCCTGAGCCATGCGAGTACTGTTGTGGAGTCTGAGTAGGTGAGAATTTCTTCCAGTTGTAATTTTCTGACATACGTGGACAGAACAAGAGTGAGTAAATTAGCGAGAAGCTGAGCGGCACAGAGTTCAGAACGTGGAATAGATATTCTTTTTAAGATACTCCAGACTTGGCACGAAGAAAGTGAGTAAAAATATCTTCATTTTCAAATATATCCCTGAGATATATGACAGCAGTATAGCCAACCTCACTGGCGTCAAAAAATCCATGGAGTTGAGCAGACAGTACCGACTGCGAGAAAAAAGGATGGGGAAGACGAACTGAAGATGAAGTAATCATGTCAGATTTGAGTTAAGACCATGGTTGAACAATATATGGTGTCCCAGTCAAGACCTAGAGTCGATAAAAATTGGAGGAGATGTTTAATAAGCAGAACCACCGGAGTGAAGAACCCCGAAGGGTCAAATATGCGAGCTAACTTAGACAAAGAATTACATTCTGTACACATTTTATGTAAAGGGATAACTTGATGAGAAAATGAGTCAGTGGAAGGGTTTCACTTGAGACCTTATATATTAATTACGGGATTATGTTCGAGATCCTGAAATTAAGAATCGATTTGGAGGGGAGATTCAGGCGAATGAGAGGGAAATTTGGAATTGTTACTAGCCCATTTGTGCTATTCGAAACCTGCTCTGCTCATTACTTTGATTAAATCAAGTAGCAATTGGAGTGCTTCTGACAATAAAATACTATCCGTCACTATATCGTCAACAAACGTATCGTTTGACAGAACCTTCTCAAGCGATTATTTCGCCTGTTCCTTGGCTAGTTGAAGAATTGTACAAATAGCTTAAAATGGCGAAATCGGTACCTTGAATGTGACAGTGCGTAAACGATATTCTTGAACGGAATCAAAGGGGCAAAAGCTCCACGAAATCCTGATGAGGTCGAGAAACAGGAATTTGACGATACATTCGTTTGATATCGGCTGTGAAACGAATTGAGTGTGATCGAAATTCCAAAATAAGTGTGAATTTTTCTTGTTAAAGCTTTTCTCCGCATAAAAGAGTGTCATCTAGAGACAAATCATTCTTACATTCCTGAGATGCGTTGAAAATATTCGTTATTTGGTAGTTGAATTCTCTGGCTTCTTGACACAATGGTGAGAGATATAATATCAGAAGATATTGGGGGTAGGATCCTGTATCATTTCCATCCGATCAGAATCGAGATAGTCTTGCAAAAAATCGCGATATTGTTGATATAAGAGCGGATTTTTTGATAATTGGTGTTCTAGCGATATGAGACGTTTGGAGGCAATATCTCGAAAATCCTCGGAAATAACTCCGCGAGTATAAAAAGAAAAAGCCACTATGAACCGACCGTCATGATTTCGAAAAGGAGTATCCTGATGAATCTTTCTGGCTGAAACATCCTTCGGGGATGTAACAACTCTAGACGGGACTTGTTCGAGTTTCCAAAATCTTTGTTCGAAATCTTCTAGATGATCTCTTCAAAAAATCATGGAGGAGATTATGGTGGGAATTCAAATATCTACTTTTTCCATGATAATGAATCCGAAAATCGTATCAAGGGCAACAGGATCGCTCAAGCAATAATTATGAGAGTTACCACCTTTTATGACATATGCAAACACATCTGCTCCGAGCAACATGTCTACTGGTCGAGAGAGAATGAAGTTGGGGTCAGCAAGTTTGGGGTTAAAAAATTTTTGAAACTGTTTACATATATATGATGGTACAGGGCATATTTGTACAAATCTGTGGCAACACTACCAGATCAATTTTCAGAATAGGCTCTTCTTTGCCGCGGGGCTTCAGTATAGTAGAAACACCCTGACTGGCAAGTGAACTTCTCAATACTATTCCTTTGAAATCCATAGATAGAGGAGTGCGTGATTATGCCAATTCATCACAACATCCACTGGTGATAAATGACGACTGACTGGCACTGTCTAATAGTGCACGTACACAGCGAAAAGTTCCTACCGCTTCTGCAACTCCAATCATAGCAGTCGAAAGAAGAACAGTACTTCGTATGAGGGTTGATGGGTTCTCTTTCATCGATTCATCATCATGAGTATTCAGGCCATCATTCTGGTAACCGGAAGAAGGCGGGATAGAATTAGTATTATCAAATCGGAGGATTATCAGCACAGGAGGAGGGTTGGTTCGATGTTTGTTCCGATAAATCAAAATGGAGAAGAGTATGATGGGTCTTTGAACAGTATCGACATACAGTTTGAGAAGAGCAATCTGAAGCAGGGTGTCAAGTGCCCAAACAGTTAGTACACCATTTGTTACTCTTCATCAGAGCATATCTATTTTTTGGAGAATGAGAAATCATTTTTGGGCAATTATTAATATTATGTTCTTTGTTACATAACGGGCATACTGTCGGAGTCACCATATTATTTGAAGAGTTGCTGACAAAACTTGAACTTGTTTTTGCTCGTATGAGGAGTGGGGGTTTATTCATTGGAAGAGAAATTTCGAGTCTTGAATGACAATGCAATAGTATTGAACGCACTACATTGTTTTTTCAAAAATGCCTTCAATGTTCCATAGTAATTATTGATATCGAGTCAAAATGCACAATGAAGTTCGAATTTTGTCTCAGTATCAAAATCGATACCATCAATTGAGATATCAAACGTGATAAAGTCCTACTATTTTACTGGGAACTGTGGGTTATCCAAAACTATAAGATTTCTAGTAAATATGTCTAGAAAATGGCGCAACGCAGACAGATTATCTGCAACATGAATTTTTCAAGTCTGTTCAAGTGCATGCCAACGGGAAGTGGCAATTGGTCGTTTATTTTCGAATCTCTTTCTGAGGGCTTTATATGCCACGATATAATTTTAAGAGGTCAATGGTGTACATTTGACAATCGGAAGAGCATTGCCTCATGAGGATGCAATCAAATAGTTTTACTCATCATTATTGGACAGATGAGCATTGTTATGTATTATAACAATTCTTTTTGATGTTTCGAAAAAAAAGGAGATTTTCATCTCTTATAGGCACGGCAGCTCGTTTGTTTCAGAGCAGGTCGTGAGTTAGTTTCTCCCTTTGGTTACTAGTGGAATTATCCTTTTGTCAAGCGCCACCCATTTTTCTCAAAGAATTACTGAGAAAAAAAAAAGTAACTGTTAACAGATTCATTCACCTTGAAATGTCAACAATAGGTATTTAGAATGGAGGTTAATGATATAATATGATTATAACTCAGTACAAGGGTTGATTTCCCTTTATATAGGCCTATACTTTGGATTCACAGAGTCTCTAACAGACTCAATAATTCTAATAAATGCTGCAAGGGACTTGCACTGTTGGCAACGAGGATTCTGCTAGAAATTCCGGGCTGTCGGATCCTATAGATGCCCAAGGACATACACAAAAAATCACCAGGATCCTGCTTCCACCTCCAAGTGTATTGGTAACTCAGGTTTCAAAGCATGAAGATCCCTCAGGTGCCTCAACCATCGAAAATAGTGTCCACGTGATGCCCGAACAGTGGAGTCCAGAAAACGGTTCAAGATTCCTCAATGCCCCCAGTTGATGAATTATTCGATTTTTAGTAATCTATACAGTTAACAGTGTTGAGTGATGGAATAAAAGTCCAGAAACATGCCATGTGGTTGAAAGAAAATGGAGTTCATATCATATCAGATCATTTACTTCCCTGTACCCCGTGCTCCCCTGTATAATGCCGTGATATCTGAGATGTACATACCTTATCAAATATCATTCACACAAAAAAAAAATTGATAATCCTTACTTTCCTATCACAAAGGCCTAACACAAAAATTGGTGTCCACTACCTTACCTGATCGCACGAGAGCCAAGATCAGAAAGGGCCTCATTCTGGCTTCAACACATGAAACCTATTCGCAAGAGAAGAAATCACCAAGGAGGATGATGAAACGGAAATTGCTCAAACAACAAGTTTTCGTCAATCAGAGCACCTGCGATCCATCTCAAAAAAATATTGCAAACCAAATTTCGTTTCTGCGCAGCGTCAAGCTGGCAACTCAAATGATATGACTCAAGGATGCAACTTGAGAGAAATATCAAATATCGATCATAACATCGATAGTCGATACATGAGTCGATCCATTAGTCGATCCATTAGTCGATTTGCCAGGCGATACAAAATTATGACTATCCCTGTATCATTACACGCCACTGCCACTAAACGCGACAAACAGTCTTCTACTGGCAAGAGACTAAGATGTGAACGACAATATTCATGAGCATCTGACAAATCTGTGAGATTGGATAAGAAGTGGACAGAAATAACCTAACAGTCATCCAGTCATGGACGTTGAAAATGAAAACATTTATCAAGATGGAATCATGTGAAGTACCTCAAGAGCTAGAAAAAATACAATCGAATTACGCAGTGCATCTTCACAAAGCTTTCCCATTACCCATTTGCAGAATTCACAATATGGAACACGAAAACGCAAATTACAGTATCGAAAAATCAAACATATCGTTATCAGTTTGCCATTCTCCAATATCCCCAGCGAATGTTGGAAGCTCCATTCAAGGTAATCGAACATCACACGAGCCTGTATTTCCATTACTGGCAAGCTCTTTATCCTCTAATAACCGGGAATAGTTCTCTTGCACCTGATAATACGTGTCAAAAAATATTGCTATTATAGTATGATGTGGTTGAACATCTCCACCTCCTTGACCCAAGACGATATCGACGATATCAAGTTGAACAGCTTGGGAATTCACTAAAATAGTATCCAGATGTTGTAGCGACATTTGAAATTATAATGGATTACCGTATCGAGACTCTCAAGCAATGCGATTGATATCGTTTAATTCAATCATCTCCGACTCCCGTCGAGCTATCAATGCCTCCAGTTCTTCATTCATCTTTTCAAATGGTAACCAGATAGGTTGTTGTTATCACTAGGGTTGGAGAAGACAGTAACAAATGAGATTCCACCACTTGAAAAGTACGTGAGAAATTATAACAGAAATTGAAATTATTGTTTTTTAATTATCGAGAAACTCATATGAACTTATTTCAATACGAATTGAATCATTTTGAGCATAAAAAAATTATATCAAAACGGTGAAAATTCAGCTAACAGCTGTTGGGACGAAAAATAGAATAATTAATAAAGTAATATAGTGGGAGATGCGCAGACACCTATCCCTACATTACCTGCGTGAACAATTTGAACGATCAGTATCATCAATAGGTCAATTCAACTTCAAAGATGTCTGCCGAAAGACTTCACCGAAATAAATAAACTATACTCACTATGCAAATTAGCCATTTTCGGCAAACATGAAAGAACTACGAATTGACTATAATTGATGAATCCGGCTCCGAATGCATCAGAATATTACATGATTCTAGATATGAAAAAAATTGTGGGCTGTATGGTTTGAAATTTCATGGAAATCACACATTGGTCTATGAAGGCCACTTACCCGCGACGTCTTCTTGCCACGCCAACCTCGTATAACCTGCAGTCTTGGAGATATTACACCCACATCTGATATCAAGAACAGAACAATAACTATGATTGCACTTCGGATTGCACTATATTGTTTTTCGCCTAAATGTTCATTATAGGAAAGAATTCAACCTGATTGAAGAACACGTGTATAGCTCTCAGGGAGTCATTAGAGACAGAGAGAGTCATGGTTTTCGTGGTACCACGTCCTCATGATTCTTCCCATTGTAGATGGAAGAAGATCCATGTGATACCTCCATATATAGTGGCCAATAGATACTCTGTGATTGAAAATGCGTGAAAAATCATGATGAATATATGAGACTACAACTAAGTCTTTCGGCAATTGAGTAAGCTCAATGTCTTCGCATCAAATACTAGCTTGATGAAACACATAATTTGATCAGTTCGTACAAACAAGAGATCCTCAATGAAACATTGAATTGGATGTTGGAACAAGGAGAAATACGACCTTCAAGAAGTCTATCGTCTACTCCATTATTGATTTTCGAGAATTTGAATGGAGGATATTTCCATCTCAATTAAGAGGAAGCAACATCCTCAGTTCGTGATGGTGATAACAATTTTTTGAACAAAACCTTGAAACTCCAGAAACTCTATTGAACAGTAATGAATCGTTTGCAAACACATAATTATTCTGGAGAAATAATATACTATTCTCCTGAAATCTCGTAAATTTTGGAACACCTTGTATACTGAACAATTCCTCAGAATGTCGTATTTGAATCATTGAAATTACAATTGTTTCCTGAACCTGCCCCTCAACGGAGAGATTTCTTTGATGAGTAAAATGTACAACTAGTATTGATTACATTGTTGCATATGCATTTGAATAGCAGACGATTCTCAGAATGGCAGAAATCAAGACATTCCCGATGAATACATTCATCATGGAAATGAATAATCCCAAATGATTTTCATAACGAAATTATATCTTCGTGAAAAAGTTTATCAAATCGATGGTCCATCGAGTATCATAATCCAGAAACGGCTGAATATCCTCGAAAATGTTGATGCTCTGCTTCCACTTTTATCAGTTCGGATCGTGGCAGGTTTTTATATTTCGAATAAGGACTCAACATGTATTCCCTCTCGAATTTTGTTTCGACTCATCATCTCGAGACTGAAGTATGTTCAGAATATCGGCAGCAAGATATATTTGTGCCAAAGATCTGACCCAGATTGACGGGTGGCCCATTTTCTCATTACATTACGATTCATATCACGCGGTATACGACTGTCTTCCTGACACTCGATGCTTGGCTGAGTATTGGCGGCGATCAGGCCGTCCTTATACGTCAGATCCATTGGCAGGCTTTGCTTGATGAACCTTTTCTAATGATCTTCCGTACCATTATTTTGTTCTAGAGGTTGGTCAGAACAAAACCTGTCTCTCTCTAATGGTTTCATCGATTGTTTCGAGTATATTCCAGAATCTTCTGTCACGTTATTTGTTACCGCGACACATATCGACTGTTCGGTGATAGGCTAGATCATGTTGCAATCATTAGGATGTTGAAGAACAATCTGGGATGGGTGTTACAAATTTGTCGTTGTACTCCTGCCTTCCTAATGATGTTTCAAGAGCCCCTCTGGGAAGAATATCGAAACAATGCCCCCTCCTTGAAACTCATTCTTCCTGGAAGGCACTCCGCTCGTTATGGGAATAAAAACTACCTGTTTCATCTCTACAACTTGTACTACGGTAGAAGTAGCATGGCACCTGGCAGTCTTGAATCGGAATTCACATTCAATGGAATTATTGAGATTGTTGAAGACTCCTTGAACTCAAAGTATAGGCCTATTGAATTTATCCTTGTACCAAGTTAAAATCAAAGTATAACATTATTCACCTCTATTCAAAATACCTATTGTTGGCATATTGAAATTAATGAATATGTTAATAGTTACTTTGACTTATATTGGTATCTTTGATTTTTCCTCACTAATTCGCTACGTGAACTGAATGGCGCTTGACAAAAAAAGAACCCCAGTAGTGAACAAAAAGAGCTAACTCACGACCAGAGTAAATGAGCTATGCCGATACCAGCTTTCTTCGACCCCTTCTCTCATGTTAATCTCCATAAGAAAATTTGAGCTCAAAAATAGCGAAAATGGTCCACTCCAAGGTAATCCGGCTCCGACGCTATCAGCAGGCTGCTGATAGAAATACAAAAGCTGGATGGAATATACAGGGAAGGATCACTGAATGAAAATATACAGGGTGTCTCATGATTAGCATATCACATTTATAGTAGATTACAGCCAACGTTTGACAGATGGCAGATAACATATGATGAATGACATGTGACCTTCTGGTGCTCATTGAAACTGAACGCTCAAGTAACGTTTGACGTATAACGGATACCACGTGACGCGCTCGTCAAAAACAGGCACACAGGCCGTCAATATGGTTACCAGTTCAAAATGGCGCTGAAATGATGATACGTATGATGTTTGACAGATGACGTATACCACGTGCTTGTCGGCAGAGATACTCACAGTCGGGACAACCTACGAATTTTTATCAAAATGGCTATTGAAACAAAATGTCGATCGATTCAAAATAGCGCTCAACAAATATCACGCGAAACTTTTGGCATATGATTCATCGCTTCACTGGTGGAATTTCAAGTTCTTTTTTCCCAGATTTTACGGAAATTCCGCGATGCGCTGCGGAAAGCCCCACAAGAGACTATGCAGAGCAGATCAGATTCTCCCCTAGATTCACGGACATTTTAAGCAGATTTTGAGCTTGAAAATAGGAAAAATTCACGCTAACAAGGTCATTCGTTTTTATTTTCCTCGTGGTTTCATCATTTTCCAACCGAATTCGAATTTCTTGGCGTCGTTCCATAGCTAAAGGGCTATAGTGTACAGTGGAATATTTGAAAATTCCATAATGAACAAAAACAAAATAGAGGATTCTACCAAAGTATTGTCATTTACAAAAACCACTGGGGAAAAAGAAAATCAGATTTTTTCCAACCTGTATCGATGTCATCTTAGGCTATTCATTTCTGAAGAAAATGAGTACTCGAAAATCGAAATCGAACAAATAGTCCAGTAGATACTTCATTTCTTCGCAATTTGTTATGGAGTGAATGTGCTCATCTCGTATAAACGATTATTATTAGTTTGCTTCAGGCTTCATGAAAATTCAATTGAATTTGGATTTCTTATAAAGCTATTGCAAAGATAAAGAACTGTAGTATACAATGGAATATTTGAAAATCCAATAATTGAAAGAAACAAAATGGTGGAGTATCCAGAATTTTTGTGATTGCCGAAAATCTCTGGCGAATAAAAAAATGTTTATTTTTCCAATCAGGACCGATACAATTCTAGATCATCGATTTCTGAAGATGATGAGCACTGGAACATCTGAATCGAACAATTAGTACAGGAGAAACACGTTCTTCTTGGCGAAGTGTTATGGAGTGAATGTGCCAATCCTGTGATAAGAATTACAGAAACACGTTCTTCTTGGCGAAGTGTTATGGAGTGAATGTGCCAATCCTGTGATAAGAATTACTTTTAGTTTGCTTCTGGTTTCATCAGAATTCAATCGAAATTTGATTTCTTAATGCCATTCCAAAGCTGAATAGCTGTAGTACACAGTGAAACATCTGAAAATCTCATAATTGAAAAAACACGAAATGGTGGAGTAACCCTAACTTTCGTGATTTACGAAAACCGGTAGCAAATAGAAAAATGTTGACATCGAGATGTAAGTCCATGAAGAGTGCGTGAAACCCTGTAAATATATTGAACTTTATACTAGTTGTAGTCGAAACATAACGAATTTTGAAATGACCTGAATGTGTCTTTTGCTTCATCTACGAAACTGAGCCAGCTTTGTATCGATCGGGCTATTTCTAACTCAAGCATCGCATTTTCCACGAAATAATCAAGTATTCGCTTCAAATCTTCCAAGTTCTCGGAGTTTCTTTCATTTGTGAATACCCGATCCTGTGAGGTACCTAAGACATTAAAATCTACAGAGTTCAAGTCCGGATTACTTGGAGGCCATATTTTTGGTTCGATTAGATGAGGAACTCTGTTATTGAGATAATCAATAGTTGCGCGTGCGGTATGCACAGGAATACCATCCTATTAATTTGAATAATGAACTATGTTATTTTGTTGTTGCTGTTAGTATGTTGTAATCAGATGGAAATATATTTTTAGAATTTCTTTTTTCGGCACATTCACTCCATAACATTGCAAAAAAGTGAGTTCAAGTTCTGGACTATTTGTTGAATCCAGATGTTCAAGTTCTCATTCTCTTTAGAAATTAATGATATGAAATTACTTTGGTTCTGAATTGAAAAATAAACATTTTTCTATTCGCTTGCGGTTTTTGAAAATCACTCAAGTTAGGGACACTCCATTTTTCCGCAATAATGGAATTCTCAGATGTTCTACTGTGAACTAATTAATCCAAATTCGATCGAATTCTGATAAAGCCAGGAGCAAACTGAGAGTGATTCTTATCATGGGATTGGCACATTCACTCCATAACACTTTGCCAAAAAAAACGTGTTTCTCCTGGACTAATTGTTCGATTCAGATGTTCGAGTGCTCATTCTTTTAAGAAATCAATGATCTAAAATTGTAGAGAGATTTTTGAAAATCACGAAAATTCTGGATTCTCCACCATTTTGTTTCTTTCAATTGTTGGATTTTCAGATGTTCCATCGTGTACTACAGTTCTTTATCTTTGAAATAACTCTAAGAAATTCAAATCCAATTGAATTTTCATGTAGCCTGAAGCAAAATAATAATAATCGTTCAGCACATTCGCTCCATAACAAAATGCAATGAAATTAGTGTATCTACTGGACTATCTGTTCGATTTCGATGTTCGAGTACTCATTCTCTCCAGAAATAAATAGCCTAAGATGACATCAATACAGGTTGGAAACAATCTGATTTTGTTCTTCTCTAGGTTTTTGTAAATGACAATACTTTGGTAGAATCCGCCATTTTGTTTTTGTTCATTATGAAATTTTCAAATATTCCACTGAATACTATAGTCCTTTAGCTATGAAACGACGCCAAGAAATTCGAATTCGGTTGAGAAATGATGAAACCACGAGGAAAATAAAAACTTCCGGTTTTTTTGTGACCACCCGTTACAGAGCGTCCACGCGTAGTAGTGTACAATAGCAGTAGAGCAGGGCAAAAATCTCATGTTGAATGAACGAAATTTATACAGGGGAGAACTAAAAAACCTGAGTCAGATCGAACAAACTATACAGCTAGATTACCAATACCCAGATGAGAACAATCGAATATAACTTTATTAAAACTCATGATGGGACAGCGTTGGCCCATTCGAGGGGTTCTCGATGTTCAACTCACGAGTAATCGTATGACAATCGACATATGACTCTTGACAGATGACCATCGACAGATAACAACGATCGATGACACGTAACCAGGCAACGCCTGCAAACCAGCTACCAGCTTGCTGCTGCATCCGTTCAATATACAGTGCGTTTGAATGAAAATATATACGGGAAATCTCGCTGCAAGAACTGCCTACCTCAAGCATGCCTAGCATATATTGGACAATTATGTCGAGCAGCTCGTAAGTAGAACTCGTGATACAGCTTTGTGCTTCAACTGAAATTGTCATGGAAACACCACAGGAATGACACAGAAGTGTCATGAAAGTGTCATAGAAGTATCACGGAACACGGAAATGTCACGGGAGTGTCATGGAAGTGTCACGTATGTGTCACGGAAGTGTCACAGAACATGTAAATGTCACGGAAGTGTCATGGAAGTGTCACGTAAGTGCCACGGAATGGTCACGAAAACGTCACAGAATACACACGCTAGCTGATGATTTCGATCGATATACAGAGCGTTTGAGATGAATTACAATGAAAAAATTTTGTCATGATATTCCTCTCAAAGGGGCTCTAGAAACATCAGTAGGAAATCAGGAGTACAACAATCATCATGTAACACGCATTCCAGATAGTTCTCCAACCTCCTAATGATTCCTACATGCATCAGAATATTTCCGAACACTCAATATATGCGCGGTGACAAATAACGTGACAGAAGATTCTGATATGTTCTGAAAACAATCGATGAAACAATTAGAGAAAGAGAGAGGTTTGTTTCAAGAAGCTCCTAGAACAAAGAGAAGGAGACGAAAGATCATTCGAGAATGTTCTCGAACCAAAGCCTTCCAAGGTATCTCATATATAAACGGACGAACAACTGCCGTCAGTCAGTCGAGCAGTTGGTGTGAAATAGACAGTCATATACCGCGTGATATAAATCGTTATACATTAATAGTAGTTATAAGTTCGATATAAATAAGTGTTTCTCTAGTTCACACAAATCAGTTCGAAGATGAATAGTGTCGTGTTCGCTTCTGCACCCGAATAACGTAACAATCGGTGTCAGTAGTGTGAGATATTCCAGTGTGAAGTGAACAGACCGTTGCAATGGAGGAACTACACGAGTTGAGTGTGGTGGACTTGAAACGCGAGCTGAAGGAGAAATCTCGACACAACAGGGATCAAGGCTACACTTCAGCATTGTCTCAAAGAGTATATGGTGAGCGTAGGTCAAGATCCAGAGAGGATTACATTCGAAAAACCAGCTTCAGCGGAATCGATATTGGCTGGGATCTCAGAACAGATAGAGGCTCAGCGACAGGACATTACAGAACAGATAGCGGCTCAGCGACAGGATATAGCGGCTCAGCAACAAAACATTGCGGACCAGATGTTGGCTCAGCAGGAGAAGATCACGAACCAGGTAGCGGCTCAGCGACAGGACCATGCGGACCAGATGGTGGCTCAGCAGGAGAAGATCACGGACCAGACTGCGGCTCAGCGACAGGATATTGCTGATCATATGGCAACTCAGCGAGAAGTTCTGGCACAAATTACTGCTCAGCAAAATCAAATCGCATTGCAGATCTCAGCTCAACGGCAAGAGGTATTGGATCAGATATCGGCTCAACGGAAAGAGGTTCTGACTCAGATTGCTGCTCAGCAAGAACATATCATTGCTTAGCGAGAACAGATCGCGTCTCAGGACGATATTATAGCTCAGGTTTCAACCCAATTCACCACTCAGATAAAAGAATTAGAGGAGAAGCTGCAGCTCGGAATAGAAAGAAGATCTTTGCTGGAGAAGTCTGGAAATGGTCAACGACTCATGATTGAAACCACAGTAGGGCCAGATACAGTGACTACTGCCAATCGTGTGAAACCACCTACATTCGATGGAAAAAACATCGTGGCCGAACTATCTGAAGCAGTTCGAAGCGGCTTCCGAAGCCAATGGATGGACATCCAAAGACAAGGTTGTGGCTCTAACAGTAGCCCTACGGAGTGATGCATTGAACATTTTTCAAGCCATTCCGGATGGTGAAGTCGATAGCTACGATCATCTCGTCAAACGTCTTGACATGCGATATGGCCATGGACATCTGCAGCAAGTGTTTCTATCACAACTGAAGAGCCGTCGATAGAAAGCCAACGAGAGTCTTCAAGAATTCGAAGTGGATGTAGCCCGATTGGTTCACTGAGCTTTCCGAGGATCAGCGAAAGTCCGAGCAATGATGAACAATGGAAACATAGCAGAAAATACCAGGCTAGATCTTACTAAAGCCTTGATCAACGCCATCCAGGGCCTCTGAGATGAGGAGAAAAGACTAGTACGTTGTTGGAATTGCGGGGAGTTGGGCTACCTTCAGAGAGCTTGTGAACGTGCGAAACAGACTGCTGAAGAAGGATCACTTACGACGCAGCCGCAGCAGAACTAGAGCGGGTCGAATTCGAGGAGGCAGCTTCGACCCGTCATCCTCAAGACCCTCTCATCTTTGTGGCATCCCTACGGCGTGATAACAGCAGCGTCTACGTAGATGGACAGATCGACAAAAATAAATGCGCATTGTTGGTGGGTACTGGTGCATCAAAGACAATCCAGCGACGTGGACTTCTGACGTCCTCAAGAAAGCAACTCGTGGAATCAATATAACGTCTGAGAACTGTTACGGGTGAAGCTGCAACCGTTTATGGGGAAATTGATGTGGATATATCGATCGGGGCAGTTGAATTGCCACATCGAGCTATCACGGCAGATATTGAAGATGTCATTCTGGGAATGAACATTATGGGTGCGCAAGGGATTCAACTGGACTTCGAAATCCGAACACCCAAGGTGGGTGCCGAAGAGATCTCCTTACATCCACGGGTGGGGGTAGCGACAGTGGTAGCGTTAGGAGAGGACGTCCTGTTACCAAAACGATGCGAGACCATTGTAGCAGCGCGGATCAGGGGTAAATTGGAGCAAGGCAGTCCCATCATCATGGAACCCTGGAACCATGACGAGGAAGTCGGACGTGGAATCTTAGTCGGCAAGGCTTTACTGTCAGCAGACGACCGTGTACCTGTTCGATTTATCAACTGCACTTATTATCGACGTTACGTTCGGATGATTTCGGATATCGCAAAGCCTCTGAATCGTCTCACTGAGGAAGCACGCCCCTTTCACTGGGATCCAGAATGCCAGGCCGCCTTTGATGCTCACAAGGAACGCTTGACCACGACACCGATTCTTTGGTATCCACCTCCACAAGGACAATTCATTCTCGACACAGATGCCAGTTATATCGGCATTGCTGGAGTCCTTTCGCAGTATCAAGATGGGCGAGAGCGAGTCATCGGTTACTTCAGCAAGTTGCTATCAAAGGCAGAGCGCGGTACCAGAAGAGGACTATTGGCCATGATAAAATCAATGGAGCACTTCTATAAGTACCTCTATGGACGAAAATTCCTTCTATAATCGGACCACGCTGCATTGAAGTGGCTGCTGAATTTCAAGAACCCCGAAGGCCAAGTAGCTCGTAGGATCGAGAGGCTCCAGGAATATGACTTCGAGATAGCACACCGAGTGGGGATGAGCCATAATAATGCAGATGCATTGTCCAGAAGGCCATGTATACCAGTGCTCACATTGTAGTCGTTTGGAGGATGAGGAAGCCGCCCTCTACAGAACCACCGTTGTCAATGGAGATTGGTTACCTGCCGCAATCAAGCAAATGCAAGAAAAGGACCCAGAACTTCGGAAGCTTCGAGAATGGAAGGGAGCGAATCTTCGTCCTTCTTGGCAAGAAGTAGCACCATCTTCACAGACTTTGAAGGCGTACTGGAGTCAGTGGGACTTCTTGGTATTAGAAGATGACCTGCTCAAGAGGAATCTCGAGAGCGATGATGGGTCGAATGATCTGATGCAGTTGGTCATTCCTAGGAGCCGAGTGTCGAAAATACTCAGATATGTACATGATGGAAATTCAGGGGGACATCTAGGAGTGAGGAAGACACTGCAGCGGGTACGAGAGTGGTTCTACTCGGTGAACTGCAGTGACGACGTCAGGAAGTGGTGTCGTAAATGCACCGTGTGCTTTGCGAGCAATGGGCCTCATCGTAAATCAAGGGCACCCATGAGACAGTACAATGTCGGAAACCCATTCGAGAGGATTGTCATGAATATTGCGGGACCGTTTCCAGTGACTGATGATGGGAATAAATACATCCTTGTCTGCATGAACTACTTCAGCAAGTGGATAGAAGCGTATGCGATCTCGAACCAGGAAGCCGTAACTGTCGCTGATGTCTTAATGAATCAACTCATCAGTCGGTTTGGGGTGCCATTGGAACTCTACTCTGATCAGGGCCAGAACTTCGAGAGTGGAGTGTTCGAGAAGATGAGCGAGAAGTTAGGAATCAAGAAAACAAAGACAACTCCATTGCATCCACAGTCAGATGGCATGGTGGAACGAATGAGCCGAACCATATGGAGGTATCTCTGCAAAGTCGTAGATCAACACCAACAAGACTGGGATAAACATCTTCCTCTGTTCTTGATGGCCTACAGATCTGCAGTACAGGAGTCTACAGGACAGACTCCGGCGAAGGTTCTATCTGGACGAGAGATGAGGCTTCCATGTGACTTGGTCTTCGGATGTAGACCTGGTGAGGACATATCAGGGAGAGATAATGTTACGAATCTGATGAAAAAAATGAACGATATTTACGAATTGGTTCATTCTTATCTGAATATCGCCAGCGATCGCATGAAAGACCGATACGATATCAGAGCTGGAGGTGCAGGATACGCAGAAAGAGACCTGGTGTGGTTGTATAATCCACAAAGGCAACGAACCACAGAGATCTTGGGAAGGACCTTATACCGTCAAGAAGAAGATCAACGATGTCATCTACCGCATCAGTAAAGAACCCAGTGGCGAACCAAGAGCCGTTCATTTCAACAGATGAGCATCATTCGATGGAACACAGGATCAACGAGTTCAATGAGTATGTCCGGGAGACAAGGAGCTCACATTTGACGAATTTATTGGGACATACAGTGGCTCATCAGAATCAAGGTTTGGCGTCACCAAGAAAGAGCACCGCTACCTTTTTGCCAGCCCTGTAGGATACGCATAAGCTCACTGCGTCGCCAAGGATCTTCAGATGTCTTAAGGAATGGCCAACAAGTTCATGAGGAAATTCGGAAAGTAAGAGCCCAGACAACACAAGTGAATCCATTGGACAACCAATGGATGTCCAGCTATGGATACCCTGGACATCCATTGGATGGACGGCATTGTCCAGTATTTGTCCAATGGACATCCATTGGATAATACATGTCCAACAGTTTGGACATACATTGGAAGTCCATTGGCTTTCCATTAGACATCTGATGGATTTCCATTGGACATCCAATATTTGTCCTTTCCATTGGAAGTCTATTGGATACTCATCAGACATCCAATGGATTCCCAATGAAGATCCATTGTATGTCCATTACATTTGAAATACCATTGTATACACATCAGAACTCTAATGGATGTCTACCAAAAATCCAACTTATGTCCATTCCAATGATAAGTCTATTGGATACTCATCAGGAATACATTGGATTTCCATTGGATATCCAAATTTTGTCCAGCCAGAACGTAGAAATTAAAAAAAAGTTGTCCTTTGAGGGGATTGAACTCCCGACCCCGATCTCGTGGATCACAACGCTAACCTCTGGACCACTGAGCTGTTATAAATATTATAGCAAGTATTTCGTATTCACGGTATTTCACATCGAGAGAAAATGCAATTTGCTGAAGTTTAGTGCCGCAATAAAGCTTTTACACGGCCCTTATCAAAAGTGTTACAGGGTGATTCATCTTTTTCGAAAGAAACCCGCCGTATAATATTTGCCCATATCGATCTTATTTGCACGGCCTAAATGGTTTGAAATTGGATGAAAATCAACTTTAAAATAAGTACCTACCTCTATATAGGTACGTAACCTACAAAAATGATGAGACGTATAAAATCTTGAAAAATAGTACCGAGTGCGAAGTTGTCCGTGATTAATGTTCATATAAATATTATATATTATTGGTAAAAATATTTCAATTGAAATAGAAGAGTCATAAATGACACATATATACTTTGCGAAACGATTTCCATTGGATAAGTATGATGGATATCCATTGGCTGTAAAAATTTCGTTGTCCATTGTACAACTACAAAATGGATGTCCATTGTATGTACAAATCTCTATGTCCATTGTACATATACACAATGGATGTCCATTGGACATCCATGGACATCCGGCTACCTAATGGATTCAAAGTGGACGTCCAATGGATGTATGTGTGTTATCTGGGAGGAGCTTCAACAGGGTCCGTCCGTCGGTCGAGCACTAGAAATAGAAGATATCAGCCCTGAAGGAAAAAGGTCTCAGTTTTATCTCATAACGAAAGGAATATTTTCTGAGAAACTCACTCACAAAAACATCTGGAAGACACTAGGCGACTTGCGAAGCACCATACTCGAGAAGGACATACAGAAGATGTTTCAAAGCTGGGATGTGGTCCGGATGGCTCGAATTGGAGACTTGTAAGGAACATGCTGGAGGTTGTATTTGGATTCACCGGAGTCAAGATCCTGGGATGCTGCTAGAACTCCAAAGGAACTCCAAGAGAGAAGATAGTGCCATGAAATTTCTACCACACTGCACGTTGTGGAAATGAAACCAGTTGTCCATATCTTTATAACGGTCAGAGTACATTCCAAGAGGAATGCGTTTCAAGCAGGGGGCAGTGTGATGATATTCCTCTCAAAGGGGCTCTAGAAACATCAGTAGGAAGGCAGGAGTACATGGATCATCATGTAACACGCATCCCAGATCGTTCTATAACCTCCCAATGATTCCTACATGCACCAGCATATTTCCGAACACTCAATATATGCCGCGGTGACGAATAACGTGACAGGAGATTCTGGAATGTTCTGGAAACAATCGATGGAACAATTAGAGAGAGTGGTTTGTTCCAAGAAGCTCCTAGAACAAGGAGAAGGAGACGAAAGATCATTCGAAAACGTTCTCGTATCAAAGCCTTTCAAGGTACTCCATATATAAACGGCCGAACAACTGCCGTCAGTCAGTCGAGCAGCGGATGTCAGAGAGACAGTCATATACCGCGTGATATAAATCGTTATACATGAATACTAGTTATAAGTTCGATATGAATGAGTGTTTCTCTAGTTCAAATAAATCAGTTCGAAAATAAATAGTGTCGTGTTCGCTTCTGCACCCGAAAAACGTAACAATATGAAGGGAAACCCGCTGCAAGAACTGTCTACAATGGGCGTGTCTGGCAAACAGATATTATACAAATATTCCGAACAACTCTTGAACAATACTCGTGAACAGATCTGTGCTCCACCAAAGGAGTACAAGCAGAATATGTCGAAATTTCACTATCAAAACTCGTAATGTGAGGTGGCGCTAGAGGCTATGAGCCTCAGGGATTAGCAATCATACAGAAGAAATATACATGGCAGCCTTTACACAGAAAACATATTGCTGTCAACTACTCTACGAGAACGATTCTTATTTCACCTATAATAGGTCTGAGAATTCTCTATATATCAGCAAAATCAATGGGAAATCAGCGTGACGCAATCACTATCATCATACTGACAAACAGAATAAAAAAATAAGATATTGTGACACAGTTACTTGGTTATGGGGGGTTACTCAGGGGTAGCAAACTATAGGGGTTGACGGAAATACTAGAATTCTGTATTGAGTTGTTACATGTATTGAGTTCTTACTACATGGATAGTGAAGTAACAACCGATTACATGTTTTACAATTGTTCAGAACGTAAAGTGCAAAGTCCCCTCCGCTCCTCGTACACCGCGCTATTCTGTTGACTCAGGTTAGCAATCGCCGTCTGGAGTCCGTACCGCCTATGGTGGGCTGATCGCGAAAATATTATAGATATCTGAGAAGCCTAAAGAACACCCTTTAACCGTCCACCTTGGAATATATCGAAAAACTCTATACCAAAAGCTCTTTGCTTCACTTGAGGAAGAACCCACGGAAAATATTAAACAATAACTCTTAACCAGAACTTGCAATGTAAGGGGGCCGCTAGAGGCTTGAGGCGTTAGCGATTTGCGATTATACAGAAGAAATAAACATGGCAACCTTCACACAGAATAACATATAGCTGTCAACTACTCTACAAAAAAGACTCTTCATAGACCAGTAATGAAAATGATATTATAGGTATCTGGAAAGCTCCAAATATACTAGACAAATAATGCTGAACATTCTGCATCAAACAATCCAGCCCAGAAAGAACACCCTTTCACCGTCCACCTTGAAATATATCGAACAACTATTTACCAAAAACTCAGGAGCCGGGATTGCCGCAGTGAAAGAGCGTCCGTCTCACGACCGCAAGGTCGTGGGTTTGATTTCCAGCACGGGCAAGGAACTTTTTTCAATATTTTATTCACGAATTAAATATTGTGAAGTTTCGGAGCATCGGCTGGGGATAGTCCTGCACGATTCGCTGTTGCGTTCCAATTAACAGTGCTGCTCCTAGAGTGGTGCATGGAGTTAGTAACAAAGCCTACACTGAACACGCAGAAAGATATGATGATGTGGTTGTGAGCATCAGAGAAGAAGTGGGACGGTGTATGTAGGTGGGTGTGGAAAACTACCAGCTGAGCATGAAAGCGGGCCAGCTGCTTAGTAGACCTCGGTCCCGGGGGTAAACGAGGATAGTTAGCAGGCCTGCCACTGCGCATATGGTAATGAGTACATTACTAGCCTACAAAACACAGCTGAAAAACTCTGAAAGAGAGCTGATGGGTGGTGCCTGAAAAGGATGTTAGCCAGCTCTCATGAGCGAACCACATCAGTCATTGAAAACACTTGGGGTTTGCAAAAAGGTCCCATTGGGGACTAGTTGCTGACGTGGAAACGTCTTCCACCAGTACCAGTACCAGTACCAAAAACTCATATAATAGCTCAGTGTTTTTCTATAGGAAGTATTCTGGTTGGTTCATGAAATGAGTCAAACAACTCTCTACCAAAACTAGCAATGTGAGGGTGAGAGGCACTCGGGGTAAGCAACGTGAGGAATGTTCATTGCGATGGGGTGTTCTCCACCAGAAGCGAAATAGGGATCATCCTCCAGGTGATCTAATATATCAGGAAAGCATACCTGGTCAGCACTTTAAAAAATCTGTCAAATTGAAATCTCATATATTGTAGGCTAATCTTCATAAAAATCCTACAATATTCTTTAGTCCCCAGTCGCGTGACCTGATAGATCGTGAAACGTATACTTGATCATAACTGCAGAAATCTTTCAACTATACGAAGTGTTTATGAAATAATCATATGTATTCAGCACATTCTCTGAGTCAACAGGAAATGTCATCTCAAAAATTGAACAAAAACAGGAAACATCAAGAAGACTACCTGAAAAACCTGAATAATCGAACTCAGCATCCCCCACACAAAAATTCATGAAGAAAAAACGTTAGGATAGTTACAGCGAATAACTATATAGGTGTAGAATTGGTCTCACCTCAGAAGTTTCATGTCATTCAATAGTATACACGTCTCGAGGTTCAAAATTTACAAGCTGATTTCAATATCACCCAGTATATAGAAAAATGTGTTATAGAATATTTAGAGAGGCATAACCCCCAACTTCTCTCGCCTTAGCAGGCTTAGATTCGATGAAAATCTGAATAATGAATGAAAATAGTGACAATTCAGATAAAACAAAAATCGCCATTCCCCTATTCCCATACATGGTTCTCCAAAAGCACACATCACTACCTTCAGGAATGATTCACACAAACAGCATTTTTGGAAAATAACGCTATTCAATCGATGAGAAATCTCACATAACGTCCACGATATGACTGAACAAATATAGAAATAGATACTCGATAGTCAGCGGGACACTTGATGACAGCATCCTATCTTCCAATTAAACGTTGATAATGCATGTCTAGCGAACAACATGAAATATGTTTTGAACAAGATATGAACTACCACGAAGAAAAAAATTTAATATACAGGACAATCAAAAACCAAAATCAGATGGAATATTTCAGAGACGTATGACATCATAACACTTCATAGGTTCTCGACTGCGATATCTGAAAACAAATTGGCTACCGACGATATGTGACAGATCCAACAAACCATCACCAAACAATACATCATAAATTCCAATCAATCAATAAAGAATGGAGAGCCGTGAATAACCTATAATCTAATTTCATCTTTCATGAAGCTGGTATTGAAACTTCTCAATAACACTGACAATAGATGCGCGAATAGAATACTCTATTTTCTTCACGACATCGTTACAAATGATGCTATAGATAGATGACACTTGACAGATGACACTTAACACATGAGGCGTTTCGCAGATGATGTATAATTAAGAGGAGATATATCACGCACGCGTCAAAACGTGACAGGAACAGTTCGAAAACATCACGATTGAAATATTCAAGAAGACTTATGTACACGGAGAAAAATTATTATATGTCTTACTATCATTCCCAGACAGTTCAAGTATCCTATCCTATTCAAAACCGTATCCCGGCTATCATTCGGAGTAATGCCCAACTTCATCAATATAGAATAATCACAAGGTAACATTCTCTTCAAACCGATATAAAGAATCCCTATGCTTATTATGAATAACAATCGAATCCAAACAGTATATGACGCAAAGTTTTATCAGGAGTGCTGCTTCAGAAAAACTGGGATTTCCATTCCAGACAAGAAACTACTCTACAAAATACAGATACGACCTGTTTTAGAATACTGTTCCTCATATGAGTTCAGCACTCACACATATACGCTGATGCTCCTAGATGCCATCCACGGAGACAAGCCATGCGCCTTGTAAGCAATGCCACACTCACTGATTCTTAGAAAACATCTAAACATCATAAATGACTTGACGACCTCTCACGTTTCTACAGATACTTCCACGGGAAATGTTAATTCATCAACAACATTAAAACATTACAGGAAAGTCGGTGCCTTTTCACTTTTTTACAAATACTCCTTCAGGAAATGACCTCGAGGTATCTCTGCTATCATTCCATCACTAGCAATACCAGTCAAATGAACACGGCAAGCCCAGACAACACATTCTTTCGTCGTTAATCTCAAAATATGTTGGGCATAATTTCACCGAAACTCATAAAACGACTAAGATCATCATTGGAAGTGTTTCCAAGATCTTCAAAGGTGGAATTCCGATCAATTTCATTGATATAAAATGATCACAAGGCACCATTTATTTTCACCCGGAATGAAGATACTATATGAAGATCCTGGACAAAAATTGGAATCAAACAGTATACTACGACACCCAGATCCATCACGAAAGTTTCTACACATGGAATAGGATTCCTGTTCCACAAAAAAAAGCTACTATACATGATACAGATATGACATGTTTGTGAGTACTGTTTCCACATATGAGGTTCAAAATCCACACATACTCTGATGCTCCTAGATTCCATTCAGAGATACAGCCCATTCGCCTGATTGGTGTTTCTACACTCACTGATTCTCTAACAACATTGTTACACAGAAAAGTCATCGACCTCTCACTTTTCTACAGATACACAAGAAATAATTTTCAGAGATTCCTACTATCATCCCATCGCTATAGCAATCCCAGTCAGACGCACTCAACAAATTCAGAAAACGCATCCTGCTTTCACCAATCTTGAATATGTCTCTCTTTATCAAAACTCATTCAATGACTAAGTTCACTATGTAAAGTGTTTCTCAGATCTTGAAAAGTTCAAAATTCAATGCCTACCTCCTGTTAGGTATTTGCTCTCGTGTGCTCCAAGAGATAAATAATGATGATAATCTGACGCATATTGTAGCACCAAACATTCAAAAAATGTATACCAATAATTATGAATCAATTTCTTAGACGAAAATATTCGGAAAATCATTTGTCTCTCTCTTATCAAGTAAGACATTCCTAGTTAGATTGAATATACTATCCTCTTTGAGGTACGCACGATGTTCTTCGAACATTGTTAGGATTTTGTCTCGTGCGCTCCAAGTGATAAAAAAATATGAACTGATGACAATGTACCAGAACATGAAGAACATGATTCAATTATGATGAAATTTGTAAATGGAAGAATATCCAAAAAGGCTATCAAACATTATGGAAAATCGTATCCCAGCTATCGCTCGAAATATTGACCAACTTCATCGATATAAAAAAATTTTGATAATGAACTAGATTCTCCACCTGACATATAGAAAATAGAAGATGAGAATCATAAGAATAAAACATTGTCAGAGAAAATATATTCAAATAGTAGGTATTCAAAGCGGTGACCACGATCAAACCCTCTGTGATCGCAGAATTCCCTATATGGATTGTACTATTCTATATCGATTGCAGTATGCCCCATTGATTGCAGTATGCCTCGTGGGGAATCCTGATCTTCCTGTATGTACCTATACACCCTGCTCAGTTGGAATGCAGACCTTCGTGCCCTTTTGATCGCAGTATCCTCCATGGGATACCTGTTGGGATATTCTCCCTGTATATGGAGAATCTCCGCACTTAGCGAAAACGACTTCCATCATTGTGTTTGCTTAGTTGAGAGGTTGCGTTAATTACTTGGTAAATAATGAAATTGTACAATATCAACATTACCTGTATGTGTAATCTTTGCCTGTATTAATTGAATAACTTCGAAAGCTGGACGAAAAAAAAAATTAAGATATGTTTATTGCTCCATTCGGACGGTGGTATAATCATTGTACATCAGAAAAATAAAAACTCTCAGGGTTAAATAAATGATCAGTATAATTATTTAATGAAATTATCTATGCATATTGTTTGCAGAAGTGCAGTATTTGCTATAGTGCATCTATAAAATGGCAATATCCAATTTGTCCCAGAATATTCCTAACTATCAACACATCAAAGATGGGTGAGTATTTTTGTGACTGTTTTATCATCCAAAATGAATATGTTGTGAATTCTGATGGAATCCATTTTTTTTTATAAGGTTTTCCTGTTCTGAAAGTTTTTTTTTTCATCTTCCAGAACCTATACCAGCTGAAGTAATAAGGAGCAGGTTGCCAGATGCTTTAGTTGTGAGTATCTTTTTTTTTTTTCTCACAATACCTACCTATAATTAAATATAACTATTCTCTTGGTCAGGATAATTGGAACATTCATTCTTCCTTAGGATCATATAATAGTTCTAATCATAAGCGAAGAGGATCCAGGGATCCAGTTTACTGAGGAGCTGGGGAATTATGGCAGTTACCGTCTCAAATATTCGCATGACTGCCCGTTCGTCGTGGTCTGGGCTGTTTTGATTGATTAGGTAATCCTTCATATATTTTTGCTTGAAAATATTTTGTCAATCAAGTTCAATATTCAATTTCCTTAATCGCAGTGAAACTTTTTTTTTATACCTTTGGAATGCCACTTTATTTCTTCAGTTTATTGAAATAATTATGATTTTATTCTCTTGTTTCAGATAGATGTACTTACCCAACTTCACGAATAAATATTAATCAGCACATGGTGAGATCTTTTCTGAATCACTTTATTTTTACCCATTATCCAGAAAATTGTATGAGTAGGTGAACATCTAATGATGAGAGATGTTTCCAAAAGGTCTGTAAGAAAGTAACTATATTTTTATCAGAACTTTGAGTTTCAAGATTTTAAGTATAGCTTCAAATACTTTCATAAATATCACTGAACAAAGTTAGGGACTACGAAACCCTTGCATCACTGCTTTATATCATAGTACAACTTCCTCTTAAGAAGATATCAATTGTTTCCATTGTAAAAATAGCATGTTTCATTCGGATCGAGAATGGACCTCTGTTTGATTTGCAATATTGCTTGTCAAACAGAAGCACATTTGGTCCGAATAAAACAAAGTAATATTGTGTCTCCAAGCTAGATAATTTGAAATGATCTGAATAGAAATATCCAATTTTGTAGTTTCGAGGTATAATTCATAGAAATAGCCGTGGAAATAAAACAAAAACTGAAATACGTGAATACTTACAATTTCCAAATTACACTTAGGGAGATTGGAGTTTGGCGTGGAAATAAAACAAAACGAAATTCAGAAAAAAAAATTTATTCGTTAACATCTATTATTGATCGAACATGTGTTTTTATTCTAATTATAGTTTTCAGAATGTACCATAGGAAAAATACAATGCTACCAGTACATATGAAGTAAATTACAATAGTTGCAATTTCCAATGTACACTTAGGGAAAAATTTTTCTTGATTTTACAATGTTCTCCAATCAGAATCGCCAACACTCTGATCTTGAAAGATGATTCTCAACTTAAAGGTACTTGAAGTGTCTGGAAAATCAACCATCATAGCTAGAAGATGTCCATTGTTGATTACAGTTGGTGTCATTTTCGTCCAAGATGCAGGCCAGCTATCATTTTTCACTCCATCAATATCGAAACAGATGAAAATGTCTTTTGACCTGTAGGGGGGATGAATATATAGAATATTTTGTGTTATAGCGTAGAAAATTAAGGAAGTTGAACTTAACATTGTCATGGTTGATAATGAACTGCATTTTTGAAAGCTATTTCCTCATTTTTATGGGTGAAATAATTAAACTAAGTAATTTCTTCACATTTTTCAATACTGATTGGAAAATAATAATAATTAATACCTATTTATTGTTGAAACACCTTCGCAATCTCTTCTTGGTTCTTTTTCTACTAATATTCAGATATTTGAACTGTCTCATCATTTCGCAAGTCTCAATATTTCTTTTTAATTTTTCTAAATTAGCAATATGTTGATCTATTAGGTCAGCAAACATTTCTCATTCGATATTTTTATTCAACTGAAAAATTACCTACTGTGGTAAAAGATTATATATCCAATTATATAACTTTCTGGAATTACGAAGGCTGCACATAAATGGTTCATTTTTTTCATGGTTCATACAAAGAGGAATGTCAGCTTTGAACTTCACAGTTTGCATTAGATCATCAAAATTTTCGATATTAACTATTTTGGGTCGAACCTCAGACCCTAATAACGCGTTGATTAATTCAATTTTTTGGTGACCTCTTACATACACTAGGTCAATATTTTTGAGACGATTCAGTAGAATATTAGTCAATTCTTCATAATCGATAAATCCAGAACTGTAATTAAGTCCGTGATAATTACGTTCTACCCATCGTATATGCTTTCTATCTGATTCTTGAAGACCGTTAAAGGGTACAGTAGGCTTGAAGAAATAGTGGTTTGTTTGAAAACCATTAGTGATCGACAATTCTTTGGCATAAAAACCTGTGGATAACTGGTAACCTTGAATATCTATACACAACAACTTCATGTTTTGGCATTGAAAGAACAACTGATAGCTGAACAATGCGGTTTCTTTATAAAATGATATTTCTCAAGTAAATAACGACATCTTGTGTTTCATACTTGTTTAACAATTCTTGTTAGCGGATTATAACTAAACAATCGATCATGAATAATTAAACAGTAAGCAGTGGTGTTGTCAGCTACTGGTTTAGATGTTTCGAATTCAATTCTCAACACAACAGATCCTGTCTGCATTGATTCTTTTTGATTGGAACAATCTATATGAGCCATCGGAATTAATTTAGTGATCTCTCCAGGTGTGAAAATAGGTTCTTTGCTAGTTTCATAAAATGATGGTCTAAAATTCGTGAAAATTGAGTACAATTGAGAGGTTTTGTTGTCGGTGAAACTTAAATATAAGTCATTATAGGGATAACGTTCACTATTCAAAAATGCCCTGATATTCGTTAACTCACAGCTATCAAATTTTGACATGTCTGAGTTTATTTTATCTTTCTTATCTGTTTGGAATACGATAATGACGTGGCGAGGTGACTCGAGAAGGGTAGATGTTTTCAGATGCCATGAAAAATTACTGGTGGCTGGTAATTTGGGAAATTCAATGAGTTCTCTGCTTCTGAATGCCATTAGTATATCTTCATTTTTTTCAACCATTTTGGTATACATGAGTTGCTGAGGGATATTAACGATGACGTGGGGAACTTTCCAGAGAAGTTTATCTATGTGCACTTTTGGAATTTCTTTGACATCTGAACCGTATACTGAATTTATATCATCATTCGTGCGAATTAAAATCAACTCCTGTTTCATGTTCAGAATAACTTTTCTATAATCTTCAAAGAACCCCATCAGAAACGATAGGGGGATGCATACGCTGAAATTCCCTTTATTGTCAACTAACACTTTTTCATCTTTAGCAGTAAAATCCAGTTTTGGAAACCAACCAGCGTTTTGCAAGTCGATGCTCTCATTCGTGTTGTATGTAAATATCCTTTGATTGTTGATACCAATCCAAGATTCCTTACTGAATCTATTGTGACGCCATTCATCTCATATCGTATTTCCCTGAATAAGAAACTTATAGCATTATTGATGAACCTTAGTTTGTCAATAACACTACCATCTGACTTTGTGAGACGTCCTTCAATATACAAATAGCTCTCACATGGAAGAGTATACGAATCCAATTGTTGTAAACTTATGCGAATTTCATCATTATAATCAAAATTTTGGGAAAATGTTTGGTATGTGTGGTACTGCTTCTCTTGAATTGTTTGATCGACTAATGGCTTCTGACGAACATTGAGAATATCCATTATACTGAAACTCTGAATCCCAGAGACTTCAAGAATGCACGATTTACCACTGTTAATCTCTTGATGTTCTTCTTGGTACTGAAAGACTTTGTTCTTCTGATAGCTTTTTTATACCAGACCTGAGATGGTTGAACGAGTCGATTATATCTGAAAACCATTATGCTATAGTTTCTTCAAGTGAAGTCTCACGGTTATTGTTTCGTCACGGAAATTAATTATTTTTCCTTCTTGATCCAACACTTTTATAGTAACGTTCGTTATAGTTTTCACACTAATGGGAAAGTAGAAAATGTTTTCTACTGATTGAACGATTTTATAGCCAGGCCCTACTGTGGTAAAAAATTCATGTATTACATGAACTGGCTGAACATTGTGAAATGACCCGTTTGCTATATTACAATCTATACAAATAGCGTTTACACTCAAAATTTGTACTGTGGTATCTGATGTATGTTGTACATTTGCATCAAGGATTCGTTTCTTGAATCCGAGTAATTTATGTATTGTTCGATCGTCTTAAAAATTAATCCTTCTATTCGTGTCAATAGTGACAGTTGACGTATTCAAATTGGGCTTGATCTCAATGTTCGCATCTTTATCAATATCCTTAACTCTGGAAGATATTATTTCATTGAGATCATTGACTTCATAAGAACCCACAGGAATTGTCACTGAATTATTACTAGGACCGAATACGAATTGGTTGTTGTTTTCATCAACATTCGGAATGACATTGAAGGTTTCGAAATTACACAGTCCTATTCCGTACTCTGCATCCTCTTTTAAGTAAATAGGTGGGTTAAAATGTGCACTCAGTATTGATGATGTACCAGAGAGTGAAATTGTAATTGACATTGTAGTCAAGAAACTGAGACATTTTAGAGAAAGTACTCGTTATATAGGAATTTGAGACAAAGGTGACCGCAGTTATATGAGTTTGTTAATTGAAGGTCATCATAGTTGTATTCAATGATGTTGCTACCATCACTATAGAAATATTTTATAAGCTCCAAAGGAGGTTTCAGGTTACCGTAGCTGTCAAAATATCGGATATGTTTACTGGATTTACTATAGCATATCCAGTGACTACCACCACCACTTTTGACATCTAGGTTGACGATTCTGCATTCGAATTTCCGAATCTTTTTAGGCAAATCATCCCTTATAAATACTCCTCGGAAATAGGGAAGTTTCATTTTATTCGCATATTTTAATAAATCTATATTCGTCAATGGACGGTATGGTAGCTCAACATTCAGTTTTTTGGAAAGGGTTTCAGGAACAAGCCGAGACCTCCCTTGAATGGTCGCATCTGCAATCCTTTTCCGAGGGCGGCTTGTTCCATAGTTAAATCGTGACGCTTATCTTCATCTAGTTTCTCTCTTGTTGCCTTAGCTTTTTGTATGGCTTGGGCAATACTGGCTGTCCCGCCTGATAGACTTCCCAGCGCACCAAGTGCAGCAAATAGAGGAATTAGCGGGATGAATCCACCAGATTTTGGAATTGGTATGATTCGTTTCTTAGGTTTCAACACTTTCTTCTTATCAATTGAGGAGAGTGCTTCTTGTGTCGCCTGAAGTAAATCAAAATTCTTGTCTTCTATGGCTTTTCGTGCATTACGAACAGCCTGAGTGAAACTGATGGCTTTACCATTCTTTCGACCAATTCGTTTCTTGTGCACGCCTTTCAACCCCATACCAAGTTTGCTTTTTGTCTTTATTATTCCTGCGACACCGAGTGATGCAATTTTCTCACTGATTCTGGCGTCGTCAGCTGTCAAACGATGATTGCTTCCTTTGCTAGTATGCGATCTGCTTCGTTCCTTTTCCTCACGTGAGAATCTTTGGAATATGCTATATCATGAAATTTGCAAGCCTCATCCAATGGATTGATGCCTCGGTCTCCTCGAGCAAGTCGCTCAGATAGCTTTGTTCCTGGTCCACAAAAATGATATCCTGGTGAATGCAACTCAACAGGGGGTTTATTGATGAGGGTATTCAAAACTCCTGACCCATCAATGTCACGATGATTACTAAGTCGTTTATCGTATACGAGCATTATATACCTTTCTGCCAACCGGTTATAAGTATAAGTTATTTATAGAAATGATCAGTACATGATCAAAAGTTGACCATGAAAGTTAAGAAACACAAGGTGAAATCAACAGTGACTGATCATGATGATATAATCAATTCACATCAATTCAAGAAACATGGTGAGATATTTGGAGGAAATACAAAACGAGCTCTTCTGGTGGGATCTTCAGGTTGCGGAAAGACAAATTGTCTTATTAGTTTGCTTGAACACCCTAACGGATTGAGATTCGAAAATTTATACTTGTACTGCAAGTCACTGTATCAAGCCAAATATGAATATCTGAGGACTCTGTTCAAAACTCTGAACGAAATCGGATATTTTGAATACAATGATGGTGATGACGTTATCGCTCCAAATGAAGTAGCCCCAAATTCGATCGTTGTATTCGACGATGTTGCCACATGCAATCAAAATATTATAAGAGACTACTTTTCATTTGGTAGACACATGGATACGGATGTGCTGTACCTCTGTCAGAGCTACAGTTCTATTCCCAAGAGGCTCATCCGTGACAACTCGAACCTTATCATTCTGTTTAAACAGGATATTACAAATTTGGAGCACATTTACGATGATCATGTAAGTGTCGATATGTCATTCCAACAATTCAAAGAATTATGTTCATATTGTTGGAAAGACGACCATGGGTTTGTTGTCATCGATAAAGATGAAGATATTGAAAATGGCCGCTATAGAAGAGGATTCAATGACATTTTGATACCATCAAAATGGTATATAATAAAATGTAAATAGCTTGAGATTTCAGTATCCTTATAAAATAAATGCTGATCTTGCAAAGCAGTTGGTTAAGGCCAGGCGATCTGTGAAACGAAAGTATCAGGGACTGAAATCTGAAATTGCAAGAGCACAGAGTTCATTGGAAAGAAATCATGAACCCATAACAAATCCTTTGAAGCAATTGATAACATCCATTCATCAAACTAACCTATCGACACCAAAAGTTGAGGAAACCGAAGCACCTGAAATAAAATCAACATCACCCCAGAAACAGTATTATTCTTTGTTGCATGAACAACCATCATTCATACAAGAACCTGAGGAAACATTTATTCAAGATCCAGAAAAAAGTTGTTATGACCAGACTATTGAACAGTTACGACAACAAGTCGAGGAACTTCAGAAAGCCAGAAATCCGGAATAAGAAGCTTACTTAAAAAAATATGATATACCGCTACCACGAGCATATATTGAGGAACTATTTGAGAAAGATCCTAGTGGATTCGATCATAAATTTGGTGTGAGATATGAACCGACGATAGATAGCTGGATGATAGGTGACAGTGTCATAGAATTCATTGGTCCTCATTCCTTAATCAAAGACATTCAATATCCTGGGACGGCTGGACTGTACGAACTTATGTTTGAAAAACAACCAATTGGTTATAAGTCCGCTGATCTTGATCACTACATTGATATTGTTAGACGTACAAATGCTATTTATCTAGAAAACAATCCGAAAAAAGGATTGTCAACATCTAATTCAGAGAAATTCGTGAAAATAATCAAACCCAAGGTTACCTCCCTTCATGGAATGGCTCAAAACAAGGCTGTACTCAGAGAATTTCGGGGTGTCACATCACAAATTCCAACTAGACCCCATACAAGGTCCCAATCATATTCGGGAGCTGGACTGACTATGATGAAATTGAATAATAAGAAAATTGATTACAGATATTTTGATGATTTTAATGAACTAGTTGACAGATTGAGATTACTGATTGCTGAAGAAGAGGCTGGACATACGGGACATGATAATGAAATAATATCAGTGATCGAAGAGTTGAAGGAGGGAAACATTATTGAATAAAAGTAAATGTTTCTTTGTTCTTTATTCATTCTATTTTGAACTTGCATAGAGTACAATGCCTATTGATAAGTTTGGTAGACATATGTTGCAGTCGAAGTCACCTCTTCAACAACAACCGATGAATATCACTGAGTGGTACAGTGAAAGTGTTATTACTATTACTGGGAATATCAGCAAGTTGGCAAAGAAATTGCCCATGATGTATAAGCTACATAATAATAAAGATTCCTATACATTTCCGTTGAAAGATAGTTTGGTAGTCAAAATCGATAGTTATCCACAGACTTTATCAGTACAATTAGATTCTGCAAATTTGTTAGACTTGAGAGATCTCCTTGGAAGAAGGTTGACTCAAGGAAACACTTCGAAATTTCAAACGAAATCTAAAGTGCCAGAGGACAATTTGTATATTCAGTTCACTATTTGGACTCCGATTGCACAGTATGTCTGATATTAAAAAGCAGGTAGTTGATGAGCTTCATAAACCAGCAAGACGACGTTTCCGGAGAGGGCGAGTTTTTATCAAGGGACTGAATGATTTATGGAAAGCTGATTTGGTTGAGATGATTCCATATGCAAAGTTTAATAGAGGATACAAATATATCTTGGTTGTTATAAACGCATTCTCGAAATTCGTCTGGTGTGAACCTGTCAAAACTAAATCAGCGCAAGATGTGGCCGATTCCATGAAGAGAATCATTTCTCGTGCAAAATCGCATCCAAAGAATTTGCATACAGATAGAAGTCGCGAATTCTACAACAAAGTATTCAGTGAACTTATGAAAAAGTTCAATATCAATCACTATAGCACTTTCTCAAGTATGAAAGCTAGTATCGTAGAACGTGTCAATAGAACATTGATGAAAATCATGTGGAAACAGTTTAGTCTTCAAGGTAATTACAATTGGACAAATATACTGGAAGATGTTGTTTTAACCTACAACAATACTAAACATAGAACAATACATTTAAAACCAGCTCGAGTTGATGAAAATAATGAAAAATTACTTCTAAAAACAGTTTATAGTCATGTTAAACAAACTGATCCAAGAACTCCTAAATATAAAGAAAAAGATCGTGTTCGTATCAGTAAATATCGAGAACAATTCACCAAAGGCTATGTACCGAGCTGGTCGAATGAAATTTTCAAAATTTATAAAATTCAGCCAACTAACCCAACCACATATCTCCTAGGGGATGAAACCGGCAATCTGATCGAAGGGGCATTCTATGAACATGAGTTGCAAAAAGTTAAACATCCAGACGTTTATTTGGTAGAGAAAGTGTTGAGGAAGAAAGGAAACAAGATTTACGTCAAATGGCTCGGGATGGATGAATCTCACAACTCGTGGATATCGAAAAACCACCTTGTATAATTTTCCCAAGGTTACCAAAGATTATATAAATAATCAACATTCTCAATCTATCTCCAGTAAGTGAATGAATATGTTTAGTGAAGAGTCTGATAATTTTTTTGTTTGGTAGAATGAATCAAGAACAGTTTAAAAAAATCATCAATGAAGGACCATACATTCTGGATTCTCAATTCAACATCGAAGACACCCCATTTACGATTTCTTGTGGTTTGAGTGTTGCCAGATGTTTCGAGCCAGCTGTCAGATTGAGGAATAATAGCAATAATTCCAGTGTTTCCTTCAATGTTAACGAATGGGCAGTTTTGATATGCACCCTGAGGCACCTGTTACTAGGATATTTTGATGTGTATGACGGGGATGTTGAAATTCCTCATATGGAAACTGACGAAGGCGTGAACATTTCCAAAATGAAATTCATGGATATCAAAATGTTGAAACTTGAAAGTGTCAACTGTACGTTGTATTTGAAAGATGAAACCACCAAGCAACCTATCCGATTGAACAATATGATTATTGAACATAAAATCAATACTTTAGGAAATCTCTCATTCTTTTACTTTTATCACAATACTTTAGAACTCACCAAGAAATTGTTAATACAAGCTAATCATGAATTGGATGGTGAATCAGTAATAATTGCAATCTGTGATCTTTCGAATGATAGTATAGAGAGTTATTGTATGAAGGAATGTTTATTTTATTATAAAAAAGAAATAATGGATGATTTGAATAAAAAATAAAACTTCAATTCATCGTTTTATTACACATTTTTGGATACAAATTCGATAAATTTTAACGAACAATTGTTATTCTAAAATGATACTATAATGACCAAAAGGTAAAGTGTCAGTGGAATTTTGGATTAAATATCTCTTGTCATCGTGTGGACTCAAGGCTATTTTTGTTTGTTCAATTGAGTAGACCTCGTGTAATCGTGACTGAATGCATCTTTGACTTCCATATTTCTCTTTATTCTGCATCAAACATTCTAAATAATCATCGAACGTGATTTTTTTCTTCTTTTTCTTCACTACAAAACATTTGATACCTTTGGACTTTTTAATACACGTTTTCTCACTTTTGCCCCCACGTATTCCGCTATCAACAAGATAAGTATACTGTTTTGATCGTAGTCCCACAAAATCTGTCATAATGCGTCCGTTATTTTCATCTTTTAATAATCCTACAACTCTTTTATTAACCAATGGTATGTTGAACTGATTAGTTGGACAATAATCGCTTGTATCAAATTTACTTATATCCGCTTTGACAACCTCTCCATATACATTATCACATTGTATTTTATATATCAAAGAATCAGTATCAGTATAAAGTAATTTACATTTTGACGGGTTGAATTTATATAATATAATGAAACTCATAAAGACACGTTTTCGAAATATCCAAAATGACCATCCCAACATATAAGGGCTTGTTGAATAATATATTCGTTTTCTTCATTTCAATAGCCATCAAATTCTCATCGAAAATAGTTCTGTTGTGGAAATTCGGTCGGCTATTCAAGTTTTTTGCACCATATCGACCTTCCCAAGTACGAACCAATTTTACAATCCTATGTTTACGCATATTTTCCATCGTCTTTCCGAAGACAGCATTAATGAGTAATTTGAAAGTTTGCTTTTAAATTCGTTTTTTGATTCTGCCCGCAATTTTGTATTCAAATCAATGTAAGGTTTGAGCCACGCCGATTGCCTAAATCTCAAGATTCGATGAGTTTTTTCGAATACGAGTCCATTAGCTAGATACTGTTTCAAATTTCTATAATGTAGAATATACTTTTCCTTATCATACAAAGTTGTCATCAATTTATGCAATTTCGATTTAGGAAGAATGAGTCGTTCAGGAGCGAAGGGTAAAGGATATTTCAAGTCAACTTCCAGAATGTAACCATATTCAGAGTCGTCTGATACCTTAGTGACATCAAAATTCTCAAAATTTTCTATCCATTCAAACTCAGTATAAGGTAGTGATTGACTCATTGCCCATCCGTAAAGATTATTGACATCGAAATACATTAAATATATTGATGGCTCATCTTTTTTGAAAGTTTTCATATATTTATTGTTAGCAACTGAGTGTCTATTTGAACATTGACTAACCCCTCCTCTGATACCCTTTTCTATGAACATCAGAATATCCACATCCTGAACAGTATCCAGGCGGCACTTTGTATATTTCAGCATACAATCCCAAGTAAATCCAGGAAGAGTATAATAGTGAGCTGGGTCTAGATCATAAGTCTCATGACACATGTTTCGGAAATTCTCAAAAACGTCTGCCAATAATATGATATCCGTTTTCAAATACAAATCTGCATAATCTCCCAAAGTCTTAATCTGAAAAGTTTCCCAAACCTTTTTCGCATGTTCATAGTCTAGATCCGTGACATGTTCATCATTCAGTTTATTATAGAACTTTTTCTTACTTGGCAATGAAGTTGCAACTAGTTTCTCCAATTTATCAATATAGTCGTAACAGATCATCGATGTCAATAAATTGTTTTCTCATATTGACCAATTGTGTCTTTTCTGAAAAGTTCACCAAATCTTCTAACTTGAATCCCATGAAGTTATAAGAGTCAACAAATCTGAATTGTATTCTAGATTCATAATTATGTTGCGTAAAACTGATATATTTTTCTTTATTAATGGGAAGAAGTGTTAACTGAGAATGTTCAGCTGAATCTTTTATAATGTAATGGCTATCATAGCCAGATAAATTGTGAAAAAATAAAGGTACACTGAAAGAATTTTTATATCCAAGGTTACATTTCGAATGCGAAAATCCACGAAATTTTTCTGTGAAATGGTTATGATCCTGAACGATAGTATCAGATTCTTTAAATGGTATCTCACAAATGTGACATATTTCTTTTGGTCGATTTTCCATTCTAATGGGTTCGTTAATTTGCATTTTCATTTCTATGAAATTCGCTAGTTCATTCAGCTCGTTCACAAACCATTCAGTACAATCGGAGCCTCTATAACTTTTGAAAAATGATAAATTATCATCAAAATTACATTTTACGTAGTATCCAACACTATAAGGTTTATGTTTTTGATAACGAGCAGTTTTCAATAACTTTTCCCGTCGATTTTCTTCGAATGGCACGAGCATTGATTCAAAATCACTATAAACAACGAACGGCATTTTCTCTTCGTGGTGGAAATTTTTGAATGTTATGTATTTTTCTTCTGGAAATGATATCTTACACTTATTCACTTGTGTACACAAGACAGTATCTGCATCCAATTTCTCTTTATTGTTAAAATAATTCAAACATGTATCACATATGAACATTTTACCCTTATGTTTTCCTATTTGCTTGGCAACTAATCGTGACATATTTTTTATCCAACAAAAATGAAATCTTGTTAAATCATTATAGTTACTATTTAGGAATGATGTTTCTTCGACTAAATCATCAATACTTCCAGATAGTCCTTCATTCGCCTGATACTCGTTCTGAATCATCAAAAGATTGATATGTCGATCTGGAATCTTATTTTTAGTGAGCCTCACAGGTACAGTAACAAATTGTCCTTTCCTATCCATTTCCAAAATGAATACGTTTATTGAAAGATTATTCAGATTTTCGAATTTAGCAATTTGATTCAGTTTCATTGGAAATTGAATACCAGTTGAATCAAGTACTTCGCTGTTATGTGGATAAGAAGAAAATTAATTCAGCAGGATATGAGCATGAGGTCACCGCCCATGCAAAACAGGCATCGTCTGTATTTTTAACATTTATACAAGCTTTTTTGCTTTCAATTTGTTTGGGAAGCCTGATATAAAATGAGCCCCCTTCTCCAATTTCTACTTCATTTATGTTAACTTCTAAGCTAATTATTTTATGTAATGTCCATCCACTATCACGCTCCTGAAATTCATCCAACTGATTTAAAATTTTATCTATTATATTTTCTTCATACCATCGTTTCAAATCATCTCCACTATCAATCGTATAATTCTTCGTATTCAGATATTTATAATCTACTATAACTTCATCATCCTTATTATTTTTAAGGAATTCTCCACAAAAACAAACATTAACTTTCATAACAGGAAACTTTTTCAACATTCTTTTTATCCGATTTCGAGAAAGAGTGAATGCATCTTCTAAAAATTGTTTGGTATCGATGTGTTTGAAGTTTATGATTATGCCAGATCGTATGCGACTAGAAAACGCGGATTGGATATCTTTCCATCTAATTCTATCTTTGATTTTATTCTTGATATCGAGACTGCCACCAACATGTGGCTGATCTTTAATCAATTTTTGGAACCGCTTCAAATGTCCAATATTAGTTTGAAGTTTTCTCAAAGACGACACATTCAAGTCACCATCACAAACAGCCTTATTGAATAGCCTTAAGTTCAGATCATTTAGTTTAGTCCATCTTTTTCTTGTTGCGACACTAGAACTATGGGACAATTCTTCACACGCTTTATGACAAACTTTAACGATCTCATCACTGGATTTGACAATCGTATCCATTGTCCTTTACCTTTTTATCTTATAAGATATAAAACTATTACTGAATCAAAAGAGTCAACAACACTCACATGTTCTCAGTTTTGATAATTTCGAATTGGTAAGCATCTTTCGGTTTACCCACGTTCTTCTGGCCTCTATATATCAGGGAATACTTTCCTGGTGTAAACTCTGCCTCTTTTCCTCGCACTAGCTCTGTAACTCTCTGCGGAAGGAACACAACCTTTTCGCTCAGTTCTACGAGAACAGCTTTTCCAAAGCGGGTCTTGACGATCCTCACTGAATGAATTGGAATAGGTGTGCCAGCTGGAAGGTCCGACAACTTCATGGTCTCCTTCAGGTTCAAGAGAGCTTCTTTATTGATTACTGTAAGATCCATCTAGAATTAGATGACATTAGACCAGAAATTTCCCAACAGTGGAAATAATAATCAAATGAAAAAAGAGAACTCACCTCATTGAATATCGTGGATCACAAAATATATCAATTAGATGATTTTCTATCACCCAAATCAGTTTTCATATCATTTTATACCTTTCAAATCACTTGATTCATGTGCTACACAAGATATCAGTTGAATGATTTTCTGTCGACCAAATCAAGTTTTATATGATTCCATACCTATCATATATGCTCATGGTGAAGATCAACTCGGGAAAATAAATCAAATCACACTATTCATTCAATTTTATTTCTAGATTATTTCAGATTTCCATACACCAAAAGTATTATGGAAAAGAGTTGAATGTCTAAATTCACATGGATAATAATTTTTACAGTCCTTTTTACAAAGAAAACAATGGATGTGGCCTTCCATGTGAATATGTTGCTAATTACAACGGAGAACTTCAAAATAATGCATCATTTTCACAATCAATTCAGTTTTCTGTACATCATAACATCTTTGGCAAAAAATGAAGTGTTCTCCATCCGTTGGACAAAACACATGATAGTAAATGTTACAACTAGTATAATTATTACTATAACATATGTTACTAGTCAGATAAGTCTCCAGCGGTGAATCACTTAGAGGAGCTTCATATGGACTCCCGTAAATGGGACTGCTGACATGGACCACTGATTCTTCACCATTTTCCAAAACTTCATCGACTTGGATTATTTTATCTTGGAAGGAAATTTCTTCAATCACACAGTGGTACTCGTCCACGAAGTCAAACGATTGCTCTGATAAAACATCACAATTCTCTGATGTACTACTCACAGTATTATCTTGTGGCGACATGATCAAATGCGAATTTGAAAATAAAATGAAAATGCTCGGCTTTAAATACTTTTCATAGGCTCATTTCACGATTTGTCTCATCTACTCTGTTCGAAGGTTTATTTACACAATCACCTTACAATTTCCACAAGGTTAGTTTGCATGGCGGCTGTACAAGCAGCTTTTTCCCACACAATTATTACTAGTCATAATTACATAGTACAATTTTATTATTAACCAAGTAATTAACGCAAACTCTCAACTAAGCAAACACAATGATGAAAGTCGTTTTCGCTAAGTGCGGAGATTCTCCATATACAGGGAGAATATCCCAACAGTTATCCCATGGAGGATACTGCGATCAAAAGGGCAAGAAGGTCTGGATTCCAACTGAGCAGGGTGTATAGGTACATACAGGAAGATCAGGATTCCCCACAAGGCATACTGCAATCAATGGGGCATACTGCAATCGATAAAGAATAGTACAATCCATATAGGGAATTCTGCGATCACAGAGGGTTTGATCGTGGTCACCGCTTTGAATACCTACTTCAAATAGCTTTGTTATCCTGTACACTATGGAAAATGGTATCTCGGCTATCATTTGAAATATTGCCCAACTTCATCGATATATGTAAAATAATCACCAAAAGGTACCATTCTTTTCAACCGCAATGAAAATACCATATGCAGATTATGTATGACAATTGAATTCAAACAGTATATGACACATAGTTCCATCACGAACGATACTTCACCAAACCTGGGATTTGAAACTACATTGATATACGCAGAGTTTCAATGTGAGAGATATCAATAGAGAATGGAGGGCCGTGAATAACCAATATTTTTATGTAGTATCGGGCCTCCGCAATGATACTGACAATAGATGCGCGAATAGAATACTCTGCTTCATGTACGACATCGTTACAAATGATGCTAGATAGATGACACTTGACAGATGCCATGTGACACATGTTTGCAGATTTTGTAAAATTGAGAAGAGACATATCACACATGCGTCAAAATGTGACGAAAACATCACAAAAACAGCACGATTGAAATATTTCTTCAATAACACAATATGAGGATGGCACACCATTCTGACCAAATAAAATATGAAGAACATAAACAAATTATGAATTGAAGTCTTAGACAAGAATACTCGTGCAAAAAATTATTAACTCTTGCTATCATTCCCAGACAGTTTGAGTATCCTATCCTATTGAAAATCATATCTCGGCTATCATTCGAAATATTGCCAAACTCCATCGATATAAAATGATCACAAGGTAGTATACTTTTCAAACCGTTATACAGATTACCTATGATGAATAATAATAAAGACTCAACCTGTTCAAGAATACTGTTCCTCAAATGGGTTCAGCACTCACACATATACGTTGATGCTCCTAGATTCCATCCAGAGAGACAAGCTATGCGCCTGGTGGGCGATGCTACACTCACCAAGTCTTAAAAACATCTAAACATCGCAAGTGAGTCGGAGAGAGTCGGAGACCTTTTCTTATTCTACAGATACTCGCTTTGCTCGTCCGACAAATATACAAACACGCCATCAAAAAATAGATCTTACCTTTCGTAGCTTCGATAGTCTAGGTCGATATGGCATCAATCCCAACCAATGATGTCGGCCTACTCTTCAACCTATCCTGTTAATGAGTGTGGCATCACTTACCAGGCGGATCCCTGCCAAAAATACCTTACGAAGTCTCATAAAAAAATATAGATAGAATATGAGTAATAATAAGGATCTATAACCAAGTTCTGTAGCGTACGAGTACGTTACCTCTATCACATAAACTTTCTGAAGGGTTTGATGATATTTCATGAGTATAATATGTGATTTATAAGCGTATACAAATATAGAGTATGAGTGTTCGTATCAGGCACTAGTGGTTTGAGGAGACTATGAGCTTCAATAAGATATTCCACTTCCTATTGGAAAAGTATTCTATGAAAATTCATTCACCTTAGTATATATGAGAAATGTGTAGGAATTCACGAATAAAATTCTATTGGGTATCGTCAGGTGAAAAATTGTTCAGGATTTTGAAGTTCCACTGAGGACTTCCTCATCTAATTCAATGCGATTCCTATTAGCATTCATGTGACTCAGAATAACTGAGAATTTACTAGTTTCAATTAGAAAATAAATGCCTGATCTGAAATGTGTCCAATGAGTTTTCATAAGGCTGAACTAGCTCGGATGTTTGTGAGCTCAAACATGAAAACACTGTTCTAAAATTATAGGTTTCTCATCAGCTCGTATGCGGAATATAATTATTGAGGAATCAAAAGTTTCTATATGACATTATAGATAATAAAATCTTCAACGTATTTCATGGGTTTTTGTAAGGGTAAAAAGTGTTCGATGAATTATGATATTCAATAAAAAACAGCTGCCCTGATTATATCGGTTGCTAATTAGTTTTTGTGTGGTATATTTGTTCAAGTTCTCCAAATTCAATTACTGATCTATAATAAAACGTATCTTATTAGTTAAGCTGAGGCTGGATGTTTTTCAGAATTTATGGTTGTTGATGAGGATATACAATTATGACTCCAATGGTATGTCGAGAGGTTTTATGCGGGATTGCTGTATAAGGATTCACGAGTTGGGATTAAACAATACATGTCTGATCTGAAATGTATCTGATCAGTTTTTATAGGATAAGTATGTTCGGAGAATTTGAGAGTTTTCGAAAGACATTCCTGATCAGAAATGGAATGTAATTAATGAGAAAATGTTTGTTTAAGAATTTATGAGTGTTGATAGGGATTTACCAATATGACTTTATCCATATGTTGAGATGTATGATATGTTATTTCTGTATGGGGATACACGAGATTTGATTAGACAATACATGCCTAATCTGAATGGTATCCAGTTAGTTTTATGAGATGTGTATGTTCTTAGGATTTTTGTGGTTTGAAAAGACAATACTGATTTGGAATGAAACGTATCCTATAGGTCATGCTAGATGTTTTCAGAATTCATGGGTGTTGATAAGGATATACAGTATACAGTATGTTGAGAGGTTTGATGCGGAATTTCTATATAAGGATTCATGAGCTTAGATTAGACAATAACATGTCTGATCTGAAATGTATTTGATCAGTTCGTGTGAGATATTTATGTTCTGAGAATTTGAGAGTTTTCAAAAGACAAAACTGATCTGGAATGAAACGAATCTTATGAGGCAATATTTGTTCAAGAATTTATGTGTGTTGATGAGGATATACCGTTATGACGGTATTCATATGTTGAGATGTTTTATGCGTTATTTCTGTATGAGGATGCACGAGTTTGGATTAGACAATACATGCCTAATCTGTATGGTATCTAATAAGTTTGAATGATATGTGTATGTTCTGAGGATTTTCATGGTTTGTGAAGGCAATGCTGATCTGGAATGGAACTCATCTTATACGTGAAGCTAAGGATATAATGTGTTATAGAATTATTGAGGGTTGATGAGGATATATGGTTATGATTACTGGTATATCGAGAGACTTTTTCGCATAATTTTTTCATGATGCTTCACGAGTTTGGATCAGACAATTCATGTCTGATATGAAATGTTTCCCATGAGTTTGTGTAAGTTTTCAATAAAACACGATTTTCAAGGTCAAAATATATATATAATAAGATCTTAGAAGTAATGACAATGATTGACAGTCATTTAATAAAACAACAGGATTGATGCGGAATTTCTTCACTAGTTTCGATCAGACAATGGATCCTCAAGCCAAAATGTATTAAATGAGTTTGTATAAGAAAATTTGTTCGAAGATTGGGTTCTAATGAGAAAACACGGTTCTAATATTATCGGTTACCAGCAGTTTTCATGAGGAATATAATTTTCGATAGCTCATAACTTCTATTTTGCAAGACACCTTTGCGTAGGTATAATTTTTGTGTTAATATGATATCAGAGTCAGTGCTTGAATGCACACAATTGTTGAAGCTGAACATTATATATATCTTATTTGAAAAACATGTGCCAATATATTATTTATTGTCATTTCCTCGAGAAAAACTCATTGATTTCTTTTTTTTCCATGAATTCTCAATACTCGTATTCGTTACAAAACATTTTTAGACTATCTTTTTGAGAGAAAACTATCATATTCTTTTTCCTTCGATTCATTTAACAAACATCAGCTCATGAAAACATAATTGTTTTCATATTGGTACTGGTATTTCAACTTGAATACTCACACAAATAATTTGGTAACAATAGAGTGAATGTTTTTGCGTTGGTGATTCTGAGACTGAGCTTGCCACTTCCAAGCCATATTTGTTTTAGTTCACGATGCTCGCCAAGAAACACAGGTATGTCTGTTTTGTTTCGAGAGAATACTCATTATTCTGAAATTATTGTTGAGAATTGAGGTGTAAATTGCATATCATATCATGTGTAGTGTAGTGGATTCGATAGTGCTTCAATCTGAATCAACTTTCAGATAAATGTGAACATTACTGAACATAACTCATGATTAGCAACGAAATTTGTTTCTTTGTTCGCACGAAGAGGTTGAACATCCGCCATGATGCACAAACTCGTGAGTATTTTTAATCTCGAATATTGCATCACTTCTTCCTCATTGCTGATTCCGATTTAGGAAGATTCTTGAGTTTGAAATAGACAACTCATAGCTGATATATATATAGGGTTTTATAAGTTTCTGTAAGATTTATGTGTTTTAAAGATTGAATGTTAGGAATGACTGGCATAATTTCACACAAAAAATCGTATAGAATGTCGTGTGGAAAGACAGGAAACAGTGAGTGAAGCATTTATTAGCTGTAATAAGAAATCCCTCATCTGATTCTATGCGATTTTTATGAGCATCTATATGAATCGAAATGACTCTCAATTCACAAGTACCAATGGTAAAATTCAGTGTCGATCACAATCGTATCTATAGGTTATTATAAGCAAAATATCTTCTAGGAATTCATACCGTAGAATAAGGAACCACAGATTCGATTTCATCGAATCGTCATTGAATCTGTGTGGAATGAAATACTTGAGACCCAATGAGATTGTATAAGTCATAACCATCCCAATATGCAATGAATTGTATGGTTTTTTCATGAGACAATCAATTTTCGAGAATTCATGGGACCAAATGGGAAAGTATGTCACTTTTGTGTGTGTGTTTGTATTGGTTTTTGTGAGTTATTTTTCATTTAGAATTATTGAGGAATCAGAACTTCGACCAATACTAAGCTATCCTGGAAGATGTCATGAATGTTCTTATTTCAGTCTATTTCAGGATCGATATGTGTATCCGTCTTTGTATTCGTGATCAAATTAGGTACATGTCTTCGTATCAGGCGATGCTGTGAAAGAGAGATATTCAATAGAATATTATATTTTCGATCCCAATTATATTTTATGCTGAATCAAAAGCTTGATGAGGTTTTATGTGGAATTTATTAGATGAAATCTTATTAGAAATCGTGTGATATGAGTAAGAAAAGGATTGGATAGGAAACCTCAATCTGATTTTATGCGATTTCTATCAGCATTCATATCACTCAGGGCTTCAGGAGGCTTCATAAAATATGTTCCAAAGATTCCAAATTCGAAAAAGTTACTGGCATAATTTGACACGTATCCTATATCAGTATGTTCGGGAATATATAAGTTTTCCATCTGAATGGTATTTCTTCAAAGGTTTTATCACACATAAAGTTCATTTGGAATTGCTACTAGGCACTCTCTGGTATATCTGCAATATACCGAGTGACACAGACTCATGGCAAACCTTTCTTTTCTCCTGTGGTTTTCTAGCTATATTTCTGAAATTTGGAACATCGAATATGCACACTAGAGGGCACTTTCTGACATTTTGGGAAACGTCTTTCATCATCCAGTTTCTCTGGAAATGACATCGAAACTTTCGATTTTCAAATGAAACACCCTGTATTCCATAACATAATCCGTTAGAGATTATTATAATGAATTGAACAATACTGTGTTTGATTGGGTTATTTCAAACGATTACGGAAATATTCACGTTCGAAGTTTCCATAAGATCAATGGGTGTGACAGCGCAATATCGAAACTTATAAAAACTTTGAACGAAAATATCTTCGTGATCTTTCGAAATAACCCAAAAAACCCGATAACTGTGAATTCGTTATATCTCTGACCGATTATGAAATGAAATACAGGGGGTTCCATTCAAAAATCGAAAATTGATGTAATTTCCAGGAAAACTGGATGGAAAAAAATCCCAAAATGTGAGAAAAAGCCCACTAGTGAGCATATTCGATGTTTCGAATTTCAGAAATATAGCTACAAAACCAAAGAAGGAAAGGAAAGTATACCATGAATCTGTGTCACCCGGTATATTTTAAAATCATAAATGACACGGTATTTCAATAGGGATTTCCAATTAGAAACTGATCATCAATGTATCTGCGAAAATAAGTTCATTCTCAATCACTTCGAAAGGAAGTGTCATAAGTTACTGATTATAGATGTGTCTGGAGAGCACAGATTATACTCTTAGATTCTACGTGAAGAACTGTCGATGAAAACTTATTATGTATGGACATGTTAAACTCAATTCGAACTAATCAATGCCACGATGTTTCAATTAGGACTTCCAATAAGCAACTATTTGTGAGCAATTTTACTGCTATCAGGAATTGATTACGAATGTACCTACAGGACACATTTCAAAGTCATAAAAGCCACTGTAGTATGAGAAACTCTGATCAGGGACTGATTATGAATGTATCTGCAGAACACAGTTCATACTCATGAAGTTCATATGTAATTTCTATAAGGAACTGATAATGAAAGTGTCTTGAGAACACATTTTCAACTCATGAATTCCTCTGTATTCCAATAAAGGTTCCCGATCAGGAGCTTATTATAAATCTATCTGCAAATCAGAGTTCATATGGAATATTGCTATAATGAACTCATTATGGATGCATGTATTCACAATACACATTTCAGTTATGAATTTCGATGAGTAACTGATTATGAATGTATCTGCAAAACAGAGTTTATAGTGGGAACACACAAATCACCAGAATGTAAAATCGCAGATCCGTAATCCATCAGAATATACATTCTCAAACCAGTAACTTAACAGAACAATATTTTATAGGAATCGTATTTATCTCTACTGTAGATGCACAGAACCGCAATTCCTCAAACCGTATTTTGTATACTGTACATGAGCATACCAGACAATAACAGATTGCAAATGCGCAGATGTGTATTTTTCTATAATAGCAATATCGCAGATCCGCAAATATACAGAATCGAAAACTAACAAACCAACATCACAGCGGAATGATATTTCGTCAGAATCATAACAACACAGACCGTAATTCGTCAGAATCGCAGAATGACAGACCGCACATTAGCAGACCGTACTTTGTCAGAATCGAAATACAACAGACCGTTTATCGACAGAATAGTAAAATGTCAGAACCGTACATTGACAGAATAGCAAAAAATCAGAACAGCATATTCACAGAATCTCAAAATATCAGAACTGTAAATTGAAAGAATCATAAAATGCTAAAACCGTACATCGACAGACTCGTAATACAACAGACCGTATTCCATCAGAATCATATTATATCAGAACGTACAATGACAGAATGTACTTCATCAGACTGTAATGTCATATACTGTATTGTGATAGAATCGTAAACTATCAGAACCGTGATTCAGCAGAATAGTAAAATGTTAGATCCGTAAAATAACAGAATCGTAAAAATTCAGAACCGTACATCGACAGAATCGTGAAATGTAGGAACTGTACGTCAGCAGAACCGTAAAAAATCAAAACCGTACATTGGCAGAATCGGAATTCATCAGAATGTAATGCAGCAGAACCGTAAAATGACAGACTGCAGAGAGGCCTACCAGCCACGCGCAGAGCGAACGCCGATCACAGTGTTGCCTGCTCTCACGTCATGTGGGGATTCTACGTATACTTTCGGTTCGACCTGCTTTTATGTTCCTATTGCTCTTGTACACTCGAGAATAAGATCGTTCATATGATATGGAGTGATAAATGACCACATTTCAATATGAAATATATGAACGTCACCCAACTTTTTTGCTATATGGAGAAGAAAGTGTTTATTTGAAGTATTTTCTTAAAAACTACAATTCCTTGAAGTCAGTTGAGAGAAGGGTTCGAGAAATAGGTGTTTGGCATGTTACAAGTGTTTGGGATCACACGTTAAAAGGTAAGGCCCCCGTCATTCCTTACTCGCACAATACTTTCGAAGACTTCTGAGGGTTGCTCGTAAGGGGGCAACCGAATGACGGATAAAACAATTTTACAATTTGTTTTTTTACAACAAACTTTGGAGTTTTCAAATTTTGATTATAGATACAAGGATATGGATGTTCTTTATATGAATCTATGTCATACCCAAATTCATTCATTTTGTATTTTTTTCCCATATTTCTAGGGAAAGGAAGAAGGTGATACGAAACTAGATTGAAATCGAAGTTCAGCTACAAAATTTAGTTTCGAGAATTCTTTATTAACGATAATTAGTGCGGTGCTGTAGATAGGGATTGATGAAAAAATGCTTATACATACATACATACATATGGAAGCTATTGAATAAACGTTTTTGTCTATCTGATTCTGATTCTGATCTATATCAGGTGACCTTGGACCATAGGCGCCACCAGATAGAAATAGGATATAGGGCGGACAAAATTCGAAGATGAAATCGGGTAACCTACGAATGAAAACTGAGTGTGAATACTCAAAGCTTATATTAATCTGTGTAATTCTCGAAATGTCATCTCCAACCATTCAGAACTTGAAGACTAATTTTCCATGATATTGACCATATCCACTCGTCAAAACTGAACCCATCACCAGTTCCTAAACAGTTTTTTGAACAGCCTCTGTGAATCTGAGATAGAACAATCAATAAAACAATAATTGATCTTCGCATTATCGAGTTTAGACGAAAATGTAGTTTACCTAACAAATGCCGAAAGTCATACTTTTCCGCACCTGTTTATTTAGATAAAAAGAAATACATAGAGAATTCGCATTCGGTATGTGATGAAATTATCAATTCTTTCTCAGTATATTCAACAGAAAACAACTACTTTCCTGGCTGCGATTTTACTAAATATACTGTACGCTAGCACAAACCACGCCGACCGTAATATCTCATCTTCGAAGTACTTAGGCAAAACTCAGAAACTATTTATCCTTAACGAACTAACCTATTTCTGATTGCAATATTTTTGTGGAAGGAAAACCGAATGGAGTGTAGAAACACATTGATTAATAATATATTTCAAAAGTCGAGTTCTTCAACAAAATTGAATAAAATGAGACTGTTTATCCTAAACGCACTAACCTATTTGACTCCGAATATTTTATGAAAAAGGAAAACCTGAATGAAGTAAAAAAACAAAAAAGTTGCAAAAAAAAGTTCAAGTTCACAGCGATTCTAACCATGGACCTTCAGACTGAAAGTCGACAGCGCTAACCAGTAGACCATTTGGTTTTATGATTTTACTGCGTACAGAAAAAACATGTTCAACACATAAGTGCATTTGCAAAACAGAGGATGTATTTTGTTGTACTGAATGTAAATGTAACGCTCATTGTAAGAATATTGAAAAATCCGATGACGAAGACCATCAATAAATGTACATTGTTTACTTTTCTGTAAGATGTTTCTTGTAAAAACCGCCTAATTTGCATTTGTGAGAATCAACTATACATTCGAAGATATCTAGTTAAATATAAATTGCTCACCATATCTTCCATTTCGACAAAATGAGCATATTTTAATGAAGAATACGGTCTAAGCGCGCGACGAGTGAAAGTTTCATCGATCGTTACGCTTAGAATGGTTTATTGATTTTACATTTTTGCTCCGACGAGACGCCTCGACTGTGGTGCGCTGTCCTAAAAATTTAATTGCAGAACAAAAACTGTTAGGAATATCCATACCATTGATCGAGATGAAATGTTCCTCATAAAATTACGCAAATATGATGTAGTTCATTTGGAAAATAATCGAGTTCTTGCTTGTTGAAGATTAATGAAATATTGAAAAATTATATAGGATAGTTTTTGAAAGTGGTGAAATTTTCAGATATTCGGATGATAAAATATGAATTGTCAATACACCATTCGATTGGTTATACTTCAGGCTACAAAATGAGCCCTCATATGTTTTTTTAGCTTCATCCCCATTATTGTTAGACTGCTATTTTTCAGACATATTGAAAAACGCGATCTTCGTACATTTTTCCCTGTAGAAAATCTCTCGACCATGGGGCGATGTCGTAATTTCTCATTATATATGTGGATGATGATGACAAAAAATGTCCTTGATGTTCAATTAAGTTATACCCCATGATTGGGTTATTGAACGATAGACCGCACCGTCTGCCGTACTAAAACATGTTCCATTTTTATGTTGAATACGGAAGCAAATTCGCTCCGGAAACGTCAATGTGAAAATGTACCTAATATTTTTATGGTATTCTTCCTTTTTCTAACATTCTTCAGAACAAGGTGTCACTCGTTTTTCCAACAGAATTGAACAAGGATTTCGAGAAATTGGATGAAACCAAAATTGTAGTACTTTTGATCCCGATGCGAAAAGTTGGTAGCTCGACCGGAGTAGGCCGGCTAGATTTCGAAAATAAAAAAAAGATTACATTCAGTATTGAGTTATTTAATAAATAAGGAGAGTGCCGTAGGCGATTTTTTTCCTTATTCAAGGTCAAATGAGAATTGGATTTCCTCCTACCCTTCGAATATGTGATTATTTTCACCAAAATCATGAGTCAAAAAATTTAATTGAAAAACAAATTCATTTATTTTAGAAACTGAACAGGTACAAATCTGGTACACCTACCTTCATTCATACACGTATTGAAAGAACCAGAGAATATCGAATGACATCGGTCTACGAATGATGAAACAAATTTCTTTCCTTCCTGATCTTCTTTCAGTTTGTTCGTATTCCTTATTATCCTAATATCAGTCCCGTGGTATATATACTATTTTTCTCACCACTAGCTATAAAACCTACCATTATTTACTCCTTCCGGAGGCGTGAAGTGTACTTTTACTGCCAAGGTAGTTTTCGTCATTTTATAACCACTAGTCAATAAAGACATAGCCACCCACCTCTGATATAATAACCCGAACTCACTGTTCTGATGGCATTTGAATCTGTTATAGGTATTTACTACTAGATTTTTTTTAAATTGAAAAGAAGTGCTTTCATAGTAGCAATAGGTTCATATCTCAGTTCCACAAAAATGTAATGATTGTAATGTATTGCTGTCCCTGGGTAATACTAATATTCTTCACTACCTTGGTGTATTAATAACTATTATTAGGTACCCTGCTCTTATGTGCATAACAGTGCATAAAAAAATTATGGGAGGAAAACTTAGCCCCTGTAGCGCTGAAGCGCAACACTGAATAATACTTATATGTCCGGAATGATTTTCTGATCAAAAGATGACCTATGTGAGCATGAAACCATTATGTACAGGGTGATTCAAACTTTCCGCCCTTGGCTCATAACAGGAAAAGGAAAACTGCAAATGCAAATACGGCAGAGAGGATTAGAATGGATGTGTCGTGTAAAGTATATGTTCTCGTATTCAAATATATTTCAACTTTTCCCGAGATAGCGTCAGATAATTTTTTTTTCCACGAAGCCACTATTTTTTCCTCATATTCCGAAAGAACATATTTTTTTAACAACTTTCATCATGACAAGTTTCTCCTATCTCCATTTGGTTAAAAGCCGTGGGACTCTGGATTTAGTATTTCCATTTCAATAATCTTTGGTATTTTCAAATAAATCTCAACTGACCCCGCCGTAACAAGTCGCCAGGTTTACGTTTCAATCGGTTCAAATATGAATGCAAAATGTATCCCAATCCATATTGCTTGCGAAACGATTCGCCTTGATTTTCATTACAACGGGGTCAGTTAAGATTTATTCAAAACTGCTAACATCAAAGTCCCGATAGCTATCAACCAAATGATGATAGGAGAAAATTTCCTTTCTGAAAGTTGTTGAATGAAATATTTTCTTTCAGAACATGAGAAAAAAATTGTGACTTTATGCAAAGAATATTCTCGAATGAATATCAACTGACCCTGCCGTAATCAAAAATCGAGTCAGCTGGTTTCAGCTTTAATCGGTTTAGTGCTTCGGATGACACTTAAAAAGCTAAGGTCCCCGTCTTCTTAACTCACACAAGTCTCTGACTTTCGAGGGTTGCTTTGCAACTAAGCTGGCGGTTAAAAACACTTTTTAAACACTTTTTTAAATGATGAATGCAAAATATATGAAATTACTTACTATTTGTTTTCCGGTCGACTTGATTTTTATCACAGCGGGGTCAGTTGAAGTTTATTTGAAAATGCCAATCATATATCACATCATAGCTATCAACTTAATGAAGAAAGAAAGAAAGATTCACGATGGAAGATGTTTAAAAAAATATATGTTTTTTCAGAATATGAGGAAAAATTGTGACTCTGTGGAAAAAATAATTTTGCAGACGTCATTTCCGCCATTTTGAAAGGAGCTGAGATATTTTCAAATAAGGATAAATATATCCCCTCTGAGAGATTTCCATCTGCAGTTTTCCTTTCCTTGTTATGAGCCAAGGGCGGGGAGTTTGAATCACCCTGTACAGTGTATTCCATTTTGGTTCAGACATCTGAGGTATCTCTGTTGTTGTGGAACATGGAACCTTGCGGTTTTTGCGGTTCTGTGCCACTTTTTTGTGAAACTCAGATTTTGCCTATGACTTATTTCACATTTTGGACACCCTCTATATTTACAGAGTTTTTCAAATCTTTTGTCATGAAGAATATCATTCAGATTCCAATGTCGTACTCAATTCTTTTTTCGCAGTATGGTTTTGGAGATTCAACTCAAACTTATGATTTTTTAAATTTATTAGCTCATTAAATTCCTCTTTTCTCCTTCAAAATGATATATATTGTATAGATAAATTCAAAGATGCTCAAAAATCACTCAAACATTGTATTTCAATAGTGGACTATTGATTTTTTATATGAAAAAGTCTAATTGGAGGAATATTACTCCTGATATTTTTTTGATGAGGACAGAAACGATATACTGACACTAATTACCTAACAGAACACAAAACGTACCTAGGTGTACCTAATAGCAACAAATAAATAGTAATAAGAATAAATTCATGATTTAAAAGAGGCACCTGATTGAATATTCACCGGAACAGTTGAATTTCGAAATTATACAGTAACTTGATTGTTGCCCAGTTTTCCACACAATTGCCACAATTGCCTAAAATTTTCTAATTTAAATGGTTAAAAAAAAATTAGTTATTTAAAAATTGCCAAATTATTGACACACCTAACCTGAAGACGCATCAAAAATCATTGAAGGATATCTTTGTAATTCTTAAAAACTGCCTCTGTTGTTACACCATTTTGCACGAATTTCTTCAAGATTGTTGTGCTTCCTAGTGTATTAAAACGTACACTCGTATTCAGAAAACATGTCGCAGTTGGACGATGTAAGCGCTCTAAATCACCGCTACAATAAAAGCGGTTACACCGTCCAACTGCGACATGATTTCTGCATACCAGTGTACTTGTACCTGATGAGGAATTGTGTCAGTTGTGTGATAGAGAAAAGGGACATCAATTCGAATAATTCAATGAATAAGTTACTGAATGATTTCGAAATTCAATTGTTTTAGTAACTATTGAAACAGCTGCTTATTCAACATTATGTATACTTCTTATTACTATTTATGTGTTGCTATTAGGTACCTACGTTTTGTTTTGTGTTAGTTATTCAGTGTTGGAATTGTTTTTTTCTCTTCATGGTAAAATCAAAAGTTCAAGTGGAACTTTTTTATTTAAAAAATCTATATCACTATGAAAGTCCATGCTTCATTGATTTTGGAGCATCTTTGAAAATTTTATATTCATAACATTATACATAATTCGAAAGGAAAGAAAACAAGGAATTTGATGAGCGGATGAAATACAGGGTGTTCTACTGAAAAAATCATAAGTTTGATGCGTACTTATCTCCAAAATCATATACTTACCCCGAAAAAAAAAAAAATGAGTGCGCCACTAGTTTCTGGTGACATTCTCTATGAGATAAAATTTCAATTAGTCATTATCGCATTTTTCATCACTGAGGAACTTCGTTGATATGGAGATGGTCGACAAAGTGTGAAATGTATACACAGTGCTTTATACGTAACCAGTTAGGAAACGCGTCATTTTGGGGGATTATGCGAGACGAACGAACGTATTACGTGTAATTTTTTTTCTAATTTTGCTAGAAATTTTTGCTCGAACAGATAATATAATGACCATCATTTCTACATGAATTCTACCAATTATGTACAAAAATTGAATATAGGCAAGTCGACTTCGCCCGTCACTTCGAAGTATCCGTCATAAAATAATATGGTCGCAAATTAGTGACCAAATTCACGAAAAAGACTCGTTCTATACTTCCATCAGTGGAAAATGGCTGATTCAAGTTCAGTTTTTCCAACTGATATTGAGAAAGCAGCTTGAAATACATTATTCTTTTCGTCCAACCACATATTCAATAACGTAACTGGTGCTGTAGTGAATAATATTTCATCACCAGTTAAACCAGTTATGTTATATTTCACTTTACACCACAGGTTATACGAAAAGTGAGAAGTTTCAAAAGTTTGAAAAGTTCCACATCACATGTCAAATCAAATAAAAAAGAATTTCGAGCCAAACTCAATAATTCCAAGGGATATCCTGAAACAGGTTGATTTTCATTCTCAATTTCCACATTTATAATAGACAATTTCTCGAATGGAACATCCTATCAACTATTGAATTCTCAAAATCTTCATGGAAAGCTGAATTCAGGGTGTTCCATTGAAAAAAAACACAAAGCTATTAGCCTACCCGAAAAAACGAATGACACTGTATATAAAACAACTACACAAAATGAAAGTTTGGGTGGTTTCAAACAACTTTTTCATTTAACATTCCTCAATATTCCTATAAAAACAACATAATGACCTCTTTATACTGAACTTTCCTTGAATAAAGTACCATTCCTATTTCACATTCTTGGGGGAATTTAAGACTAAGAAAATTGTTTGAAATGATGACTTAATAAAAACAAATTATCATAGGGATTTCCTTTCGTGCGCTTCAAGCGTTGAAAAATATGTTCCATCAATAACTAATCCAAGTGATTCGTAAATTTCTTATTTTATAAGGATGCTCGCCAAAAATTCGACGGATGACGTCACAATGTGTCCATGATGATTGCAGACAAAAAGGTTCCTGCATGATCCGCCATTTTGAAAATAAATGTCAATTGAAAGGTATTTTTTCTATATCTTATCTTTTTAGCTACCCTGTACCCTGAAATGATGATCGAACATGCACCAACTCTTGGCACTATCTGTATTTTGGTTGTGCAATTCATTAAGAAGATTCCCATATGTTGCACACTTAAATGACCACACTGTATATTGAAATTATGCTCATATTATTATTTTGTAGAAGCGAGGAGGGAAGTCATTATGATATCCGAAACGCAAATGAAATTGATCACATACAAAGTACCTCATTGATCACATACAAAGTACCCCATTGACGAACGGAACATTTTGGTATATAAACGAATTGGGTCCAATCAACTTATTTTGACCTCTACTTCAAGTAGAGCAATTTTGGGACACCCTATATATAATCTATAACTGAAGTCATGTGAGGGATTTAAGCACAATTGACAATAAGAAATCACTAGATTCGAAAACTCTTGGGGAGTGGGTTTCCCGAAACGAAATAGCGATATACAAATGCTACAAGTTCTTTATTTATATTATCTACTATTTAATTGGAGAATCAAATTGAAAGGTATACACTCTGATCCGAATCTCAGACCATTGAACTATAGAAAAGTTTGAAAGTTTGATGTTTTTCTCCAATATTTATATGTTCAGAAATGAACATACAATGATTCCATTTCTGCCTTATAGAATCTCCGAGAATAGATTCACCTATTATACATAGAAAACATCGTTATATTCACATGTCCGATGTTTTGTTATATAATTTTTCAACAAAAAGAATGATATATACTTCTTTATCTTGATACAATCAAATTATCATGTCAATATCTTCCTCATTCGGATCAAACAGATTATCAAACACAAATACTACAATGTACGAACCTTTCTCAGCCCTCTAGAATTCTTCATAAAACAGTTTGAATCAGATTTGAGTAGGTATAGCAAGGAATTTCTATCGATTCAACTTGGCAACAATGCGCTACCGCTTGTTCCGAGTCTCCACGCGTCTCACACATTCTGGTATATTGACGGTCTGTCGATGTACGGTTCTGATGTTTTACGGGTCTGTCAATGTACGGTTCTGCCATTTCACGGTTCTGCTATTTCACGGGTCTTAATCCAAAAAATTCTGAAAATTTACGGGTTTGGTAGCTGCACGATTCTGCCATTGTACGAGTCTGTCATTTTACGATTCTGCTGTTTTACGGGTCTGTCGTTTAACGGTTTTGATGAATTATGGATCGGAAATTCCGGTAGTCCGATGGATTATGAGTCTGTCGATGTACGGTTCTTGCATTTTACGGATCTAGAGTATTGGCAGTCTGTGCTTTTACGAGTCTGTCATTGTACGGATCTTTCATTTTACGGGTATCAAAAATCGACAGTCTGTCTTTTTACGGGTATGAACTTTTCGCATTCTGCCATTTTCAGATTCTGTACATCACAATTCTGCCAGTTTGCTGGTCGGGAATGTTCATTCTGATGAAATGGTGGTCTACAGAGTACGGGTCGCTGAATTACAGTCTGTGCTTTTACGGTTCTATGACTTTACGATTATATATTTTTATGATTCTGACGACATGAAGAGTATTTTATTTACTGGTTTGGCAAAGTACACTTCTGAATATATGGCAGTCTTTCGATATACTATTGTGATTTATGCATTCTGACATAATGCAGTCTGTCAAAGTACGGTTCGACAAATTACGGGTTGTACATATTGCAGTCGCTGAAATATGGTTCTGATGATTTGCTATTCTGATTTCTTACTATTCTAGTCAAATAAATTCCTACTATTCGACGGTCTGTGTCGATACGTTCTGATGACTTCGAAAGGAATTGCTATTAGGAACTGATTATAAATGTATCTGTGGATCACAGATCATACTCATAGATTACGTGAAGAACTGGCAAGAGAAACTCATTATGAATGTACCTATAAAACACATTTCAAACTGATAAATGCCACGGTGATGGAATGAGGAATTTCAATGGGGATCTGATGGTAAGTGTATCTACAGAACAAAGTGTATTATATCTGGTAGGAGGGCACACTAATAGACTCACTTTAACTGTGTGTATTTATCAAACAGACTTCTGGTTCTCTCGCATAGTTGATGCATGATTACAATTTATACAATATACATGTTTATTCTTTGGGTACTCATTGCCAACTGGCGCACAGATGGCAAGCATCGCTCACGTCATGTCCTGTGACAAGATGACATATATCAAATATCACACTCTCCCACAACGAAATAGAATGTGGGAGGATTCCACTTTTAATCTGTTGGATATTTTCCATTTCACATAAGGATTTACAAAATCATTCAACATTCCAAATACAGTGTGAAACAATTGATTACCAACATTAAACATTCATAGTATACATCATTTCAAAGTTACAAGATGAAACATTCAAATACCATCATTTTACATATAGTGTGAATCATTCCAGAGTTGAACAAAGTAAAACATTAACATACAACAATTTCATACAATGAGTATTATTTCCTGGTTTTGTATCATTTCCATATATCTGACAATAGTAATAATCATATATCTATGCTTAATAGATACCTCAATCATTTTCACAAGAATCAGAGGAGTCCTGACTACAGTCACTATTTTGATTTTCACTTATTGAATCCCTTGAATCAACTGACTGATGGTTACTTTCAGAAAATTCAACATTGACATTACCTTTCCTGATCGATTCGTTGTTTTCCACAATACCTATGCTTTCCGGAGAGGAACGCCGAAATTCAGTACTGATTGAGGGCAGTATCATAAAATAATCATTGTTTACTTCATTTGCGATTCTGAAACCTTCCTGTTTCGAACAAAGCTCACCCTGCTCTACTACTTCATTCTGAGATTCATTCATACTTATATGTTGTATTTGGTTTGTATGTCTTTTTCACAGTTGCCCACTAGACAATTTGCTCGAATATGTATTTCTGCCTGTCCGTTTGTTAATTATGGCTGGAATCCACGTTTCCCAATTCTCTCTGTAATCACTCACTAGGAAATTCTTCCCCACAACAAACTCCCTTCTTTGCCCTCCAAAGTATTTTATTTGATGGTTCGCCTTTTTTTTCTGGACTGTACTCACATGTGTGACTACTTCCTCCCTTTCTTCACATTGGGATATAAGTGTTCTGGCTTCACGGCCAAATAACATAGAAAAAGGTGATTTACCTGTAGTTGTGTGAGGCATTGACCTGTAGGTGAACAAAAATCTTGAAATTAGGGTTTCTACTGAAATGCTGTTGTTTCTTGGATCATCTAAAGCTGTTTCCATTTTTTCTTTGGAAGTCTCCACTGCATTCTCTGCAGCCCCATTGCTTCTTGGGTTGTATGGTGAAGAAAATACATGTTTCACCTAATTTTTCTTGAAAAATAACTGTGGACCCTTTGATGTAAGTTCAGGACCATTGTCGCATACTATTAGTTGGAGAATTCCAAATCTAGCAAACACCTCTTAGTTTGTCCTCTGTTCCATATGCAGATGTCTGTTTCATGTAAAAAATTTCTACCCATTTGGTGTATGAATCAATCAATATCAAGTATTTTTCTTCCTTCAATGAAAGGAAATCTATGTGGACTCTTTCAAATGGTTTGGAGGACAGTGGCCATGGAGTTAGATCACTCCCAGGCGGATCCTGCTTGTTCATCAAACATGCTGTGCATGATTTTGCCATATTTTTTATCTCATTATCGAGATAAGGCCAATAAAGAATTGATCTAGCAAGTGCTTTCATTTTACAAATTCCGAAATGATTTGCATTTATCAATTCCAAGTTTTCTTTTCTTAATGATTTGAGTATTACTACTCTATGTCCCCACAATATAATGTCATTTACAATGGATAATTCTTTAGGCCATTCCTCATTTTCAATGAAAGTTTTTACCTGAACTAGTTCCTCATCCTCATTTGTTGCCTTCCTCAAAGTCTCATTATCAATTGGCCACTCCTTCTGAGTTTCAGCAAAATTTATGTGTATTCTTTGATCTTCTGTTACATCCTTTGTAGTTATTGGATTCCTGCTCAGATAATCTGCGATTACATTATTGGCACCTGATACTTCAAGGTTTACAAGGACAGTTTGACATGTTGCTCCTATAATTATTACAATTATTACCTTGCTTGTCATATTTGTCATTTGTCACATGTCTATTATACTTTCCTTGCCACACGTCATTCTGACTGTCACTCCTCTTGACAGAACTGACAGAAGACATCTTCCCTTTCCAACCATGATTTTTGTCATCTTGATAGCCTCGTTCTGGGTCCTTCTCATGATAATTTTGGCGTCTGTTGAAGCCATTTTGATTTTGTAGTGTCCTCCTGGGGTCCGAAACATACCTGAGGTGATGCTGTTGCACATTTTCATGCTATTGAGCCAGAGAAATTATGTCTCCAAGTGTTTTTTCGTGGCTTATTTCCTCGCATAATCTTTCGAAAATTTTGTTTGTCAGTCAATCCGGTTACAAATCTGTCTCTCAACACTTTTGATAGGTCATTACCAAACTTGCAATAAATCACAACACTCCTCAGTTTTGCGTAAAAATCATTCACCGACATATCAGCCTGAGTCAGGAGATAGAACTCCTTTCTTTCTCTCCACACGCTCACTTGGATCGAGTATTGTCTGTTCAAAAGTTTACACAAAACAGCACATGTTTTATTTTTCGGCAACTCTAGAAATGTGAGATCCCTCAGAAGCTTATACTTTTCAGGCCCCACACTGCTCGATAATACTGCCGTTTTGATTTTTTCGTCAACAATTTGATTCGCTGCGAAATGTTGTTTAAACCTTCCAGAATAGATTTCACAGTCATCGCTGTTTGAGTTGAACTCGTAGAATTTTGGCACGCTTGCCGCTATTTTCCTTGATTGATGGCTGGCTGCCTGTTGTCGTGTCAGTTGATCGAGACGATTTTTCTCCTCCAGATTCCACCCACGCTTATTCCGTCGTACTCCTCGTCGCCAGTATGATATATCTGGTAAAAGGGCACAATAATAGACTCACTTTAACTGTGTGTATGTATTAACCATACTTCTGGTTCTTTCGCATAGTTAATGCATGAATACAATTTATACAATATACATGTTTACGCCGACTGGCGCACAGATGACAAGCCTCGCTCACGTCATGTCCTGTGACGAGGTGACATATATCAAATGTCACACAAAGTTATACTCTGAGTGTTCCTGAATAATTGCTATATTAGGTACCTATTGATTATGAATGTACCCGCAGGATACATTCCAAACTCATAAATTCCACTTTATTTCGATAACGAATTCCGATTAGAAATTGATTATGGATGTTTCTGCATACTAATAGAGTTCATACGGAATTGCTATAAGGAACTCATCATGAATGTATCTGCAAAAAACATATTAAACTCATAAATGTCACGGTATTTTAATAAGAAATAACCCAGCAAACACATCTGTTATATTTACATCACTGTTATATAAAATCAACGGAACTTTTTTATATAGAATATTTACGTAAATATTTCATAATACTTGTGAAATATGTGAACCTTCTATTTATATAAAATATTCACGTAAATATTCCGTAACAATTCTGAAATATGTGAACCCCATAATTATATAAAAATGTAACGTAACTATGATGTAAATGATATGTGACAATTTGATATCAATATAAAAGCTTATATGATAGCTACATGACTTTACTAGGACTCTCGGCCGTAAATTCTCTGCAGACTTGATTCTGCGTCAATTAAGGATATTCGTTGGGATGATCAGTACCCGTGGTCTCGCGCTGTAATGTTCCCCCACCGCGATGATTATTAATTTTCGCTCTCGCACTGTAGCGTTCCTCCGTGACCACTCTGAGGTTATAAGTAATGAGTGAAGACTTGGAGACTGAAAGCATTTTCAATATTTTCTTACTATTCCGAGTGGTTTTCTTGTTTCCACCAATTTTCTGCGCTGTAGTGGTCCCCCATCCCACAAGCCCAATTCCTATTGGTCGACTACTTTGAGGTTATGAGTTATACGAGACCATAAACAAACTACACTGAAGGCATTTTCGGTATTTTATAATATAACTATTTCGAGTGTTTTTCTTGTTTCTACCTGCTGTGTTTGATGAATTAAACTAAACTTAAAGTGTTGATAAGAATAAGTGGAGGTGAGTGAGAATAAAACATGCCTTGAGATTTTCCTAACCTCTGTGGAAACAAGGAGAATGAAATAGTTACATATCTATCCTGGACCTCTTAAATATGCCTAGAATAAATGATGAATCTGGTAGGTATTGATAGAATCCGAGGTATAATCTGGTCAAACTTCAATTCTCATATGAAATTGAACAAAAGCCAGTGATTGATTATGATGATGGCTGATGAAAACCCCAGCGAAAACCCCAAAGTGCCTCACATTCTGGATTAAAGTTATTATTATTGGTTATGGAAATTTAATCATTTTGTCAGTGATTATTATTTTTTGTTTCATAAATAAGTTCATGAAGAACCCCAATAAGATGAATCCTGAAATGTATACTTTTCCAGGTAGGTACATCTTTTCAAAACTCAAGGTGGTAAAGATGGGAGAGACTATCTATATAGGGGCCACACAATGTTCCTGGTAAGGGCAGAGGGGAAACATTGAAGTCAGAGATTTGAAATCAATCGAAATATCATTATCTGGTAATATATATTTTAGATTTCAATTTGAAAAATGAAAAACAAAGCAATATTTTTTCAGACTCCATCATTATCACACACCCTTCGATATCTTACTCTGATAGATAAACCAGCAGGAAGGTGGTTCTTATTTAGTCAGCAGAGGTTAAATGGAGGGTTGAATTGGGAGATCAAGAAGAAAGATATAATTTGATTAGGTACTCACAATTTTGATTTTTTGAACTTTATATAAGTATACATAAATGGTCTCACTATTTTCAAAGAAAAAGAAAGGTCATTTTTTTTATTTGATAGTTGATGTTGTTTTATCATCTTCTATTCAGGACATTCCATTTTATTCGATTTGAACATTATTCAGTCTATAATTTTTTGACAATTTTTTTGTTTTAAAGTTTGCAACTGATCAATTATACTGTGTACTATAATGCATAATATTTGGAACAGAAAGTCTTGAAAATTTTCCAGCAGAGTTTTTTGTACATGAGGAGAATTGAAGTGAATACTGAATGATATAGGAGATAATAAACCATCAAGCATTTTATGACTAATCTGTCTCTGTTACATTTTCCCACACAATCAAAAATTGACAAATAACTTCTTTTTCACACTAGCCCACTTCCAACTCTCATGCACATTTCTATAACCATATATCATCATCAGTAATATCAGTATAGATATTATGGAGTGTAGAGTTTGGATCACCTTCTGAGATGATTGTACTGTTATCAATATGTGCATATGCCTGTGAAGTGAGTTAGTGAAGTGGAGAGGTTATTCGTGAAATTCCGATATTCATTTCGGATATTAGTCAAGTAGTTTCATCAATATTATATTAAAATGGAGTCATATCTGTAGCTGACACTTTTACATAATAGGGATGTAAATTTTACATAACATCTAGAGAATGTTATGTAATATTTATGTCGGTTTGTTATATACGTAACATCTTATTTATAGCAATGAAATTATATAAAATATATATAAAATGGTGACATAATTGTTACGTAATAATCATGTAGTATTTGTGGCGGACATTTCGCCATAACAGTGATGTAAGTCTTACATAACATAGTTACATAACACGTATTGTCAGTTATGTAACACTTATGTCAATTTTACATAATTGTGTTTGCTGGGAATAATAATTAGGAACTGATTATGAATGTATCTGCAAGACAGTTTAAACTCAAATTTTCTCATGGCATTGCTATCACGAACTCATTATGAATGAATCTTTGAACTCATGAATGCCACGGTATCTCAATGGGATATTCCAATCAGGAACTGATCATATATGTATTAGCAGACCAGAGTTTATACTTATGTACTTCGAAACGAATTGCTATCAGGAATTGACTATGAATGTATCTGGAGAATTGTCAATTGAAACTGATGAATGCTACGGTGTTTCAATAAGGAATTCCAATTAGGAACGTATGATAAGTGTATCTGTAAAACCCAGATATACCTATAGTATTCGTGAAAAATTGCTATCAGAAACTCATCATGAATGCATGTATTCACAATAAACATTTTCAACTCATGAATACCACGGTATTTTAGTATTGAATTTCCATTAGTAACTGATTTGAATATATCTGCAAAACAGAGTTGGCTTTGCTATAATGAACTCTCTATGAATGTCTCTTCAATACACACTTTGAACTCATAAGTGTCACAGTATATCAGTACGAAATTCTGATCAGGGACTGATTATAATCGATGTATCTGCAAAACAGAGTTTATAGTCATACACTCCGAAAGAAATTGCTATCGGCATACTCATAGATTACGTGAAGAACTGGCAATAGGAACTCATTATGAATGTACCTGTAAGACACATTTCAAACTGGTGAATGCCACGGTGATTTAATGAGGAATTCCGATTAGGAACTGATGATGAGTGTATCTACAAAACAAAGTTATACTTTTAGTGTTCCTGAAGAATTGCTATATTAGGTACATTTTGATTATGAATGTACCCGCAGGATACATTTCGATCTCATAAATCCCACTTTGTTTCAATAACAAATTCCGATTAGGAATTGATTATGGAGGTTTCTGCAAGACAGAGTTTATACTAATAGAGTTCATACGGAATTGCTTTGAGGAACTCATTATGAATGTATCTGCAAAACACATCTCAAACTCATAAATTACGGTATTTTAATAAGAAATAATTATAATTAGGAACTGATTGTGAATGTATCTGCGAGACAGTTTATACTCACATTTTCTCATGAAATTGCTATTACGAACTCATTATGAATGGATCTTCGAACTCATGAGTGCCACGGTATTTCAATGAGTAATTCCAATCAGGAACTGATTAAATATGTATCAGCAGACCAGAGTTTATACTCATGTACTTCGAAACGAATTGCTATCAGGAATTGACTATTAATGTATCTGGGGAACACATATATTACTCATTGAGTACATGGATAATTGTCAATTAAAACTCATCATGAATGTACCTGTCAAATACATTTTGAACTGATGAATGCTGAGGGGTTTCAATGGGGAATTCCAATTAGGAACTGAAGATGAGTGTATCTGCAAAACCCAGATATACCTATAGAATTCGTGAAAAATTGCTATCAGAAACTGATTATGATTGTACCATGCAGGACACATTTCAAACTCAGAAATGCCCCTATAGTATAAGAAACTCTGATCAGGAACTGATTATGAATGTATCTGCAGAATACAGTTCAAACTCATGAAGTTCATATGTGATTTCCATAAGGAACTGATTATGAAAGTATCTGGAATACACATTTTTGACTCATGAATTCCACTGTATTCCAATGAAGGTTTCTGATCAGGAACTGATTATAAATCTATCTGCAAATCAAAGTTCATATAGAATATTGCTATAATGAACTCATTATGAATGCATGTATTTACAATACGCATTTCAAACTCATGAATACCACGGTATTTTAATTATAAATTTCGATAATTAACTGATTCAGAATGTATCTGCAAAACAGAGTTCATACTCGTAGTATGGCTTCGCTATAATGAACTCTCTATGAATGTATCTTCAATACTGACAGATTTTGTTCTCATTGGAAATCATAGCAATAAGATACTATTTTTTCAAGAATATATTCTACTCAATTTCATGACCAAAAATCTGTATTATTCAGAAAACAATGTTTTACTGTGAAATGATTCGATTTCGTAGTGAAAATATGACTGTTTGACTGTACTTCAATCATCTTGTGAAAAAATCACTACGCATTGAAAACGAAAGTTCATCTGGAGTAATCAAGAGAGATCAGAGATTTTCATAATTCCGAAAATTCAAACCAGCTTTCATTATTTTTAGTCAATTTGTCCAAGATACGACATCCATGTCATCTTATGATAGTTCAAGTTATAACACGAAAATGAGATGAGAATATCACATGTCTGCTCTACGCTCCTTCACTATTCAAAATATGTTAATGCAAAATTGAAGTCACGAATAGATATACAGGGTGTGTAGAATTGCTGGGACTTACGCTTTCACGTGTTATAGAGATCGAAATGAGTTGATTGGACCCAATTTATTTATATATCGAAACGAACCGTTTTACCCTGAGATAAGATTCAGGTTCATCACCGATATCATCATCATCAAATCATGATCAATCCATCGCAAAGGCTGTTTCAGAAAATCTTGGTTTCTTGTTCCGTGCGAAAATCCACTTCACACCCCATCTTGTCATGATCTACAAAGCACGACAGATCCAACCAGTTTTTTAATACTATTCTCATGAATGGGGTTTTTAGCACCCAAATATACGCTGATGCTCTTAGATTCCATTTATAGAGGAGCCATTCGCCTGGTGGGTGATTTCACTCTCACCAACTCATTGAACCCATTAGAACACTGTGAAAAAGTCGGCGACCTCTCACTTTCCCATTGATATGTATCATTCCACATAAAATATTCATCAGTAATCTCTGCTATAATTCCATCACCAGCAATTCCAGTCAGACAAACTCGACTGGCCCAGTTAGCACATATCTACGTCGTTAACCTCAAAAAGTGTCGAACAACACTACACTATTACTCGTTCGTCTATAGAAGGGAGAAGCTCTCGAATACTTTGCTTATGAAAGTATTGTCAGGGACCTCCGAAAGTTCAGGGAAATTCCAACACCTACCTTTTCTTTCTGTCCTCCTCGAGCACGCGCAATGTTTCACGAATATCATAGCAATTTCCTGTCGTGCGCTTCAGATGATAAAAAACAATAACTTGAAAAATACAAGTTTATTTCGAATTTCCAAGTCGAATTGACCTTTGCATTGATGAAGGTGACCAAGATATTGAGAATTCATTATGAAAACGTTCTGCTCTTAATTACAATGTCAACTAAATTCTGTATCACAATATTTACAAACTTGTTCTGCGTAACATTATAAAATCAAACTTCTCTTTACCTCCGGAAATTTTGAGGGCATGAAATTCTCACAAAAGTAACAAATTGGGGGTAATTTATCTGTCTATTTGATAAAAACAATGATATGTGTATTACCAACTTCGAGAATGTTCTGAAAAAAATATCAGGGTGTAAGGGTTGCTTCACTTCATCTACAATTTCTCTTGTTCAATTGTGTTGTTCCACCAATTTCTAAACAGCGAACAGGAATGTGTTTCCTTTCGTGAACTTTGAACTCTTCTCGCAAATAACGGTACATTTTGATATATAGTTGAATTGGGTCCAATGAACTCATTTTGACGTTCATTGCACGTGGTAGCTTTGTGTCTCAGCAATTCAGGATCACTGTATATTGGACAAAAATTTAATGTGTTCACTTCGAAATATATCATCGAAGTCCCGCAAATTCATGTGGAAAAAAATATATCAAATTGGCGATATTTCTTCCATCTCATTACTCATTGAAAATGTCTACATGATATCAGTACCAATACTCGCGTAGTTTGATTAACAAACTGCCAACTGAATTTTATAGAAACCCATAGTTATTGATGTTTGTACTGCTCTCTCAATACATATATTTTTGAATTCAACCCCCACAGCTAAACATCAAATGATACTTCAGGGATGGCGGATGAAAAGCCATTATAACATCTAATCCCTATGATGCTGCAAGGGTAGGTTGTGGAATTTGAGTGACACGAACAGACAAATCACACCTACTCCTATTATGAATTCGAATTTTCGAAAAGTTTCATTCATGATGAATCCGTATTCATTTCAGCTGATGGATCATACCATGGCTGCCATTGAAGATATATTAGGACAACATGGAAACTACCATATTCGTGACAGGTAATATGCACAAATTTCATTTCCGAATAAATGAAAATTCCTTTCGCAAGGGTTCAGGGGCAAAAATGATAGTTCATCGATTGATAGTTGCATTCTGTCATTCTCTTTTCGATGCATCATGTATGTCGGTGGAAATAATACACTAAAGAATTTGAATATCTGTTATGGTTGAAACTATCCGTATCATGTATCAATGCTTCTTTCCATCTTCATTGAACGGCTAATATACTCCACTTGTAACTGTACACATATTTGGGTGATCTTGTGAGTAGATTCATATGTGTAGGCACAGGATATGAATGAACTATTTCTTGATGCTGAATGTCAATTTTTGTAGATGATCGAAGGGATTCTTGTTCTTAGAAAAACTGAAACTCACTCAATCTCTTCAGTTGGTAACTTGGTTGTCGAGAACAGATTATAGATTCCATCGAGTCTTAAAACGCGAATGATCCTAGATGTGAGAAATCCGATGAAATTATCATTCGACATTTGGCATCACATTCTCAAATCAACGTTCCATGATTCTCAATTTTCAGTAATCAAGATAAAAGTTCCAATAGTTATAACTATTTTCGATGCTGGTATTGAATTTCCTTGAAAAATTCTGTACCCCTAGGAGGATGATCTCTTCGAGAACCGATTCAAAGTCTCTCGAGTTTGCCTGAGTTTGTCAGGCAGTTTTCTTTCAATACAATCAACGACTCCATCTTCAACTCTTATACAAAATCTAGAATCTTTGAACGCGCCTTTATTGCATTGAATTCTTTGATTCGCTCGTCTCAATCGTAATCTATCATTCTTGTTTCATCGTGGTAGAGATACAGTTATCCTAACTGGGAATTCTTCATCTTGATTGATTTCAAGGATACGACAGAATCAACAATGGCATAATCGACTTCCTCACAAGAGAGTGTTCATTCGAGAAATGATTCTCTCTCCTGAAGGAGAATATACAGTCGATGCGGCCAGGCCTGTATTCAGAACAAAGTCTGGCTTGAGACAACATCAAGCCATCTTTCCCTCATTGGCTAATCTGAATCTTTCTATAGCGATTCCATAAAATTTCATCAGATGATTTAGTGATCGACATGCGTTATTATGCAAATAATGATCAGTATACCAAGTCACAGGAGAACAGTAGTTCACTTCGGCGAATTCAAGCTAACTGGAATCAGTTACATGAAATCGCGACCTATCGATTCATATATTTTATGATGAAGATGCCTGACTCAATCTTCTCGATATATTATTCACTACTTTGAATTGATCTTCATTCATTAATTGGTTGAACGTTTCGATCATGCCATATCATAATATATGAACGATTCAGTCTATTCATGCATGATAACAAACATGTATTATTGTTAACTGTTATTTGACATTGAAAATAGTCATTCGATATCGACAACAATCTGTTCGAATCATACATTTGAATTAATCGTCCATTTGCCTTCTCGATTTCCGTTAAGAGTATCTGCTGACTAAGCATACCAGATATCTTCTGCTTCAGCTTTTTAAATCGTCACGTCGATATGGACCCAGTGGGACCCCAACATCATTTTATTCAAGGTCCTGTTGACTTTCGAAGGATTACGTGGAGTGACGTATGGATTACAGATTTCCATCAATACCTTCTCAGGAGAACTGTTCAGCTATGCTGCCACTCGATGACAATACCAGTTTCAGCAATCTACCCTCAATAAATTATGAGTTTAACGTTGTCTCTGTTGAAGCAATTTTTTCCAGTGCATCTATTCATTTTATTTCTCTTCCAATTGTGTCTGCAATAATGAAATCGATATCTGGGACTTGTTTCATGTGGGACATTATTCCTATCATGAGTCTTGTTTCCTGGGTATTTCTGCTTGATTTTATCACCACTCACAATGGTTTTCTCAATGGTTGTTAACAGATCAACAACTTTCTGTTTCGATTATCGTTCGAGACGGTGTTTGATTTTGTAATCTTACTGGTCCAGTATCTTGAATGTTGGTTAGCGATTCCAAAAACACATTGTTCCTTTCATGAGTAAACCAACTCGTATTTGTTATAGTAGTCTACAGTTGCAACCGACTTTTTTTTGGGTGACCTAGTAGATTCTTTATGTGAGAGTGAGCGGCACTGCGCTATTGAATGTGATTTTCCATCAGAAAACAGAAATGAATCAAAAGCAGCTAGATGTCACGATGCGTTTTACATAAAATTACCATTGAATACATTATTTTTACAGGTTCAAGAGATTTGACAACCGGTTCATCAGGCCATACCTAATAAAGAACCATCAGGGTGAAGAAAAGATTCTAGAAACGTATTCGAAGCTGGCAATGAGAGATGCTATGGAGTACATGCGCAGGAATGCGTCCACGATTGGAAACATTTCTGGGACAGAGAGCATGTCAGCAATATTCAAGAATTTCACGGCAAGCAACCTCAATGGCAGGTGCGCCCAAAGACTCTCCAACTGGTAACTGCTACTTACATCTCCAAATGTAGTTTCTTTGAGAAGCGTGCGATTCTGACTACTTCCGATCACTAACGTAATATAATAGTAATTCATAGAAATGATGAAGGAGTCTTCACATATTCAATTTGGATAAATGAATTGTTTCGACCCCATGATATACTGATTCAGTAGAATAAGCACAATCAACATTTGATATTGATTTTCGGAATAATGATCAAGAAAGCTGATATTAATGGTGAATTGCACTAGAAAAAAGAATCTATCTTCTCTCAAGATTGTCTGGAACAATCAATCCATTCTGAATTATAATACCGAATATCCATATGATATATACACATATGGAACATCTAATTCATATTTCAACGTGAATATTGAAGTGGTGCATTCCAGAGAAATATATAAGAAATATTAGGAGGTGATTATCATCAGAATAATTCAGTTGTGATGTTTGTATTCAGGTATGGATTGTTCTGGAATATTCCCAACTGGATATTATGTTCCATTTATCGATGAAACATTCTCAACGATATGTTCTTTAGTGTATATCCATGCGATATCCTCAAATGAATATTCTGTTTTGTATTCTCATAAAAGAGTTCATGAATATTGGGCATCATGAATTGTACGTTATGAATGTATGTAACGAAATTTTCGAGCCAAAAGTGTTGATGATATGATTCTGAGCAACGCTCTCGAAAGAAATCGATATGTACCGGGTGAACCACTAAGAAAGGACGCCGGCTGTATCTTGGAAACTATTCGCCGTACAGGTTTAGAAAAAAATATAAATCATAAAAGTGGCCAAGGAAAATCTCTAGAAATTATTTTCAAGTTTCCAGAACAGCCTCTAGAGGGCGTAATTGCATCGGCCAGTTTGAAAAACGGGATTTTATGGAAATTTGATATATCAAGACATATCAAAAACACTTCCTTCATGTTCTCGAGTTGATTTTCAATCATTTCGATCGAGAAAATTGCGAAGGAAGGATGAATAGAACTTTGAAAATACTCCCATCACTACAGTTTGGTGTAACGGAATTCAATGATCCTGGTTTCATTATAAATGGTTTATTTGGTTCTTCCAGTTGAATCTCGAATCGAGGCGATTCAAATCCTGTGGTGGCCGCTAGATGGCATCGTTTGAAAACATTAGACAATTTTCCATTTTTTCGAAAATTTCAAATGAAACCATATATCCATTCTACTCTGATATGAAAGTGAAACAATCATGGAGAAAGATAGTGCAAACCGCGAATTGATGCCTCTTGAACAACCGGTGGAATACTCGAAATAATATTATGAAAATATTCACCACAGGAATCTAACTTCAATAATCGTCATCAGAAATATCCTTCATCTATGAAATTAGGATTTCAATAATTCATTTATTTTATTGGTTCCACAAACTGCTGTTATATCTCACAATAGTAAAGGAAACTCTTAGTAATGACATAACTTATTGGGATGTAAATAGTGAGTATAGGCTCAGGAATGAGAAAAGGCAAGTTGGCTCTGAATGGAAGAAACGTCAAAATATAATTGAAGTTTCATTGGAAGTTTTCGCTGTTGATTGCTTATTTGTCAAAATGCCGATTACAAATGAGGAGGCATTTGGCATGTTAACAGTTCAAATTTTGATATTATTCCGAGTATTTCTCCGGTTCTTCAAGAGGTATCAATTCGCGGTTTCCACCATTCTTCTTCACGTTCACTTTACTTTCATATCATAGCAGGAAAAAAATATGGTTTTATTTGAAATTCTCGATTGGAACTGGTAAATCGGCTGATTTTTCAAACGATGCCATCTAGCTGCCACAACGGGATTCAAATCAACCTAATTCGTGATTAATCAGGAAGATCTGAGAAGACCCTCCATAATGAGACGAAGATCGCTTGATCCCGTTGCATCAAACTGTAATAAAAAGATTTTTTCCAGAGTACTATTCATCCTTTCCTCCCTCTTTTATTCAAAGAGCTAGTGCAATTTTTTTTGATCGAAATGATTGAAAATCTACTCGAGAACAAGAAAAAAGTGTTTCGTTAGGTCTCGATATATAAAATCTTCATAAAAACCCGTTTTTTGAGTTGGCCAATGCAATTATACCGTCTAGCGGCTGTCCTGGAAACTTGAAAATGATTTCCAGAGATTTTTCCTGTCCACTTTCATCATAAATATTTTTTTCCGAAACCTGTGCGGCGAATATTTTTCGAGATACAGCCGGCGTCCTTCCTTAGTGGTACCCGGTACAATTGTACAGTGTGTCCAGTTCTCGATGCTTTTGCATGATATCTCAGTTATCTTTGGAGATAGAACCTTGCGGTTTTGGCAGTCCTTTGTCATTTTTTTGTGAAACTCAAGATGGCCTTATCATATTTTGCAGAACTGTTTTCGTTTATGAGACACAGGGTGATTTTGAAAATATATACTTTTCGGACTCCTCTATACCTAAGAAGTTTATAAGCGAAAATGTCGAATTGAAATCTCAACCCATAGAGAGTTTTATGCAGAATCCAGTGGCGCACACATATTTCTTTCGGGTAATAGTTTTGAAGATACGACTCAAACTTATGATTTTTTGAATTGAACACCCTGTATTTCATGAGCTCATTGAATTTCGCATTGTTTCGTTTCGAGATGATTCACGATGTATGGATATAAAATTTTCAAAAATGTTCAAAAATCTATTTCAATATTTCATATCGGGTGTAGATTCTCTTGATGAATCAGCCTGGCTCTCTCAGTTGTTGAGTTCTTGTTCGAGTTTCTCCAATCTAGGAGAAGGAGATAAAAATATGAAAAAAATAAAATGATATTTGTCATGAATTTTGTTTAATTGAAAATAATGTTTTCTTATATACCAGTTTAGTTCTTGAAGACAACTTGAATAATTCCATTCTAGAATAAGACATGCCGAATTTCTCAATGTGTTGTTGTTGTTGTTGTTGTTGTGGTTTGTAGTTGGACGATTTTCTTTAGAAAATTTCAAATCTGCATACTTTGAAGCCCATAAATCTGCCTCTATTCTGAATTCTGAACTCACTGTCATACATGCTGCCAAATCTGATCTGATTTTGAGTAATTCAGTGCTACCATGATTTATGTGAACCTTCAATTCTTGCGTACAATTATGAATCTCAGAGTTGCACTTAAATAATTCTTCCTTTGTTCTATTCCATCCATTTTCACATTGATCACAACTATTTCTTACAGCAGTTCCAGACATTGCTATTGTTCTATTGTTGAGACCATTTAATCTACTAGTATCCATATGCTCAAAATACAATTAAATTCCAGGATATTTTGTCAAGAGATTGTTGTAGGTTATCTGTAGAGATGACATATTGGGCATCTCATGGTGTATATATGAACTCCCATTTTGCGGTTGATATTCAGTGTACATCTTTTCAGTGGATATTGCAGTGAGAAGTAGAAGTTGCAGTAGTAACATTTGATTCATTGTTTGACAGCTTGATGTCCCAGTCAATTTTTTATTCTGATCTGTTCACGCTGTTGAACCTGATATTCGTCAGTGTCCTGAGCTCTGTGACACGTATAGCACTGGCTGTAGGTCGTGTAGCTTCTGAATTGGTTGTCACATCTCGTGCACTTGTATCTCGAAGGACCGTTGATATCGGGTGTCCCCTCTCTATCGTCAGAGCTACTGATGTAGTTCTCTTGTATCAGATTTCTTCGACTCATCTTTGTTTCTTATCTTTTTATCCTATAATTCGAAACGGAAGTAGAGAGTTTCTGAATATATATATCAATATATATATATTATATGAACTAAATATACCCCCAAGGTAATGTATCCGTATGAAGACAGTTGATCACTCTCTTATTATCATATGGATTCAATGCTGTTTTTTACTGTTCTATTGTGTGTACTTCATGCTTATTAGATCTTATCATATATTGACATATCTGGGTTGAGGTATTATTCAACAGACAATTGCGATAGTCATCGAAAGTGATTGTTGGCAAGGCTGACTTTCGAATTTCTTTCGCTTTTCATGATAACACCAGACTATATAAGTTTGTTTTGATTTCGTGAAATTTTGAATGTGTTTAATTTCGAGCGTAATCCAATAAATTCAGTCATTATTTCCCCAGCGTTCTAATCTCTCATTATCCCCACGACCTTTTTGTTCTTCAGAGGAATATCATAAATGTTGTCTGGTGGATAATCAGACGTGTCATACCTATTTGATGAAAATTTGATGAAGTAGAGAGTCGATATCGGTATAGAGTAATTTTGCATCTGATCCAAATTTGTGTTTTATGTAAGAGTAGTGAAAATCATATAAGAAAGTTTTGGAAATATCTAAAATACTGAATCCGACATAGATAGGTTTATTGAATTTCACTCTCAATCTTTTCATTTCAATGATGACCATATCATCATCGGAAAAACTGCAACTGTGAACATTTGGATGAAAAATATAGTATTTTGCCCCGTATTTACCACCCCATTTTGAAACTAGTTTTATATCTTTGTACTTTCTCACGTTCTCCATAGTTTTACCAAAGACAGAATTAACCATGAGTTTATAAAAATTTTTATCAAATTCATTTTTGCTTTGTTTTCGTAACTCATTGTTCAAAGATATATATTTTTGTAACCAACAGGACTGTTTGAAAGCCAAAATTTCATGATTTTTTTCTATCTTGATACCTAAACTCAAAGCCTGGTTCAAATTTTTATAGTGAATAATGTAATTTTTTTTCATCGTAAAAAGTTTTGAGTAGTTTATTAATTTTTGATTTAGCAGTAGGCGGTTTCATACTTTCGGAGCAAAGAGGCAAATCTTTATGGTATTCGGAAAGCTCTCGAGGGTAATGAAGATCCACCTCGAAAATGTAACCATTTTCACTATCATCTGGTATATTCATTATATTGTCCACCGAATGAATATTCTCAACCCATTCGAATCCACCCGTAGGCAGGGGGAGACTCATTGCAGCTCCATAAAGGTTGTTTACATCGAAATACATGAGGTATGATGTTGGATTTCCAGGATCATACTCATTCCTCATGTATTTATTGTTTGCTTTTGCATATCTATTAGAACACTGTGATACTCCTCCTTTGATGCCCTTTTCCACGAACCTTATCATGTCAATATCAGAAAGAAGCCCCAATTCAATACCAGTGATTTTCAACATACTATCAAAGGCTAGTCCAGGCGCGGTGTAATAGTGGAGAGGATCTAGTTTATATGTGGACATACAAGTTATTCTGAAGTTCTCGAATATATCTGCAAGTAGTAAAATGTCTGTTTTGAGATATAATTCAACATATTGTTGTAACGTTTGTATGTTGAAAACTTGCCAGACCTTATGCGCATGTTCATAATCACCTCTTGATACTCCTTTTCCATTCAGTTTATTGAAAAAAGATTCAATCGATGGTTAATCAGTATCCCTCAATTTTTCCCAAGAATCTAAATAATCATAAGGGCAGACACCCTTCCGACAAAGCAAACTGAATTGTTCCTCGTTGCCGTAAAGTTTCCGCTCGATTATTTTTCTATCATTATCTGAGTATAATGATAAGGTATCTGAACTGCTAGGCATAAACCTGTAGGAATCTGAAAATCTGGAACTCACTTTCGTCCCATCAACGTGTTTGGTAAATGAAATATATTTCTCTTTATATATCGGTAGTAGAGATACCTTACCACTGATTTCGGTACTCAATTTTTGATGAGGAAATGGCTGTCATAACCTGACATATTGTGAAAAATAACTGGTATAGCGTGATCATCTTTGTAGGTCAAATTACAGTGGTTATGAGAAGGACCACGGTAGGCACCTGTAAGGTGTGAATAATAATAATAATAATAATATTTATTCTCAGAAGATTCAAATATAAAGGTAGATACATTATAGTGTATTGTTGAACTGGAATAAATATGGACCAATGAGTATTTGATAAGCATCTTCGTGATTTGAATATATGTTCAGATCTGCTTTAGCCGAGGCTAGACTGTATATCTGAACATAACATACTTATCATATTTATTATATTTAGTAGCTATAAATGACCTATCGATTACACCATAAACTAGTAAACTAAAATGTATACCTACTTAGAGATTGGGCTGGTGGCCGTGAGCGTAGAGTCGCTGGCTGTTGCCCAGGCGGTCCGGGTTCGATCCCCGGCGCGAGCACTGAATTAATTTTCGGTAGTTTCGTTGGGCGGGAGGAGATAGGTGGCCAACCCAACATTCTTGGTACCTAGATATCAATCCTTTGGACTGTCCACGGTTACCAGCCGAGTAGTGCTTCGGATGACACTTAAAAAGCTAAGGTCCCCGTCTTCTTAACTCACACAAGTCTCTGACTTTCGAGGGTTGCTTTGCAACTAAGCTGGCGGTTAAAAACACACACTTGCAGTTAGTGGTACGATGATAAACAAAATGAAAGCATTAGAATGAAATTATTATAATAAGTATTCGATAATATATAATCATTGTTGAAACAAACTAGGTGGATAATATTCTTATTGATTGAATGGAGGGATATAATTTATCTACAGTATCATAATGAAATGATAAGAACAAAAATAAAAATAATAATAAGAGCAATAACAGGAACGATAATAAAAATGATGATGAGAAGAATACTAATAATAATAATGACGGTCCAGAGGTTTGAACAATATCATCATTATAGTAGCGTCACTGCTGTAGTTAATAACCAACGATCTAATATATTTTTGATATTTTTGGATTCAACCCTATTTTTTAAATCAAGAGGTAAATGATTATAAAGGCTCTGACCAATTTTTTAGAAATCATCAAAGTCCCTGATATAATCATTCATCTTTTTTTTTTTTTATTCTTGTATCTATATAATGATAACTATACAATATTTGTGATTTAAAGAATGTTTGACAAAAAGATTATTGAGCGAGATACCTAAAAATTCTAGTGTTTTCTAGTCTTACTATCGTGTTTGGGGCTATACTTATAGGTTTTTCCTGTCTTCCTTTTTTGCGCTTGCTGGGCGTGGGACGCGGCCGCCACAGGTTGAACTTTTTGGACCTTCTCTGTGATATTCTTATGATTCCGTAATGTTCGCTCTTGTGATGGCTGTATTTCACCTTCCTCTTCTTCTTCGGTTTCTGTGCTGCTTTCTTCACATGCGTTTTCTAAATCGATCTTTCTCAATTCTTCTGTAGTGTAAGGTTTGTTGTTCACGTATAATGTTCTTCCTTCGATCTTCGCGTCTTCTTTTTGGTCTAATGCAATTTTGCGGTGCTTCAATAATATTTTCTGTTCCTCCCTATCTTCCTGACAGAGGTCGTGTGCTATTGATATTCTGTTGTCCTTAAGCGTTTTCAGTTTATCTTTATTCGCAAAAAGTGTATTTTTCCTCAAATAAGATATGAATTCAATCACTACTGGGGAATTTTCTGTTTTTCCAATTGTGTATATATTATTTATATCAGTTTCTCTAATATCGGTTTCTAGTAATTCGTTGAGTCTTTGAATTGTGATATTCACAATACTAGCTTCATCTTCATTTTTCAACCCAAAGACTATTACGTTGTTTCTTCTTATTTTTCGCTCCAAATTGATACTTCTTCTTTTCCAGTATTCAACTTCTTCGATTGATTTTTCAAGCTTTCTATTTAAGGATTTAATGTTTTCTTGTATTTCTGTCTTGATTTCCTGTGTCTGTTCCTTATTCGCTTTGAGTATAAGTTCATAAAGTTTGGCTTGTTCAGTGGATAACGACGTTTCCATACTTGGCATATTATTCTACCGTTGGCGGTTTCGGCTCACAACTGTGGGCTATGCTGTGCTATATTGAACCTTATGTTCTAGGACGAGTGATTATGATTCGCTTTCGGTGAGCTGAATATTTCGTTAACGTTACGTCAATATTCACTTTTACCTTCACCACAGTCTAATTCACTATTTCACCATCCACTCAAGAAAATTCAGAATTTTCACATTGATTTTTAACTACTATTTCGTTTGATTTTAGTAGAGCATGCTCGCTGCTCGCTGCTCGCTGCTCAAAATATATTCATAGATAGAATAGATAGATAGATATCTTCATTCAGGTAATAATATAAACATGAAAATAATAGTATAAATATGGTGATATTTTTAAATATTTCATAGACTGTCACCTAAGCCTAGCTTGTGCTGTGCGCAGTCTATGAGATGTGATTGATTTGATATATTTCATGTTCAATCTGCTTATACTATAGTAAGAAGGAAGTACAATTTTCAGTATTTTTTAAGAATTATTGACATTTGAGGATGATTGTCGTTTGAGGATGAAAGGACCTTCAGTCAAAAAGTACTTTAAATGAATCATAATCAATATCTATGTATTGTTTTATCTCTTTTTTGAATTTGTATCTATTTTTTATATTTTTAATTTGTACTGGTATCATATTCACCAATTTTGGTCCATAGTAGGATATGAATTTCTGTATATAGCCTTCAGAATATAGTGGAATATGAATAGCAAGATTGGCAGTTGTTCTTGTATTGTATGCATGTGTGTTCAATTTTATTGGATTATTTAGTGTCCATATTATACTATGATATACATATAGTTTTCTTACTTCGAATAATTTTGTTTCTGCATAAAGCGTTTTTGTTGAGTATCTCCGATTCTTCTTGAAGAGAATTTTTATCAATGTATTTTGAACAACTTGAATGATGTTCATTGAGGATTTGCCTGTACCACCCCATATGATTATACAATATCTTATCACCGATTCGGCCAAGACATCGTGAATCTTAAAAAGTAATTTTGCGTTAGCAATATTTCTTGATTGATGAAATTTATATATCAATTTACTCAGTCTCTTAACAGTATACTTTATATGTTCAGTCCAACGGAGATGTTGGTCCACCATCACTCCAAGATATTTTATGTAATTAACTCTTTCAATTGTTGAACAGTTACAATCAACATTATTGCATTCGTCTATGTGGATTCTGATTGTCATTAATTTTCCGTTCTCCTTCAACGAATGGTTTCAAACAGATAAGACATGGAGAAGCCTTCTGAAAATCCTCATGTTGCTGTGCAGTAAGAGGTTCCATAGGTTTCACATGTGCAAATATATCATTGATTTGCATAGCTAACTGTTTCAATTCATTAACGAACCATGATATACAATCTTCACCAGTATAATATCTGAATTTGGAAAGAGAATTATCATAGGAACAAACCAGCATATAGCCAATCGTAAAAGGCACATGTTTTCGAATTTTTTTTGTTGTTCCACTGGGTTTTGGATCAACATACTTTTGCAATAAACACTCTAAATCAGCATATATAAGGAAAGGTACTTTTTCGGTATTTTTGAAATTCTTGAACTTTAGAGTTGACTCATGTGGCTTAGGCAGCTGAATTTGCGATTGGTTCATTTGCCTGCATTGTGCATAATGTTTCTCCAAGTTCTCCTTGTATTCAAAGTGATTAAAACATCGATCACATAGCCACTTTTTATGTCTTTCAAGTTAATGGGGAATTTTATACCATCATATTTCAAAACTTGACTGAAATGTGGATATTAATATTTTTTCCTGGGCCTGCTGGATGTAGAGCACACACAATAGACCACAAAAAGCAATAGGGGTCCTTATTTTTTATATTGATGCTTAGTATCAGTTTCGAGAGTTTTAGGTTGAACGAAATTTTCTAAAAATGTAGCATTCACTTTCAAAAGAGATTTCTGTAATTCAGACTCGATTTTGAGTGAGAAGCATTGAAAACATTTTTCCAGAAAAGTTTTTGGATCTTTGGTACTTTCATTAATAATAGCACCAGTTCGAATTCTTTTATTGAGACATAAATCAATATATTTCCACACTAAATAACGTTTTTGATGTTCTGTTTTATCTTTGAGTGTTATCGATTTTTCTTTATGGTATTTTAAGATAGGTAAACCAGTTTCTAATTCCGAAAAATTCTTCACGTATCTTGATTTTTTTCTTATGCATTTATTCACTGAATGAATTGTTCTTTGAACGAATTTTATCCATTTACAATACTCTTCTTCCGTTTTAATGAGAGGATAAATTTGATCAATTTTCCTGATAAACTGACTGACTAAATGATCCATCGAGCTCATTTTCACTCACTCTGACAATAGACGATATGTGATAGTGGAATGCGTTGAACTGAAGATCGTTGACAGGAATCAGAGATCGTTGACAGGAACCAGAGGTAATTCAACAGGAGCAACTTGAGCTGGATGCAATACAAAATAGACAAATGCGAATGTTGGAGAATTTATATAACATCGGCCTGACGTCAATGAAGTATCATTACCCAGCTGACCACTTTGAAAGACCTCTAGAGCTATCAACGATAAGAATTTTTGTTTCGATAGCAACTGAAAAAAATGCGCACATGTGCACGAGGGGAATTTTATTCGACTTTGAGTGTTTACAAAAAACATGTTAACATTTTGAAATTCTACAGTTATCGAGGATGATAAGGATTCCGTATAACAAGTCGATATCATACTTTTTGGGAAAAAATGCACACGTGGATGATGAGAATTTTGTCTCGTTACCAACGATGAGAAAAACAAGTCGATATCATACTTTTTGGAAAAAATGCACACATGTGTATTGATTGAAATTTGATACTTTGAATCAACTTGGAGATTATAAAATGTTCCATATCAATTTAGGGAGCTCAAAATGAGTATAAATACTACCATGTTCTCTGATTTCACTACCACAACCAAGAAGCAGTTCTTCGTGAAACAATATGGCAGGCATCCCAACAACATTAATAGTCAACATTGAAAACAAAAAATTGTTTCCAATCGACATGGCGATGGTTGTGATGGAACAATTGTTCAAGTGAGTTTAGTATTATTATTATTATTGTCATATCATTTTCTTCATATCATATTTCCATATTGAAAAAATCAGAGGACTGTATTTTGATATATCTTCAATACAGTCCGAAGATGATAACTCTACAAAAAAAATTGGGAACCTGCCTATGAAGTGGACCAGGGCGCTTGCGGAGTCGGAGCAAGAGCTTATGCTTTTGCAGAAGGCCGTCAAGAGGTTCAACTTCGCGGCGGCCATCGAAGACGATGCAGCGCCGTCACCATCACCACCACCGCAAAAAAAGATCAGGCAGGCATCAACTCCCAGACAAACACCACCACCACCACTACCCGAGGAGGAAGATTCGCAAGTATACGAATTCCCTGATGCTGCCTATGGAGGTGAAACGCAAAATCAGGCTGAATAACGATTTCTTGCAGGGTAGTGGTCGACAACAAGAACGACAACAACAACAACAACAACAACAGGAAGAAGGAATTGGGACCATCAGCATGGAGAGGAATGATAATGGACACATGACAGTGGTGTATGCTACTAGTAGTGGAGAGGAAAGATGTAGGAACTTAAATGAAATTGTTGATTTTGGAACATTCTCATGCCCCAGGTGTGATGAAACTACATCAGATATCAGACAACTATGAGTTGAAACAAAATTTTTTCTGTAGTGAGGTCATTTATTCAGTTTTCGTTTCTACTCATTGTTTTTAAATACATGATATAGTTAATCAAAATTAAAGATACTTTTTCATTGTGGTTGTTGTTGTTGTTGTTTTTATTGTTGACGTTGTCGTTATGTTGTATAATAGTTTTGTGAATACTGATTAATATATGAGTTGTCGTTGTTTGATAGTTTTGTAAATATTGAGTAATATATGAATAGAAATTATGAAAATCTTGAATATCATCATTTATTAGATTCTAAGTGAACACATCATTGTTCACAATGAAGGTAAAGTATATCCGATATCAATTGCAGAATATCTCGCACTGTGCGGCGTCGGCGTGTATGAAGTTTCCTTTGAAGTGACTGCAGGTGCGGCACGAGAATCTGCAATTGTTTTTGGATAAACTTTACCAGTATCATAATAAATATACATCTTCTGAAACACAATTAGAATTATTATCAAATGTTGGTTGTGATGATTCAATCTTAAAAATAACTTCAAGTCAACAATTGTAGGACATCCTCGTTCATGTAAATCGATGATATTGTTCATGCTTAGCAGTCTCTCCAACCATATCTTCTTTTCCAACCCCTTCACCAGAATTTCATCTCCTTCGTTACAGCCAGTGCATTTCTTGATGAATTCAGTTATTCGTTCATACTGTATTGTGTTTAGTGGACCATTCCATATGTTTGAGAACAGTTGAATTGTGATGTGACATGTCGATGGGTGAAGTAATGAATCTATGTTGCCACACACCATTGTCCACGTTCAAAATCGCAATTTCTCTACAAAAAACTTGTCTTTTCCATTCTGGAAACCTTGTACATCAATTATGAACATTTTTTCGGAAGTGAGCACCTACTACATTTGTTAGAGGGCAGTCAACGAGAAAATGTTGAAAATCATCAGCGTGATGAGCCCTTTATATAGTCTTCCTTGCGCAACATCACGCAACATTATTTTCGTCTATCCAGCTGTTATGTTTGTTATCAAAACCAAGCCATTTGACGAACACCTGTTCATTCTTCCTCTTCAATACCCTTTCGACGAGATACACGTCTGGATATCTTACTTTTTGCAATTGCTCGTTATAGAACCACCCTAGAATATCCTTGTTAGAATCATCATCCAATAAGTAGGTAACTGGGTTTGTCAATTGAACTTTTCTTATACGGAAAATCTCAGAAGACCAATTTGGGTTATATTTTTTATCGAAAACTCCACGAATCTTGGATATACGTACATAATCACCAATTTTGAATTTACGTTTCGCACCCACTATTTTGAGTCGGTTATATGCGGTTTGTAGTAGCATTTTTTCATTGCTTCTTGACACGTCAGAGGGTTTCATTTTTATAGTCCTGTGTGTTGTGTTGTTATATTTTTCAACGATTTTCTTCAGTAATTCTACCCATTTGTAGTTCCCCTGTTAACTGAATCCTTTCCACATCATATTATTCAATGTGCGGTTGACTCGTTCTACAATAGATGCCTGCTTCTCGCTGAACGTGTTGTAATGATGCACACCATATTTCTTCATGAGATTTTTGAATTCCTTATTAAAAAATTCAGTGCCTTTATCTGTTTCTAGATTGTGAGGACACTGCTCTTTGAGAATGATTTCCATGGCATTACTCACTTCTATACTTGATTTATTCCTCAAAGGAATTGCCCAAACGATTTTCGAGAAGCAATTCATCACAACCAATATATATTTGTAATCCTGGTTCTTACGAGCATATGGTATCATTTCCACCAAATCGGCTTGAAAAAGATCATCGAGGCCTTTGATGATGACTTTAAGTCTTTTGAAATTGATTCTTGCTGGTTTGTGGATCTCTTCAACCACTTGTTTTTTAGCGATTGTTGCCATTCTCTCTTCATGCAATGATATGAGCTTCACGCAACTCCTCAACGCATTGCACCCTACTAACTTCGAAGCCAACAGTAATCGTAATCTGTCACAAAGCTCATTTGGATCATCCCATCGAATGTAATCTATCTCATTGTTAGTCACTCCCATTAACATTCCTTTACCAACGGAGGAAGAACTCGTGATTGGAGCAATAATTTTTCTATACTTTTGTAGCTCACTACCATCCACTTGCTTATTTGCCTTGTAATCGTCAGTTTTCGTCACTATCTGCTTATAATTTTGCTCATCCTTCCTGGTGAAATCATGAGAATCTTTCTTGAACAATAGTTCATATAAACCTCGAGTGCCTTTGTACCTCTCATTCTTGAGAATAACATCGGATCCTTCGATGTATATTCTAGAATCACCAATCATGAGTTTTTCAGTATTCCTGTCTAATCTCACTCTATACTTATGATCAAACTCTTTGTTATCCTCATCTTGATACATACTATTGATATATTTTCTAGGTAGAGGATCATATTGCTCTGAATAGTCGACATACGATTCTTGTGTAATATCCATGAGGCGTGAAACTTCGTCGGCAGATGGTTTTCCTAGCTGTTCATTTTCCTCATCAGATTTGATATCCTCCAAAATTGATTGATTCAACTCACTAGGTTCATCATCATCATCATCATCAACCCCATACTCATCCTCAATATTAGGTTCTTCATTTTTCAAATCTGCTGGTGTGAGGAGTTGCAAGGATAGTCGGCGGGGGATTTTAGGCTTACTCTTCTGCTCTACAATATTCTTAGGTGTCTTATAGTTTAGTAAATTCCTCTTCGGTTTCATCATGAATGGTGATTTGGAGGAATCGAGTTGTTCTGCAGCATTTTCCTGATATGGAATTTGTTTTTGTTGTTGTTGTTGCTGACCAGTACTCTGTAATGTATTTTCGATACTTTCCAGGTGTTTTGTAATAGGATTGAACATATTCTCATGCACCATTTCTCTATGCTTCAAAATATCCAATTTATCTCTCACTGTTTTACGATCAGCTATCAACCTCTTTTCGATTTCCTTCTCATTCGACTTCATTTCTTTGTTTGTTCACCAGGTGAGCATGAGGTATCTCATCTGCTTCTGATCAGCTCTGATCAGCTTCGATCGGGTATCTGATCAACTCTGATCAGCTTCGATCAGGTATCTGATCAGCTTCGATCGGGTATCTGATAAGCTTTGATCGGGTGCCTACTCAGCTTCGATCGGGTATCTGATCAGCTCCGAACGGTTGAAGGGTACAATATTGAGACTTCACCTTCATATGAGTATGAAATTATCAATTCCTTCCCGATAACGACCATCATTGACCTTACAATCTTTGAATATTGATAGAAAACCATATGGATCCTTTCAGCATAACGAACACATACTTTTGAATTCATCGAATGTCATATCTGACCCCACATGGTCTGCATAAATGTGACGTTAATTCATATTATCATCCATTTTGAATAAAATCAAGGAGTTACAGTTGTCTCTGATCAAGTGTGTATGGATTTCAGCGTAGCTCTGTGTAACGTTTTCAATTGCTCATATAACTTACTCACCAAACGTTACATCAGTGAGCTTGATTTTCTACTCAGTTCATTTAACTTCTCTAAGCAGTTTCTTTTTATTATTCATTCATAACAGAGTTTGGAACACTTTTGAGTATTGGATATTATTATGCATTGCTTCAGTCTGTGTTCTATCCTGGCGGCATATTGGTGTCCTGGAGGAAATAAAGCAGTTATTTAATCTATATAAAAATGAACACAAAAATAAACATAAGGTCACATAGTAACACAGGTGTGTAACAAGAAGCCAAACCAACTTACCGAGTTAAAATTATCAAACTCTTTCTGTAATCCCATCCTAGGGAGACGTAGTTGAATGATTTTCAGCCTATAAAAACCTGAAAAGAAAGGAATGTTGGTGAAATTTTGATCAGACAGTGGTGTGAAAAGTTAACAGGAAACATCAAGAAACTACTTCACACTTACCTCTCAAGTGTACATATTGTATATTCATATGGGTTTACTTCATGAAATAATTGTTTTTCTTTTTAAAATCCAATATCTACAGGTGATTGTCCAATGTTTACTTGTCGAAAATAGTAGGGTTATACATCTCCAATGTCAAGTGACATCAATTCTTCTTCTCTCAACAATTTGAATTTCATCTACTCGAATCATAATAGGACAGTTCCTTTATGGCCAAGTATCCGGATGTAGCAGTAACCCAAGGTCATTATTCACAATGATTCACGGATTGTACACCAGTCCTGAACCAGTCCCATATTTCCTATGGAAATTTCTGTAATGACGTCATTTATTGTCAGTGTCATGGATCTGTTTCGAATCTCTGATTTTCATGCAGATGAGTTTGTTTTGTGATTTTGTGTTAATTTCAAGGCTGATAAAATTGTCAAAAACAAAGTTGGACATTTTGACTTTTTGACTTTCATCTTTCGTCATTTTCATTTCCGTTCTTGGTTTCGTCGAAGCATGGTGAGTTCTCGAGCACTTGATTTTTTTGTTCTCTTTGAAAAAAAAAATACCTCATGTTAGGTTCTGGCTGTAGATTTTGGAACGAAAATCAAAGGATAAGGCGATTATGCCTAGCTGGTTCGACACCACGCTTTTTGGATTCCCGATTGGACACATTTTCTCTTCATGCCGGTCTCGTGGTTGGAAGCCCCATTTCGAAGAAGGCGGTGTCCACATGGGTCATCATTTTGATAAGAAGTCACCGACGCCGATGAATACTTCAAGAAAACCCTCTAACGATCAGAGGTGAGTTACTCCCTAAAACATGTTCATGTTTTTGTTCCTGAGAGGCATGGTAATTGAAACCATCAATCTCTTATAGGGTTTTTCTATCGACTGATATTGCCTCTATTTCTGGACTTGCCTTGCCACTGATTTTGACCAACAATTCTTGGAGAGTGTCCTGCATGGATCCGACATCTGGTTGCTGTTTGGCCGCCGTCTTTGCTGCTACTGCAACTACTGAGGATGCTGCACCGTTTTTCACCATGGATGGCCCCATTTGGTCCATGTCCAAGGAGGAATAGTTAATTTGCCTCTGCACATCTCCGAAGCCACCTGAAGCTTCAGCTTCCATGTATTCTTCAAGTCCACCTTAGACTACGCTCTACAAGTAAACCAGTCACCATTGGATAATACCAGTTTTTTTTTTATAACAAACATGTTTCTTCCCTTTTTTTACGATTTCGTCCTAAGTATATAGGTTTTATATTTCATATCCTTCTACTCATATCTGAAAGATTGAAGCTCGTTTCGCAATTCACTATATTGACAGGTATATGATATTACGTTGAACGCCCTGTGAAGGTTCATGAATCTCCTGACAAAGAAACAAGTACACGGAATAAAATTTCACTATATAACTATACATATATTAATATATTTTCATCATTTTTCTTATAAACCGAGCAGCCATAATAAACCATACTAAGGGTAAGATTGAATGGTGAATTGTGTAATTTTTTTTTGTACAAATGATAATTTTTCTCATTATTAAATTGTGTATGTATTTGATGAGGTTTTCTTATTTCAACTGAATCTCTCTCTCACATTATAGGTTTCTGATTTTGCCAGGTCTAATAACTGTCTGAAAAAATCAGTGGCGCCCTTTTCAACTTTTGATACCTATTGTTTCACATATTTTTTTTTGTATAAAACTTCAATTAACCAATGGTAATTTCTATGTCAATAGCAATAGACTCACGCCCTTGTGCCTCCGATGAACAGCTGCTGTTAGCAGTGAAATAGTTAAAAAGTAAGTTTCACTAATTGGCGCCCTTAACGTGTTGAATATTGCTAAGCTTCGAATAAATTTTGTCAATAAAACTTTCCACATCAGTGAATGAGAGATTTCAGTGAAATAAGGGATTTCCCAAATATACACAACAGATACCAATAATTTGAAAAAAAATTTAATCTTTGGCCATTTCAATTATGGTGAATGGTTTAATGGTACAAATCTTGAAGAATCCATGAAATTTGCCATCTTAGGTGCATTTTTTTTCCCTCCACAAGTGTGGAAAATTTTGGTTCAGTTATTGGCTTCATACTCTTTTGAATTGCTGTCTTCTTGCATAGAGGATTTGTTGATTTTCATACAGCAGTGAAAAGCAGTAACTAAAAGTAAAAATTTTGCATTTTGAATGTATTCTCGATTCATTTGAGTACTTACAGTGCTGCTAGTCACTGTTTTATTTTTTTTGAGAATATTTAGTGGACCTTATGATTAAGGTATTTTTGGTTTTCTTTTTTCAATGAGTTTGGGGTGACGATCTCAACTCATTATTTTGATGAGAAAATGTTAGTTTCATTTCGATGATTTAAGCCAAATATTATTTTGACACATTTTCCTGCTACATTTTCATACTGCTGTGAATTAATTTCACATATATATATATTTTTTTTAGATATTTTCCAAATTACACTACATATCGAATGACTGCTTTATTCTATTCATAACATTTTTGTTCCTTTGGAATTGACACACAGGGTGAGGCAAATCAAATAGTAATACACTATCATTATATTACAGGGTGGTACTATTGAAAATATAAACACTTAACATTTAAATTACAGTGATTTAATATATATCAAGATGAATCCTGAGAAATATCAAATTAATCACTTATTAGACTATGAACTTGAGTATGAACTCTTAGTAAGGAAAGTCAAAACTAATCGTCCAGTTGCAGACAAACGAAAAATGCTTAGAAAACTCTTGGAAAAGGAACAAGTGAGACCAGACAGTCAAGTACAGTTAGATTCATATCCTTTTGATTGTGAGAGGGAACAAAGAGAAATAAATGATACTTTCATTCAAATTGCTGCTAATATCATTGATTTTGCTGATATAGGAGACCCAAATGACAATTTATTTCAACGAACAATGTCAAGAATAGTGCATGTAACTAATAGAGTTTGCAGAATAGAAAAGTTTCTTACAATTGAAGGTTTAATACCACAGAATAAAAAAGCGGAAATTACCAAGTTTTATGAAGAAGGTTTTGCAACATGTTTGACATTAGAGGCAGATCTTACTGCAAATATTAAGAATACAGATAATGCAGCTAATAATAATAATAGTAATAATAGTGTAAACCCTCCAATTATTAACATAGCACCTCCTATAGTTAATTGTCAAAGATCTTCAGTTCCAATTTCCAGCTGGGGAATTAGGTTTAATGGTGATCCTAAAAATGTTCATGAATTTATAGAGAGAATATTCGAATTAGCACAATCAAGAAAAGTATCTGAACAACATTTATTTGAGTCTGCTGTCGAACTATTTGATGGAGATGCTTTTGTATGGTTTAGGAGTATAAAGACTGGCCCTCACTTGTTGCTCTTCTGAAAAGAGATTCTCTACATTCCACAGCCGATGAGGAGATCTGGGAACAAGTTAAAAAGCGCAAACAAAAACGCACAGAATCTGTAGCCATTTTCATCGCGCACATGGAAGCACTTTTCAATAGGTTAACCCACATCCCTGCTGAAGTAACAAAAGTGAAGTACTTGAGACAAAACATCTTGCCTGAGTACATAAGTCAACTAGCACTGGTTGACATAATCACGGTTTCATCATTTTCAACTTATTGTCGCAAGCTAGAGGAAGCAAATTATATCAAAAATAAAAGCAATCCTTCTCCGCAGATTTCTGAAGTTTCTGAACAAAATTTTAGTAGAAGAGATTCTAGGAATGTGCCTGATACACACAGTTCAGTTCAACATAACAATTCTAGAAGAACATTTGGTGACACAAAATCAAACTATAATTATCAGTCTAACAATAAACCTTCAACTTCTTTTCAAAAAAGAAATAATCAAAATACATGAAATTCTTTTCACTATAATAGAGGTAGACAAAATTTCCAACAAAATAGAGATAGAAATAATTCTTATTACCAAGATAGACAGGCTGCATCTACTTCTTCAAACAAAAATTTTAGAAGTAATTCTTTCACTAATTATAATAATAACAATGTTAGAAATAATTCATTCACCACCTATCATAATAGAAATGCAAATGCACCACATTTATCAAATAATGCTCCTCAAAATGTTGATTCACCAACTAGAGAATATTCAGGCAACAAGAATATAATTTGTTGGAATTGTGAGTTGGCTGACCACTCATTCCATGATTGGAGAGCTAGAAGAAAAGTATTCTGTTATAAATGCGGTTTACCTGATGTAAAATCTTCTGATTGTAGAAACTGTACAAAACCAAAAAACTAGTTAGTGCGGTTTTTGATAGTTACCAACAAATTCCCGTACTAAACCAGGTCGCAGATACGATTTCAAACAAATGTCAAGCAGGTACTGATGTAAATCAGCTTCAAGATTCAATTGGTAGATTTGAGGAAAATGTTGCTATTTCTCCAGTTTTCATAGAAAAACCGTTAGACAATCGTCCATACATAAAAGTTAAATTAATAAATCAGGATATTATTGTGTTATTAGATAGCGGAGCAAATGCTTCTGTTGTCGGTTCAGAAGGTTTGAATATTTCAGAAGAATTTCAATCAAAAATTAATCCTATTTCTCATAAGCATGTCAGAACTGCTGATGGTACTCAGAAAAATGTTAAAGGTGTGGTAGACCTGCCTATTATAATAAATAATTTTTGCCAAATACTTAAAGCCCTAGTTGTTCCATCATTACCTCATGCTTTTATTTTCGGCGTCGATTTCGCAAGACAGTTTAATATTAAAGTTGATTTCAAAGAAAATTCATGGAAAGTTCAGTCTGATAATTTGAACATAGATATAGTTGAAAATTTTGATGGACCTGTGATTGTGCCAACTTTGCTTTCTCTAGATGATTTGACTTCAGTCCAACGTACTGAAGCAGATTTGGTAATCAAGAGTTTTGATAGTATTGATAGTAAACACAGGTTAGGTCGTACCAACAAAATTTCATTAAAAATCGATACTGGAGATTCACCACCTTTTCGTAAAAGGCCCTTTGTATTATCAGAATATATGCAGCAGATTTTGAATTCTGAGCTTGATGAAATGTTAAAACTCAAGGTTATAGAGCCATCTAATAGTCCTTATTGCTCTCCTGTTCTGTTAGTCAAGAAAAAGAATAATGAATACCGTTTTTGTTTTGATGGTCGTCCACTTAACTCTGTAACAAAACATGATAGTTATCCACTACCAAATATAGAGAGAATTTTGGCCTCACTTAGAGATGCGAAATATACAGAGTGTTTCATAATTGAATGTCAATATTTGAGGAGGCGATTCTTGGGCCCATTCTAAGAAGAAAGTTTCATATGAACGTATGACCTAACCGTTCTAACTTTTGAGATACAGGGTGGTAAAGTTCTCAAAAATAAATAGTTTTCTATTAATATCTGTAATACCACTTCAGATATTCTAATGAAATTTGGCATACATGTACTATGTTACAGGAGGCATCAGTTAGTGTACCACATTTTTTTTGGTTGCCACCAGTGGCGTTCGAATGGAATTTCACAAACCTATTTTGGCAGACATCGATGGTACGCCACTGATTGATCGCGAAATTGAAATCATTCCTGAAATTCCCAATCATTTCTGAGCAAATTTGACCACTCCAATTTTTTCAATCTGATGCACGGTTTTCGCTTAAAAATAATAAAAAGCTTCTCACTACATGATTATAGCAATATCGTCAATATGACAATATCACAATGCAGGGAAATAGATTTCATTTTATAGAGCAAATTTCAGAAATACAATTCATAGTTTATGAACTTCGTATTCGTATTTGGTACTTTGGAATTATAACTTTTCATTGTAGTAGGCTATAATAATTTTTGATAACTTTACCACCCTGTATCTCAAAAGTTATGAGGTTTAGGTCATACGTTCAAATGAAACTTTCTTCTTAGAATGGGCCCAAGAATCGCCTTCTCGAATATTGACCTTCAATTATGAAACACCCTGTATATCTTCAATAGATCTCAGAAAAGCATTTTGGCAAGTACCATTAAATCCAGAGTCTAGAGAGAAGACTGCGTTTAGTGTTATAGGAAGAGGACAGTTTCAATTCGTGACTATGCCATTTGGTCTAGTAAACGCAGCACAAACCCAACAGCGATTAGTTGACGCTATTTTCGGTCCTAAATATGAGCCCAAAATTTTCTCATATATAGATGACATCATTGTGACAGGATCAACTTTCGAAGAGCATCTTAGTCTGTTGAAAATTGTGAAAGAAAAACTTCAGGAAGCAAATTTAACGATTAAGTTAGATAAGTGCGAATTTTTCAAAACGTCATTAAAATTCTTAGGATTTATCGTGGGTTCGAATTCTTTGAGAACTGACCCTGACAAGGTGGCAAGTATGGTTAACTACCCTCGTCCGAAGACTACCACTGAAATTAAGAGATTTGTCGGCCTCTGTTCGTGGTACCGTCGTTTCATTGAAAATTTTTCAAGTATAATGTCTCCAATTAATGATCTTTTGAAAGGTAGAAAGAAAAATCAACCAATTGTTTGGAACGAAGCTGCCGAAGCTTCCTTCGTAAAAATAAAGCAACTTTTAGTATCATCACCACTTTTATCACAACCGGATTTTTCAAAGAAGTTCACAATCCAGAGCGATGCTTCGAATACCGGGTTAGGGGGGATTTTAACACAAATGATAGATGGAGACGAACGAGTTATTGCTTATGCTAGTCGTACACTTTCCAAATCTGAACGTAATTATTCGACAGTAGAAAAGGAACTATTGGCTTTGTTATTTTGCATAGAAAAATTCAGACCATATATTGAAGGTGTTAGATTCACTGCTATAGTTGACCACTATTCCTTACTTTGGCTTAATAATATTAAAAACCCTTCTGGTAAACTGCAACGATGGGCAGTAAAATTGAGGCAACATTCATTCGACCTAGTTCATGAAAAAGGAAGTAGCAATATATTACCAGATGCATTCTCTCGTATTGTGCCAGATAACAAAGCTAATGATGAAGTAAACTCTCCTAATGCAGAAATTGCTTATTTTGATTTAGATATCGACAGAATCGACCGTTGGTACGATAACCTGAGAAGTAAAATTATTGAGAATCCCGATCATTTTCCACAGTGGAAGGTCGAAGATGTTTCATTTTTGAGTTTGCGCCTAATAACCTACCTTCACAATCAAATTTACCTGATTGGAAATTTGTAGTACCTAAACCCCAACGCAAAGAAGTCATTAGCTCGTGTCATGATCCGCCAACGTGTGCTCATTTAGGGTTTCATAAAACATTGCACAAAGTCCAAGAACATTTTTACTCGCCGAAAATGCGGCATGACATTTTAAAATATGTCAAATCATGTCAGACATGTGGTGCTCAGATAATGCCAAACACAGGTCGCATGGGTTTTATGGGGAAAGAAAAGGAGGTTAAATGGCCTTTCCAAATAATAGGTTTAGACCTAATAGGCCCTCTTCCACCGTCGAAGAAACAAAACGAATGGGTTTTGGTGATATCTGATTGGTTCTCAAAATATAGTCTTATCTTTCCTTTGAAAAGTGCAAAGGCCCACTTCGTAGAGAGAATTTTGGAAAACGAGGTATTTTTGACATTTGGTGTACCACAATACATAATTTGCGACAACGGAGTACAATTTACGAGTAAAACTTTCAAAAATTCATGTGAGAAATACGAAGTACAAGAAATTTGGTACAATGCGGTGTACTCACCTCAATGCAATTTCGTGGAAAGAAACAATCGTACGATTGAAACCGCTATTAGGAGCTATATAGACGAACACCGTGACTGGGATATAGAAATTTATAAAATTTGTCAAGCAATTAATACGGCAAAACATGAAATTACTGGTTTTACACCCGCTTTTCTTGTCTTTGGAAGACATATACCAATTTCTGGTAAATTTTATGATGGTAAAGAAACCATAGATGATTGTGAGATTGTTCCTGGAGATCGTAATGCATACGCTGCTAATCTCCAAGGTTTGAAACAGGTTTTTGATGATGTTCGTGGGAAACTTCACAAAGCCTATCAGAAAAATACTAGGACTTATAATTTGCGTAAGAGGGACGTAGAGATTTTTGTGGGAGATACGGTGTGGCGGCTTAATAGGGCTAAATCCAACAAGGGTGATATGTTTGCTGCTAAACTTGCTCCCAGATTCATTTCATCGGTTGTCCGAAAGAAATGCTCTCGTTTGGTCTACGATTTAGGAGATTTAGAAACAGGTACAAAAGTCGGAAAATGGTACATAAAAGATTTGAAAGCCTATAATGGTCCCGACCCACCTGAAGATCCAGATGAGGAAAATCTGTCTGATTCCTCAGATTAATTGTAAATATGTATATTTTTTTTATATTTAGTAGCAGATGCCCTGTAATATAATCATAAATTTAAGAATACCGGTTCCCCTAATGAATTTCTAAACCAAATCTAAATTGATACCCCAATCATAGCTATGATGATTCCCCAGAAATTTCAATGTATATATGTAAAATGTGAAAATTTCTCTAAAATTTAAATATTCCATGAGGTTGAAGAATATTTTTTCAACGATCTCCCAAGAATACTGAAATTCAATATTTAAAAAATGATCGTGGTCTCAAACCATAAAATTCAATGACAGAATTTTATATAAATTTTTGTTCAGTAAAAAAAAAAAAAATTTTTTTCTTCAATGGTTGTTGAAGACTTCACTAAATATGGACTCATTTCATTATTATGACCTACCCGATTTGTACCTCACTAAATTTGACTCCATTATGGACGTGTGATACGCGCAGTTATCAAACCACAACTCAAATTTGAAGTTCCAAGTAAAAATTTATCTAAATTCTTTCTTCTTGAGTAAGAATTATTGATATTCACGAGCTGAATTCCAATTATTAAGATAATAATTAGTGTAATTTTTTGAAATTGGCATTATAGCATAAAATAGTCTATCCAGATAGCCTAAGTTTTTTTTGGAGGGGGGTAGTGTAACGTTTTCAATTGCTCATATAACTTACTCACCAAACGTTACATCAGTGAGCTTGATTTTCTACTTAGTTCATTTAACTTAGTGAATCTCTAAGCAGTTCCTTTTTATTATTCATTCATAACAGAGTTTGGAACACTTTTGAGTATTGGATATAATTATGCATTGCTTCAGTCTGTGTTCTATCCTGGCGGCATATTGGTGTCCTGGGGGGAATAAAGCAGTTATTTAATCTATATAAAAATGAACACAAAAATAAACATAAGGTCACATAGTAACACAGGTGTGTAACAAGAAGCCGAACCAACTTACCGAGTTAAATTTATCAAACTCTTTCTGTAATCCCATCCTAGGGAGACGTAGTTGAATGATTTTCAGCCTATAAAAACCTGAAGAGAAAGGAATGTTGGTGAAATTTTGATCAGACAGTGGTGTGAAAAGTTAACAGGAAACATCAAGAAACTACTTTACACTTACCTCTCAAGTGTACATATTGTATATTCATATGGGTTTACTTCATAAAATAATTGTTTTTCTTTTTAAAATCCAATATCTACAGGTGATTGTCCAATGTTTACTTGTCGAAAATAGTAGGGTTATACATCTCCAATGTCAAGTGACATCAATTCTTCTTCTCTTAACAATTTGAATTTCATTTACTCGAATCATAATAGGACAGTTCCTTTATGGCCAAGTATCCGGATGTAGCAGTAACCCAAGGTCATTATTCACAATAATTCACGGATTGTACACCAGTCCTGAACCAGTCCCATATTTCCTATGAAAATTTCTGTAATGACGTCATTTATTGTCAGTGTCATGGATCTGTTTCGAATCTCTGATTTTCATGCAGATGAGTTTGTTTTGTGATTTTGTGTTAATTTCAAGGCTGATAAAATTGTCAAAAACAAAGTTGGACATTTTGACTTTTTGACTTTCATCTTTCGTCATTTTCATTTCCGTTCTTGGTTTCGTCGAAGCATGGTGAGTTCTCGAGCACTTTATTTTTTTTTCTCTTTGAAAAAAAAATACCTCATGTTAGGTTCTGGCTGTAGATTTTGGAACGAAAATCGAAGGATAAGGCGATTATGCCTAGCTGGTTCGACACCACGCTTTTTGGATTCCCGATTGGACACATTTTCTCTTCATGCCGGTCTCGTGGTTGGAAGCTTCATTTCGAAGAAGGCGGTGTCCACATGGGTCATCATTTTGATAAGAAGTCACCAACGCCGATGAATACTTCAAGAAAACCCTCTAACGATCAGAGGTGAGTTACTTTCTAAAACATCTTCATGTTTTTGTTCCTGAGAGGCATGGTAATTGAAACCATCAATCTCTTATAGGGTTTTTCTATCGACTGATAGTGCCTCTATTTCTGGACTTGCCTTGCCACTGATTTTGACCAACAATTCTTGGAGAGTGTCCTGCATGGATCCGACATCTGGTTGCTGTTTGGCCGCCGTCTTTGCTGCTACTGCAACTACTGAGGATGCTGCACCGTTTTCCACCATGGATATTCCCATTTGGTCCATGTCCAAGAAGGAATAGTTAATTTGCCTCTGCACATCTCCGAAGCTACCTGAAGCTTCAGCTTTCATGTATTCTTCAAGTCCACCTCAGACTACGCTCTACAAGTAAACCAGTCACCATTGGATAATACCAGGTTTTTTTTTATAACAAACATGTTTCTCCCCTTTTTTTTACGATTTCATCCTAAGTATATAGGTTTTATATTTCATATCCTTCTACTCATATCTAAAAGATTGAAGCTCGTTTCGCAATTCACTATATTGACAGGTATATGATATTACGTTGAACGCCCTGTAAAGGTTCATGAATCTCCTGGCAAAGAAACAAGTACACGGAATAAAATTTCACTATATGACTATACATACAGGGTGTTTCATAATTGAATGTCAATATTTGGGGACGCAATTCTTGGGCCCATTCTAAGAAGAAAGTTTCATATGAACGTATGACCTAAACATCCTAACTTTTGAGATACAGGGTGGTAAAGTTCTCAAAAATTAATAGTTTTTTATTAATATCTGTAATACCACTTCAGATATTCTGATGAAATTTGGCATACATGTACTATGTATCAAGAGGCATCAGTTAGCGTACCACATTTTTTGTTGTTGCCACCAGTGGCGTTCGTATGGAATTTCACATACCTATTTTGGCAGACATTGATGGTACGCCACTGATTAATCTCCAAATTGAAATCATTCCTGGAATTCCCGATCATTTCTAAGCAAATTTGATCACTACAATTTTTTCAATCTGATGCACGGTTTTCGCTTAAAAATAAAAAGCTTTTCACTACATGATTATAGTAATATTGTTAATATGACAATATCACAATGCAGAGAAATAGTTTTTATTTTTAAGATCAAATTTCAGAAATACAATTCATAGTTCATGAACTTTGTATTCGTATTTGGTATTTTCGAATTATAACTTCTCATTGTAGTAGGCTATATTAATTTTCGAGAATTTTACCACCCTGTATCTCAAAAGTTGGGACGTTTAGGTCATACGTTCATATGAAACTTTCTTCTTAGAATGAGCCCAAGAATCGCCTCCTCGAATATTGACATTCAATTATGAAACACCCTGTATATTAATATATTTTCATCATTTTCCTTATAAACCGAGCAGCCATAATAAACCATACTTGGGGTAAGATTGAGTGGTGAATTGTGTAATTTTTTTTTGTACAAATGATTATTTTTCTCATTATTAAATTGTGTATGTATTTGATGAGGTTTTCTTATTTCAACTGAATCTTGTAATGAAGTGTTTTTGACAAGCTTCATTACTAGACTGGTTTTGATTAAAATCTAGTTACCTGAGCCTGATTCTAATTGAATTTCACCTGTTCAAAAGCTCGAAACCTGAAAACTTGAGAGAGCTGAGTAATGCATTGATTCCTGACTTCACAAAGCTTTTCCTGATAGTAACATCTCATGAACATCATTACAACCCTAAAGACTTCCATATTTTTCAACCCTTTGCTTATGATATGAAATTTAATTGAATTATCTATCTGTTGAAATGCTTGATGTTTGACTGCTCATAACTTTGTTGTTATTGAATATTTTCCAGCCAAATTCATTCAGTAGCATAAGCAAAGGTCGTAGATCCTGTTCCTGTGCCCATTTAGGGTGTAATATTATTTTTTCCGCGTTTTGTGTTGGAGGTGCGCATGTGCCTTTCAAGGACAGATTTAGTGGCCATGGCCATGAACCATGACAAGGTGGGAGTTTTGGCCAATGAGATTCCAGATTTACTTGTCCTTGTGCCAAGGCCAAAGCAGTGCATAAATACTGAAGACAGCCAAGGATTCGACACTCTCTAAGCTCATCTCTACAAGTCTACACTACCTGATCTCCGTTGCTCTTCAAGCTCCTGATTCTCAAGCTGATCTTTTAGTGCTCTCATAGTTCATTCAAAACCAGTGTAAAATAGTATTGTATAGTGATTCCTGTTATACATGTAAGTTTGTATATTTTTCACCAGTGTTATTCATCCTGTTTATAGCCTCATTTCATTCCTGTTGTTTTTCACACCGATACTCACCCGACCTGTGTAAAGAATCCAGAACTCTAAATTGAATAAACGGATTTTGTGATTGCATATTTCATATTTCCTTCTCTGTTGTCATTGTTTTCAGTTCCAAATAATAGTTCAATAATTTATTTAGTGATTTTCAATATTTTCATTTGTCAAAATTGCAGAATATTATTATTGACTGACGACTGACACTGACAAGCCAGTTAACAACTCTTCTTCTTCTTTTCCTTGAGAAATCCAGTCCCGTGCACCGGTGTCCCTGTGCTTTGTATCCCGTCAGGCGGTGTTCTATGTTTCATGAACTATTGACATTAATGGAAAAATATAATAAATTAACCCCATACTGAAAATCCGATATTAGGAAATTAGAAAAATCGAAGGAAAAGAAAAGATAAATAGAAATTGAATCTGTTTAATTCGTTTAGAACTGTGTTTCCGATTCTCCAGGTAGAAATAATGAAATAGTTGAATAAATAATTTTCCAGACCTAACCTTAAAATATCAAAGACCTGAGAGATATTTTGCTTTGATTCCTGTAATTATCCAGACCAGAAATAGCAACCAGTATTCCAGGCTAGACCCAGGGTTTGTAATTAAAGCCTACACTCCCTTGGCTACTTATTGATTCCAGGTCGATTCAATACCATTTGACCCCTGGATTATACTGTGGGTACCGAGGTAGGTATACCTCCTGTACCTTTCTCCACTGTTGCTACTGTGGGCCTCCTTCCCGACTAAGTTGGGAGGAGCAGGTGAAGTAAATCACCTTTATCAAAAATCTGGCGCTCGAGAATCCCCCCTGTCAAATACCAGAGTAGTCTCCTGTCCTGAACAGAGCGTCAAAGTAAGGGCCTCAGAAGAAAGACCTCTTACAATCTCTCTCTCACATTATTGGTTTCTGATTTTGCCAGGTCTAATAACTGTCTAAAAAAATCAGTGGCGCCCTCTTCAACTTTTGATACCTATTGTTTCACATATTTTTTTTGTATAAAACTTCAATTAACCAATGGTAATTTCTATGTCAATAGCAATAGACTCACGCCCTTGTGCCTCCGATGAACAGCTGCTGTTAGCAGTGAAATAGTTAAAAAGTACGTTTCATCTGGTTCAGGTAAAAGGGGTCTACTAATGCATGTCTAGACATACTGAAGTATTCACGAATCACTTCTTGGTTGTCACATGCAACATCATCGAATATGAATATCAAATTTGGTTCTGCCACTGACGGATGCATAATAATGTAACGTTATTCGGGTGCAAAAGCGAACAGGACACTATTTATTTTCGAACTGATTTATTCAAACTGAAGAAACACTAATTTATATCGAACTTATAACTACTATTTATGTAAAACGATTTATATCACGCGGTATACATATAACTGTCTCTCTGACACCCGCTGCTCAACTGCCTGACAGCAGTTGTTCGGCAGTTTATATATGAGATCACTTGGCAGGCTTTGGTTCGAGAAGGTTCTCGAATGATCTCGAATGATCTTCCGTCTCCTTCTTCTTGTTCTAGAAGCTTCTTAGAACGAAACCTCTCTCTCTAATTGTTCCATCGATTGTTTCCAGATCATTCCAGAATCTTCTGTGACGTTATTTGTCACTGCGGCATATATTGAGTGTTCGGAAATATGCTGGTGTATGTAGAAATCATTGGGAGGTTGAAGAACAATCTGGGATGGGTGATACAGGATGATCATTGTACTCCTGTCTTACTCATGATGTTTCTGAAGCCCCTCTAAGGGAAATATCATTACACTGCCCCCTCCTCAAAACGCATTCCTCCTGGAATGCACTCTGATTGTCATGAAGGTAGGGACAACTGGTTTCATTCCTACAACATGCAGTATGGTAGAAATAGCATGGCACTGTCTTTTTTCTTGGAGTTCGTTTGAAGTTCCAGCAGCATACCAGAATTTCAACTCCGGTGAATTTAAATAAGACCTCTAGCATGTTCCTTTCAACTCTCCAATTCAAGCCATCCAGTCCACACCTCAACTTTGGAACAGCTATCTTCTGTATGTCCTTCTCGAGTATAATGCTTCGCAAGTCGACTAACGTCTCCCAGAGGTCCTTGTGAGTGGGTTTCTCAGAAGATCTTCCTTTCGTTATAAGATAAAACAGAGACCTTTTTTCTTCAGCGCTGATATCTTCTATTCCTAGTGCTCGCCGACGGAGGGACCTTGTTGATGAAGCTCCTCTAACTTCCTGTACTTCCTCATGAACTTGTTCGCTATTCCTTGAGACATCTGAAGATCCTCGGCAACGCAGTGAGCTAGTGCGTATTCTACAAGAATGGCAAAAAGGTCGCGGTGCTCTTCCTTGGTGACGCCAAACCTTGCTTTTGATGAACCACTGTGTGTCCCAATGAATTCGTCGAATGTGAGCTCCTTTTCTTCCAGAGAAATTTGTTGAAAGTAGATATATATTAGGAAAGCTGGACCAGGCATCACGGCATCAGACAGCCAATCAGAGCACTCCATTTAATTCCCCCTAATTAATCAATCACCACATGAAGGAAAGCATGATCTAATTCATTAACCATTAAGTACTTGAGAACACGTGCACTCCGTCTAATTCACATGTGCATACAAGGTAATTGAAAAATGTATTCAATTGGTCAAATAGAGAAACATCTTAAAAGGGAAATTATGGAATTCGACAATAAATGCAGACGCTGTATAAGATGATGGTTTGATAACGAGAAACCGCGGGTTACGTTTCCGCCTGATCAGTATGGGTTCATTGTTCCACCGAAAGCGAACACTCATATTCAGTACACACGATGTATACTACATAAACTTTCAGTACTTCATGGTTCTACGAACCTCGTCAAAAGCAAACGAGACACATCATTCAAACATATTAGACAGGTAACATAAGATAGATGACCCCTCTGACTGTTGATTTCAATCAATATACAGGTCGACAATGAGAAAATATACAGAGAAACTCGCTGCAAGAACTGCCTACTTCTGGTATGACCAGCAAACATATATTTGACGAATATGTCGAACAACTCTCGACCAAAACTCGTAAAACTATTTTGTGCTTCACCAAAGGAAGAACTCGTGAAATATATCAAATAATAACAGTTATCTGTCAACTACTCTACAAGAAAGATTTTTCATAGACCAATATGCAAAGTCTAAAAATTCTCTGGATATCATCATACTTGGAGGCGGCAAAAAAAATGATATTGTAGGTATCTGGTAAGCTCCAAATATACTAGACTGATAATGCTAAATATTTTGCATCAAACAACAAAGAGAAAACATCCTTCCACCGTCCACCTTGGAATATAACGAAAAAATCTTTACTAAAACTCCGTACTTGGTTCGTGAAATATGTCAAACAACTCTTTACCAGAACTCATCATATAACAGCTCTGTGTTCTATCATAGGAAGTATTCTGGTTGGTTCGTGAACTATGTTGAACAACTCTCTACCAAAACTCGCAATGTTAGGGTTAGAGACACTAAGGGTTAGCAACATGAGGATCATCTTTCAGGTGATCTAATATATCATGAAAGCATACCCAGGCAGCACTACAAAAAATCTGTCACATAGAAATCTTATGATGAAGGCAAATATTCATTCGAATCCAGCGATCGATATTCCTTATTGGAATTACCAGTCGCGCGCTCGGATAGATCGTGAAAAGTATACCTGATCAGAACTGATGCAGAAATCTTGCGTCTATACGAGGTGTTTTTGTAATAAGTATATACATATATTAAGAACATCGAACATCAATACATAATAGTCTCATATCAGATATTTTCTAATCCTTTAAATTAACTAGAAATTTCGTCCGGCAAATTGAACAAAAACGGAAAAAAATCAAGTTCGCCCCTATAAAACAAATTAAATGTTCGAACTCAGCATCCCCCACACCAAAAAATCATGTAGAGGGAACGTCACGATCGTCAAAGCGTTGAACTCCAGGTGTAAAATGGGGCCTCACTCCCAAATGTTAGATCCCCTATATTCTTTGGTGTCATTCGATAGAATATGTGTCTCGGGGTTTGAAATTCTCACACTTATTTCAGAACCGCCCAGTATATAAAAAATGTGTTATAAAGCATTTAGAGAGGCCTTACCTTCACTGTTTTTCGCCTCAGCAGGTGTGAATGCGATGAAAATGTGAATAATGAATGAAAATACTGAACAAATAAAGAAATAAATACTCGATAGTCAGCGGGAAACCTGATAACAGCTTTCTATCTTCCAAGATATGAACTACCACGAGGAAAAATAAGTAAGTAATATACAGGACGATTAAGAACCGGAATCAGATGAAATATTTGAGAGACGTATGACTTTACATCATACCCAACAAAACAACAGAAAATACATCATAAATTCCAATTGATATTCCTCATAGAAGCTATAGGAGCAGCAAACCCATACCTGCCATTGGAAATAAAAAGTACTCCTAGGGACGTACACGCAAATACATTGATATGCGCAGAATTTCAATGTTTGCGAGATATCAATAAAGAATGAGGAGCCGTGTATAACATTTATTTTTATGTTATCTCCCATAAAGCTAGTATTGGGCCTTCTTAATAATACTGACATTAGAGGCGCGAATAGAATACTATACTCTCTGTACGACCTCGCTACACATGCTGCTAAATAAATGACACTTAACAGATGCCACGTGACACATGAGGCGTTTTGCAGAGGAGACAGATCACACATGCGTCAAAATGTGACGGAAACATCACAAAAACAGCACCATTCTAACCAAATAAAATATGAACAACATAACCAATTATGAATTGTGGTCTCAGACAAAAATATTCGGAAAGACTAATGTGCACGGCGAAAAATTATTTTTTTTCTTGCTATCAGCATTCCCAGGCAGTTCAAGTATCCTCATGATATTCAAAATCGTATCTCGGCTATCATTTGAAATATTGTCCAATTTCATCAATATAGAACAATCAAAAGGTAGCATTTTTTTTAAACCGAAATGAAGATTATCTATGCTCATTATCAATAACAATTGTATTCAAACAGTATGGGACACATATAGTTCTTTCACGAACGCAGCTTCACAAGAACCAGGATTTTTATTCCAGACAAGAATAGCAACTCTACAAAATACAGATACGACATGTTTTGTACATATGGCATTGAGCAGACACAGATACGTTGATGCTCCTAGATTACGTCCAGAGAGACAAGCCATGCGCCTGGTGGGCGATGCCACACTCACTAAATCCTGAGAACATCGAAAAATCATAAATGAGTTGACGACCTCTCACGATTCACAGATACTTTCACTTCATTAACAACATTGAAACATCACAGGAAAGTCGGCGCCTTTACAGTTTTCTACAGATACTCCCACGGGAAATAACTTTCAGGAATCTCTGATATCATTCCATCACTATAGCAATACCTGTCAGACGAAAACGGCAAGCAAAGAAGACACATTCTTTCGTCATCAATTTCCTAATGATATATCGAACAACTCTTTAGCGGAACTCATAAAATGACTAAACTTACCAAAGGAAGTATTTCCAAGATATCCCAATGTTCAATACCTTATTCCTCTCCCTAGCCTACGCGCGATGTTTCACGAACATAATAGACATTTCCATTCGTTAGCTGCAAGTGATGAAAAAAATCATCTGATACCTATTATAGTACTAATTATGAATCAACTTCTTGGACATAAATATTCGAACAGGCTTTAATGCATTACTGAAAATCAGATATCTCTTGTCAGGTGAAATGTCAACCAATTTCATTGATATAAAATGATCACAAGGTACCATTTCATCTCAACCGAAATGAAGATACTAATGCGGATCCTGAACAAGAATCGAAATCAGACAGTAGGTATTCGACACCCAGATCTATCACGAAAGTTGCGACACAAAAAACTAGGATTTTTATTTCAGGCAACATGCTACTCTACAAAATACAGATACGACCTGTTCCAGAATACGGTTCCACATATGGGTTTTTCCACACTCACTGTTTCTTCAACAACATTGTTACATCACAGAATAGTCATCGACCTTTATTCACTTCTTCTACAGATACACGGGAAATAGTTTTCAGAAATTCCTGCTATCATCTCACCGCTAGCAATACCAGTTAGACGCACTTAACAAATTCAGACAACGCATCCTGTTTTCAACAATCATGAATATGTCGAGCATGATTTTCTTCGAATATAATAGATATTTGCTTTCGTGCGCTTCAAGAGATAAATAATAATGATAATCTGACGCATATTACAACACCAAACATTCAAACAACGTATACCAATAATTGTAAACTAACTTCTGAGACGAAAATCAAGTGAAACATTCCCAGTCAGTTTGAATAGCCTATCCTCTTTAAGGTACGCACGATGTTTCTCAAACATTATGAGGATTCTCCTTCGTGTGCTCCAAGTGATGAAAAACATAAACTGATGACAATGTAGCAGAGCATGAAAACATAGACTAATTATGAGGGAACTTGTAATTCAAAAAATATTCAAACAGGCTTTAATAGATTATAGAAAATCGTATCTCAGCTATCGCTCGAAATATCGACCAACTTCATCGATATAAAATAATGATAATGAACCAGATTCTCCACCTGACATATGAAAAAAAAGATCAGAATCATGAAAAAAAATTGTCAGAGGAAAAATATTCGAATAGGTTGTTATCATATACACTATGGAAAATGGTATCTCGACTATCATTTGAAATATTGCCCAACTTCATCGATATATAATAATCACAAGGTACCATTCTTTTCAACCGAAATAGGAATACTCCATGCTGATTATGAATAATTATTGAATTCAAACAGTATATGACACATAGTTCCATCAAGAACGCCGCTCCACAAAAACTAGGATTTTTATTTTAGACGGAAAGCTGCTCTACAAAATATAGTTCAATACAACCTGTTCAAGAATACTGTTCCTCATATGGATTCATGGATCGAACATTCATGGATCTAACATTTGGGAGTGAGGCCCCATTTTACACCTGGAGTTCAACGCTTTGACGATCGTGACGTTCCCTCTACATGATTTTTTGGTGTGGGGGATGCTGAGTTCGAACATTTAATTTGTTTTATAGGGGCGAACTTGATTTTTTTCCGTTTTTGTTCAATTTGCCGGACGAAATTTCTAGTTAATTTAAAGGATTAGAAAATATCTGATATGAGACTATTATGTATTGATGTTCGATGTTCTTAATATATGTATATACTTATTACAAAAACACCTCGTATAGACGCAAGATTTCTGCATCAGTTCTGATCAGGTATACTTTTCACGATCTATCCGAGCGCGCGACTGGTAATTCCAATAAGGAATATCGCTGGATTCGAATGAATATTTGCCTTCATCATAAGATTTCTATGTGACAGATTTTTTGTAGTGCTGCCTGGGTATGCTTTCATGATATATTAGATCACCTGAAAGATGATCCTCATGTTGCTAACCCTTAGTGTCTCTAACCCTAACATTGCGAGTTTTGGTAGAGAGTTGTTCAACATAGTTCACGAACCAACCAGAATACTTCCTATGATAGAACACAGAGCTGTTATATGATGAGTTCTGGTAAAGAGTTGTTTGACATATTTCACGAACCAAGTACGGAGTTTTAGTAAAGATTTTTTCGTTATATTCCAAGGTGGACGGTGGAAGGATGTTTTCTCTTTGTTGTTTGATGCAAAATATTTAGCATTATCAGTCTAGTATATTTGGAGCTTACCAGATACCTACAATATCATTTTTTTTGCCGCCTCCAAGTATGATGATATCTAGAGAATTTTTAGACTTTGCATATTGGTCTATGAAAAATCTTTCTTGTAGAGTAGTTGACAGATAACTGTTATTATTTGATATATTTCACGAGTTCTTCCTTTGGTGAAGCACAAAATAGTTTTACGAGTTTTGGTCGAGAGTTGTTCGACATATTCGTCAAATATATGTTTGCTGGTCATACCAGAAGTAGGCAGTTCTTGCAGCGAGTTTCTCTGTATATTTTCTCATTGTCGACCTGTATATTGATTGAAATCAACAGTCAGAGGGGTCATCTATCTTATGTTACCTGTCTAATATGTTTGAATGATGTGTCTCGTTTGCTTTTGACGAGGTTCGTAGAACCATGAAGTACTGAAAGTTTATGTAGTATACATCGTGTGTACTGAATATGAGTGTTCGCTTTCGGTGGAACAATGAACCCATACTGATCAGGCGGAAACGTAACCCGCGGTTTCTCGTTATCAAACCATCATCTTATACAGCGTCTGCATTTATTGTCGAATTCCATAATTTCCCTTTTAAGATGTTTCTCTATTTGACCAATTGAATACATTTTTCAATTACCTTGTATGCACATGTGAATTAGACGGAGTGCACGTGTTCTCAAGTACTTAATGGTTAATGAATTAGATCATGCTTTCCTTCATGTGGTGATTGATTAATTAGGGGGAATTAAATGGAGTGCTCTGATTGGCTGTCTGATGCCGTGATGCCTGGTCCAGCTTTCCTAATATATATCTACTACTAAAGTCTTTAAAAAAATTTCATCAAAAATATGAATGAGACTGATGAACTTCGCCCGGTCATCAATTAACTTCAATTGAAGTCAATCAAGACCCTGGGCCTGGGACCTGTACTATATTTCCTGATATTACCTTTTGTGCGGTGTTGAATCGTTTTCATATTTATTGATAGCCACCTCCAGAGAAATAATTTCGCTCAAGGTCCTTCCGCTATTATTTTCTTGCAATAAGAGTGGTAATAATATGTGAGTCGAAGGTATGGATTTATAAAAGTTGTTTCATATCTTTACGACAAAAATTCGATGTTGGTGGAACATTGGCATGGTATGGAATCAAATGTCACGATAAAATTACATTTCTGTAACGATTCCGTGCATGGCGGTGTGGCGAGGGTGAATGAAGGGGTAGCAAGGTAAATGGCTGGGGGTAGCAAGGTGAATGACAGGGGATGAATGATAGGTGTATTGGGGAAAGAACATGAAGACAAAATCTTCAACTGTCATGATTGTATGAAAAAAATTCACAAGATTAGACAGCACGAAGCAACATGTGCTGCAGAAGCAAAATGATTAGATATATCGAGTATTGGTTGTTGTATAATTCCTATATCGAAAAATTGTGTCATATCGCCTGTTGCAGTTATCTATCGTGAGAATGCAAAACGTTGACCAAGATTGAATAATCAAGGAATTAGCTGGAATCGTTCAACATAAATCGTTAGCTCTCATGCAGAATATGAAGGGAACTGAGTATGAAAACATTTTGAAAAGCGAACGTGTTTGCAGGAACTGGTGCATTAGCTATGGAGGTTATAGGGCGTGTCGAATCCGTCTGACTGCTATTGTTAGTGATGGAATGATAGCAGCGAATTCTGAGAATTATTTCTTGTGAGAATATATCTGTAGGAGAAAGAAATGTCTCCGTATTTCCGGCGATGATTCAATGTTATTAATGGATCAGTGAGTGTGGCATCACTCACCCGGCGGATGACCTGTCTCTCTGGATGGAATCTAGGAGCATTGACGTATATGTGGTTGCTGAACCCCATATGTGGAGGAGATGGCATTTCAAAACAGGTCATCGTATCTGTATTTTGTAGAGTAGCATGTTGTCTGGAATAAAAATCCAAGTTTTTATGTTGAAACTTTCGTGGTGGATCTGGGTGTTGTATACTGTTTGATTCCAATTGGTTGAGATTTCACCTGACAAAAGATATATGATTTCCCATAATGCATGATAGCCCGTTAGAATATTTTTCTCTATGAAGGTTATTCATAATTGTTATATGTTATTCAAATGTTCGGCACAATAATAGGTGTCAGATTATTATTCTCTCATCACTTGAAGCGCACTGAAGAAAATGCCTATTATGTTCGTGAAACATCGCGCATGCCTAGGGAGGCTGCCAAGAGGAGGTGAAGTATTGAATATTGGTGTATCTTGGAACTACTTTCTTTGGTGAACTTAGTCGTTTTATGAGTTTCGCTAAAGAGTTGTTCAATATATCTGAAGAGTAACGACTTCTTTGTGATTTTTCAATGTTGTTGATGGAGTGGAAGCATCTGTAGAATAAGGAAAGGTCTCCGACTCATTTGCGCTGTTTCGCTGTTCTCAAGACTTTGTGAGTGTGGCATCGCCCACTAGGCGCATGGCTTGTCTCCCTCGATGTAATCTAGGAGCATCAACGTATATGTGTGAGTGCTGGACCCATATGAGGAACAGTATTCTTGAATAGGTTGTATTCAACTATATTTTGTAGGGCAGCTTTTCGTCTAAAATAAAAATCCTAATTTTTGTGGAGCAGCGTCCTTGATGGAACTATGTGTCATATAGTGTTTGAATTCAATAGTTATTCATAATCAGCATAAGGTATTCTTATTTCGGTTGAAAAGAATGGTACCTGGAGATTATTCCATATCGATGAAGTTGGGCAATATTTCAAATGATAGCCGAGATACCATTTTCCATAGTGTATATGATAACAACCTATTCGAATATTTTTCCTCTGACAATTTCTTTTCATGATCCTGATCTAATTTTCATATGTCAGGTGGATAATCTGGTTCATTATCATTATTTTATATCGATGAAGTTGGTCAATATTTCGAGCGATAGCTGAAATACGATTTTCTATAATGTATAATAGCCTGTTTTGAATATTTTTTTTGTACAAGTTTCCTCATGATTAAATCATGTTTTCATGTTCTGGTACATTGTCATCAGTTTATATTTTTCATCACTTGGAGCACACGAAGGAAAATCCTTATAATGTTTGAAGAACATCGTTCGTACTTTGAAGAGGATATGATATTCAAACTGACTGGGAGTGTTGCACTTGATAAGAGAGAGATATGATTTTCCGAAAATTTTCGTCTCAGAAGTTAATTCATAATTATTGGTATACGTTGTTTGAATGTTTGGTGCTGCAATATGCGTCAGATTATCATTAATATTTTTCTCTTGAAGCACACGAAAGCAAATACCTATTATATTGAAGAAAATCATGCATATGCTAGAAAAGGAGGTAGGTATTGAATTTTGAACTCTTGAAGATCTTGGAACCATTTCTATGGTAAACTTAGTCGTTTTATGAGTTTTGGTGAAGAGTTGCTCGACATATTCATGATTGGTGAAAACAGGATGCGATGTCTGAATTTGTTAAGTGCGTCTAACTGGTATTGCTTGCGGTGAGCTGATAGCAGGAATTTCTGAAAATTATTTCCCATGTTTCTGTAGAAGAAGTGAATAAAGATCGATGACTTTTCTGTGATGTATCAATGTTGTTAAAGAATCAGTGAGTGTGGAAAAACCCATATGTGGAACCGTATTCTGAAACAGGTCGTATCTGTATTTTGTAGAGTAGCATATTGCCTGAAATGAAAATCCTAGTTTTTGTGATAGATCTAGGTGTCGTATAGTGTTTAATCTAGATTCTTGTTAAGGATCAGCATTAGTATCTTCATTTCGGTTGAGATGAAATGGTACTTTTTGATCATTTAATATCAATGACATTGGTTGACATTTCACCTGACAAAAGATATATGATTTTCTGTAATGCATGATAGCCTGTTCGAATATTTATGTCTAAGAAGATACTTCATAATTAGTACCATGATAGGTGTCAGATTATTTTTTCATCACTTGCAGCTCACGAATGGAAATGCCTATTATGTTCGTGAAAAATCGCGCATGCCTAGAGAGAAGGAATAATGTTTTGAATATTGGTGTATCTTGGAAATACTTCCTTTGGTAAATTTAGTCATTTTATGAGTTCCGCTAAAGAGTTGTTCAACATATCTGAAGAGAAACGACTTTTTTGGGATTTTTCAATGTTGTTAATGGAGTGGAAGTATCTGTAGAATAAGGAAAGGTATCCGAATCATTTGCGATGTTTCGATGGTCTCAAGACTCAGTGAGTGTGGCATCGCCCACCAGGTGCTTGTCTCTCTGGATGTAATCTAGGAGCATCAATGTATATGTGTGATTGCTGAATCCATATGAGGAACAGTATTCTTGTACAGGTTGTATTGAACTATATTTTGTAGAGCAGCTTTCCGTCTAAAATAAAAATCCTAGTTTTTGTGGAGCAGCGTTCTTGATGGAACTATGTGCCATATACTGTTTGAATTCAATTGTTATTCATAATCAGCATGGGGTATTCTTATTTCGGTTGAAAAGAATGGTACCTTGTGATTATTCTATATCGATGAAGTTGGGCAAGATTTCAAATGATAGTCGAGATACCATTTTCCATAGTGTATTTATGATAACAACCTATATTCGAATATTTTTCCTCTGACAATTTCTTTTCATGATTCAGATCTCTTTTTTTATATGTCAGGTAGAGAATCTGGTTCATTATCATTATTTTATATCGATGAAGTTCATCAATATTTCAAATGATAGCCGAGAAACCATTTGCCATAGTGTATTTATGATAACAACCTATTCGAATATTTTTCCTCTGACAATTTCTTTTCATGATTCTGATCTTTCTTCCATATGTTAGGTGGAGAATCTGGTTCATTATCATTATTTTATATCGATGAAGTTGGTCGATATTTCGAGCGATAGCTGAGATACGATTTTCTATAATCTATCAAAGCCTGTTTGAATATTTTTTGAATTACAAGTTTCTCCATAATTAATCTATGTTTTCATGTTCTGCTACATTGTCATCAGTTCATATTTTTTATCACTTGGAGCACACGAAGGAAAATCCTTTCGATGTTTGAAGAACATCGTGCGTACCTTAAAGAGGATAGGCTATTCAAACAGACTGGGAATGTTTCACTTGATAAGAGAGAGATGAATTATTCCGAATATTTTTGTCTCAGATGTTAGTTCATAATTATTGGTATACGTTGTTTCAATGTTTGGTGTTGTAATATGCGTCAGATTATCATTATTATTTACCTCTTGAAGCACACGAAAGCAAATACCTATTATATTCGAAGAAAATCTTGCATATGCTAGAAAAGGAGGAAGGTAATGAATTTTGAACTTTTGAAGATCTTGGAACCATTTCCTATGGTAAACTTAGTCGTTTTATGAGTTTTGGTGAAGAGTTGCTCGACATATTCATGATTGGTGAAAACAGGATGCGTTGTCTGAATTTGTTAAGTGCGTCTAACTGGTATTACTAGAGGTTAGATGATAGCAGGAATTTCTGAAAATTATTTCCCGTGTATATGTAGAAGAAGTGAATAAAGGTCGATGACTATTCTGTGATGTAACAATGTTGTTAAAGAAACAGTGAGTGTGGAAAAACCCATATGTGGAACCGTATTCTGGAACAGGTCGTATCTGTATTTTGTAGAGTAGCATGTTGCCTGAAATAAAAATCCTAGTTTTTTGTGTAGCAACTTTCGTGATAGATCTGGGTGTCGTATACTGTCTGATTTCGATTCTTGTTCAGGATCCGCATTAGTATCTTCATATCGGGTGGAAAGAAATAGTAGGTACATTGTGATCATTTTATATCAATGAAATTGGTTGACATTTCACCTGACAAGAGATATCTGATTTTCAGTCATGCATGATAGCCTGTTCGAATATTTATGTCCAAGAAGTTAATTCATAATTAGTACTAAAATAGGTGTCAGATTATTGTTTTCATCACTTGCAGCTCACGAGTGGAAATGTCTATTATGTTCGTGAAACATCGCGCGTAGGCTAGGGAGAGGAATAAGGTATTGAACATTGGGATATCTTGGAAATACTTCCTTTGGTAAGTTTAGTCATTTCATGAGTTCCGCTAAAGTGTTGTTCGATATATCATTTGGAAATTGATGACGAAAGAATGTGTCGTCTTTGCTTGCCGTATTCGTCTGACAGTCCTGAAAGTCATTTCCCGTGGGAGTATCTGTAGAAAACTGTAAAGGCGCCGACTTTCCTGTGATGTTCCAATGTTGTTAATGAAGTGAAAGTATCTGTGAATCGTGAGAGGTCGTCAACACATTCATGATTTTTCGATGTTCTCAAGACTTAGTGAGTGTGACATCGCCCACCAGGCGCATGGCTTGTCTCTCTGGACGTAATCTAGGAGCATCAACGTATCTGTGTCTGCCATATGCATGTGGAAACAGTATTCTGAAACATGTCGTATCTGTATTTTGTAGAGTTGCTTCTTGTCTGGAATAAAAATCCTGGTTATTGTGGAGCTGCGTTCGTGAAAGAACTATATGTGTCCTATACTGTTTGAATACAATTGTTATTAATAATTGGCATAGGGAATCTTTATTTCGGTTTGAAAAGAATGCTACCTTTTGATTATTCTATTTTGATGAAGTTGGGCAATATTTCAAATGATAGCCGAGATACGATTTTGAATATCATGAGGATACTTGAACTGCCTGGGTATGCTGATAGCAAGAGAAAAAATAATTTTTCGCCGTGTACATTAGTCTTTCCGAATATTTTTGTCTGAGACCACAATTCATAATTGGTTATGTTGTTCATATTTTATTTGGTTAGAATGTTGCGCCATCATCATATTATGTTATCGAAGCGATATTTCAATTGTGCTGTTTTTGTGATGTCTCCTCCGCAAAACGCCTCATGTGTCACGTGGCATCTGTCAAGTGTCATCTATTTAGCAGCATGTGTAGCGAGGTCGTACAGAAAGTAGAGTATTCTATTCGCGCCTCTAATGTCAGTATTATTAAGAAGGCCCAATACTAGCTTTATGTGAGATAACATAAAAATATATGTTATTCACGGCTCCTCATTCTTTATTGATATCTCGCAAACATTGAAATTCTGCGCATATCAATGTATTTGCGTGTTCGTCCCTAGGAGTACTCTTTATTTCCAATGGCAGGTATGGGTTTGCTGCTCCTATAGCTTCTATGAGGAATATCAATTGGAATTTATGATGTATTTTCTGTTGTTTTGTTGGGTATGATGTAAAGTCATACGTCTCTCAAATATTTCATCTGATTCCGGTTCTTAATCGTCCTGTATATTACATTTTTCCTCGTGGTAGTTCATATCTTGAAAGATAGAAAGCTGTTATCAGGTTTCCCGCTGACTATCGAGTATTTTTTTCTTTATTTGTTCAGTATTTTCATTCATTATTCAGATTTCATCGCATTCACACCTGCTGAGGCGAAAAACAGTAAAGGTAAGGCCTCTCTAACACATTTTTTATATATTGGGCGGTTCTGAAATAAGTGTGAATATTTCAAACCCCGAGACACATATACTATATCGAATGACACCAAAGAATATAGGGGATCAAACATTTGGGAGTGAGGCCCCATTTCACACCTGGAGTTCTACGCTTTGACGATCGTGACGTTCCCTCTACATGAATTTTGGTGTGGGGATGCTGAGTTCAAACATTTAATTTGTTTTATAGGGGCGAACTTGATTTTTTCCTGTTTTTGTTCAATTTTCGGATGAAATTTCTAGTTAATTTAAAGAATTAGAAAATAACTGATATGAGACTATTATGTATGTATTATGTTCTTAATATATGTATATACTTATGAAAAACACCTCGTATAGACGCAAGATTTATGCAGTTCTGATCAGGTATACTTTTCACGATCTATCCGAGCTAATGAGGAATATCGCTGGATTCGAATGAAAATTTGCCTTCATTATAAGATTTCTATGTGATAGATTTTTTGTAGTGCTGCCTGGGTATGCTTTCATGATATATTAGATCACCTGAAAGATGATCCTCATGTTGCTAACCCTTAGTGTCTCTAACCCTAACATTGCGAGTTTTGGTAGAGAGTTGTTTAACATAGTTCACGAACCAACCAGAATACTTCCTATGATAGAACACAGAGCTGTTATATGATGCGTTCTGGTGAAGAGTTGTTTGACATATTTCACGAACCAAGCACGGGGTTTTAGTAAGGATTTTTTCGATATATTCCAAGGTGGACGGTGGAAGGATGTTTTTTCTTTGTTGTTTGATGCAAAATGTTTAGCATTATCAGTCAAGTATATTTGGTGCTTACCAGATACCTATAATATCATTTTTATTGCCGCCTCTAAGTATGATGATATCTAGAGAATTTTTAGACTTTGCATATAGGTCTATAAAGAATCTTTCTTGTAGAGTAGTTGACAGATAAATGTTATTGTTTGATATATTTCACGGGTTCTTCATTTGGTGAAGCACAAAATAGTTTTACGAGTTTTGGTCGAGAGTTGCTCGGCATATTTGTCTAATATATGTTTGCTGGTCATACCTGAAGTGGGCAGTTCTTTCAGCGAGTTTCTCTGTATATTTTCTCATTGTCGATCTGTATATTGATCGAAATCAACAGTCAGAGGGGTCATCTATCATATGTTGCCTGTCTAATATGTTTGAATGATGTGTCTCGTTTGCTTTTGACGAGGTTCGTAGAACCATGAAGTACTGAAAGTATATGTAGTATACATCGTGTGTACTGAATATGAGCGTTCGCTTTCGGTGGAACAATGAACCCATACTGATCAGGCGGAAACGTAACTCGCGGTTTTTCGTTATCAAACCATCTTATACAGCGTCTGCATTTATTGTCGAATTCCATAATTTCCCTTTCAAAATGTTTCTCTATCTGACCAATTGTATAATTTTTTTTATTACCCTGTATGCACATTTCTTCTTGTAATAGGTATGTTTATATGTCTGATGATTATGCACCCGTTCGAATCCATTGATTAATTCATCTGATGGATCATTACGTTAATTAATATAAATTAGTCTGATGAACTTTGCCCGGTCATCAATTAACGTTAATTAATATCAATTGAAAGCTGTAACAGGATTCCTAATATATATCTACTGTTGAACCTGTTGATCTTGTGTTCCCTCAAATGGTGCTAGTCTGTTGAAATGAACGACTCTTGGTTTGCCACTGGGTTTTTTACTGATGCGGTAGATGACATCGTCGATCTTCTTCTTGACGGTATAAGGTCCTTTCCAAGATCTCTGTAGTTTTGGACCAATACCTCGTTTCCTTTGTGGATTGTACAACCACACCAGGTCTCCTCCTGCGTATCCTGCACCCCCGGTTCTGATGTCGTATCGGTCTTTCATGCGATCGCTGGCGATCGGTGCTTTTAGGTGGTGAAGTGTACCCATAAATTCACACAGAGCTCCGAAAATGTCTTACAAGTGTTGCAAAACCAAATCAATAAGTTACTATGTATGCAGTACATGTTCAGGTATTTATCATAAAAGTTGTCTGACAAAAGTTAAAGGAAAAGTTCGCTTTTTGAAAGATAATATAATAAACTGCTGCAAAGACGATTCTGCGTCAAATATAGATACAGAAGATATTAGCGTTTTAGAAAAGACTATCAGTGACTTGAATGAGGATAGTCACATCAAAGAAAAATACCTAAAAAAATTGAAAGACGAGCATGCATTATTTATTCAAGAGGCACTGAAAACAGAACAAGATATGAATCTTCTAATAGACCAACAAAAACTTATCATTTGCCAATTAAGAGAAAAAATCAGTGAACTACAGAAGAACCTTGACAAAACCTATCTAGAAACAAAAAACCGCTATACACAAACAAATAGAGAAACGAATCTCAAGGATACATATACGACAACTGATTCATTAAGAGAATATTCCAGTGGCGTAGACAAGAAGGTATATAAACATATTTTCACGCAAACTGAGCGTGACATCAATTATAACATACGATCTGTGAAGAAAAGTCACCTAGTGGAGTCCACAATGGAAAGAAGAAAAAGAAGAATTGTTCTTATCTCAGGTCATAATGGAAGAAATATGGCAGAATACCTAAAACGGCAGGCAAAAGACCACGTCTCCATTCAATCCATTCTGAAACCTAACTGCAGCTTCAACGAGTTGATTACAACTACTCTTGAAACCATGAAACTTCATAATAAAAATGACATAGTCATTTTATGGTCCAATGAATATGACAAAAAAATTAATGAATTAGTCACAGATCTGAGAGAAACTCCCCAACTCATTTTAATTACACAACCATACAGATATGACATAAGGAATATCAACGAAGTGATATATAACAACAACTTAGCACTAAAGAAACGTTTTCACGAAGCTAACAAATCTATTAGTATACTGGAATGCAACGGGATAATCCAGAGAAGAAATTACAACAGAGATGGTCGTCAACTGACGAAATCGGCAAAATGGTTCATATGTAAGGCCATTTTGAGTCACATTGAAACATACCTTGATGCAGCGCAAATAACTCCTACCACAAACGACCAACACAATACACACAATGGAACAAATAACAAATCGTCAACCCCCAAATGTATCCAAAACATGCAAAGTATTATACCAATTGAAGAAAACCAGCCGTCATCTTGTGAAGATGGAAAAAGTTATCTTTATCCTAGACTGTCTCAACTTACACCCCAACTGGACCATCCTACGAGTTCCACCGCTGACCATGGGTACGTAATACCCATTGCCCAAGAAATTCAAGAAGTCGAAAATAATATGTATTTGATTAACCAAAATGTAAATAGGGATTTTTTATACACGCGAATACCTCAGAGCGAACTGAAGCACACATAATTTTACCAACGGAGAAGAAACGTAAAATCAAAACACAAAGCGCCAATAACAAAACTACCCTATCTTCATTATTACTCAATATCCGATCAGTACGAAACAAAACTGATGAACTTTTGATTTTCCTTGAAACACAGAATATGCCAGATTTCGTTCTTCTTACTGAACACTGGCTAAGGGATGACGAACCGTGTTATATTCCAAATTATGTCATAGTAGCCAAATATTGCAGAAGTAACTCGGCATATGGTGGAACTATGATTCTAGCCAATGAAAAAATACTCAATGACCTTATATTACTGAATATTGATAAGTATGACTTTCTTTTAGCAGAAAATGAATTTGAATTCTCTTTGATACATGAAAAAAAGAACAATATCTATATTATTTGCGCTTACCGACCGCCAAATTCCAATGTCAAAAACTTTTTGAGTAAACTTGAAATTCTTCTATCGAACCTACCAATTAACGCAAAGACTGTACTCACAGGTGATCTTAATATTAATTATGATGATGAAGAGTGTTTGGTAAAACACGATCTACATAACTTGCTGACCTCTCTAAACTTGACCATGCATGTTAATGAACCTACAAGAATAACCATGTATTCAGCTACTATCATTGACTATATCTGCTCAAATTTGGAAAAACAGAATATCAGCTGTAAAACTGTTCCCGCAGGCCTTTCAGACCATGAAGCTCTTATCTTCGAAATGTCGCTCCAAACAATAAATGAAAGAAGTAAATTTAGATACGGAAGAATATATAGTAAGACAAATTACGAATCATTTAGGAACCTATGTAATATAACACCATGGGCTGACGTGTTGAACTCTGATGATTCAATCAACATGTTCCAAAACTACCTAAGAGATATATTCGAGAAGTGTTTTCCAATAAAAAAGATCAAAATCAAAAATAAAAAGAAAAAGCCCTGGATAACTCAAGGTATAAAAAAATCGGCAACAAACTTGAGATCACTACATACTATTAAAAAATTCATAACTGAGGGATTTTTCATATCATATTTCAATACATACAGGACAATTTACAGAAAGCTGATAAAGGTTGCCAAACAAAAATATTTTGAAGATAAACTACATAAGGCTGAAAATAAAACAAAAGAAAACTGGGCTATAATAAATAATTTACGTGGTAAAAGTAATATACTGCCTTCTAATGCGGATATAGATCCAAACGTGTTAAACAACTTTTACTGTACGATAGCACAAAAAATAACATCAGAATTACAACCAACAATCCATCCAACCGAGTTTATGAAAAATATAAATATTCCAGATAACTTTCACCTATTTGATACTGACATATACGAACTGAAGCAAACCATTAATGAAATAAAGAACAAAACATCATCTGGTTATGATGAAATATCAGTTAAAATTTTAGAAAATCTCTCAGAATATGCTTTAAATATTCTTGTGGAGGCCATCAATAAATCATTTCGTTCTGGCAGATTTCCTTCATGTCTGAAACTAGCAATAGTCATTCCGCTTCATAAAGGTGGCGAAATGAATGATCCATCAAACTTCCGGCCTATATCATTGCTTCCAACAATCTCAAAAATAATTGAAAAACTTGTTAAAAAGAGAATATTGAACTTCTTAAGTCATCATAACATCCTATGCGAATCTCAATATGGATTCCAAAGCAATAAAAACACAGGCGATGCAATCTTCTCTTTTCTGGAAGATGTGTATATTGGTTTAAATAATAACGAAGCTATTGGGGCAGTGTTTTGCGATTTCTCTAAAGCGTTCGACTGCGTGAACCATGAAACACTGTTATTTAAACTACAGTGCTATGGCTTCAGAGGATTGTCATATAACTGGATTTCCAGCTATCTAACAGATAGGAAACAAGTAGTAAAACTCCAAGGAAATAAATCGCACATGGAGAATAACACAACAGGTGTACCACAAGGCTCGGTTTTGGGTCCTATTCTTTTTCTGCTTTATCTGAATGATCTGATAACCGTTGACATCAAAGGGAAGTTCACATTTTTTGCAGACGATACCACCATCCTTTGGCGTGGGACAAATGAAGATAATCTCAGAGAAAACATAACTTTTGATCTCTATAAAATTAAGCAGTGGTGTGATTCAAACTCCTTATGTTTCAACACAAATAAAACAAACATAGTCTGCTTCAAGTTCAGTTTCGACGACTTACTTATAGAAAATCACGCTATAGTGAACAAAACGCACACAAAGTTTTTAGGGGTATTTATAGATGAAAAATTAAAATTTGATAAGCATGTAGAAAACTTATGCAAAAAAATAGCATCTGGCTGTTATGCAGTTCGAGTTGTTTCAAATGAACTCAATCAATCCTCAGCCAGAATTGTGTACTTTTCCTTGATCGAGTCCCATTTGAGATATGGAATTGCCTTTTGGGGCTTATGTAGTCAGCAACTACTAAATTCAGTATTCGTTTTGCAAAAAAGGGCTGTCAGGTACATTTGTAAGGCAAAATCACAAGATCACTGCAAACCACTCTTCATCAGTCAGAAAATTCTAACTTTACCTTGTATGTTCCTTTTGGAAACCGTGTGTCTAATACACAAAAAGTATTCAAATGCAGCAGTAAATAATGACAGACGATACCATACAAGAGGAAGTCGGGATCTACCCCTGCCAATACCAAAATTAGCAATTACAAAATTTTCTTTGATATATGAGAGCAAGAAAATATATAACCACCTCCCAATGTACTACAGGGAAATAACAAATTTGAAAAAGTTCAGGAAATCAGTTAAAGAGGTATTTCTGCAAAAAGCCTACTATGACTTGAAGGAATATTACACTGATGAATTTTAAAGCTTAGTACTTCCGTTGCTTACTTATCTGGATTGCGTTATTTATTTATTTATCTGTAATGTTTGATATATTTTCTGTAATGTTTTATTTATTTTTATATTTATATTTATATTCGTTTAGGTACACATGTTTTAACTCTATAATGATTTTTCATTATATTTCATATAATTTTATATTTTAATATTCCTGACTTTATAAAATTACACTTACTTTGTCAATAAGAATTACTTCTTGGACAATAAAGCATGATTGATTGATTGATTGATTGATCTTCAGATTGAAACGAACCAATTCGTGAATATCGTTCATCTTTACCATCAGATTCTTGGCGTAATCTTCCCCCACTATGTCCTCACCAGATCAACATCCGAAGAACAAGTCACATGGAAGACTCATCTCTCGTCCAAATAGAACCTTCGCCGGAGTCTGTCCTGTAGATTCCTGTACTGCAGATCTGTGGGCCATCAAGAAGAAAGGGATATGTTGATCCCAGTCTTGTTGGTGTTGATCTACGACTTTGCAGAGATACCTCCCTATGGTTCGATTAATTCGCTCCATCATGCCATCTGACTGTGGATGCAATGGGGTTGTTCTTGTTCTGTTGATTCCTAATTTCTTGCTCATCTTCTTGAACACTACACTCTGGATGTTCCGACCCTGATCAGAGTGAAGTTCCGATGGCACCCCAAAACGACTGATGAGTTGATTCATCAGGACATCGGCGACAGTTACGACTTCCTGGTTAGGGATCGCATACGCTTCCACCCACTCGATGAAGTAGTCCATGCACACAAGGATGTATTTATTTCCATTATCAGTCACTGGAAACGGCCCCGCAATATCCATGGCAATCCTCTCGAAATGGCTCTCAACATTGTACTGTCTCATGGGTGCCCTTGGTTTACGATGAGACCCATTGCTGGCAAAGCACACGGTGCATTCACGGCTCCACTCCCTAACGTCGTCACTGCAGTTCACCCAGTTAAACCGCTTTCGCACCCACTGCAGTGTCTTCCTCACTCCTAGATGTCCCCCTCAAGTTCCATCATGTACATATCCAAGTACTTCCGACACTCGGCTCCTAGGAATGACCAACTGCATCCGATTATCCGACCCATCATCGCTCTCGAGATTCCTCTTGAGCAGGTCATCTTCTAATACCAAGGAGTATCACTGACTCCAGAACGCCTTCAAAGTCTGTGAAGATGGTGCTACTTTTTGCCAAGAAGGACGACGATTCGCTTTCTTTCATTCTCAATCTTCATTGACAACGGTGGTTCTGTAGAGAGCTGCTTCCTTATCCTTCAAACGACTACAATGTGAGCACTCAGGTGAACATGGTCTTCTGGACAATGCATCTGCATTCTCATGGCTCGTCCTCACTCGGTGTGCTATCTTGAAGTCATATTCCTGGAGCCTCTCGATCCAACGAGCTACTTGGCCTTCGGGATTCTTGGAATTCAGGAGCCACTCCAGTGCAGCGTGGTCCGTCCTGAGTAGGAATTTCCCTCCATGAAGGTACTTATAGGAGTGCTCCACCGATTTCACCATAGCCAATAGTTCCCTTCTAGTAACGCAGTGATTTCGTTCTGCCTTTGATAGCACCTTGCTGAAGTAACCGATGACTCGCTCTTGCCCATGTTGATACTGCGAAAGGACTTCACCAATGCCGATATTACTGACATCTGTGTCAAGAATGAATTGTCCTTGTGGAAGTGGATACTCAAGAATCGGTGTCGTGGTTAAGCGTTCCTGCAGAGCATCAAAGGCGGCCTGGCATTCTGGATCCCAGTGGAAGGGACGTGTTTCCTCGGTGAGACGAGTCAGGGGCTTCGCGATATCCGAAAACATTCGAACTTAACGTCGATAATAAGTTCAGAGCCCAAGAAAGCTTCTGGGTTGATGCTTATCTCTTGGTGCTGGCCATTGCTTTACTGCTCGTACCTTCTCAGGGTCGACTTCCACACCCTGCTCTCCTACGACGTGTCCCAAGTAGTTAACCCGTTTCTGCAGCAGATGGCATTTCTTCAGATTGAGTGTGAGGTTTGCAGCCTGAAGTCTTTAGAAAACTTCCTCTAAGTTAGCCAGATGTTCTCCTAAAGTTTTACCGATCACGATGATGTCATCCAGATAAACCAGGCATGTCTTCCAGGAGAGTCCCCTCAACACATTAGGTGGCAGTTCCCAGACGCCATCTTGAGTTCACAAGTTGCTTTCTTGAAGACGTCAGAAGTCCACGTCGCAGGATCGTCTTCGATGCACCAGTATCCAACAATACTCATTTCTTTCCGTCGATTTGTCCATCTACGTGAACGCTGCTGCCATCCTACCATAGGGATGCTACAAAGATGAGAGGGTCTTGAGGATGACGGGTCGAAGCTGCCCCCTCGAAGTCGACCCGCTCTAGTTTTCCTGTGGCTGCGTGGAAGATGGTCCTTCCTCAGCAGCCTGCTTGGCATGTTTACAAGTTCTCTGGAGGTGGCTCAACTCCCCACAATTCCAACAGCGGACTGGTCTCCTCTTCTTATCCAAGAGGCCCTCGATGGTATTGATCAAGGCTCCATTTGAATCTTGCCTGTGGCTCTAGGCTATGTTCTCGCTATCATTTATAGCTCGTACCTTCGTGGATCCACGGGAAACTTCTGCTGCGGCCTCGATCCCAAGCGCAGCTGCCAGAGCACTGGTGAGGTATTTTGGTTGATTGAGGCGAACTGCTTTCTGCATTTCAATATCTCGTAGTCCATCTACGAACGTTTGAACAGCCAAGCATTAAGCAAGCATAAGAGATTCGGAAGCTGATGGATATGCACAATGAAACAATCGTGCAACGTCCACTTCAAATTCTTGCTGGCTCTCGTTGACTCTCTGTCGACGGCTCTTCATTTGTGATTGAAATACTTGCTGAAGATGTTCGTAACTATACCGCATTTCGAGGCGTTTGACGAGATGATCGTTGCTATCGGCTTCTACTTCCGGAATGGCTTGCAAGATGTTCAGTGCATCACCCCGTAGAGCTACTGTAAGAGCTACCACCTTGTCCTTGGATGTCCACCCATTGGCTTTGGAAGCTGCTTCGAACTGCTTCAAATAGTTCGGCCACGATGTTTTTCATAGAATGTAGGTGGTTCTACTCGATTGGTAGTAGTCACTGCATCTGGCCCAACTGTGGTTTCAAACATCAGTCCTTGATCATTTCCAGACTTCTCTAGCACAGCTATTCTTTCTCTTTCGAGCTGCAGCTCCTTCTTCATTTCTTCTATCTGGGTGGTGAATTGGGTTGAAACCTGATCGATCTGAGTCATAACTTCTTCCCGATGTGTTGATATTTGAGTCAATACTTCTCCTCGTTGGGCTGATATCTGGGAGGCGATCTGATCTTGCTGAGCAGAAATACGTGCCAGCACCTCTCCTCGCTGAGTGGTCATCTGAGATAATACCTCGTCTCGTTGGGCTGAGATTTGGAAGGCTATCTGATCTTGCTAAGCTGAGATTTTCTCCTGCTGAGCACGCATTTCATCCGCGATCTCCTCCTGCTGAGCTACCATCTGGCCCGCAATGTCCTGTTGCTGAACCGCAATCTGTTCCGTAATCTGTTTCGTAATCTTCTCCTGCTGAGCCACCATCGGGGTCGCAATGTCCTGTCGCTGAGCTGCTATCTGTTCCGAGATCCCAGCCAACATCGATTCCGCTGAAGCTGGTTCCTCGAAGGTGAACGTCTCTGGATCCTGACCTACGCTCACCATATACTCTATGAGACGATGCTGAAGTGTAGCCTTGATCCCTGTTGTGTCGAGATCTCTCTCCTCCAACTCGCGTTTCAAGTCCACCACTCTCAACTCGTGTAGTTTCTTCATCACAACGGTCTGTTCACTTCACACTGGAATATCCCACACTTCTGACACCAATCGTTACGTTATTCAGGTGCAGGAGCGAACACGACACTATTTATTTTCGAACTGATTTATTTAAACTAAACACTAATTTATATCGAACTTATAACTACTATTTATGTGGAACGATTTATATCACGCTGTATATAAATGTTCCTCTGACACTCGCTGCTTAACTGTTCGACAGCAGTTGTTCGGCCGTTTATACATGAGATCACTTGGCAGGCTTTGGTTCGAGAAGGTTCTCGAATGATCTTCCGTCTCCTTCTCTTTGTTCTAGAAGCTTCTTAGAACAAAACCTCTCTCTCTAATTGTTCCATCGATTGTTTCCAGAACATTCCAGAATCTTCTGTGACGTTATTTGTCACTGCGGCATATATTGAGTGTTCAGAAATATGCTGGTGTATGTAGAAATCATTGGGAGGTTGAAGAACAATCTGGGATGGGTGATACAGGATGATCATTGTACTCCTGTCTTACTCATGATGTTTCTGAAGCCCCTCTAAGGGAAATATCATTACACTGCCCCCTCCTCAAAACGCATTCCTCCTGGAATGCACTCTGATTGTCATGAAGGTAGGGACAACTGGTTTCATTCCTACAACATGCAGTATGGTAGAAATAGCATGGCACTGTCTTTTTTCTTGGAGTTCGTTTGAAGTTCCAGCAGCATACCAGAATTTCAACTCCGGTGATAAACTACCCTTCGAGTTACATATACCTGGTGGATATAGATTCTGTGGTCCTGGAACGAACAAAATTAGAAGACTCGCTCGAGAAGATAAAGGTATAAACGAATTAGATGGAGCTTGCAAAGAACATGACATAGCATATTCCAAAGAAAAAAATTTGAAACATCATCATAAAGCAGATAGAATTCTGGCAGACAAGGCAATGGCTGAATTCAGATTGGAGATTAATTCCAATGGACAGAGATTAGCAGCTTTAGGCGTTGCTGGTGCTATGAAAGCTAAAGTGAAATTGGGAATGGGAATAGGAAATCAAGAACAAAATCGAAAACGAAAACAACAAGCTGTCAACAAATGTCTGGTATTTTTGAGAAGAACGAAGGTTATTTTAGAAAAATCTCTAGGAAATATTGAAAGCAGTATGCGAATCCTGAGGAAAGGAATTCCAACAAATAGAATTGTTGAACAAACTAAACGGATAGCACAACAGAAAAAGATGAATGAAGAGAAGAAATCACAGAATGATGATGACGATAATGAAGGAGAGAAGAACTTGATGGGTATCGATATTGCTGACGATCATCCCATGAATAAAAGATGTGCAAACAAGAGGAAATTGAATAACGATGATATCTCAGACACTATTGCTGATAAGAAGCCTAAGAATGTGGTCGGTGATATGATCAACCGTAGACAAGGGGTAACCGCGAAAAGGAGATTGAGAACAATAGATGATAAGGAGGACACTCCTTCGAGTGATATGACAGTTATGTTTGAAGTTTCTCTATCAATAAAATATGAGCGTAATTTATCTAATTCTTTCAATGACTCTATCACTATCATGACGTGTTCATATACTTCCACCTTATCAGCCAGAGATTCTGTATTATCAGCTGGAATCTATTCACCTATTATTTCAAAAGAACCTATTATTTTAGATGATAATAAAACCCATGTCTTAGGTCTGATTGACTTCGTGACCTACAACACTATCCCCAATATTGATGGGAGAAATAACAGATTGTATGTTGGCAAACATACATTGGTTATTCCTGAAGGTTCCTATGAAATTGATGACATTGAACCGAATATCATGATGCAATTAGATGAATTGCTTGAGAAAGATAAAGAGAAGGAGGAAAAAAAAGTTCAAATTTCGAAAACTATTATAAAAGAAGAGGAGAAAACTACCGAGATTCAGCTCAAATTGAATGCTAATCGTAATACTCTAAGGTATGAGATAACATGCAACAAACTCATACACTTTGATAAACCTAACTCGATAGCAACACTGTTAGGTTTCAGCAAGAGGAAATTGGGAGCTTATAAAAAACAAATAACAGATTTTCCAATTAATATTTCCAAGGTGAATTCAGTGTGTGTTGAATGTAATTTAACAACAAATTCATATAATAATAACTCTTCCGTACACATTGCACATGTTCTATCCATCAGTGCCTAGTGGATTTCGAATAGTGGAGAAAGTGTCAAATGTCATTTATCTACCAATCGATTCCAAATACATTGATAAAATAATCCTCAGAGTAGTAGATCAAACTGAAACCTTAATTAATTTCCAAAAGGAAGTCATAACAGTCAGGTTGCATTTGAAATAGTTCTAGTGGATATGGTGTTTCGCTATAATATTCCAATGTCATCATCAACAATGGGTCAGGAAATGCGTTCTCCATCAATTGAAAGTATCAGTCCGGAAGGTGACATAAAACAATTAACACCTGAGAATCAGCAGTTCCTCATTTCACTCGGATTCGAATTATTATAAAAGACAAAACGAAGACTTTTCACGAATTTTGGTATGACCTAAAATTGGACATCAACTCGTGTCTTAGAAGATTTCTCATTCTCCTAAGGTGTTGCTGTGAAAAAAAAAATTGAAACACAACAAACATGAGTTTCAATATTTTGAATATTGGTGAACATGTGATGATGGATAATGCGATAACGAATTGCGAAATGCACTCTCATCCACCATATGCTAATACAAGCCTGAATAAGTCATTCGAGATGCGTGTTCCGATTCAAACTCAGGATATTTACACAAAACCATCACAAAGTTACATCTATCTAGAAAGTAGAATTATTGACAGTGAAAATAATGTGAGTGCTACACTGAACTTCATCAACAATGGTATTGCTTTTTCATTTGATGAAATCCGATATGAAATTGGTGGGTCCGTTGTGGATCGAGTTCGTTATCCTGGATTCACATCAGCTATGAAGGGCTACATTTCCTATACAAATAATGAATGCAATAGATATATAAATGCTGGTTAAAATCATCTTGGTCATCTGGAAATTGTTGATCTTCAAGGGAACTTTAGCGTTTGTCTACCACTCAAACATCTATTGGGATTTTGCGAAGATTTCAAGAAAATTCTGGTGAATATTCTGCAAGAACTTGTTCTCATCAGAAGTAGCAATGACATCAATTCTACGATAACCTCCAAGGCTGGAGAGAAACCAAAAATTTAATTGACAAAAATTCTATGGCGCATTCCACACGTTCAAACGGCAGATGTGGAGAAATCGAGGTTAATCAAGTATATTGAAAAGGGGAGAGATTTAGAGATAGCCTTCCGTTCCTTGGAACTCCACAAATTTCCCATGTTACAATCAACTATGCGTCACTCATGGAATGTCAGAGCAATTTGTCAAATCGAAAAACCGGGATTTGTTATTGTTGGTTTCCAAACAAACAGAAAAATTCGATCACTGTAATCTCGCCAATATGAAACTTTACCTGAACTCTGAAGTGTATCCCTATGACAATTTGAATCCTAATTCCGATAAATATCAATTCTCTTTTATATATGAGATGTATGCACAATTTCGAGAGTCATATTACTACAGAAACTCTGGTGAACCTTGTCTAACACTATCTAAATTCGAAACTTCAAAGGCAGGTAGTGTGGATATCCGCCTTGAGTTTGGAACAAATCAAAATATTTCTGCGAACACTTCTGCCTATTGTCTTATATTACATGATCGTTTAGTAAAGTACAACCCTCTCACTAATGTAATAAAAATATTGTAGTGTAGTTGTATGTTCTCCCAACAAAAATCATAAACCGTGTTGTTTTATAGTTAATAAATAAATATTGACCTATCCCACTGTTTCAAATTCATTTCATGATCATGAACCCAAACAAATGATAGCTATTCTGATAATGAAATCACATAGCATATACCAATAAACAAATCACAATATTTATGAGTTATCATTAGTCTCACTCTCAATTTTCATTTTTCCATTGCACAATTCACCTGATGTTGGAGCATAATGAAATCACAGTTTTTATACTATCCTAGGATGATGGATCAACAAATATTTTGTGAAAATATCTGCACATGACTACTTTGTCAGCATGACATTGAAAAAATATAATATGAAGCTGAAAGAATAGTAAATTTGGTCTTAGAAACTGGAGTATTTCCAGAAATATTGAAAATTGCTGTAGTGAAACCTCTCTATAAGTCAGGAACTAAGAGTTCCCTTACAAATTACAGACCTATTTCAGTTCTTTCAAATATCAGCAAAATAATAGAAAAAATTATAAAAAAACGAATTATCAATTTTGTACAAAGGTACAAATTAATTTCTGAAAATCAATTTGGTTTTATGGAGGGTAAATCAACCCAAGATGCAATGGCCGATTTAATCAGAAAGATGTACGCAGCGGTAGACACTAAGGAACCGGCCATATGTGTTTTCATCGATTTGGCAAAAGCCTTCGATACCGTGAGCCATCCAAATTTGATGAAGTCTCTCGAAAATATTGGATTCAGAGGAAAATCAAGTGATTTAATAAGTAGCTATTTGAATAATCGGAAGCAATGTGTACAAATTGATAACACCCTGAGTAACAATAAAACTATACGATATGGAGTTCCACAGGGCACCGTTTTGGGACCTATTCTTTTCATACTTTATATCAATGAAATGTTTAACTTACCCATTCCTGGAGATATAACTGGTTTTGCTGATGACACGGTTGTTTTCTTCAAAGATCAAGACTGGATCACACTGAAAGAGAAAATTCAAAACGCACTGCCTGTTTTATTCAAGTTCTTCAGTAGTAAACTTCTGACAGTCAATGTTGGAAAAACAGTATACTTACCACTGACCAGTTATGAACCAAACTTACCCGATTTCGACCGAATTGAAGTTAGAATTGAAAACCAATCTATGCTTCTGATGGAAAACAGAACTGTTAAATATCTCGGCATTACAGTAGATAGTCATTTGAGGTGGGATGCTCACATCAGTAACCTGATAAATAAACTCCGTTTTTTTTTGAGTAAATTTAAATATTTAAAACGCTTTTTTGATATCCATCATCTTCGCATCATGTATTATACACTTGTCCAAACACACATCAATTATGGAATTATCGCATGGGGTGGAGTAAACAACAATTATCTGAAAAATCTTGAAACACTACAGAAATGGCTCATAAAAATCATACTCGGAAAAAAACGTGACTATTCAAGTAATGATCTGTATAGGGAATCAGGGTTTCTTGATATACGCCAAACTTTTTTTACTCACTCTCTTAGTATACCAACGAAAATATATTTCATCAAGCAAACACGTGCGTCATATATACAACACCCGATATAAAAAAGAAGCTTTGGATGTACCTAAGATGACCAAAACTATTGGACAGAGATGTTATGTTTTTCTTGCTCCTAAGCTTTTCAATAAAATTCCAACTGAAATTAAGAATCTCAATTCATTATCTCTATTCAAGCAACAAGCCAAGAAATGGATTAATATGAAACCAAGAAATGAGATACACTGTTTAATAGACCTCAAAAACGCAAATTGAAATGTATCCATGTTCTAAAGTCGTATCTACTTGTGAATCATTTAGTATTTAGTATATATATATATATATATATATGTGTGTGTGTGTATGTATATGTGCGTATTACTATGAGATTGTATTTTAATTATTATTATTATTAATTCTCAAATTTTTTCTGCATTTAGTATTTTAATATGTTGATTATGTGATTGTGTTTATTTACTAGACAAACTTTTTATATATTTTATTTATTTTACTGCTTTCTAATTTTTTATCAATATTTTATTTTAGTAACTCATCATCCATTTTAAAATTGTAAAATAACCTTGGTGATCCACGCGCAGGTTAGCCTTTGTGGATCTTCTCTGTGTTTATTTACCTGCACTCTATTCAATTGAAAGTATATGTAACGTTTTTATGGTGAATAAATATTATTATATTATATTATTATATTATATTATAAACATAATATCATTGATTGCACTCATATCAAACGAAACATGATAAAAGTGTTGACCTCTAGGTCAGCTAGCAAGATATTGGAACTTCAATTATACAGGAATATTTAGTAGGACCAACTTGGAGAATATAACCGAGGAGGTGATCAGGTGAACAGGTGAAGCAGGTAAAATGAAAGAAACAGGTGATACAGGTGAAAGAGGTAATACAGGGGGACACGTTGAGAAGGTGAGACCAGTGAATTAGACAAAACAGGTGATTTGAGCGAAAAAACAATTAATTGAGTAGGTGACACATGGAAGACAGGTAGAAAAACAGATGACGAGGTAAATCTTTGGTGACAACACCTCCTGGTCATTGTCGACACTTCTGCACCTCAGAATGTCTGCACAAACCACAACTAGACCCCCCTATTGGCTGTGACAGCTTGAGAACTTGATGGACAGCTTACTAAACTGTCGCAGGACCGCCCCTGACACACTACTGCCGGGACACGTGACAAAACAACCCGCATCGTTCTATTCAGACACTGGCCCCATGAGACTCCTGGAACGTCGTGCTACCTCCGTTTCTGCTGCCTGCCGTGTGGCTCTCATTTCTGCTGCTTGCTGTGTGGCTCTCGTTTCTGTGGCTTCTTGAGCTCTCAGGCTATGTACATTGCCGGTCATAATTGCTTCTGGGACCACAAGGTTAGACCTATCCAGTTTTCATGATCAAAAGGGGAGATATTCTCTTGATTCCCATTCAGGTAGATTCTACCACTCGAAATCATAGATACATAATTCTCCAAAATTTAATTATGAAATTCATCAATCAATACATAAAATAGAGTTTAATATGACTATTAAGTCTCACACCAGTTTGTGAACTCATATATTGGTCAATATAAGGGGGGTAACTTTGATAACTGTAATAGATGGGGTTCGTGAATGAGGGATGTGTAGTACAAGAAAACCATTTTATTGTTCAATAGTCTCGAAATCTCGGTTTCTAGTGTACAGGCCGCCAGTTAGGAGACTACAAATCTAAAACCAGATTATCTAATTGATACTTCGGAATTCCATGGCGTAAGAACAATCGAAAAGCATGCCGGCATCAATCCGGTTAAACAATATTTAATAATAGTTTGATCACGAGAACAATTATAAATAAAGTTGCTAGAGAACTCACCTAAAACCAGGCATACTATTCGTAACTTGTTACACAAATTCTGATAGATTCACTAGAAGGCTTTCACGATTGCAAACTCAAATGGCGATCGGCCACTAGGTAAACGTGAAGGAAAGAAGCGAATCTCCGAAGTCTGGGGTTCCCGTGAAAACTTCAAAAAGTCTATAAAAACAATTTTCCGACAAATGGCCAAGTACAGGCATCTAGTGTAAGGTGGGTAATTCATCGAAGAAGCAGGTAGATTGGCCAACTATTGTACATATCGAACATATAGGCGATGGACATATACAAGATGATTTTGCTACATAACTGATAGTTTTTTTAGGCACCCTGGTGTGAAGACAATTATATCAACTTTCAACTGCTAACAAAGTTCAATTAGAAAATAACTGAAACAAATACTTGGTTGTATCCAAGTATTTCTCTTCTTCTATATAAATCAGTGGTGTCCTAGTGTTTCTCTTCTCTCATATAGATTGGTACTGATGAATTTATTGAATAAGTGTAGTCCAATTGGAATCTTTCATTTCCAACAGTTCTCTTTTCTCAATCTTTGCTGAAATAAATTGGGTAGCGCCTGACAATATAAATAGGACCCCTATTGATAATCGAACCCATACCTTGCTCCCTAACAACAGAGCTGCCGAAACTATAATGAATATTGCTGGACATCAAACAAGGTAACTTTCAACACTTATCAGAATTGAAGAGGAAATATTCGTTATAAGGAATGGCACCCTATAACGTGGAGCCCAATTTTCCGAGGGGAAAAACCTATTGAAATTTGGGAATATGTCTTCCAAATGTAACTTTCCAAATTTGTTTTTTATATCCATATCTTTCTAACCTCGGGCTTCCATCGTATAGGAGTCATATTATTGTGAATCCTTTCATGAAGAGATCTACATACATCAGAGATAATCTCAATAACAAAATAGGACCTCGATATGTATCTTCTGGTCTACCTCAAGGATCAGTACTTAGCCCTTTCCTATTCAATATATATACTGCAGATATACAGAATCATTCTCCCTCTATGAATATAATCCAGTATGCCGATGACTTTTGCATATACACAGAAGATAAAGAATTGACGAATAGTAACGACAAACTTAACCAAGCAGTATCAACTTTTGAGAAGTGGTGTTTCAACAACAGATTCTCTATCTCCGAAACAAAATCCAATGTGATAATATTTTCCAGGCACAACGTAAACCTTCAGAACTTAGCAGTTGGCAGCCTAGATTAGTAAAGGAGCTATGCCGAAACTCCCGCATTTCGACCACTTTTCCCATGTTAATTGCCATAAGAAAAATGAAGGTTCATTCTGGTAATTTTTGTCCACATCAAGGTCATTCGGCTCCGACGTTATCAGCAGGCTGCTGATAAGAATAGCAATAACACAACTACAATAACAAGATGGGATATATAGGGCGGATCGCTGAATGAAAATATACAGGGTGTCTTATGAATAATATATCACGTTTATAGTAGATTACAGCCAACGAATGACAGATAGCACATGATAGATGACATGCGACCTTCTAGTGCAGAATCTAAGCGCTCAACTAAGGTTTGACGGATACCACGTGACGCGCTCGCCAAAAGCAGAGGCAGTCAAAATGGTTACCAGTTCAAAATGGCGCTGAAATGATGATACGTATGATATTCGACAGATAACAGACCACGAGACGCGCTTGTCAAAAGCAGACACTCAGGGTCGACCTTACCTACGAATATTAACGATACGTATGATGTTTGACAGAAGACGTATATCACGTGACCGTCCAGTGCTTGTCGGCAGAAACACTCACAGTCAAGACAACCTACGAATTTCAATCAAATTGGTTATTGAAACAAGATGGCGATCGATTCAAAATAGCACAGATATCACGCGAAACTTTTGGCCTATGATTCATTGCTCCACCGAAAGCGAACGCTCATATTCAGTACAAACAATGTATACTACATATACTCATTTCAGTAACCTCATATAAAACGATAGACATCATTCAAACATATTGTAATGATATTCCCTTTCGGAGGGGCTTTAGAAACATCAGCAGGAAGGCAGGAGTACAACGATCATCCTGTATCACGCATACCAGATTGCTCTCCTACCTCCCAATGCACTAGCATATTTCCGAACACTCAATATATGCCGCGGTGACAGATAACGTCACAGAAGATTCTGGAATGTTCTGGAAACAATCGATGGAACAATTAGAGAGAGAGGTTTGTTCTAAGAAGCTTCTAGAACAAGAAGAAGGAGACGGAAGATCATTCGAGAAGGTTCTCGAACCAAAGCCTGTCTAGTTATCTGATATATAAACGGCCGAATAACTGCCGTCGGGGAGTCAAACAGCGAGTGTCAGAGAGACAGTTATATACTGCGTGTTATAAATCGTTTTACATAAATAGTAGTTCGATATAAATTAGTGTTTCTTTAGTTCAAATAAATCAGTTCGAAAATAAATAGTGTCGTGTTCGCTTCTGCACCCGAATAACGTAACAATTGGTGTCAGAAGTGTGGGATATTCCAGTGTGAAGTGAACAGACCGTTGCAATGAAGAAACTACACGAGTTGAGAGTGGTGGACTTGAAACGCGAGTTGGAGGAGAGAGATCTCGACACAACAGGGATCAACGCTACACTTCAGCATCGTCTCATAGAGTATATGGTGAGCGTAGGTCGAGATCCAGAGACGTTCACCTTCGAGGAACCAGCTTCAGCGGAATCGATGTCAGCTGGGATCTCGGAACAAATAGCAGCTCAGCGACAGGACATAGCGGCTCAGCGACAGGACATAGCGGCGCAGCGACAGGACATTGCGGACCAGATGGTGGCTCAGCAGGAGAAGATCACGGGCCAGATGGTGGCTCAGCAGGAGAAGATCACGGAACAGATAGCGGCTCAGCGACAGGACATAGCGGCTCAGCGACAGGAGATAGCAGATCAGATGAGTGCTCAGCAGGAGAAAATCTCAGCTCAGCAAGATCAAATAGCCATTCAAATCTCAGCCCTACGAGACGAGGTATTAGCTCAGATGACCGCTCAGCGAGAAGAGGTGCTGGCACGTATTTCTGCTCAGCAAGATCAGATTGCCTCCCAGATATCAGCCCAACGAGAAGAAGTATTGACCCAGATATCAACACATCGGGAAGAGGTTCTGACTCAGATCGCTGCTCAGCAAGAACAGATCGTTGCTCAGAAAGAACAGATCGTTGCTCAGCAGGAACAGATCGCGTTTCAGCAGGATAAAATTATAGCTCAGGTTTCAACCCAATTCACCACCCAGATAGAAGAAATGAAGAGAGAGCTGCAGCTAGGAATAGAAAGAATAGCTGTACTGGAGAAGTCTGGAAATGGTCAACGACTCATGATTGAAACCACAGTAGGGCCAGATGCAGTGACTACTACCAATCGAGTGAAGCCGCCTACATTCGATGGAAAAACATCGTGGCCAAACTACCTGAAGCGATTCGAAGCAGCTTTCAAAGCCAATGGGTGGACATCAGGAGACAAAGTGGTAGCTCTCACAGTAGCTCTACGGGGTGATGCACTCAACATCTTGCAAGCCATTCCGGAAGATAAATCCGATAACTACGATTATCTCATCGAACGCCTCAACATGCGCTATGGTCAAGAACATCTACAGCAAGTGTTACGATCACAAATGAAGAACCGTCGACAGGAAAACAATGAGAGCCTACAGGAATTTGAAATGGAAGTAGCTCGGTTGGTTCGGTGTGCCTACCCATCAGCTCCTGAGTATCTGATAGACTGTCTTGCTGTCCAAACGTTCCTGGATGGATTGCGAGATATGGAAATGCGGAAAGCGGTTCGGTTGACTCGACCTAAAGACTCTCCCAGTGCTCTGGCAGCTGCGCTAGAAATCGAGGCCGCGATAGAAGCTACACGAGAAGCAACAAAATTCCAAGCCGTCGATGACAGCACGAACATAGCGGACAATCCCAGGCAAGATCTAACTGAAGACCTTATAAACGTCATCAAGGGCCTCTTGGATGAGGAGAAGAAACCAGTTCGAGCAGCTGCAGGAAAACTAGAGCGGGATGATCCGAAGAGACCAGTTTACCGAGTGGGGACGAGCCATAAGAATGCAGATGCATTGTCCAGAAGGCCATGTCTACCTGAGTGCTCACATTGTAGTCGTTTGGAGGATAAGGAAGCAGCCCTCTATAGAACCACCGTTGTCAATGAATATTGGTTACCTGCAGCAATCAAGCAAGAGCAAGAAAAGGACCCAGAACTTTGCAAGCTTCGAGAATGGAAGAAAGCGAATCGTCGTCCTTCTTGGCAAGAAGTAGCACCATCTTCACAGACTTTGAAGGCGTACTGGAGTCAGTGGGACTTCTTGGTATTAGAAGATGACCTGCTCAAGAGGAATCTCGAGAGCGATGATGGGTTGGATAATCGGATGCAGTTGGTCATTCCTAGGAGCCGAGTGTCCGAAGTACTTGGATATGTACATGATGGAACTTCAGGGGGACATCTAGGAGTGAGGAAGACGCTGCAGCGGGTACAAGAGCGGTTCTACTGGGTGAACTGTAGTGACGACGTCAGGAAGTGGTGCCGTAAATGCACCGTGTGCTTTGCCAGCAACGGGCCTCATCGTAAACCAAGGGCACCCATGAGACAGTACAATGTTGGAAGCCCTTTCGAGAGGATCGCTATGGATATCGCGGGGCCGTTTCCAGTGACTGATAATGGAAATAAATACATCCTTGTGTGCATGGACTACTTCATCGAGTGGGTGGAAGCGTATGCGATCCCTAACCAGGAAGCCGTAACTGTCGCCGATGTCCTAATGAATCAACTCATCAGTCGTTTTGGGGTGCCATTGGAACTTCACTTTGATCAGGGCCGGAACTTCGAGAGTGAAGTGTTCAAGAAGATGAGCGAGAAGTTAGGAATCAAGAAGACAAGAACAACTCCATTGCATCCACAGTCAGATGGCATGGTGGAGCGAATGAACCGAACCATAGGGAGGTATCTCTGCAAAGTCGTAGATCAACACCAACAGGACTGGGATCAACATATTCCATTCTTCTTGATGGCCTACAGATCTGCAGTACAGGAATCTACAGGACAGACTCCGGCGAAGGTTCTATTCGGACGAGAGATGAGGCTTCCGTGTGACTTGGTCTTCGGATGTAGACCTGGTGAGGACATAATGGGGGAAGATTACGTCACGAATCTAATGAAAAAGATGAACGATATTCACGAATTGGTTCGTAATAATCTGAAAATCGCCAGCGATCGCATGAAAGACCGATACGACATCAGAGCTGGGGGTGCAGGATACGCAGAAGGAGACCTGGTGTGGTTGTTCAATCCACAAAGGAAACGAGGTGTTTGTCTAAACTACAGAGATCTTGGGAAGGACCTTATACCGTCAAAAAGAAGATCAACGATGTCATCTACCGCATCAGTAAAGAACCAAGTGGCAAACCAAGAGTCGTTCATTTCAACAGACTAGCACCATTCGAGAGAACACAAGATCAACAAGTTCAACAAATTTGTCCGGAAGAAAAGGAGCTTACATTCGACGAATTCATTGGGACATACAGTGGTTCATCAAAAGCAAGGTTTGGCTTCACCAAGGAAGAGCACCGCGACCTTTTTGCCATTCCTGTAGAATACGCACTAGCTCACTGCGTCGCCGAGGATCTTCAGATGTCTCAAGGAATAGCGAACAAGTTCATGAGGAAGTTTGGGAAATTAGAGGAGCTTCGTCAACAAGGTCCCTCCGTCGGTCGAGCACTAGAAATAAAAGATATCAGCGCTGAAGGAAAAAGGTCTGTGTTTTATGTTATAACGAAAGCAAGATCTTCTGAGAAACCCACTTACAAGGACCTCTGGGAGACGCTAGTCGATTTGCGAAGCATCATACTCGAGAAGGACATACAGAAGATAGCTGTTCCAAAGCTGGGGTGTGGACTGGATGGCTTGAATTGGAGAATTGTAAGAAACATGCTAGAGGTTTTATTTAGATTCACCGGAGTTGGAATTCTGGTGTGCTGCTGGAACTCCAAGGGAACTCCAAGAGAGAAGACAGTGCCATGCTATTTTTACCATACTGCACATTGTTAAAATGAAACCAGTTGTCCCTATCTTTATAGTGATCAGGATGCATTCCAGGAGGAATGCGGTTTAAGGAGGGGGCAGTGTAATGATATTCCCTTTTGAAGGGGCTTCAGAAACATCAGCAGGAAGGCAGGAGTACAACGATCATCCTGTATCACGCATACCAGATTGCTCTCCTACCTCCCAATGCAATAGCATATTTCCGAACACCCAATATATGCCGCGGTGACAGATAACGTCACAGAAGATTCTGGAATGTTCTGGAAACAATCGATGGAACAATTAGAGAGAGAGGTTTGTTCTAAGAAGCTTCTAGAACAAAAAGAAGGAGACGGAAGATCATTCGAGAAGGTTCTCGAACCAAAGCCTGTCTAGTTATCTGATATTTAAACGACCGAATAACTGCCGTCGGGGAGTCAAACAGCGAGTGTCAGAGAGACAGTTATATACTGCGTGTGATATAAATCGTTTTACATAAATAGTAGTTCGATATAAATTAGTGTTTCTTTAGTTCAAATAAATCAGTTCGAAAATAAATAGTGTCGTGTTCGTTTCTGCACCCGAATAACGTAACAATATTATAAGACAGGCAATGTATATGACAGACGACGCGCTGACTGTTGATTCCGTTCAATATACAGGGTATTTGAGTTATAGAGATAGGGCGACTCGCGGGTAGACTTCTTGTCATACTCAGAGACTGCTATAACACCTAAAGTACGACAGCAAATGACGACTAACATAATACATTCGATATATGATATACGTGGTATACCACGTGACCTTCTGGTGCTCGCTGAACAATCGACAGCCGACAGATGGCTTATGACATTTGATAGGCGGTCGCTACGTATATCGTATACCCGATGCTTGCCGGAAGCGGAACAAAGCAGGCACCTGGCGGGTAGACTACCCCGCGTATAGGTTAAGGGTGCTAGGAGGTTATGAAGGCTAGAGGTTAGCCATGTTTAGGTGTGATACGTTATTGAATAACCTGATTATCATAGCCCATTACTGAATACAGTTATCTCAATTAGACAGCTAACGCAAGCTCATGATTTCATTCGATGTTGAAGACGGTTGAGCTGAATAGCAATACAAAATATACAAGGTTAGACCACCACACTTCAGGTGGGCTCGGCAAAGGGATAGCTTACGTATGACAGATGTTTTTCGACAGGGGACGTATGGAGTGGAAGTATTTAAAAACCAGGAAATATGTCGAACTACTCGCTACCCAAAATTCATGATGCGAGTGATCATCTCGAAGTCTACACACTTTCGCTTGAATCTTCTGGTAACGTAGATAAAGTTTGCTGCAGGTTATCTTGTCACAGAAACGCTGCGGCAATGTAACGGGAACGTCAGGAAAATGTTATGTAATCGTTACAGAAACGCTGCAAAAATGTCTCGAGAATGTTACAGGAGCGTCATGGAAGTGTCATGGAAGTATCATGGAAGTGTCACGGAAGTGTCAAGGAAGTGTCACTGAAGTGTCACGGAAGTGTCACGGAAGTGTCACGGAAGTGTCACGGAAGTGTCACGGAAGTGTCACGGAAGTTTCAAGGAACTGTCACGGAAGTGTCATGCAAGTGTCACGGAACACTAAAATGTCACGGAACTGTCACGAAAGTGTCAAGCAAGTGTCACGGAACATGAAAATGTCACGGAAGTGTCATGGCAGGGTCACGGAAATGTAACGGAAACGTCGCGAAACACCAGAACGTTACAGAAACATCGCGGAATGTTTACCAAAACGCCACTGAAATGTCAGACATATTTCATTATACCTACCACTTTTGATTCATTCAAGATAACAACAATCTCGTTATCGTTCGAGGTATTTCCGCGACAAATACCGAACAACTCTCAACTAAAAACATGTGAATCAGCTCTGGGTTACATCAAAGGATCGAAATCAAACGCAGTGTGAAAAATTTTTATAATATATTCAATAATCTATACAAATAGCAGCACATTTCCCCACCAGCCTCGAGGTAGTGCCTTGTGGCGCGTTTCTTCTTATTTCGAAAGTAGGAAGCTCCCCGGTAGGCATACTTTGACCACTTGCGGTGATAATTAATTAGGTTAACAAATATAGCATTTTTTCAATGTTTTTTTCAGACTGCACGAAGATTCATCCCTAAATCGATAGAAACACTTCATTAATTCATCTGAAGACCACTTTTTTCAGACAGCACGAAGATTCATTCCTAAATTAATAGAAACACTTCTTTAATTCGTCTGATGGCTCTTTTTTCAGACAGCACGAAGATTTATCTCTAAATTGATAGAAACACTTCATTAATTCGTCTGATGGCCCTTTAATGTTTATGGCTTCTTTTTTCTAATTGCTAACCTAACCATTCATCACACAGTTCATTTTGAAATTCATATATCAATTTCCATATCTTCACCATTGATGGAATAATGGCCCCATGGAAGAGTGTCATACGATCCTGGTATGATGTACCTCTTATCATCTTCGGAGCTGAGGGCAATTTTTTCTTGTCAGATTGAATGAACCTGGTGTTTCTTCGCTCTTTTTGAATTTTGGGAAACCTTCTTATGTGTGGCTGTTTCTAGGCATTCAACGTAATCCTCGAAATTTATAGTTGTTTCGACAACAGATGATTTCACTACTTTTGCTTTTTTCGTCACACCGATATTCATAATTATTCCATCTATTTCATCCACATCATAATCCTCCGCTTGCAACTTTGCCCTCTTCTTCACAATATCATCATCAGTCACCAGCACCTTTATCGAGTATAATTTTGACCGTAGGCCTACATAATCCGTCAATATTCGACTCTTGTTCATCGGACATCATTCCCAACACCTTCTTGTTGACTTGAGGAATGTCATGGATATTATCGCTGGGATAGTCTGAAGTGTCGAAGTGGGTGTGGCAATCTCTCTTCATGACTGCATATGGATCTTGATCAATAATCTCATAGATGAGTGAGTCGGTGTCAGTGTAGCAAACGGTACAATCATCACCAAACTCTCCGAGCATATAATCATAATGGAAGCCGTGAAGTTCTTTCATCTGGTTCCGCAAACTTCTGATATTCCGGAGACAGGCTTCCAGGTGTTGCTTCTCTCCGAAATTCTCCGAATTCTTCAAAGCCCTATTAAGCCGCTTAATCCCCTTCTGGCATTCCCGCAATCCTTCCTGTGCAACTTTTTCATTATAATTCGGAGTTAGAAGCCCCAAAATGGATTCGATATGCTTCACCAAATCGGTAAACAGCGACATTTCCACAACTGGAAAAAATAACAACTCTAATTGACACACGTCTGCACTCAAGCGCAGTCAGTGATAGAATGCGATAGATACGCATATCATCCTTTGATCTCGGATCTATCCTTGTCCACGCATGCGCACTCATACACATTGAAACGCATGCGCAGATCACTCCTGAATTTTTTCTATGATCTCATAATCGTAGACAGGTTAGGTTAGGTTAGGTTAAAAATAAGATAGAGTGAAATTCAACACCTGTTCCCAGGAGGACCACTAAGCTTTATAGTAAATGTATAGTTTAGTATATTATAGTGTAATTTTTTCAATTAGTGTCAATGCAAGCACATTGAAACTAACTCTATTTTTCTCTTTAAATATATTGAATAAACACAAAGAGTTGAAAGAAACAATATCGATAGTGAACATCCTACTCAAGACCCAAGCTAGTGTCACTATCACTTTAGAGTGGAATGCAATAACCGAATATTACATGGTCACAAAAGTTGAGAGTTGGGATTATAATAGTACAAAGTAGATTTCACACTATGAACAGTGTCAGATCCACCGGAAAAATGAAATAATTACTTTACGTGGCTCCTGTATCGTTCAAATTAACTATGTGTTTGTGTTGTTATCACCCAATCATCATTTGAGAGCGATAAAAAATAATAGTTGAGTAAACTACTTACTGATGGGATTTCATCCGAGTTAGATAAATTTATGTTTCACATGGTCACAGTATTTATAGGATTCCGACAGACGTTCAGCGGCGAAATGTAGGCAGTCTCCGCAGCGCCACCTGCATGCAATGACGCGAATTGACGGATGAGAAGTAGTGTGACCTTATAATATTTTTGATATTTCGAGAAATGAGTCGACTAGACTAATCAATTAACTTATCTGTTTCATGAATCGTTCGAAATAACAATTCGAAACGGGAAAATAACTGAGATAGGTATACGGAAATATCTAGGTCAATATCTGATATAGTAAAAATGCTACTCGAAGCTAATATCATGATCATTATATTATCGACACTGTCATCATTATCACTTATTCCACATCCAACTGTCTTATAGAGTAGGCATGGCTAATATTTGTGAGCGCTGTCATCAGCTGTGTACTGTACGAGAACTTTGTATTGATTGTTTTATAATAGAATGCCTCAATAGTGGAGAGCGGATTCCATTCAACATCAATAACACCTGGGAGAGTTTTTAAAAAGAGAAAATTTCCCTATAAGCTATTGTGTGAGAAATGTGGGAAATTCTTGACGAGAACTGACATGTACCGCCATATGAGGAATGTCCATCACTCCTGTTGATGAATAATCGCCGATTATTCATCGGACTAATTAGGCAATTGCGTTCACATAAATCAGTTGATCATACGTACAGATGCATACAGATCACGCCTACATTTGCCCACAGATGTAATCGAATGTTCATTTGTTTATCAGACACCATAGCGTCCACATCATGGAGCCCCATTCATCAGAGCAAGCATTAGATGAATATCACTGTGCAGATTATGATAATGCTTATGGACCGAAAGATGTTGATGAGCACTCGGCCATAAGAATCGATGATAAACACATAGTCGTAGATAATGTCGATTTCAGAAGTACTTTGGGATTATTATTTTCCAAGAACCCTCAAAATTACACGCCTTTGGATCACCAGATGTATAAACAGATGCTGGGAATCAGCGCTATTCATAGATATCGATTGGGCCAGATGAGCTGATAAGAAGAAATTCGATGAAGTTATCAACCCACTCTTCGAAAATAAGACCAAGCCTAAACGTCCAAAGTCGAGCGTGGAGCCTGAAGCCAGTATTGGGAATGACGAGTTCAATATTTTAGATGGATGGACAGATCCGAATATCTTGGTGGATAGACTGAGATATTTAATGGAATATCACAAAACAATAAAGAAATTAACCTCATTCTTACTGAACTTGAAAATGTTGGCATATCTAAAATAAATGATTGAAATTTATCCGTCTTTTATTGTGTTTGTAAGCATTTGAGAATAACACGCAATGACTAGTCAACTCCACTTACTTTGTTTGTTGATCAAACATGTGACTATATGATTTAAAAAAAACACCCTGTATAACGACTCATAGTAAATTAGTTGCGATTCTGAAAAAAATAATAATTTTTTTTATATTTATTATGGATACCTACCTATACATCACAGAACCATTCATATCACCATAATTAATACACAAACATTTTTCAAATAATTTCTCAGATCCAATGTCTGAACGGAAGGCTAAAGATTGATCCATCTTCTTGATGTGTAGTATTAGTTTAGATGCAAATCCTCTTCTTCGATACTCCCTCATAGTATAGATAAAATTTAGAGTTTTCGGTCTATTATGTTTTCCCAAAGGGTCAAAGTGCATGCTAGACATTAGGGCAAAAGATGTCGGAAACCCGTCCACATAAATGATATATAACAGGATATGTTCTGATCTCGATACCAGTGATCGATCAATACATCTGACTCAAAAAAATGAGAAACGAGGTAGCGACATTTCTTGCTGACCCGCCCTGTATAGCAGAAATATTTTTCAGTGTCGGATATTGAATATTAGGTCTAGGACTAAAAAAAGCTCTTGTTTCAGCTTGAACAGCTGAATTTGTGTGATTTCGATAGTTCCTTGTATCTCATATGGAACGATAAGAGATTATTTCCTTTATTGTCCGTTAATTGTAGTCTATAACTCAGCTGATTTAATCATCTTTCTAGGCTTTGAAAGAATATGATTTTCTGTATACGCCAAATATAGAACAACCAAGATAACGGCATCCTGTTTCAACGCTCCAACTTGAACAGCTGTTTGATTTCGGTAGTTCGTGGATTTCGTGAAAAACGATAAGAGAACCCGTGTATGTCCTTTATACTCACTCGTTAATTGTTGTCTATAGCTCATCTACTGTAAGAGTATCAGATTTTGAAATATTCGGTGGATTCAGTGGCAGATAAAATGCATAATATGCACACATGAAGACAATTTTTCATATAAGCCTCTCAATGTATAGGGTGAATCAGTCAGTAGTCGGACAGTGGACTGAGTTTTACAAAAGAATCATATTATGTGATGCATGGAAGAAATGCTCAATAGATCATATCAATAAGCCAAAAAAATACAACAAATTGTGTTCTTCTTTGCCAGTAGTCGGACACTCGTCCGACTACTGGAATTTCATAAAAATAAATATCTAGTAACCGGCCACCGACTTTTCACTTTGAAATTTCAGTAAACATCAGTTTCAAATGATCTTAATGCAAATTAAGACTATTTAGGACGCATACAAAATCAATATGAATTCATAAGTTTGAAATATCCTTTGCCTATGTTTGATACACTATGTTAAAGACAGTCACGCACATCACTGAAATGGCGCGCTATTATAATTTCAATGGCACCAACTGCTCAATCGAAAAATGTTTAGAATGGCGTGGAAACATTGGTGCTACAGATTTCTCTTCATTTGGAGGTAATATGTTATTTCCAGGCAAACTTGAGAAAACTATGTTTCTATCTCGATAAAGTGGTCCTTCATCAGGCTATTACTTCAAGGAATGATCTTCGACTCTCGTTTTCGCGATAGAGGGTGTTGCATGAACTTTATGAAATAATATTCACGATGGCCTAATGAATGCTCTGTTTTGAAAAAACAAAAAATAATTTTCTCTAAAATTGTTCTAAAATTGTTCTATCTTTCATTCGGTTACTCCCCCTAACGAGCAACCCTCAGAAGTCTTCAAGAGACTTGTGCGAGCAAGGAATGACAGGGACCTTATACCTTTTGACGTGTGATCCCAAAACACTTTCTTTGGCCATCAGAAAAATTTCTGTAGTCGTTGAGAATCGAACCCACGGCCGGTAAGCGAATGCTGATTATCAATATTGACACTTTGTCCGCACGGCTATCTGGCCGATATTTCCAAGAGGAATGGCTGATTGAAACATTAAAGCGACCAGAACGAACAGAAAAGCGCTATAGAAATATGAAAACTTACTTTTCTTCAAGATAAAAGGCACAAACACTAAATAATTGTCAATTGGTGTTGAACACTGTTCAAGATACTCGAAAATTTGATGCGTTGGTATCGAATGATTCGTCTAGATACGGCTAGCACATTTTATACTCTCGAGCTATTCAATTTTTTGCATTTCCAGCGAATTTCGGCATATGGCTGCAGATAACAGCAATCTAAATTTTTCGCATTTCCAACGAATATCGGCATGTGACTACAGATAACAGCAATCTATGGACGGCTATAGACGGATATATATGGGGAGATATTTATTCGTCTAGATACGGCTAGCACATTTCAAACCTCCGGAGCAATTCAATTTTTTGCATTTTCAGCGAATGTCGGTATGTGGCTGCAGATAACAGCAATATAAATTTTTCGCATTTCCAACGAATGTCGGTATGTGACTACAGATAACAGCAATCTATGGATGGATATCGCCGGATATATATAGGGAGATATTCAGGAAGTATGTCAAAGCAATGTTTATTAATCATAATATGTTAAGGTTTATGATGAAATAATCATTATCTATTGGTGTAAAATGCATAAACCACCGGTGCATCGTTATCTTTTATATATTCAACATTTTCTTTATGTCTATTTCAGTATAAATAGTCGAAACTGAATTTATTATTCATTCTCCTGATTCTTTGATGAATTCAATATTCTGAGTGTTAGTGTCTGCATTAGCATCAATAATAGTAAGTACCCCTCTTTTCTCGATTACCTATAGTATTTCATGTCTGAATTTATTTTCTTGGTCCTTTGATTTTTTGCTATACGTAAATGACCTCCAAAATCACGTCAGCACGAAACATCTAATTTTATATGCTGATGATACCACTTTGGTAACGGATGCTGAGTCGGCGGAAGAACTAATTTCGAAAATGAATATTCTGTCTAGAGAATTTACCTCGCGGTGTAGGAGGAATTCTCTGATGCAGTTTTTCACCAGAAATCAAATATCTGAAAGTAGCAGAATTTTAGTAAATAATATTGAAGTTCCTTTTTCGAAGTCTACAAAGTTTTTAGGTGTATTTGTGGACAATAATATGAGTTGGAATACGAATATTGATCATGTTTGCAAGAAACTGAATAGTGGTTACTTCGCTATACTGCAATTGAAAAATATCTTCACAAAGAGCCAATTGCTCAATGTATACTATGCTATCGTTTACTCGCATCTTTCGTACAATATCATTATCTGGGGTAGCGCAGTGGGCGCGTGCAGAGTTTTCATTTCTCAGAAGAGGGTTATTCGTTTAATCTTCAACTTAGACAATAGAGAAACATGTCGAAATCATTTTAAAAAATATGAGCTTCTCACATTTCACTCAATCTACATCTACAAATTCATAGTTTATGCCAAAAGTAATCACAAAGATTTTGCTTTCACCTCAGACTATCCGACTATCCTACTCGATCTTCAAACCTCATGAGACCCCTCCAAACACGGAACAAGTCTATATAAAGAAAGCCCCATGTACAAGGGAATCCAATTTTTTAATCATCTGCCGGTCTGTATAAGATTTATTCAAACATAAACTCAAAAAGTTCCTATGCAACGAATGTTTCTATGATACATATGAATTTTTAAACAACAAATATTAGATGTTTAGCAGAAGTTACTGTATTGTGATTTATTTATATTTTTTATATTTATATATAGTTCTTAATGTTATTTTATTCTGACGAGAACTTTCTTCCGCTGACATATTCTATATCATGTTTCTTTGTGATCAAAAAGGATGAATAAATTTTTATTATTATTATTATTATTGTTATTATTATACAAAGCATAATTATTCTAGAAAATGTCGTCTGATTTAGGATATGAATCTGATGATGATTTTGATGCAGAAATTATTGCATGGGCAAATTGGGTGTTGAGGGAGTTCCCCCCTCAACTTGGGCATCAGCCTCCAGTTGTGTGAGTACATAATTTGATTCGTATGGTTGAAATATACCATTTTGCTTCAATATTGAGCTATTTATGATCTCTAAGCGCTTTGTCTAGATAACGAATTTCATACAATTTTAGAGATAATGAAAATGGTGCGGAGGGGCTGCTCATCGCTAAGCAACAGAACATGGAAATGTGAGTTCTAAAAATTGATTCTACTAGGTGTTTATGAATTCAATATATTTCTTGTAGCAATGATGATGCTAATAATAAGCCTATAGTGATGTTAGTTCTGAAATTGATTCTGTTAGGTGTTTATGAATTCAACATATTTTCAGTAGCGATGATGGAGGTAGATGATGAGCCTATTGAAATGTGAGTTTCATAAATTTATTTAATTAGGTTTATGAATTCAATACATTTTTAAGGAGCGATGATGAGTGAGAAATGGAGGCTAATGAGCCTGTAAGAATGTGAGTTCCATAATTTAATTCAATTAGGTTTATGAATTCAATATATTTTTAGAAACGTTGATGCTCTAGCCCCTATAAGGGATGGGAAAGTAATTTTCAATTATATTCCCGAGGCCGGGATCATTTATGAGTGAGTTTATGCAAACTGACTCTAGATGAATGCTCATAATTTGATATAATTTCAGGAGTGATTAGTCCGATGAGGCCATCTGATGGATGTTCCTCGATGAAAATCTTTGAATATCTTTGATAAGAGTTTTGAATTGATTTTGCAGTATTTTTTCCAATCTCATATAATTTTGGGACTGCTTGCAGGAGAAAGCATCTTGGTAGGATATTGGCTCCATATTGGGGATAATATCCTACCAAAATCATGTTAAGTAGTTGAAATAGGACTCAAGGTGAGACTTTTTCCTTTAAAAAAAAGTAACGAGCCATTATAGTCTGTATAATATTTTTTTGCGTGTGAATGAGATCTATTACCACCATGCTATCCTCTTTCAGAGTAGAATATGTAGCAAAAATTTCTATAATGACGGGAACTTGCATTTTAACTCTATTCTCAATACATCACACCAATGCCTTGCTGAAACAGCTGACCGCAAATTGATTTGATACATTTCTTGACGTTGTGACGCATGCGTAACGAAATATCATACGGACTGTATGAGTCATACCTCTAAGGGTCATGCTTATCGTTTATGAAACTTTTTTTCGTGATACTCATCACGCATTGTCTGATGATGTTATGGAAAAACAGTTTGCGCGACCTTCAGGTGGTTATGGAAATTGACTCACCCTGTATATACTTGTAGAATGCATGAATTTAAATAAATTTGCTTCATATTACCTAAATATGATTCACTCTGTATATTTTCTTGCTTCATTATTAGGTAGTATTTTTGCGAGAGGGAACGTGCGATAAGAGATATCGTTATCGTCTATGTTGAGTTTGAATATATGCAATCGATTTATTTTTAGTTGAATCGCTCGCTGTTCGCTCCTATTCATTAGTTTCATTCCGTAGGTATTTCTATCAATTTTTCTATATATAGTAATTCGGGATTGGGTAGATCTTCTTATCACCTCCCTCCTCCTAGATGATTCCCTTTTTTCAATTGATCTATAGAGAATTCTCAGACCTATTATAGGTCTATGAGGAATCTTTCTCATCGAGTAGTTGACATGTTTTTTCTGTGTGAACGCTGCCATGTTTATTTTTTCTGTATAATCGCTAATCCCTAAGGCCCCTAACCCCTTACATTATGAGTTTTGCTAGTGACATTTTCACATATTTCGCCAGCACTTCTCTGGGAAGCAGCGATCTTCTTTTCGTGTCTTGTTCAAGAGTTGTTCGACATATTTCCTGGTTTTCAAATACTTCCACTCCATACGTCCCCTGTCAAAAAACATCTGTCATACGTAAGCTATCCCTTTGCCGAGCCCACCTGAAGTGTGGTGGTCTAACCTTGTATATTTTTTATTGCTATTCGGCTCAACCGTCTTTTATATTGAATGAAATCATGAGATTGCGTTAGCTGTCTGATTGAAATGACTGTATTCAGTATTGGGCTATAAATATCAGGTTATTCAACAAAGTATCACACCTAAACATGGCTAACCTCTAGCCTTCATAACCTCCTAGCACCCTTTACCTATACGCGGGGTAGTCTACCCGCCAGGTGCCTGCTTTGTTTCGCTTTCGGCAAGCATCGGGTATACGATATACGTAGCGACCGCCTATCAAATGTCATAAGCCATCTGTCGGCTGTCGATTGTTCAGCGAGCACCAGAAGGTCACGTGGTATACCTCGTATATCATATATCGAATGTATTATGTTAGTCGTCATCCGTTTACGTACTCTAGGTGTTATAGCAGTCTCTGAGTATGACAAGAAGTGGGGTGGTCTACCTGCGAGTCGCCCTATATCTATAGCTCAAACACCCTGTATATTGAACGGAATCAACAGTCAGCGCGTCGTCTGTCATATACATTGCCTGTCTTATAATATGTTTGAATGATGTGTATCGTTTTTTATGAGGTTACTGAAATGAGTATATGTAGTATACATCGTTTGTACTGAATATGAGCGTTCGCTTTCGATGAAGCAATGAATCATAGGCCAAACGTTTCGCGTGATATCTGTGCTATTTTGAATCGATCGACATCTTGTTTCAAAAACCAATTTGATAAAAATTCGTAGGTTGTCTCGACTGTGAGTGTTTCTGCCGACAAGCACTGGACGATCACGTGATATACGTCATCTGTCAAACATCATACGTATCGTTAATATTCTTAGGTTAGGTCGACCCTGAGTGTCTGCTTTTGACAAGCGCGTCTCGTGGAATGTTATCTGTCGAATATCATACGTATCATCATTTCAGCGCCATTTTGAACTGGTAACCATTTTGACTGCCTCTGCTTTTGGCGAGCGCGTCACGTGGTATCCGTCAAACGTTAGTTGAGCGCTTAGATTCTGCACTAGAAGGTCGCATGTCATCTATTATGTGCTATCTGTCATTCGTTGACTGTAACCTACTATAAATGTGATATATTATTCATGAGACACCCTGTATATTTTCATTCAGCGATCCGCCCTATATATCCCATCTTGTTATTGTAGTTGTGTTATTGCTATTCTTATCAGCAGCCTGCTGATAGCGTCGGAGCCGGATGACCAAAATGACCAGAATGAACCTTAACTTTTCTTATGGCAATTAACATGGGAAAAGTGGTCGAAATGCGGGAGTTTCGGCATAGCTCCTTTACTTAGATTCACCTGTGGAAACAGAGGTTAAATACTTAGGAATAACCTTGGATAAAAAATTATCATGAAAACCCCTCATCGAGAATATTATCAGTAGATGTTGAGTAGGACAAAATTTCTCCAAATCATGTCTAAGAGTCTGGTGGAGAGCGGATCAGGAATCCTCGCTAATCTTTTACAGATCGTATATCAGATCAATAATAGACTACGGGTGCATCTTTCACGGCTCAGCTAACAAAAATCTATTACACCGATTGAACATAGTTCAGAACACATTCCTACGAATATACCTCGGAGCAATGAAATCCACTCCCGTAGGAGCACTCAAAGCTGAAGCCTTGGAACCGCCGCTTCATCTACGAAGGGAATTTCTTGCCAATAAATTCACTACGGAATTAATCATGAAATACTCAAAGCCACTGACCAATATAAATATCTTGAATGAATATGACCTGACCGAATCGTATTGCAGACACAAAAATACTCCACTCTTATGTGAGTCTTTCAGAGAAAATACAATCTTTAATGAAAACATTATGGTAGGATACCCAAGCATACCAGAACATATAACTTCTTTGACTCATCTAGCCATCCATCTGTAATTATTTGAAACTACAGCATGTCACCTCTGATCAACCAAAAACTACTCACCCAATATTTTTCGAACTTCCCTGGAACAACTAGAATTTTTACTGATGCATCCAAATCAACTGCTGGTACAGGCTGTGCTTTCCTCATTCCCGACGGAATAAGGCAAATGTTCGAACTACCTACAACTATGTCAATATGTTCTGCTGAAGCCTTTGCTATATACCAAGCACTTTCACATATAAGGGACAATAACATTCCAACAGCCACTATTTTATCCGACTCCTTATCAGTATTGAACTGTATTAAATCCAGTTATAACCCAAACACCCTTCTGAATCCTCACATAATCGAAATCAAACACATGCTATTTGAAAATCGCACAAATGGCGTGAAAATATCCTTTATATGAGTGAAAGCTCATATCGGAATAGCTCATAATAAAGAAGTTGACCTACCAGCCAAAAACAGCATCAAATCAGGAAACGAAGTACCAACGGTACCAGTAATTGATGATACGTTCAATCTATACAAGCACGAAATGATGAAGAAATGGTCAGCACAATGAAACGAGTACTGCTTCACAAACCCAACCAGATACACTCTCATTCACCTGGAACTCCCAGAATCCTGTTGGTATGAGAAGTTCAACACACCCAGAAAATATATTACAATTATCAGTCGATTGAAATTCTGACATGGACATACTACCTTCTAATCTCTGCACAGAATGCAATGTTGAGGGACATTCAGACCACTTATTTTTCGAAAGTTAAAAAAATCGCCCATTCTCGAATGAATTATACAACGAACTATTGAAACTGAATGTAACATCCCCGTATAATTTATTCTTTCTATTAACACTGCAAAGTAGACAAATTCTGGAACTGCTATATGAATTCATCAAAGAATCTGGATTGAAAATATAAAGCTTGAAAAACAAAAAATAATAAGAACAGTACATCCATTAACTATACATACATACCATATAACATCTACCTCTGTTTTTAACCTTTATTGTTTCAGCCATGTTTTAGTGGCCCTGTTTGTTTGTTTCATCGAAAATGCCTTGAGGGGTCCCAAGGCGAGAAGCGAGTGTCCCATGTATTTTCCTTCCACAAACCTTAAATAAATATGATGAAACCTATGATGATACATTATTGAGTCTGGCTGAAGAGACCATGTCCACAAAGCCATTGAAAAAAAAATATATACATATCTTCATATGGGAAAATACACAGTAGTCAAAACAGGTTGGCATGTACAATGTTTTGCTGGAGAGCACGCAGTTCACATGTAGTTTATTTATCTTATTTTCATTAGGTGAATTCTGCAATTGAGTTCTAAATATTTGTAGGTTATGTAAAAATTAACAAAATTATTTTCATTGAAAGGATGAAGTTATACTGAATAAGGTATCATATTACTGAAACATTGGGGCTTGAAAAATATAATATAATTTTTTGTGAAAAAAAAATGTATCAAAATGAATTGTTCACAATGGGATGTCAAATCAAACCAAAGTTTCTGCTAGTTGACGATATGGACTATGAACTGCGTACACGGGGTGTAGTCACGAATAGACATGAATGAAAAACTCAAGATTTTAGGAACTGCCCCGCGCAAGGAGAAGAAGAGATCTCCAGAGTTGGTCGATGCCAACTATGTCTTTGTTGATGAAAAAACTCAGATCACTGCTACTCCAGATAGTATTCAAAGTCAAATTCCTGATTTTGATGTCACAACAACAGATTCATTATATCAACGAATCAAAGCTAGATTAGGGCATGTTGAGGCTAGGATTAGGAAAATGAGAATAGATATTTCGAAAAAAGAAGAGGTTTCTTTCAAAAATAAGGCATATGCTACCAGCCTAACTTCAGCAGCCATTTCAGAAGAACAAATAGAGCCCCCCACCTCAAGTGCACCACCAGTATTGCCTTTACCTCAACCTAATGTTAGTTCTCAAATGGTCAGTGCACTTTCAACTTCAAAGCCAGCAGCACTATATAAATGGAATTTGAAATTTAACGAAATGGATAATACCTCATTATTGGAAAGAGTAGAGGAACTTTCTGAAGCAAGACATGTATCTATGATTCAGCTCTCGATCTATTTGATGGAAAAGCACTTTTATGATTTCGTTACGTCTCAAGTAGTGTGAAAGACTGGAATACCCTTGCAAGGAGACTAGAACAGGATTTTTTGAATAAGGATTTCGATTGGGAATTTTGAGAGACAATCAAATATCGTGAACAACGTGATGATGAATCAGTAATTCTTTTTGTAGCAGTAATGGAACAATTTTTTAATAGGCTGAGTAACCCTTCCGCCTCTGTCACCGAAGTTCAATAGATACAAACAAATTCAAAACCAGAATATGTAGAAAGGTTAGCCCTTCACAAGTATGACACAATAGAAAATTTGATTATAGATGCAAGGGCATTAGATGACCTTTTCAGGGATCTTTATGTCAAACCTGATTCTCGCAGACAAAATGTCAGTTCACTGAGTAATGATTTGGAATTAGAGTTTGGTAGTTGTAGTGTTCAGGCCGAGCAGCGTAGTTCACAAATGAATTTTTATCATAAGCGCACAAGAAATTTTGGAAATAGAACGTTCAGAAACCAGAACCAGAGGCATGGCTGGAGATCGGGCAGTTCACGAGATTTCTCTTCTCCTGCGCCTAGTCAACCCTCCAGCAACAATGAATCCCCTCGAAATAGAACCTTATCCTCCCAAACTTTTAGAAAACCCATTATTTGTTATAATTGTCGTCAAGAAAACCACCATTTTAAACATTGCACAAAGAGGAGAGGCAAATTCTGTTATACTTGTGGAAAACAAGATGTAATTAAATCCGAATGTGAAAATTGCAAGGTAAACGGTTCCCGGAGATAAAAGTTGAATTTTCCAGCCAAATTTCACCTCCATTGAATCAGGCCTCTGAATTTAATGCACGAACTGAAAAACAGTTGGAAATATTGACCTTTGTTAAGAGTTATTTTGAAGATACCCCAAAAATTGGAAGTCCACATGTCTCAAGATTTAGTTCAGTCAATTTTAATGAGAGTCCAGTCAACATCAAATGAATTCCAGTCAATATTAATGAAAGTCTAGTCAATATTAATGATAGTCCAGTCAATATCAATGATAGTCCAGTCGACATCAATTATAGTTCATTCAATAATATTGTTGATAGTGGTACCGTCACAAAGTTACTCATTTATTTCAGGAAGCGATTTTTGTGGAAAGTTTCAGATCAAAATTGACTTCGAAAATAACTCATAGAAAATTCAGGGCAGTACTGATGTAGATATTGCACAAGTCGGATTCAACTATATCAATGCCTTGTCTGAAGATAATGTGAAAACCTTAGATAAGATGACTTCTCAGCGAAGAGTCTTGGTGAGAGAAGTCATTTCAAAATTTCAATTCTCAAATAGAAATGGGACTTTGGGTAGTACTAACAAATTAGTTCATCATATTGATACAGGCGACGCCAGACCAGTTGAGCAACGACAGTACCAAACGTCTCCCAACATGTTGGCCCATTTGAATAAAGAACTCGATAATATGCTAGAGTTGAATGTTGTCGAACCTTCAAGGAGTGAATGGAGTTCTCCGGTCCTTCTGGTGAAAAAAACGAATGAGGATTTCTGAGAAATTGATTGAATTCCCTGTCTCTATAGAGATTTGACGATAAGTAGAATAGATAACATGAATTTTCAATTTTCCATAAACCTTCCCACACTGATATCACTATTCATAATAATCCAACACACCCTCATCAAGATAAAATTGCGGCATATAATAGTATGATACGCAGGCTAGTGAATGTCTCTCTTCCGTAAGTGAATTTCAATTAAGAACTAAATATCATAAAACAGCTTGCAGTCAACAACGGATAAATCGTTGATTTGATAGACAGTATTCTTCCTGGAAAACTTTATTATAAAGCTATTCAAGAAGTTTATCCTACTATGAAGAATAATCATTGAAATTATAGAACCCTAACCTATTTCGAATCATCAACTGAAGAATTCGTTTCATTTCTACATGAACAGGACTCAAAAGTGGCATATAAAATAAATAACACGTTGGAACGGTTTATCAAGAATAATAAAGACAAAACTTCTGAATTCGAAAAATCAGGGGTATACAAACTCAACTCTGGATCTTGTCCTAAGGTATATATCAGTCAGACAGGTCGTATGTTCATTCAGCGTATTCATGAAAATAAGATGAATTTTATGGAAAACAAGACAAATTCAACATACGTCAACCAATAATTAGAAGAAAATCATAGTTTTGATGTTAATTTCGAAATTCTACACGCAGCAAATGAAGGACTGAGACATAATCATTTTGAATCATTATAAACCAACAAACTCAAGAATTTTCACATGTTACTTGATAATTTATTAGACCTCAATATAGTTCACCACTGTTGAATTTGTTTTCTCAGTAAGTAATAATAATATGTATTCGCTGTCAATTTTCACAATTTAATCCGGGACACCGTCTTCAATGTATATATTGTGCCCAATTTCTAAAAATTGAGGTTAATCGTACCTGTTCACAGGTTACTTATTCTTCAGGTTGGGAAAGTAGGATATATAAAAGTTCAGCAAGCCAACGTTAGTTTAGTTCAACGTAGGTGATCCATAACTTACAGTGGAGGTGATATGAATCAGGAGGGGTGAAAGAACTTACAGTCACAACTACACCACAAAAAAAATTAATAATGACCAACGGTCATGGACATAAGTATGAGGACATGTTTCGAAGGATTAATCCTTCATCATCAGCAAATGTGTTGAATAGAAGAAAATCTGTAAGAATCTATGCGCGGTTTATGAACAGAATTAATTTTTCACCATGTTTTGTATTATGTGAACTTTCTTCACCAATAATGGTAGGTACATTTAGTTTCCTTAATCAACACTTATAACTAACATGAGCATTGTTTCTTCTCACAGATTTTCTTCTCTTCGACACATTTGCTGATGATGAAGGATCAATCCTTCGAAACATATCCTCTTACTTATGTCCATGACCGTTGGTCATTATCGAAAATAATTTTATGTGGTGGAGTTGTGACTGTGAGTTCTTTTACCCCTCCTGATTCAGTTTAGTTCATCGAACCAAAATATCACCTGACGAAGCTCTTGTGTTAGCGAAACATGTCGTGTGTTTGAGAATTTTGTGGAAATCTTATCGTTCGTTTAGTTTTCGAATTTGTCTTTCAGCATCAATCCTCAAAATCAAAGAATTTCATCGAGTTCATACAATCATTATGGTAGTTTGAATTGCATATTAGGTTTTTCATCATATCGTTTGGAAGTCAGTTACGAAACGATTTCAACGGTATATCGAGATCGATTGAGACACTTAGCAATTCACAGTATCTTTGTGAAATGATTGAAGATTCCCCACGATATTATATAAATAATATCGCAATGACACGTTATCACCATAGCGAAATTTTGAGTGAAGTTAAGGGCATATCAAATTCACTAGTTCGACAATTGAAAAATTGATCGAATCAATATTTCAAGTGGAAAATAGTATTTTTTATCGCTTGTAGCGCACGAAAGAAAATCTCTATAATGTTCAGAGAACATCGTGCGTTCCTAGGGAGGTTAGGAACAGGAGGTAGGTATTGGAATTATTCTTGAACTTCTGGAGATTATATGTTGTTGGAAAACATGATAATAATATGTTCGATGCAATTTAGGAAAATTCTCATTCAATTCACTCAATGATTATTATTATTTGATACCTACTATCGAAATTGATTGATCCAATTACGTATCAGGAAAATCGAAGTTTTGTTTTATATCCCAGCATCATCTTTATCCATTATTCGTGATTTTTTGTCACCAGCAACATGTTTTGTTTCAGTACTAGTCTCAGTCAAATGGACTCAAGTACATGGAACATTGATATGCAAGAACTCGAATATAACCCTTCTAAGAAAGATTTGACTGATGCTAAGATCCACCATTTGTTAGCAGAAGAACTAGTGAAGCCGTATAGAAGGGTGAGTGTAAGTACCTATACATTCATGAAGTAATATAATTGCTCCTCATTTCACTTGCATTCTTGCTTAGGATTATACAAGAATAAAACATCAACAGCTCCCAGGTAACAAGCTGGCGTCATTTGACCTCAAAATGACGTCATTCTGACGTACTTAATATGACGTTATATAGACGTCCTCAATATGACGTCATCTGATGGTCATTTTCATGACGAATTATGACCATTATTTTATTAAGTCATCTACATCAAGGAAAATTCATAATCAAGAAGTTTCCCATCTCTGTTATATGAAAACGTTAGTAGTCATGTTATATAACATATATTATTATGTCACTGATCATATATTATGCTTTATAATAATTTTCCCTCTAATCTGTGCGAGCTGTGTGTTCTCGATTGTCTCTGAGATAATTGTTAATTATATATCTTATTCTGTGCGAAGTATTCTTCCTATAGCTATTGAAAATATCAGACCGAATTTCACGTCATAAAAAGCTTATAACGTTATTATTCTGGGATGCGAATTCAAATCAGAGCGGGAGAGTGCGTAGAGAATTGCACTTGATTGGTCGGCACCTCGTCGGCACGGACCTTGCGCAGACATGCGGCCAAGCGACAGGCAGTTGCCGGTTGCGAATCGCCGTTCACTTTCGTCTTTCGCTTCGCCGTTGCGGCCATGATGACCATAACAACAAAATAACAATACATAGAAGGCCATCATTATCATGTTATTCGGCTATCTATATGGTGTGGTGTGGTGGTCAGACTTATTCATATTCATGTATCAAGTAGTAGAATTCCAGGATGGTAGCATGGTCATTATTTTAGACAAGTGGTATATATGCCGAAAAAGCAGAATGTGAATTGGACGCCATTGAAGGAACACCATATGGCTCTGAGAAATCTCTCGAGTGCATCATCCGAACGGGATAAGTTCCCAATAAAAAATAAATTCAATTATAGTACCTACCTATAATATTATTTTGTATTCAATGTGGTAAAGCCGTGAAGGAATATCTACATAATCATACGAAAAAAATCTTATCTTTTCTGATGATATTGATACAACCCTAATACAACACTGTATTTTTTTACCTAAAGAAAATATCGAATTAGCACAAAATAAACTGAAACGTGCGGAAGATTTCAGTGATATGAATAATCGTAAAGATCACGTCATTTCAACGCCATTAGAATGTCGTCATTTTGACGCCATTAGGATGACGTCATTTTGACGACATGGAAATGACGCCATCCGTCTTTGACTTAGAAGGTCATATAAACGTCATTATGATTTTGGAAGTCATCCTGACGTCAGGCCTGACGTGATAATGACGTACAAATGACGTCAGCTTGTTACCTGGGCTGATACGGAATGAGAATGTATTTCGATACTTCGTATGATGCAATGAGAATACGTAATCAGATTGAAAGCATGTCATCGATCGATACCTATCGAATTATACCATTGTGCCCACTCATGCGACAAGTTTCATCCCAGTTATTGCTTTCCCAAACTCCTAGTGGAATATTCACGATTGATTCATTTGTGCATTCATATGTCACATCAAATACAGAACCGAATAATTCAATTCTCAAATTACTTGAAATTTAATTCATCTTCGAATTATGTCGATGCGACATCTATAAGAGATGATGAAATTTCATGAAATTGGACAGCAAGATCTTGAGAAGTAGCTGTGACTGCATTTAGTGAACATACCAAATCCTTGTACAGAACTATCTTCGGAATTGCGATTCTCAAATCAGGAATTCGTAGAAAGAATTAAGGTTCTGATGTGTCATGATCACTTCTCTTGTGAGAATACGAATATCGATATTATGTATCCGGTAGTGTGAGCGATAGGCGAGTGGACTCATTTTCCTACATTTCCTAAATAGAATCATCATTCGAATAGCTTTCAATTTCATAATTTCTTAAAATTTGTTGGTCGATTCCAAGGTTTCAAAATCATAATAGCACGGTAATTTTCAAACGGATAAAAATTGACCGCGAGTAAAAACTGACGTCACGATGAGTGAGTAGGAGCAGACCATAGCACAGTTGCCATATGTTGAAATACGATGGGAACTCAAGAAATATAATTAGCATTGAACAATCAATTGTCTCGAAGTGTTTCCTCATGTGTTCTGGCTTATTGGTTATGATGAGTTTGTGTAGATAATTATCATTTTGATTCACACTAGAGGATAATCAAACCAGTAAACACTTGGGTAAACGTGAAAACAACGACGCACGAATTATGGGTGTCATTTTGTCAGTTCTCAGCATCCAGTTTAATTGTGTCAAGTCTTCAACATTCATATAAAATTTCTTTATGGAGTATAGGGAATATTTGGACAAGGTGGTTGTTCAAAAAAGTCGAAAATGAACTAAAATATCATGAGTTCCTCCTATTAGGTTCTATCAGGCGACATGACTCTTGCAACTCTTCGATAACTTGATGAAAATTGGTGATCTGGAAACTCTGCTTCAAGATTGGGAATGAGAGATCAATTGACCCATAACGAAACGGCATATAGACTGACGTCACCATAAACTCAACTTATCACCAAATGGCGGCCATGACGGTACGTTTGAAGTGAGCTCCTAAATTCAACAATTTAAAACAATGCATAGACTCATGATTTACATGAAAAAATATGCGAAGTGTTGCAACAATTGACTGAGGTCCCTGACGGTTAAATGTCAAAAAATCATTATGAATCCACTCGCTGATTATTCACAGATATTGCACAGAATATAAAGTACATTCCGAAACTGCTTGGTAAGCTTGAGTGGCTGCATCATCTGCCAGGCAATGTATGGTTCGTAGGTTCGAATCATACGGTATTCAATTCAGAATGCGTCTTGTACAATGTGTTATGATAGTAACAGTCCTGATATTAGCAGTCATTTGAATGCTCTCGAATATTATTCCACAGCATCGAAAATTGAGTTACAGCCGCCATGCTGTGAATGACCGTGATCTTTCCTCGCAAGTCAATTACAGAATGCATTTCAATATGAGGAGACTAGTGGCCGATAAGAAACACCATCACAAGAGGCATAGCAAAAAATTGAATAAGGTGAGTGGATAACATAATCAATTTCATAAGAAGGACAACTCAAATCATGAATTCTCTTTATATTCTATTACTCCATGATGAATCATGTTTTTTTTGAAAATGCTTGAACAAATATGAATACATAACACATGGATATTTTATCGGAATAAGAACATTCATTACTTTCGTAAATCTGGATCAGATGTTCAATTGAAAAAAACGGGTAGGACGAGTTGAAGAGACTTTCATATTATATGAACATGATCATCGACGAACATAGAAACACTATTTGTAAGACTAGTGGAGTTTTTTTTGCGGAAAAGTGGAACATTTCATGGGTTTTCGAATGGAAAAATGAGATAATTCTCGTTGAGGTTTCAAACAATGTTATAGTGATGAAACAATAATCGCTGGAGTCATCAAATAACCAGTGTATCAGAGACCGATTCGATTAAAGTTTTCATAATTTGATGTATTGGAAAGTTGATTCATTGGTGGCATGAGAAATGAGTTTGACATGCAGTCAGCTATTGATACAACATTATGCAGGGTCAACATAATGAATATGCTGAAAAACCGATCGAGCAGAAAGCGGTGTAAGAAAACGAAGTTAGGCAGTGAAATAATGAAACATTTAAGTAAATGAGCAACTCCAAGTAATCGAATGGGCAAAGTGAAATCTTTGTTCTGTATACCTATTCAACTTCCAATTTCTGCTTGTTCAACTTGTGATATTACTTTTGTTGTATGGCAATAACAATCTGAAAGAAATATATACTAGAGTTTTTCTGAAATCAAAAAATCTGATAACGATTAGGTGGGTAATTGGTATTAGAAATTGACAGGAATTGTATAATATACCATGTGAGTTCTTTGAAATCACCTCTGAGTGAACATAATATTTCAGATAACAATATTTCCTGATACTTATATGTGTAACAGTCTCAGAGTTCTGGTGGATTCACTGATAGTTACGCTGATGGTTTATAGGACTGCTCATTAGCCTCAAATTAACCAAATGTTGACGAGGTTGAGCTGAACGAGTCATTCCAGAATGTTCGGGATACCTATTGGATGAATAAAATCGATTTTTCAGAACGTTATCACATTAGTATAGCAATAATAAATCGGTTTCATCAATCATGGTCGATGATTTGATTAATTCATGTTCAGTAGATTTGATCTGGAATACTTATATATATAATATGAATTCAATATAATTTCATGCACACACATACACCCAAACACACAAAATATCTCATGGTTTCCATCGCTGATTCCAAAAAAATGCTGATTGCGACAAGACAGCATATCGTCTTTCGTACATCATATTAACGAGATTTTTAATAAAGGTGCCAGTTACATTCTCGGGAAATTAGTCTGAATCTAGTTTTGTATTATGTTAGAATCGAGTTAGTTGTAGAAAAACGAGAATAAATCTTTTTAAAAAAGTACTTGGGCATTTCGGAAAGTCATTTGGCGCAGTCGGAAGGATTTTCCGGAGTTTCGCGTATTGAACGTGGACCATTCGTTCGAACGATTGACTAGAAATTCGAACCTTGGTGCTTCGTTTTGTGGAGGTATTGTGTTGGCGGCTCTTCAAACCTCAAGAAACCGGATCTATCACAGATACCAATCCAACCCACCTTCAACGGATCATTGGAATTTGGGACAAAATCACCCAAGTTCACGAGGAAGACTCATACAGTGGAGACTGAATCGCCCAGCTGTTGGTCCCCTTTTTAGTTGAGCAAGAGATGCTCATAGTCACTTTGATCTTCATGTGAGAACGAGCTTATGAAAGAATTGTTCATTACTTCTGAAAACTTGAATATTGAGAACACTTCAACTGACTCTCATCAAATCAACACGCCTTCAATTTGACCATACCCAGAATCTGATATGGCCCAACCTTGCAGATACGAATACCTAAATTGCCTTCCAGAATTCGATGGAAACCCTGAATAATTGAACACATCCATTTCAATAAGCGAATCTCTGTTCACAAAATTTCATATTGCAAATGACCCGACTCACTTCCACTGAAATTTTGATGAATATTCAGAATATCTCTCTCTACATGGGACGAACTCAGATCAGTTCTTATCAGGAACTTTGCCGATCAATAGAGATTTGGTCATGTTAAGACAGACCTCTGGCGAAAAACCACAACGTATATTGAATTTTTTATGCAGCTACACTGACGTTCATGAAAACTCTGTTGAAGCAAAGAATTTGAAACGGGACCTTTATCAAGATTCAGCATTGAAAACATTCTTGGCTGGATCGAAAGAACCTTCAGGTACAACGATACGTTGTATGAAATCAACTAGTTTAAGTGAAGCCCTTCAATTGGTGATCAGAGAAGATAACATTAACTACTTCCAGAATTCCTCTGAAAGGAGTAACACTCAAAACCAAAGTTTTCTAAATCAAAGGCCGCATATGCCCCAACGCAAATTCAATAATGTACGGAATGGAGCATCCAACTTCCAAAAACAATATAATCAATTCAGATACAATTCATTTCTTTCTCATCCCCTGAATATTCAAACTCGACCAAATAATCAACCACAACGTTTTTTCTCAAACGCCCAAGTTCTCGGGAAGCCCGAAAATAGAAATGTTTCTGAACCAAACACAAATCAAACATTCTCCATAGCTGCGCCTATGAGCGTTACAACAGGAAACACTGGGGATTCCGCTAGACCCTCAACCTCATTTCAACAACTAAACCAAACTTGCACACGAACTCCGATGAGGGTTTCAACAAAAAATACTCAAAATAATTTCAACAAACATCAAAGAAATTTTGCATCGGAAGAGCGATTTCATACCGAAAGTGACCCAAATTTTCTAAACCACGAAGAATATTATTCCGAATACAACAATCAAAATCTTGAAGGAATTCCGACGCCACAAGATGATGTTGTATGTGTCGATAATTCTCAAGGAAATTTTACAGAAACGCCTCTGAACAATTAAAATACTTAGAATCACAAATAATTTCACTTAACAACGTCAATAGGAGCGAATTATCATACACCGTATTACTTGAACACAACAAATTATCGAAATTGAATCCCCAATTCGAAATGGTGAAATTATAGTCTCCTATAGACAGATTCACAACTGCGAGATACCCGAAAGTCTTAGTATTGCAAAAAACGGCGAAGCCTATACATCATTACTCAATTATACCACCAAAATCGTAGCATTGGACATTTCCGAACCCATATCAGTCGAAGAATCTGATAGGCAAGAAATAGAAAATATTGATTTGAATCATATTGAAAACAGCCCAGATAAAGATTCAGATCTTCGAAACATTAGAGTTGATCTTCTCAATGATAAAGAAGAAACTCTATCCTGGATCTCTGCAAAGAATTCACAGACATATTCTACCATGAAAATATTCTACTCACTTTCACCAATCGAATAAAACATTAGATCAACACAACAGACGACATTCCTGTTCATTCCCGGCCTCATAGATATCCTTTCGTTCACGAACATGAAGTAGAGAAACAAATTCAAAAAATGTTAGACTCGAAAATTATATGACCCAGTAACTCACCCAGGCAGCACGAAGAGGTCCTGAAAGTATCTTGAAGATATCCTTCTAGGAAATTGTGATGATCTCTGTGACTTCTTTGAGAGATTGCCGAGAGCGCTATATCACCTACAAATGTCCGCAACCTCTAGGCTGAGTGAAGGTTTGAAGATATCCCACGCAGAAATTCTCATACAATGCCCTCAGGCGAGCACTTTGAGGTATACGAATCAATCGCCACTGGCGAGAACTGAGAGTCCTCGCAATTATGATCTGTTTGAGAAATTCGCATGCATAGCTTTGTGAAGTTTAACTAGCGCCAGCTATATTGTTCGGGGTGAAGTTAAATTCACTCGATATTTGTTTCAGTGCCAAAGATAAAGTTATAAAACTCTCAGATCAACGTATTGAGCTTCAATCATATATTATTTCATAGCAAGACATTGATCAAGTGAACTTTTTCACTTGAAAACATCTTCCAGGAGTTGGCCGGGTATTCAGTAAAAAAAACAGACGTCCGATATTCACCCACGAATTTAAAGTAGAAATATTCGATTCTCGATCCCACCTGAATTGGAACATTTTTGTCTATTCCGTCAGAGCAGATAAGTATCATTTATTTACTGCAAAATTTGAAATAACCAATCTTCCATGTTGGCGGGAGATGATAATTCGACCTGATGGACAAATTCTCTGAGACAGTAAGAAAATGAAGTATCTAGTATACAATTATTATTATCATAGATTAATGACTTCCATTCCATGTTAATACTGGGTGTCCAAAGTTATCGTATAGGTACCGGCAGAAACTCTCTTATTCGACAAGATGATGAAAAAATAGACAAATGACATCAAAGTTCTTTCTTTATGATTGAAAATAATGTATTAGATTGGACAGCCCCGTGGTACCTACTCCTCAATTTTTATTGAATGGACTCCCTGTATATTATCATTGAAAATTGCCTTTCATTCTGTTTTGGAAAAGAACGATAGCACATCGGTACTTTGTATTCTGTTCATCAATAACAACAAAAACACTAACATTTTTTGACCTTATTTACGTTACATCAATTGAAAACTGCCTCCTCCCATGTTTGTAGGAATTTTCCACAATAAAAGTAGATTAATTATCATACTAGGTAGGTACCGTCTGCAATGATTGATGTTCTGCACTTCAGAATGGAATATCTGTCATTAATTTTTTGAAACAAAAATTCAATCCATACTTCTTATCTGTGAACTTCTTGAACACATGAGTGAAAGTAATTTGTCATTTGAATAACATGGAAAAGTCGCAAAATGTTCATGTTTTTGTTTTTATCAATGAAAAACACACCAAGTATGTGCTATATCGATGTATTCCATGTAGATTGACACACAATTTTCAGAGACAATATGCTATCTGAAAATAAAAACTGATCAGTATCTACCATCAGGGCGCTGCCAAATATATCACATTCCAAATAAATCGATACACAATTTTCAGAGACAATATGCTATTTGAAAATAAAAACTGATCAGTATCTACCATCAGGGGTCTGCCAAGCCATCAGGAAGTTCATTTAATGCCATTCAATGCAGTTTTTCAATGTTTTTGATATCTTGACAAATATGCGAGATATTGCCTGTATACGATAACTTAGGACAACCAGTATTTGAATTATGAAAGTAAATCAGCTACAAGAGAACTGGAATCAAAACGTCACTTTGCCCATGTAAATCTCCATAAGAAAAGTTAAGGTTCATTCTGGTCATTTTTGTCCACTTCAAGGTCATCCGGCTCCGACGGCGAGCAAAGCGATAGATCCGTTGCAAAGATAACGGTGCGCATTTCATTACATTATTCACCCAATATTGGCTATATACAGGGTGTATGAGTTGGCTAATAGTTGGGGAAAATATATATATATATATAGAGTGAACCCAAAAGGCGTTATACCTCCTCGACGAGTAGACTACCAGCAAATAGGCTACCCGCTAAGAAAGCTTTCGTGACTGTTCTATAATAATATTCTTGGAAATATTAGTGGGATGCAGTCTGGACCAATGAATTAATTAGATTTCTTCGTTATTTGTCGAGCTTTCGAAAATTTTTATTTTCTTTATCAAGACTAACTGAAAACATCGAATGGAACAATAATATTAGAATATAAATGTACATCAAATGAAATTGGTATACTTACAAACATGAAATTCTATATAAAATTAGCACAAAAAGGAAACATAGGTGTATAAATAAAAATAAAATGATTTGACAAAAAAATGTCATAGATGATGGTTGACTCATTTGAAGATGTTGCATACAGAGTGAGATGAATACTGATATCAACGATCTTAGTACCATTTATACATTCCTTCTAAAGAAACAAAAAGATAATAAATCAACTCGTCCTCCTTGAATGATTCATGTTTTATATATAATCTACAAACATTTTTTATATATCAGTATTTTTTTATATATATCAGTATTCATCTCACTCTGTATTCAACATCTTCAAATGAGTCAACCATCATCTATGACATTTTTTTGTCAAATCATTTCATTTTCATTTATACACCTATGTTTCCTTTTTGTGCTAATTTTATATAGAATTTCATGTTTGTAAGTATACCAATTTCATTTGATGTACATTTATATTCTAATATTATTGTTCCATTCGATGTTTTCAGTTAGTCTTGATAAAGAAAATAAAAATTTTCGAAAGCTCGACAAATAACGAAGAAATCTAATTAATTCATTGGTCCAGACTGCATCCCACTAATATTTCCAAGAATATTAGTCGAGAAATATATACAGGGTGATCCGCAGTAATACTACCCCACTTTGGGGTATCAGAGGGTTGAAGAGGGTGCGGGTACTCTAAGAGAAGAATTTTTAACGGACACTTCGAAAATAATGGTTCGTCCATATGCAAAGTCTCAAAGTTTATGAGATATCATTTGGAATGTGTGTGGAAACGTTCAGTTAGGTATGTGATGAAAATAACTGTGTTCTAGCGGGGAAGCGGGGTAGCGCTGGCGCGAGCTTATCGAAACCGCAACAATAACACTTTAATGACAATAACAAGATTGAATTTTTATATACAGGGCGTTTGAGCTGATTGAAAATTGAAAAAAATATATATACAGAGTGTCCCACGGTTCGCGGTCCCATGTTTCAGCATAAAAGACGTGTTTGAGTTGATAGAAATATATACAGGGTGTTTGAGTTGATGAAGATTGTCAAAAAATATATACAGGGTGGCCCATGGTTGGACCACCCCATTTATGTGTTGAAAATGAATCGGACAGCTGACGTATGATAATCGACATATGACATTTGACATTTGACAGATGGCCATCGACAGATAACAACGATCTATGACACGTGACCAGGCTACGTCAACTACCAGCTTGCTGCTGCATACGTTCAATATACAGTGCGTTTGAATAAAAATATATACAGGGAAACTCGCTGCAAGAGCTGATCAATTCAGATGAACCCAGCAAACATATTGAACAGGCAAGGTATGACAGATGACGCGCTGACTGATGATTTAGAATATACAGGGCGACAATGAGAGAATATACAGGAAAACTCGCTGCAAGGACTACCTACTTCAGACATGCCTAGCATATATTAGACAAATATGTAGAGCAGCTCCTAACCAAAACTCATGAAACTGCTCTGTGCTACACTAAAGGAAGTATTCTGGCTAGTCCGTCAAACAAATCATGAACAATACTCGTAATGTACGGTTTAGAGGGAATTGTCACGGAAACACCACCGAAATGCCACAAAAATGTCGCAGAACTGTCACAGAACTGTCATGGAAGTGCCACGGAACTGTCACGGAAGTGTCACGGAAGTGTCAAGGAAGTGTCACGGAAGTGTCAAGGAAGTGTCACGGAAGTGTCAAGGAAGTGTCACGGAAGTGTCGCAGAACACGGAAGTGTCACGGATGTGTCATGGAAGTGTCATGGAAGTGTCACGAAAACGTCACAGAATGCACGCGTTAGCTGATGATTCCGATCAATATACAGAGCGTTTGAGTTGAATAGCAATGAAAAAATATAAAGAGGAACTCGCTGCAAAAACTGTCTACTGTAGACGTGCCAAGCAAACAGATATTAGACGAATATTTCGAACAAGTCTTAACCAAAACTCGTGAACAAGATCTGTGCTTTCCCAAAGAAGTACCCAGCGAAATATGTCTAAATGTCACTACCAAAACTCGTAATGTAATGGGGTTCTATAGGCTAGGGGCCTTAGGGATTAGCGATTATACAGGAAAATGAACATGGCAGCATTCAGACAGAAAAAAACATATTGCTGTCAACTACTCTACAAGAACGATTCTTATTATACCTATAATAGGTCTGAAAATTCTCTATATATCAGCAAAATCAATGGGAAATTATCGTGACGCAATCACTATCATTATACTGACAGACAGCATGAAAAAATGATACCATAGATATCTGAAAAGCTCAAAAGACTAATAATGCTAAACATTCTGCATCAAATAACGAAGAAATAACACCCATTCACCATCCACCTTAGAATATATCGATAAACTTTTTACCAGAACTCATTCAACAACTTCACTAAAGAACGAACCCACGGAATATATCAATCAACTCTTAACCAGAACTCGAAATGTAAGGGGGGAGCAGTAGAGGCTTGGGACGTTAGGGATTAGCGATTATACAGAGAATATGAACATGGCAGCCTTCACGCAGAAAAACATATAGCTGTCAACTACTCTACAAGAAAGATACTTCATCTATATGCAAAGTCCAAAAATTCTCTAGATATCATCATACTCAGAGGTAGCAATGAAAATGATATCGTAGGTATCTGGAAAGCTCCAAATATACTAGACTGATAATGCTAAACATTCTGCATCAAACAACTAGAAAAGAACACCTTTTCACCGTCCACCTTGGAATATATCGAACAACTATTTACACCTAAAACTCATATTACAGCTCAGTGTTTCACCATAGGAGGTGTTCTGGTTGGTTCATGAAATATGTCGAACAACTCTCTACCAAAACTGGTAATCTAAGAGTCAGAGGAACAAGGAGATAGCGTTTAGTGCGATGGGATGTATTCCGCAGGAAGCGAAATAGGTATCATGTTTCGGGTGATCTAATATGAAAGCATACCCGATCAGACCTAAAAAAATTCTGTCACATAGAAATCTCATATATTATGGGCCAATTCTCATCAAATTCCTCATGAGGAACATCAGTCACGTGACCTGATAGATCGTGAAACGTTTACTTGGTAATAACTGCAAAAATATATGTTTCAACTATACGAGGTGTTTTTGAAATAATAATATGTATTCAGCACATCGATATATAACATTCTCATATCAGATATTTTCAAATTCTTCAAATCAACAGGAAATTTCATCCCTAAAATTGAACAAAAACAGGAAAACATCAAGTTAACTACTTTAAAACAATCTAAATAATTGAACTCAGCATCCCCCACACAAAAATTTATATAGAGGGAACGTTAGGATTGTTACAGTGTAGAACTATAAAGGTAAAAAATTGGTCTCACCTCACCTATATGTCATTGGTTAGTATAAACGTCTCGAGGTTTGAAATTTTCACGCTTATTCCAATACCGCCCAGTATATAGAAAAATGTGTTATAAAGCATTTACCTTTACCTTTTTCGCCTTAGCAGGCTTAGATTCGATGAAAATCTGAATAATAAATGAAAATAGTGAGAAGATAATTCAGATAAAACAAAAAACCGCCATACTCCTATTTTCATACATGATTCTTCAAAAGCACACATCACTACCATCACAAATAATTCACACAAACAGCATTTTTGGAAAACAACGCCATTTAATCGACGAGAAATTTCACATAACGTCCACGATATGACTGAACAAATATATAAATAGAAACTTGATAGTCAGCAGGAAACCTGATAACAATTAAACGTTGATAATCCATACATGCAACAATATATGAACCACTACGAGGAAAGAAATGTAATATACAGGACGATTTAAAACCTGAATCAGATGAAATATTTGAGAGACGTATCACTTTACATTATAACAATGCATAGGTTCTCGACTGCGATATCTGAAAACAATATGGTTACCGACGATCTGTGAAAGATCCAACAATCAAGGGAAAATACATCCCACTAGTGAATATAAATAGTACTCCTACGGATTAGCACGCAAATACATTGATATGCTCAGAGTTTCAATGTTTGCGAGATATCAATAAAGAATGGAGAACCGTGAATAACCTATATTTTCATGTTATCTTTCATAAAGCTAGTATCGAAACTTCTTAATAATACTGACAATAGATGCGCGAATAGAATACTCTACTTTCTATACGACATCTTCACAAATGATGCTAGATAGATGATACTTGATAGATACCACTTAACACATGAGGCGTTTTGCAGATGATGTATAAGTAAGAGGAGACATATCACGCATGCGTCAAAACGTGACGAAAAAATCACAAAAACAGGCGTACCATTCTAACCAAATGAAATATGAACAACATAAACCAATTATGAATTGTGATCTCAGACAAGCATATTCGAAAAGACTAATATACACGACGAAAAATTATTATATCTCTTGCCATCATTCCCAGACAGTTTAAGTATCCCATTCAATTCAAAATCGTATCTCGGCTATCATTTGAAATATTCCCCAACTTCATCAAAATAGAATAATCACAAGGCGACATTCTCTTCAAACCGATATAAAGATTCCCGTTTGAGATTATCAGACTCGCTCCGCTCATCCGACAAACAAACAAACACGCCCCAAAAAATTGATCTAACCTATCGTAGCTTGAATAGTCCAGGCTGATATAGCATTAATCTCAACCAATGATGTCAACCTACTCTCTAACCTATCCTGTTAGTGAGTGTGGCATCACTCAACAGGCGGATGACCTGTCTCTCTTGATGGAATCTAGAAGCATTAACGTATATGTGGTTGCTGAACCCCATATGTGGAGACAGTATTCTAAAACAGGTTGTATCTGTATTTTGTAGAGTAGCATGTTGTCTGGAATAAAAATCCTAGTTTTTGTGTTGAAACTTTCGTGATGGATATCCGGGTATCGTATACTGTTTGATTTCAATTCTCGTTCAGGATCAGCATTAGTATCTTCATTTCGGATAGAAAGAAATGGTACCTTGTGGTCATTTCATACCAATGAAATTGGTGAAAAGTTCACCTGACGAGACATATATGATTTTCCCTAATGCATGATAGCCTGTTGGAATATTTTTGTCTATGAAGTTAATTCCTGATTGTTATACGTTATTCAAATGGTTGGTACTATGATTGGTGTCGGATTATTATTCTTTCATCACTTGAAGCGCACTGAAGGAAATGCTTATTATGTTCGTGTGAAACATCGCTCATGCCTAGGGAGGGTGCCAAAAAGGAGGTGCAGTATTGAACATTGGTGTATCTTGGAACTACTTCCTTTGGTAAACTTAGTCGTTTTATGAGTTTCGATAAAGAGTTGTTCAACATATATCTGAAGAGTAACAGCTTTTCTGTGATGTTTCAATTTTGTTAATAGAGCGGAAGTATCTGTAGAATAAGGAAAGGTATCCGACTCTCTCCGACTCATTTGCGATGTTTCAATGTTTTAAGACTTGGTGAGTGTAGCATCGCTCACCAGGCGCATAGCTAGTCTCTCTGGATGGCATCTAGGAGCATCAACGTATATGTGTGAGTGCTGAACCCATATGAGTGAACAGTATTCTTGAACAGGTTGTACTCATCTGTATTTCGTAAAGTAGCTTTTATTTATAATCAGCATTAGGAATCTCTATTTCGGTTCGAAAAGAATACTACCTTGTGATTATTCTATATCGATGAAGTTTGGCAATATTTCGAATGATAGCTTAGATACGATTTTGAGAAGGATAGGATACTTAAACTGTCTGGCAATGATAGTAAGAGATATATTAATTTTCGCAGTGTACATTAGTCATTTCGAGTATTTTTGTCTAAGACCTCAATAATTCATAATTGGTTTATGTTCTTCATATTTTATTCGGTCAGAATGGTGTGCCATCCTTATATATTATGTTATCGAAGCAATATTTTAATCGTGCTGTTTTTGTGATGTTCCCGTTACGTTTTGACGCATGCGTAATATGACTCCTCTTAATTATACATCATCTGAAAAACGCTTCAGGTGTCACATGGCATCTGTCAAGTGTCATTTATCTAGCATAATTTGTGACGATGTCGTACATTAAGTATAGTATTCTATTCGCGCATCTATTGTCAGTATCATTGAAAAAGTCCCAATACTAGCTTTATGGGGGAGATAACATAAGAATATAGGTTATTCACGGCTCTCCATTCTTTATTGATATCTCGCAAGCATTGAAACTCTGCGTATATCAATGTATTTGCAAATCCTAGTTTTTGTGAAGTAGCGTTCGTGATGGAACTATCTGTCATATACTGTTTGAATTCAATAGTTATCCATAAACCGCATAGGGTATCTTTAATTCGGTTGAAAAGAATGGTACCTTGTGATTATTCTATATCGATGAAGTTGGGCAATATTTCAAATGATAGCCGAGATACTATATTTTCCATAGTGTACAGAATAACAACCCATTTGAATATTTTTTCTCTGACAATGTTTTTTTCATGACTCTCATCTTTCATTTTCTATATGTCAGGTGGAGAATCTAGTTCATTATCATTATTTTATATCGATGAAGTTGGTCAATATTTCGAGCGATAGCTGGGATACGATTCTCCATGATGTATAATAGCCTATTTGAATATTTTTTCACGTTTTCCATGTTCTGGTACACACGAAAGAAAATCCTAACAATGTTCAAAGAATGTCGTGCATACCTCAAAGAGGATAGGATATTCAATCTAACTGGAAATGTCTCGCTTAATAAGAGAGAGATGATTTTCCAAATATTTTCGTCTTAGAAGTTAATTCATAATCATTGGTATACGTTGTTTGAATGTTCGGTGCAACAATATGCGTTACATTATCATTATTATTTATCTCTTGAAGCGCACCAAAGCAAATACCTATTATATTCGAAGAAAATCATGCACAGGCTACAACAGGAGGTATATAGGTATTGAATTTGAAACTTTTCAAGATTTAAGAAACACTTCCTATAGTAAACTCAGTCATTTAATGAGTTTTGGTAAAGAGTTGCTCGACATATTCAAGATTGGTGGCAACAGAATGCGTTTCCTGAATTTGTTGAGTGCGTCTGACTGGTATTGCTAGCGATGGGATGATAGTAGGAAACTCTGAAAATTATTTTCTGTGTATCTGCAGAAAAGTGGAAGGTCGATGTCTTTTCGGTGATGTTACAATGTTGTTTGAGAATCAGTGAGTGTAGAAACAGAGCATCAGAGTATGTATGAATGTTGAACCCCATAATATGTAGGAACAGTACTCTGAAAAGTGTCATATCTGTATCTTATATAGTAGCTTTTCGCGTGAAATAAAAATCATAGTTTTTTCGTTGAAACTTTCGTGATGGATCTGGGTGTCGTAGTATACTGATTGATTCCAATTCTTGTTCAGGATCTTCATATAGTATCTTTATTTCGGGTGAAAATAGATGGTGCCCTGTGATCAATTTATATCAATGAAATTGGTTGAGATCCCGCATTTGGAGATCTTGGAAACACTTCCTATGATGAACTTAGTCATTTTATGAGTTTTCATTTATAATGTTCAGATGTTTTCTAAGAATTAGTGAGTGTGGTATTGCTCATCAGGCGCATGGCTTGCCTCTCTGGTATGGCTTGTCTTTATGTGTGAGTGCTGAACCCATATAAGGAACAGTATTCTCAAACAGGTCGTATCTGTATTTTGTAGAGAAGTTTCTTGTCTGGAATGAAAATCCCAGTTTCTGTGAAGCAACGTTCGTGATAGAACTTTGTGTCATATGCTGTTTGGATTCGATTTTTATTTATAATGAGCATGGGGAATCTTTATATCGGTTTGAAGAGAATGTTGCCTTATGATTATTCTATTTTGATGAAGTTGGGGAATATTTCAAATGATAGCCGAGATACGATTTTGAATTGGATGGGATACTTAAACTGTCTGGGAATGATGGCAAAAGATATAATAATTTTTCGTCGTGTATATTAGTCTTTTCGAATATTTTTGTCTGAGATCACAATTCATAATTGGTTTATGTTGTTCATATTTCATTTGGTTAGAATGATACGCCTGTTTTTGTGATGTTTTCGTCACGATTTGACGCATGCGTGATATGTCTCCTCTCACTTATACATCATCTGCAAAACGCCTCATGTGTTAAGTGGTATCTATCAACTGTCATCTATCTAGCATCATTTGTGAAGATGTCGTATAGAAAGAAGAGTATTCTATTCGCGCATCTATTGTCAGTATTATCAAGAAGTTCCAATACTAGCTTTATGAAAGATAACATGGAAATATAGGTTATTCACGGTTCTCCATTCTTTATTGATATCTCGCAAACATTGAAACTCTGAGCATATCAATGTATTTGCGTGTTTATCCTTAGGATTACTATTTATTTTCAATGGTGGAATGTATTTTTTCTTGATTGTTGGATCTTTCACAGATCGTCGGTAACCATATTGTTTTCAGATATCGCAGTCGAGAACCTATGCATTGTTATAATGTAAAGTCATACGTCTCTCAAGTATTTCATCTGATTCAGGTTTTCAATCGTCCTGTATATTACATTTCTTTCCTCGTGGTGGTTCATATATTGTTGCATGTATGGATTATCAACGTTTAATTGTTATCAGGTTTCCTGCTGACTATCAAGTTTCTATTTCTATATTTGTTAAGTCATATCGTGGACGTTATGTGAAATTTCTCGTCGATTAAATGGCGTTGTTTTCCAAAAATGCTGTTTGTGTGAATTATTTGTGATGGTAGTGATGTGTGCTTCCAAAGAATCATGTATAAAAATAGGAGTATGGCGGTTTTTTGTTTTATCTGAATTGTCTTCTCACTATTTTCATTCATTATTCAGATTTTCATCGAATCTAAGCCTGCTAAGGCGAAAAAGGTATGGGCCACCCTTTATATATTTTTTTTCAATCTTCATCAACTCAAACACCCTGTATATATTTCTATCAACTCAAACACTTCTTCTATGCTGAAACATGGGACCGCGAACCGTGGGACACTCTGTATATATTTTTTTTCAATTTTCAATCAACACAAACGCCCTGTATATGAAAATTCAATATTGTTATTGTCATTAAAGTGTTATTGTTGCGGTTTCGATGAGCTCGCGCCAGCGCTACCCCGCTTCCTCGCTAGAACACAGTTATTTCCATCACATACCTAACTGAACGTTTCCACACACATTTCAAATGATATCTCATAAACTTTGAGACTTTGCATATGGACGAACCATTATTTTCGAAGTGTCCGTCAAAAATTCTTCTCTTAGAGTACCCGCACCCTCTTCAACCCTCTGATACCCCAAAGTGGGGTAGTATTACTGCGGATCATCCTGTATATATTTATCGACTAATATATAACTCGAACACCCGATATATCAGATTGAATCATTAGCTAGCGGGTAGCCTATATGCTGGTAGTCTACTCGTCGAGGAGGTTTAACGCCTTTTGGGTTCACTGAATGACCTTAACTTTTCTTATGGAGATTTACATGGGAAAAGTTACGTTTTGATTCCAGTTCTCTGTAGCTGATTCACTTATGAAGGTTATTGAAAAAAACAACTCAATATTTTTGTTAAAATATCCATTAATTATTCAGGTTATGATTGTGATTACTTCAGGAGCTCGCAATGGGGAATCCTCGATCTCCTTACGTCCAGTATATCCTTGGGTGCTCGCAGAAAAACATGCCTATTCATTTACTGTTGAAGATAACCTCAATGATTCGTAATGATGAGGAATATTCCAGATCTGAGGCGAGATCTCCGCGATATCTTTCGGACGACCCCAGAGAGTATTTCCCATGGCGACAGCCTATAGTGATCTTTGACACCTAGCAGGAGGAGTTCGCATTTTGATCCTGTAGATAACTACTTAGAGATATCGCGGAAAGTTCCGTGTTACCTGGGCACCTTGGTCCTCCCCAATTTGGGTGGTGCCAAAGGAATTGGACGCCTCTGGCAAGCAGAAATGGCAGGTTGTCATCGATTATAGGCAACTCAACGATGAAACCGTTGATGACAAATACCACTTGCCTAACATTACTGACATGGTTGATAAGTCAGGTAAGTATCTCTTAACCGAAGGCACTATGCAATGTACTTTCATTATGTCACCCTGTATAAAGGGCACACAAAATACCAACGCCGACGCTATTTCCAGAGTAGAAATACACACCAAAGAAACAGAGGACTTTTGGGAGCAAGTAGACGATATACTTAGAGACACAGACTAATACACTTTCACGATCATCAGCCTTCAATTCCGGAAATGAACATATTGAAGACCCAGTCACGCCAATTAGACGTCTCGATAAACAGAAACCCGATTCACTTGAACGACTCTTCAAATCACCTGAAAATACTGAAATTCATTGAAGAGAAAGTAGAAAATAAACTAACAGAAATATCACCACATGCAAGTAGAACCAAACGCGGCCTAATAAACGGTTTAGAATCAATTTTCAAAGCTATGTCAGGAAATTTGGACGCAAGTCACGAAGAACTCATTGATTATCCACAAAATAACCAAAACTGGAAATTCACTATCTATCAGATTGTTACGTGTTACTTCTAGAGAAGTTGGTGAAAATAGATAGTTATACATTCAATAATAGGAAAATTCATATCTTGAATATTCCAATATCATTTCCGTCAGAATTCGATTTATTCCACCCCAATAGACACACGTTCGTTTTTTAAACGTTTAATCAACGTAGATCAGGTTGAATAGACCTTCATGATTGGGGGGTTCAACGTTGATATATGGTTGGAGAGAATAACGTTGAAACTCAAAGTTGAACACACGTATTGAAAACGATATGTCCTAACGATCCATGAAATTCGTACATTCATAGAACGTTTTCCTAAGACGTTAGACAAACTCATGAGATGAACGTTTCTTCAACGCGAATCCTTCACCTCTTTTCAACTGATAGTGGGAAAAAACGTGAATGATACGTTATTCAGCTACATTTTCCAGCCTTCATTTGACTCCGTTCATTATACGTTGTTGTTAAACTATTTTTCAACGCATAGTTGCTGCTAGCAGTTATATAACGTTAATTCGAAACGTTTGTTAAACCCTTGGAATGATCGTTTTTTCAAAGTCATTCTTTCAACGTGTTTGAAATATTTTTCAACAACTTTTCTTCACTGTTATTTGCCAACGTATAATACATGTTGTTATCGAAGTAATTTCTACATTTTGGTAAAAGTGCTCACGGTTATGTAACGTTTCTTGATAATTCTTTATGAACTTTCAACAGCCTGTAACAAATACAACGTGATGAATACGCCTTCCAATAACGTTCCTCAACCATTACTCAGTAACGTGTGATTAATGTTGTTATCAAAATATCGTTTACATTTTGGTATAAGTGCTCACGGTTATGTAACGTTTTTTGGACTCGACGATCTCTGGCAGATAGATTTGGCTGAATTTCCGGAATTCACTGAAGTCAATGGAAACTACGAGTATATTCTGTTGAGGATTGAGGATTGACGCTCTTTCAGAATTTCTGTGGATACGACCATAGATGTCATAGATGTCACCGAAGCAATGAATGACAGTCTGAAGACAGAAGGAAATGAAGAGAGAAGGAAATGCTTATCACCAGAATACTTATACAGGGTGACTTGTAATTTTATTGTATTTTTATCCAAGATTTCGAAGTGATTCTCATCGGGGTCATCTCGATGGATGTCTTGAAAACACCAATGTTGAAATTTAGAGCCAAATCGAATTCTCATTTTTTCCTCAAAAACTATGCTAGATACAAAAATCACACAGGGGATAAGAAAGTTGTTATTTCAATAGTTCAGTCTGATATAAATATGCAACTGAAAATAACCAGTGGCGTATAATGATACTCACCATAAATAACAATGAATTTACCCACTGTGACGCCACTGGGGATATTATTTGAAGTCTAATTGCACCAGGAGTAGCTCCATATCACTATCAACAAAACCACAAAGTTTGTTCGAAATTGATGAAAATACATTGAGTAATGAATAAAAAATTAATGTACCATGAAAATATCAATACCCTGTATAGTGTATACCCTGTATCTAGAACACAAAGCAAGTTAGGTCACAGGTTTATATGAACTATATTTTTTAAGATATTACAAGGCATGACCTTTTGATTTTTACACTCATTTAGAAACACCCTGTATTCAGCCATGCATACTTGAATAGTGCATGATCTCTGTTTGAAGAATACGACAAGATTGAGTACCTCCATTTATTCGAGCTCATGCAGCATATGCATACTCTTAGATTACCAGTTTTGGTAGAGAGTTGTTCGACATATTTCATGAACCAACCAGAATACCTCCTATGGTGAAACACTGAGCTGTAATATGAGTTTTAGGTGTGAATAGTTGTTCGATATATTCCAAGGTGGACGGTGAAAAGGTGTTCTTTTCTAGTTGTTTGATGCAGAATGTTTAGCATTATCAGTCTAGTATATTTGGAGCTTTCCAGATACCTACGATATCATTTTCATTGCTACCTCTGAGTATGATGATATCTAGAGAATTTTCGGACTTTGCATATAGATGAAGTATCTTTCTTGTAGAGTTGTTGACAGCTATATGTTTTTCTGCGTGAAGGCTGTCATGTTCATATTCTCTGTATAATCGCTAATCCCTAACGTCCCAAGCCTCTACTGCTTCCCCCTTACATTTCGAGTTCTGGTTAAGAGTTGATTGATATATTCCGTGGGTTCGTTCTTTAGTGAAGTTGTTGAATGAGTTCTGGTAAAGAGTTCATCGATATATTCTAAGGTGGATGGTGAATGGGTGTTATTTCTTCGTTATTTGATGCAGAATGTTTAGCATTATTAGTCTTTTGAGCTTTTCAGATATCTATGGTATCATTTTTTCATGCTGTCTGTCAGTATAATGATAGTGATTGCGTCACGATAATTTCCCATTGATTTTGCTGATATATAGAGAATTTTCAGACCTATTATAGGTATAATAAGAATCGTTCTTGTAGAGTAGTTGACAGCAATATGTTTTTTCTGTCTGAATGCTGCCATGTTTATTTTCCTGTAAAATCGCTAATCCCTAAGGCCCCTAGCCTATAGAACCCCATTACATTACGAGTTTTGGTAGTGAAATTTGGACATATTTCGCTGAGTACTTCTTTGAGAAAGCACAGATCTTGTTCACGAGTTTTGGTTAAGACTTGTTCGAAATATTTGTCTAATATCTGTTTGCTTGGCACGGCTACAGTAGACAGTTTTTGCAGCGAGTTCCCCTTCATATTTTTTCATTGCTATTCAACTCAAATGCTCTGTATATTGATCGGAATCATCAGCTAACGCGTGCATTCTGTGACGTTTTCGTGACACTTCCATGACACTTCCATGACACATCCGTGACACTTCCGTATTCCGTGACACTTCCGTGACACTTCCTTGACACTTCCGTGACACTTCCTTGACACTTCCGTGACACTTCCTTGACACTTCCGTGACACTTCCTTGACACTTCCGTGACAGTTTCGTGGCACTTCCATGACAGTTCTGTGACAGTTCTGCGACATTTCTGTGGCATTTCGGTGGTGTTTCCGTGACAATTCCCTCTAAACCGTACATTACGAGTATTGTTCATGATTTGTTTGACGGACTAGCCAGAATACTTCTTCTGGTGTAGCACAAAGCAGTTTCATGAGTTTTGGTTAGGAGCTGCTCTACATATTTGTCTAATATATGCTAGGCATGTCTGAAGTAGGTAGTCCTTGCAGCGAGTTTTCCTGTATATTCTCTCATTGTCGCCCTGTATATTGATCTAAATCATCAGTCAGCGCGTCATCTGTCATACCTTGCCTGTTCAATATGTTTGCTGGGTTCATCTGAATTGATCAGCTCTTGCAGCGAGTTTCCCTGTATATATTTTTATTCAAACGCACTGTATATTGAACGTATGCAGCAGCAAGCTGGTAGTTGACGTAGCCTGGTCACGTGTCATAGATCGTTGTTATCTGTCGATGGCCATCTGTCAAATGTCAAATGTCATATGTCGATTATCATACGTCAGCTGTCCGATTCATTTTCAACACATAAATGGGGTGGTCTAACCATGGGCCACCCTGTATATATTTTTTTTCAATCTTCATCAACTCAAACACCCTGTATATATTTCTATCAACTCAAACACTTCTTCTATGCTAAAACATGGGACCGCGAACCGTGGGACACTCTCTATATATTTTTTTTCAATTTTCAATCAACACAAACGCCCTGTATATGAAAATTCAATATTGTTATTGTCTATAAAGTGTTATTGTTGCGGTTTCGATAAGCTAGCGCCAGCGCTACCCCGCTCCCCCGCTGGAACACAGTTATTTCCATCACATACCTAACTGAACGTTTCCACACACATTTCAAATGATATCTCATGAACTTTGAGACTTTGCATATGGACGAACCATTATTTTCGAAGTGTCCGTTAAAAATTCTTCTCTTAGAGTACCCGCACCCTCTTCAACCCTCTGATACCCCAAAGTGGGGTAGTATTACTGCGGATCAACCTGTATATATTTATCGACTAATATATAACTCGAACACCCGATATATTAGATTGAATCATTAGCTAGCGGGTAGCCTATATGCTGGTAGTCTACTCGTCGAGGAGGTTTAACGCCTTTTGGGTTCACTCTATATATATATATATTTTTGCCCCAACCATTAGCCAACTCATACACCCTGTATATAGCCATTATTGGGTGAAAAATGTAATGAAATGCGCACCGTTATCTTTGCAACGGATCTATCGCTTTGCTCGATGTCGGAGCCGGATGACCTTGAAGTGGACAAAAATGACCAGAATGAACCATAACTTTTCTTATGGAGATTTACATGGGAAAAGTGACGTTTTGATTCCAGTTCTCTTGTAGCTGATTTACTTATGAAGGTTATTGAAAAAAACAACTCAATATTTTTGTTAAAATATCCATTAATTATTCAGGTTATGTTTGTGATTACTTCAGGAGCTCGCAATGGGGAATCCTCGATCTCCTTACGTCCAGTATATCATTGGGTGCTCGCAGAAAAACATGCCTATTTATTTACTGTTGAAGATAACCTCAATGATTCGTAATGATGAGGAATATTCCAAATCTGAGGCGAGATCTCCGCGATATCTTTCGGACGACCCCAGAGAGTATTTCCCATGGTGACAGCCTATAGTGATCTTTGACACCTCGCAGGAGGAGTTCGCATTTTGATCCTGTAGATAACTACTTAGAGATATCGCGGAGAGTTCCGTGTAACCTAGGCACCTTGGTCCTCCCCAATTTGGGTGGTGCCAAAGGAATTGGACGCCTCTGGCAAGCAGAAATGGCAGGTTGTCTTCGATTATAGGCAACTCAACGATGAAACCGTTGATGACAAATACCACTTGCCTAACATTACTGACATGGTTGATAAGTCAGGTAAGTATCTTTCAACCGAAGGCATTGCGGACCCATATTCATAGTAACTTTTTTCCTTATTCAAGTGTCCTTTATTGTGTGGCACTATGCAATGTACTTTCCTTATGTCACCCTGTATAAAGGGCACACAAAATACCAACGCCGACGCTATTTCCAGAGTAGAAATACACACCAAAGAAACAGAGGACTTTTGGGAGCAAGTAGACGATATACTTAGAGACACAGACTAATACACTTTCACGATCATCAGCCTTCAATTTCGGAAATGAACATATTGAAGACCCATTCACGTTAATTAGACGTCTCGATAAACAGAAACCCGATTCACTTGAACGACTCTTCAAATCACCTGAAAATACTGAAATTCATTGAAGGAAAAGTAGAAAATAAACTAACAGAAATATCACCACATGCAAGTAGAACCAAACGCGGCCTAATAAACGGTTTCGAATCAATTTTCAAAGCTATTTCAGGAAATTTGGACGCAAGTCACGAAGAACTCATTGATTATCCACAAAATAACCAAAACTGGAAATTCACTATCTATCAGATTGTTACGTGTTACTTCTAGAGAAGTTGGTGAAAATAGATAGTTATACATTCAATAATAGGAAAATTTATATCTTGAATATTCCAATATCATTTCCGTCAGAATTCGATTTATTCCACCCCAATAGACACACGTTCGTTTTTTAAACGTTTAATCAACGTAGATCAGGTTGAATGGACCTTCATGATTGGGGGATTCAACGTTGATATATGGTTGAAGAGAATAACGTTGAAACTCAAAGTTGAACACACGTATTGAAAACGATATGTCCTAACGATCCATGAAATTCGTACATTCATAGAACGTTTTCCTAAGACGTTAGACAAACTCTTGAGATGAACGTTTCTTCAACGCGAATCCTTCACCTCTTCTCAACTAATAGTGGGAAAAAACGTGGATAAAACGTTATTCAGCTACATTTTCCAGCCTTCATTTGACTCCGTTCATTATACCTTGTTGTTAAACTATTTTTCAACACATAGTTGCTGCTAGCAGTTATATAACGTTAATTCGAAACGTTTGTTAAACCCTTGGAATGATCGTTTTTTCAAAGTCATTCTTTCAACAAAAATCAACTGCTGGTCAAGAAAGCAACGTGTTTGAAATATTTTTCAACAACTTTTCTTCACTGTTATTTGCCAACGTATGATACATGTTGTTATCAAAGTAATTTCTACATTTTGGTAAAAGTGCTCACGGTTATGTAACGTTTCTTGATAATTCTTTATGAACTTTCAACAGCCTGTAACAAAAACAACGTGATGAATACGCCTTCCAATAACGTTCCTCAACCATTACTCAGTAACGTGTGATTAATGTTGTTATCAAAATATCGTTTACATTTTGGTATAAGTGCTCACGGTTATGTAACGTTTTTTGGACTCGACGATCTCTGGCAGATAGATTTGGCTGAATTTTCGGAATTCACTGAAGTCAATGGAAACTACGAGTATATTCTGTTGAGGATTGGGGATTGACGCTCCTTCAGAATTTCTGTGGATACGACCATAGATGTCATAGATGTCACCGAAGCAATGAATGACAGTCTGAAGACAGGAGGAAATGAAGAGAGAAGGAAATGCTTATCACCAGAATACTTATACAGGGTGACTTGTAATTTTATTGTATTTTTATCCAAGATTTCGAAGTGATTCTCATCGGGGTCATCTCGATGGATGTCTTGGAAACACCAATGTTGAAATTTAGAGCCAAATCGAATTCTCATTTTTTCCTCAAAAACTATGCTAGATACAAAAATCACACAGGGGATAAGGAAGTTGTTATTTCAATAGTTCAGTCTGATATGAATATGCAACTGAGAATAACCAGTGGCGTATAATGATACTCACCATAAATAACAATGAATTTACCCACTGTGACGCCACTGGGGATATTATTTGAAGTCTAATTGCACCAGGAGTAGCTCCATATTATATCAACAAAACCACAAAGTTTTATCGAAATTGATGAAAATACATTGAGTAATGAATAAAAAATTAATGTACCATGAAAATATCAATACCCTGTATAGTGTATACCCTGTATCTAGAACACAAAGCAAGTTAGGTCACATGTTTATATGAACTATATTTTCTAGAATATTACAAGGCATGACCTTTTGATTTTTACACTCATTTAGAAACACCCTGTATTCAGCCATGCATACTTAAAGAGTGCATGATCTCTGTTTGAAGAATACGACAAGATTGAGTACCTCCATTTATTCGAGCTCATGCAGCATATGCAAGAAACCAGTGGTCCATATAGGTTCGTCCTTGGGTTTGTCATTTGAATTATTTGATCAACGTTGATCTTGAATAGTTTGTTGCTCATCTCTCACTTTTCAGTGTCCTTCTTCCATGCAGATGTCTACTCATTTCTAAGAGATTGGAGTTGGAAATGGAATAAAAAAGTCTAGTCTCTATAGAAAATGGAAGAATTCAAAATAAATGTTTAGAAAATCAACCATTTTAGCCAGATGGAGGAGCAATACTCATTTAGGTATATCAAATTTCACCAACAGAAAACAGAATGGAATAGAATAGAACATTTATTAACCTTTTGCCATGTACATGTAGGTTCGTCAGTTACATTTTATGAAACACAATACATAAGTTATTCGAGAAAACATATAACATTTGAAAGATATATACATTTTAGGCTGGTTAGCGACAGATGCAGAATATAATGTGGTTATATAGTTATGTAACGTTAAGTTAGAGAAATGCACAGATAGGTGGTAATCATTTCATGGATGTTCAATGCATTTGAAATTCAGAAACATCATAGAAACTATTTGAGGTTGAATTTTTTTTAAGATCAGTCTTGAATCTCTTCAGAGATTGATTTTTCATTGATTCAGGCAGTAAGTTGTAGAGATGGCTCCCGCTATATTTCGGAGATTTTTTGTACTCCATATGATGAAACTTTTCCATATAAATATGATTGTGATTTCTAGTGGTGTATTTGTGGATTTCTGAACATTTCTTTAGATGGTGTTTGCTTTTATGGATGTGACACAATAATTTCGATATGCAAATGCTGACCACTTTCAATATTCGATGTTTTTTGAAGTGATTTCTACAGAAATCTTGATACTCTGAGTTGGAAATGAGACGAATAATGCGTTTTCGTAGAGTGAAGACTCTGCTCATTTCTGTGGCTTGTCCCCAAGAAATTATATTATACCTTATTGTTGAGAGCGCTAGAGCATAGTAGACGTTGATGAGACCTTCGAGATATTCTTTGAGAGAGAATATGGCAAAATAAGTTTTTTGGAGCTTTTTACAAAGGTGGTTCATTTGATCATTCCAAGATAATTTTGAATCAACAAGCGTGCCCAGAAAATTGAAAGAGTTGACAGCCTGTATATTTGTATTACCAAATGGTATACTTGGATCAATGGTAGGTGATTCGTATTTTCCTGTGAATTCCATGTAACTGGTTCTCTCCAGGTTGACGACAAGATGCCCATAGTGCAAACTGACTGATTGCTACTTCAACTCTGTGGGTAACCTCCTCATGTGAGTTTCCTGAGACTATCACCGCCGTGTCATCGGCAAATATAAACGGCCTGCCCTCCTCAAAAAAATCCGGCAAGTCGTTTATATATACCAAGAACAGCAGCAGTCCCAGAACACTGCCCTGAGGTGTTCCTAGTTCAATAGTTTGTTCGCCTGAGTGTGTGTTGTTAATATCAACAATGATACGGCGAATTGGGGTGCTAGAAATTAACCAGTCATTGATGGAGTCTCTTACACCCGTTGCATGAAGTTTCAGATTCAAGAAAAGTGGATCTATGGTGTCAAAAGCCCTTGACATATCGAGGAATATTGCAACTGCAAGGGAATCTCTATCAAGAATTTCGTGAATATTTTGTATCAAATCAGTTGATGCAGTTTCGGTTGAAAGGCCCGCCCGAAACCCATGTTGATGTGGTGATAATAATTTATATTTATCAAAGAAATTGATCAGCCTAATGTATATTGCTTTCTCCATAATTTCAGAAATTGGATCCGAGACACAGATAGATCTGTAATTTCCTACCAGTGTCGGATCACCTTTTTTGAAGATCGGTGTACATTTTGAGAATTTCATCAAGTTCGGAAATTGTCCTACCCTAACAACACCGGATCTTGCTGGTACATCCTGCTAAGGTCCTACAAATGTCCCAATGTTTCAGACTCAGGTACGATATCCCAGAGATGTTTCTCTTGGGACATCCATCAGATGTTTCCATTGGATGTTCTAGAAACATCCCATTTGATCATTTTTTATAAACAATATCATGGTTCCATATTCGCTAATGATGATTGGCATGATTGAATAGTTCGAACAATTGTGACATTTGAAACATTAAAGAGTTGGTAAGAAATGGAAATCAAAACTGTATTCGTACTCATATACTTATTCCTATACCAAAGCCGGCTAATTTCATCGATAACAAATTGAAATAATTATACTAAATATTCCTCAATAGGATTACCAAAGTACCTGTTGAACCATGTTATAAACAACAAAATTGAAAAATATCTCTCCAGCATATTTATTGCTGGATTTATTTGTTATACCAGCCGATAGATGACGGTGCAACTACGTTGCTGAGAGTTACTAACAGCTGTCGGCCCAGCGCTAACAAATATGAGCCTCGAACAACTGTTATCATCTTCCATTAGTTATTGGTCCGCACCGACCTTATATTTTCGGATTCGGATTTTTATATACTTCATATCTGGAAATAGGTCGTCCATTTTCAGAATTGCAGATTGAAAATAATTTATACCCTGTCATCCATTACTGTCATCAAACAAATAACATCCTAGAAGTTTCTTCAAGATGTTCCATATCAAGTACCCTGAATGTCTCTGGTACATCCCGTATCATCCCACAAACATTCTGATGGGATGTTTATAAGACATCGCAAATGCTGACAAGGGTGTTGCCAGCAACATCCCAAGAATGTCTCAAGGAGAATAGGGATTTTCCAGAGATGTTCCTATCATCCCATATGGATGTTTCTACGACGTCTTACAGATGTTATTGTGTTATTAGGGTACTCCAACTGAGTGGTTTATCAGATCAGTTAGATACGGTGCTACTTCGTGTACATATTTCTTCAGTAGTGATTTAGGAACTTCGTCCAAACCTACAGACTTTTCGTTTTTTAGGTCTCTTATGATATTCTCAATTCCATATAATAATATTTCAAAATGTATGTAATACATAGTATTCACCGAAGGTTTTACGGTTGTGCAACAGGTAGGAGTTGCAACAGATATATCACTTTTCACCAGGTCAACAGCAGATGTTGAAAAAAATTTGAGGAAGATATCAGCAATTTTTTTCGTATCATCTATAGTTTCGTCATCCAATTTGATACGCATATCATGTCTGTATACTTTTTTTTTGTTAAATTTGGTGTTAACTATCTCCCATAACATTCAAGTTTGTCATTTGAGTTTTCAATTAGGGCAGAGTAGTGATTGGTTCTCTCCATTTGATTTTGGTTGTTCAGAGTTTTTTTCATGGTTTTGTATTTTGAGTGGATTTCGAAGCCAGTTTAGTTCTTTAACTTTGTTACTTAGTTCAAAAGTTTGTTTGATATTTTTATTCTTCGTTTTGGATTTGAGATCTCAAAACATCATAGAAAATGTTTCCAGAAATGATTGAAGACTTAATTGATATCCTCTGTCAGATCCAATGTAAGTTTGTCCTTATAAAAAAGATATTTGAATTCAGAAATCGCACCTGGGTGTGGAAGTCTTTTCTGCACATACACACATTGTGTCTGCTTTTTCGTAATAGGTTTGAATGGAAATTCAATGATTTGTGCAAGGTGGCCTGAAGAACCTAGGTCAATTTGAGATGGATTTCTTCTCCCATCAAGATGAGTAATCGTTCTTGTTGGCTGAGAAGTATTAATGTTCAGTTGAAGAGATTCTATCACATCCAAAAAAGCTTTTCTTTCCGGACAGTTGTAATTCAGACCAAATCACCACTTAGAATAACAGTATGAAATTTTCTGAGGGCATACCCTAGGAGATTCTCTAGTTTATTCAAAAAATCTTGAAAGACTGATAACGGCGGGCTATAAATGAATAGTAATAGGCAGGAGTCACCTCCCCAAAAAATGTCTGATCCACCGTGTAGACATTCTTTCCTGCAAAAACTTGAAACCAGTTCGTACCCTTGGATGTTCACGTCAGAAAGTATGTCGCTATCCAGCCAATGCTCAATGACACAAAGAAAATCAGGAGAATACTGGGAGCATGCTACTTCCAGTTGGTTGAGCTAATTTTTCAGACTTTGAACGTTGATGTTCAGAAGTTTAAAACTTGCTACGTTTGTACAAATTACACATTCCTCGGAATTTATGGTCGGGTGCTGCGGAAATTTTTCTCAAATTTGAAACGCTGCACCGCTGATCCCTCAGGCCATATAGATGGATCATAGACTTTTTCAACATCTTCAATGGGAAATGATGCCTTAAAAGAAACATATTCAGACGTTTTATTCCATTCCTCACATTTAAAACTGATTTGAGGTGCTGTTTTTTTTAGGAATTTGCTAAGATCGACTGCTGTAATAGCAGGGTGAATTCGGCTGATGTGGATGTACCCCAATGTTTATTGGTTTATTGGGTTTAATTTGATATTCATTGTTTATTTTCTTAGAGTTTATTGCACTTTCCACAGCTGAGTTCACTTGTTCGATGTTAATAATTTGTCTTTGGGTACCTGGGCCTTTTTTTGTTGGGATATATTATTAGACCGATGTTGGTTTTGAGCTTTTTGTGTTCCGCTCGTCGATTGCATGAGCTTTTGTGCATATGAGACATTCTCACTTGCGCTTGACTTCGTAGTGTTCGTCATAATTTGGTTTGTACTAGAACTTGTAGATGGCGTCGGCTGTCGGAATTTGTCGTAATTGTTGATTCGTTTCAAGACAAATATCAAATCTTCCTGCTCTGCTATTCTTTTTCCGAGATGGTGCAGAAGCCTCTGAAGAGTAGACAGTTCAGACTGTAGCGAGGAAATTTCCTGTTTTGATTTTTCACTGAGTACACTTTTACTTGGTGGTCGGTTGGGGTTAGAATGATCGGCAGAGTCATTTTCACTTGAATTCAGCCGTTCACTAAGTGTTTTTACAAAATTTGATAGTATTTGGCTTTGTACGGACGATGGTAGTCTGTAGACAGTGATTAGCTCAATTATTTCGGATTTTTTCAGTTTATTTAACTCCGCGGTTAACGGAACAACATCACTCGCCGCCACATGAACATGAAATATAATACCTATAGTTTCATATTTTGAATCTCAGAAATCTTTCATCATAATGAACAATTCCTTCTGATTGAAGGGGTTGGGTTTCAGAAAAATGGTTGATTCGAAAGTAGAAACTAACAACATTGTCTTGATCATGGAAATTAGTGATTATACCTTGTACAACCTACCACTTACCTGCTACTCATCTTTCAACTTCCATTCATGAGAATTTTGGAAGAACAGTCGACTAGCAAACTAGTACCTGCTTCACCGTTCAACTCTTGATGTGGAAAAATCTTGAAAATAATTTCCCAATATATTTGATTTCTTCATACATTACTCAGGTTTATCACTCTGTTTTCCTGTTTTTCTAGGTCTCCCAGTACTTCTGCATTCTCATCGGAAGTCGGCATTAGCAATACCAGACACAATCACATACTCACACAGACGAAAAAACTATGTACCTTCTCAAAAATACGCACGAGAAATCGATAAAAACCATTCGCTGGTTACTTCAGACTGAAATTTCCATTTTTATTTCTCGTGCCCAACAAATATTTATCTTGAAATGATGAATTTGTCACGCGTTAGACGTCAAATTGTCATAACAATAAAACAAAACCACGAAATTCACAATCTTGCATGATTTCGATTGCCCTCTACAAAGAAGAACTCACTACTTACGTTCACCGAATTAAAATCAGTGCCATCAAGAGTGCTTTACGTTAAGCGGTTTGGTTGAATGATGAACATAGGGAAAAGCATAGCTGTTTCAACACCATCTTCCCTACATCGTGGTTATTTGCTATCAAAGAATATTTTGTTGGAAAAATTTGGTACCCTATCAAGGAAAAAGCACTATTTTTGTAATCGATTCATCTAGAAAATGGCTAATGCTATCAGAACTTATCAGGAGAACCATTCATGTACACAAATGTCAAGATTCAAATTTCCCATGGTCAAACTGCAGTAAATTGCATAAACAAGACAAATGTGAGGCGAAGCACCGACTATTCCTCACGCCCCTGATAGAAATCTCGGGAAATTTTCGACATGTTTGAATCGGGCATAAGAAGTTAGGTACTTGTACAAAATTTGGATATTTCATCACAAAGCCAGAAAACATGCACATAAAACCAACATCTTGAGCTTCCTTTCAGATGGATATGACCCTTCAGAGGGGCATTTCTGTGCCCATGTTTATATACACTTTCTTTACCATTTCCGTTCGAATCTATGATTGAGATATCTTTATGTTATTTTGGGACAATCTGTATGATGAAATAAATGGTAGAGAAAACTCAGAAATGCTGATTATACAGCAGGTATGTGGAATTCTCTATCGAAACCAAATGTCACGAATTCAGTTGTTATCACACCTGCTACCACCATGGGAAATAATTTCAGACCAGTTTCCACATACACCTGTTAGTTGAAAATAATTTTCTCTGTATCATAGTTATATAAATGAGGTTTCCTCGATGCGTAGGAAATTTCGTAAGACCGATTGCCACACACATCTGTTGATTTAACATCATTATCTATTCATTTCTAAACCAGTTTCCACAACACCAGTTGGAGCACCTGTTACTACCATGAAAAATATCTAAATAAACCTGTTTGGATTTCTCGATGCTCTCCCCATCTCATAATCTGCTATCTTCTCGAATGCTATAAGAAAAAAGTTATGCCACCCAAAAGATCGAACTGGAAAACATTAACGATGCGCATTGAAGATCTCAAATATATCTCACTTACTCTTACTCACGTTTTGAAAAAAAACATAACCCGATGTCATGAACGACAGTCAAATAATTTCTGCGCATTCTGCAGAAGCGTTCTCAGACAAGAGATCTCCTCAAGATTTTCGGTTTGCTGGGATATATGTAGTGGTGCAGATGAAATTAGTATGAGGAAGATATCACTATGGTGTCCTGAAATAATAATTCATCTCACCCATATAACCAATTGCTGCATCGAAACTCAACGTTTCCAGATTGTTGGGAAGTAGCTTATGTTCTTCTACTTCCTAAAATCGATGATATAAGAGATTCAAAATATTTCAGACCGACAAGTATTTCATCTGTAGTCTTGAAGCTGCTTGACGAAATTTTGAATTGTCAAATGAGAGAATATCCCAATGGAAACGAACTGTCATGAATTCACTAACAGTGCATATACTATGCTACAAAATTATCAAAAAATCGTATTTGAATTGTTCAATATGATGGAAAGCTATCTGAACTGGTAAATATGACTGACGAAGTTTCCAAAGGTTCAATATTGGGTCAGTTATCGTGAATACATTGATACATGAGATTCATCAACATTCTCATCTAACTGAAAAACACATAATTATGCAGATAATACACGAATATAATGCTTTTTAGATAGTTCAAAGTCTCTTGAAGCATGTGGAATTACTATGGCTTATGGCAATCCAAGATTATTCTTCAGCTGTTCAAGAATTCTTCATAGAGAGACGCAGAAAATATTGTGCGATTCCGCATTTTCGAGCCATGTTGTAACTCCTCCTCAATGGTATATTACCTTTGCTTGACTGTGCGTTATAGAAACTAAATACAGTATGTGCAGAATGCTTGTGCTGAGTATATGTACTATTCATCAAATCCGTGAACGTGATTCCATTTTGCACAAAATAACCTCATCTAATTGCCTGACTTCGCGTCAAAGATGGCTCTCACATACTTTTTGCTTTCTCCATGAGGTGATCCTACAAAATGAATCACAAATTATTTATATGGATAATTAACATTTTGTCGAGATGTTCACCCAAGTAGGACAAGATATCGACATAACATTCCAGCTGCGGAACAAGGGACTGCTATATTCCAAACTATATAATATATAACATACCTGAAATATTCAACGATCTTTCAGATTTGCTGGAAGTTTTGAAGGTCGGCAGAATCACGACTACATTGAGGAAATATAATCTTGAAGGCACAGTTCTTATTCAACTTCAATTATATAAATGAAGTATATTACTCCACGGTCAGTCTAATATAAAAGATTCCTTCAGCTTTGTCGTCACCCAATTTTCAACTCGTTTCTTTCAGTGGGTATTTGCATCAAGGAATTTCACTAATCCTTCTACTTCCTATCATAATCTAGTTCATTCATCATTGATATCATTGATGAGCTCATATGAGGAGCAACTGAGCAAAACGGTTTAAATCCATAATATATGATTTCGAGTGGAAGATGAAAAACTGCTTGAATCAGATATAATCAAAAACAGATTTTCATTCGGTTACAAATCTAAATGAATAACAATCTCAGAAAGGTTGGACGGTGATATTGTCCAAACTCAACAGTATATATGCATTTATTCAACTTTTTTTGTTGAAATCATGCCAGTTTGCTCAACAATGTGTTGATTTATATCATTTTGCTCAAATACCAATGGATTTATTCCGTTTTGCTATATCAGTTTTTGGATTTATTGCATTCTGCCCAGACAAAAAAAAATCTCAATATTTCTTCAATCAAGATGGTCATCTCTAGATAATTTACTCAACTAAACGAAAACATTTACAGATAACTTCCTTGAGAACGAAATCATTCACAGAAAAATTTCCTGTGGATTCATTTCAGTGACAACCAGCCGATGGATTTATGCCAGTTTGTTCAATCATTCATAGGATTTAACGCATTTTGCTCGAATCTCCATATACGATCTGGCGAATTCAAATGGATCTGAAGAGTTTTGCTCGAAGTGAACATTATGGATTGTGTATTGACCAAAATGTATTCCTTCAGTAATATTCATTCGAAAAATGTTAAAATTAGAATCAATGCATTTTGCTCAGTTGCTCCTCATATACCAATTATTCATGCTATAAATACTTGTCGTGAGAGTGTTTAAATTTTTCCATTGAATGAAGAATATTTTTTGATTTGGTTTCGTATAGGGTCGAACGAAAAAGCAGCCTCCTACATTCTTCGAATGTGTGTCACAGAATTCCGCCTTCCTGTACCATGGTATAAATAAATACATCTCATTATTATCATTCTCATTAGAATCATAATCATCTTCATTATCATTATTATTATTTATATCATCATTATTATTATTATTATTTATAATCGAATTATCAGTATCATCATCATTTTATCATCATTATTATTTTTATTATCATTATCATTGATATCATCATTATTATTGACTAGGAAAGAGATCATTGGACATAGCCCTCACGAAGAAGAAGTACGGCGAAAGGAAGTGCAAAGGATGAGCAGCACTTGATAAAAAACGAAACAACAAATGAACGGAGTCAACAAACAGAAGCCAGCCGCACATTCGCGGTTTCGGGCAGCAGACCCTGAGGTCTCAGGAAAACAGCTAACGTCACCACGAACAATAAGATGAAAGTGATATCGAGGGAACTGTAAAATGACTAGGAAAGAGAGTATTGGACATAGCCCTCACAAAGAGAAAACCCTATACACGTGTTTCGGGCTATCGACCCTCATCAGTACGGCGTGACGTTAGCTGTTTCCCTGAGACCTCAGGCTCTGCTGACTGAAACCACAAATGTGCGGCTGGCTTCTGTTTGTTGACTCCGTTTATTTGTTGTTGCGTTTTCCACCGAGTGCTGGCCATCCTTTGCACTTCCTTTTGCCGTACTGATGAGGGCCGAAAGCCCGAAACACTCTTTGTAAGGGCTATGTCCAATAATCTCTTTCCTTGTCACATCACAGTTCCCGCGATATCACTCTCATCTTATTATCATTATTGATATTATAATTATTATTATTAGTATCATTATATAGCGGTTCTGATAGTAACTATGTCGGTGACATGAAAAAACCTCGACCCAGCTCCTGATTGATTGAAATATGTGAACCTGAGTGCTTTGTCGTGTCGTTGGCGATTTGCCGAATTCAAAAAGTTTTCACGGCTTCGGGTATTCGGACAAGTGAAATTCAATAGTCTAGTATTGGGAATGACTAGGAACATGATTGTCATCAGATTTTTGTATCCTCCGCGTTTCCGTAATAATTCTTCAGCTATTTCACTATAGAAAAGTGATATTGGTATCCTTCCATAAAGATATCGTTTTTTATTCGATGAAAACTGAATTGATTTATTGATTGCCCATTTTTCCACGCGATCTTTTTTCTGGTTTATTCTGAAGTTCATTTGACTACTCGAATCAAAAGCGTATCCATGATACTCTCTCAAATTCGTGAATCATTAATGTCATTCAATTTGATGCTCGAATCTATTCAATTCCAAACCTATACATTTGTTCATAATCAGAATTCTTTATTTTTTGTAGAGGATATTTGAGTTTCCGCTTCAAGAAAGTGAAGAATGTGAAGAGAATTCATGGAATCAGTCCATCTTCAGCCCTTCCTGAAATGATAATGAAAAACATTTTCAGAGAAATTTCTTCAAAGTCCTGAAACTTTTCTATTAGATATATTCTTGAAAATTCGTGCTTTCTACTGGTATTTTAGAATCATGAATTCTATTATAACCCTTTCTTCACTAAAAAGTGTGATTTATTGACGATGAAGAATCTCTGAAGTACAGATTGTTAACACAAACATAAAGAGATCAATCCTGACATGATAAAAATGTTGCTGGTTTAGGAGATACCAGGTGTTTCATGGCAAGATTTTATTTCAAAATTTCTCAATAACTTTGTGAGTTCGAACATCATGTATATGAATTTTGATAGTATCAGATCTACTGATATAGGAAGAACGAATTTGTTACCTATGTTGTAATTGCTCATGGGAAGCGTACTCTGTTATTCCAGTATATCACGTCATATCATCTTCGTTCGATGAATAATGATTGAAAAAGTCAACAATATGATAGGTTGTTAAATTTCTAATTGAAAATTTACTCATCTTCGAAATGTCTAGCTCTAGCGATTTTTGCATCTTCTGCTGAGTAGTTTTTATCCCACTTATAATAATTTCGATATTCCGAATTATGAAGTGAGTGAAGTGACTGTAGAAGAAAATTATCAATAACGACAATTACTAACAAACAAGAACGTTTGACCAGTTATCGAGAAATTCAGAATACATGTTCTCTCTTGTAACATTTGTATGGGGCAAGTTGGGCTGAATCATCATATTTGATCTGATCAGAGATTGCACATCACTTATGAATCACATTACAATGAGATTCATTGTAGATTCAATTCATTTGGGAACTGATAATACAGGTTAGATAGGGAACCATAAAATATGCATTTTCCTGTTGATTTGAATACCACTTGTGAAGTCTTCATTCGTCTTCATAGATAAATATTTTTTGAATTTTCAGGATGGAAAACAAAATCATGTGAGCTTTCCAGAATTCCAACAGAATGGTAGCGCTAAACAATTCTGCTCAGGTAAGTGATATTCCGAATTTCCGTACATTCAGTTTGAATAATGAAGTGAATCTATTACCTTGTTTCATGTTGTTCTTTGTTCGACACTCTAAATCAAATCGAATGGTGAAACCGAATAATCGCAGTCTCAACTTCTCAATTGATTGAACACTTGATAACAATAAAGCCCCTAGGTATGATATATTCGCCAGGAAACAAAAATCACTACTATAAAGAGGAACAGCTGTCTGATATATGTATTTTCTTGTTGGACGAATTGAAGTTCTTTTTAGTTTGAGTGAACCGGCAGATGGTTCAACTACGTAATAATGATAATAATCATAGAAATAATATAATTGATGATAATAATATCGATGATAAGAATAATAAGGATATATCGATAATAATTATGATAAAAATAATGATAGTCAGTCTCGAATTTATCATGGGAAATGGATCGAGAAATATTACTTGAAATGTACAACATCCTCATTCTCTCAAAAATTGACTATGGTTGCATCGTTTACGGCTCAGCTCGAAGATCTAACCTCAAACAATTAGAACCAATCCAAGGAATCTGTCTGAGACTCGCTATTGGTGGTTTCCGCACCAGTCCTCTCTCCTCACTCTGTTGTGAAGCTGGGGTGCCACCCTTCGAATCCAGGAGAATAAGGCTGATGATGAATTATGGTGTAAGTATCCGCAGTCAACCAAACCACCAACTCTTATACCATGGAGACCTAAATGATTTGTATGAAAGACGTCAAACAATTACAAGACCTTCAGGGATAAGATTCCAAGAAACTCTAGCTGAATCGAATATCAACTTACCATCTGTTTACCCATTGGGTCCAAATGAAAATCCACCTTGGAACCTAATAGCACCAACATTTCACTCAGAATGCTCCGTCTATAAAAAAAAGAAACGAATAGAATTATATATCATACGGTATTCAATACCATACTAGATACTTACAATGAAAGCAGAGTGATATATACAGACGGTTTTAAAACGCACAATGGAGTAGGGAGTGCAATGTTCACACTTGGAGAGAATTTTGCCTGGACATTGCCCTCATCAGCAAGCATAATTACACTCGAACTGTACGCTATATGGCAAGCTCTGAGATTTGCTGAAATGGACACTTGCAGAACAAAATTGATCTGCTCTGACCCCCTCAGTTCATGTCAGGCATTGAAGAATAGATTCAACAGTGATCCACTGATACAAAATATACTTTCACTAATTGACTGGCTCCAGCGTCAAGATAAACGGGTATGTTTAATTTGGATTCCAGGCCATATAGGAATAGTAGGGAATGATTCAGCAGATCAAGCAGCACGAGAAGCAGCTGACTGATACATTTGAAGATATCCCAGTCAGACCATCAGACCTGAAAATATTCATGAGGATTAATGAAATACAACAATGGCAAAGACAATGGAACTCCAGTGACTCAAAACTGGAAGTAATGATACCAACAGTTCATAAATGGGAGAATGCTTCTATATTGAGAAGGAGAGAACAAGTTGCAATAACACGATTGAGAATAGGGCACACTCTACTGACAAACCTGTTCATGCTACGAAATGAACGTCAACCTCGTTGCGATATCTGCCAGAATACTCGTTTAACTGTAGAACATATTGTACTACACTGCAGACATTTCCTCCGACTTCGTAGACAACTGGGCTTGTCAAATGACATGAGTGTTTGTCTCGGGAACAACCCACGTGAAACACTCGAGGTTATATTATTCCAGAGAGAAACCGGACTATTGAGGAAAATATGAATCCACACAGTTACTTACCCACCTGTAGAAAGTAACCAGTATGAAAAACCTGAAGATGAAGGCTAACGACCATAGAAGTCGAAGCCATGGAAAAAAAATAATGATAGTATTGATTAGAATAATGATGATAATCATAATAATGATAATAATAATAATAATAATAATAATGATAATAATAATAATAATAATACTCACCTCACAGGCTGTGAGGAGTAGTAACTGGATTTTATCCAGCACGACTCTGCGTGACGTCGGAGGCCGCAGGGTCGTGACTGAAATTATATGAACTAAAATAATAATAATAATACCAGACCATTCTGTGGAATTGGTTATCCTGATTATCGGCTCCCTAGGAGGCACACGACACACGCTACTCTCGGAGATCCAGAAAATCCCAGCGTGCCGTGATAAGGCACACATCCTGGCTGGTGGTATGCAGAAGGCCGTCATACTTGGATCATTGCGTCTACTCAGGGTACACGGTACTTGGTCCCAGTGATTACTCACCTCACAGGCTGTGAGGAGTAGTCACTGGATTTTATCCAGCACGACTCTGCGTGACGTCGGAGGCCGCAGGGTCGTGACTGAAATTATATGAACTAAAATAATAATAATAATACCAGACCATTCTGTGGAATTGGTTATCCTGATTATCGGCTCCCTAGGAGGCACACGACACACGCTACTCTCGGAGATCCAGAAAATCCCAGCGTGCCGTGATAAGGCACACATCCTGGCTGGTGGTATGCAGAAGGCCGTCATACTTGGATCATTGCGTCTACTCAGGGTACACGGTACTTGGTCCCAGTGATTACTCACCTCACAGGTTGTGAGGAGTAGTCACTGGATTTTATCCAGCACGACTCTGCGTGACGTCGGAGGCCGCAGGGTCGTGACTGGAATTACATGAACTTAAATGAATAATAATAATAATACGAGGCGAGGCATCCTTTCAACAGAGATATTCCATCCCTGGTGCAGTTCGGTAACTTCTGCGAAAGATACCGAGAGTCTGAGCCCAAACTACTGCGCCAACCGATAACCACTGAGGAGGGTCGAGAAGCCCTGGAGAACTCCAAGAACTTTGCTGCACCACAAGATCAATAACTTCTGGTGGAAAAAGTTCTCCTCTACCCACCACCATTTAGCCAGGATATTCAATAGCTCGCTGAATGGGGAGCAGCAACTCCCTGAGTGGTTTATCGGGATGTGAACCGTACTTCTATCCAAGACTGGAGATTCGTCCAATCCAAAGAATTACAGACCAATTACCTGCACAGGTTGTTCACACGCCTCTTGTACATGCGTATACCCCTAGTAGCTGATCCCGTTTACCAACGGATTTACAAGCAGCGTGGGTCAAAGCGAGGTGTCGCTGACTGCGAGGAGGAGCTGTTCATAGACAGATTCATTACACAGGATTCTGTGCAGTACAAACGGCATGAACCGATAACCGAAAGGCATTTGACCCGACGTCACATGAGTTACTCGTGTACTCGCTCAAATGTCTTTCGGTACCAGATTCCATAGTGAGATTCCTAGAACAACTGATGCTGGTCTGGGAGACTCACTTCACTTCAAAATCAGGTCATGCGAGAGTCCAGACAGAGCCAGTCATCATAAAAAGAGGAGTATTTCGAGGGAACTCCCTAAGCCCTCTTCAATTCTGCATCCTACTTCTGCCACTTCCCGTTGAGCTCAGGAAAACCAGGAGATACAACTGCGGCCCACCTAGTTACCAGAGGCATAAGGTCACCTACTCATTATATGTGGATGACCACAATATCAATGCCTCTGGCAGAAGGGATATGCACCACTTCCTCAAGGTGTTGCAGGAGTGCACTCAGGCAATTGAAACAGAATTCGAAATGGACAAATGTGCACTGGTTCACTTAGAGAGAGGACGATGCGAGAACTACGACAAAGACGCACAGCTCGTGGACGGAAGCATTCTTCACCACGTGGATGCCGAAGTGACGTACCGCTACCTATGTGTAGAGGAAACTCACATCCAGGAGGCACAACGGATGAAAGACGCTCTCCGCAGAGAGTATTGGCAGCGGCTTCGAAAGATCTGGTCATCAGAACTCTCAGGAAAAAACAAAGTCGATCGTACCAACATGTTTGCATTTGCCATCTAACTTCACTCATTTGGAGTGGTGTAGTGGACTCAAGTCGAGCTGCGACAACTTTACGTAAGTACTCGCAAGATGATGCGTCTCCATTGGAGTCTGCATCCAAATTCGTCCGTTCCACGGATATACATACCTGGATGGCGCCTGCAAAGTCCTCAGGAGTTCGGATCCCCTCGTGCGAATGGTTTAAACAAAGAGTAGGAGCTTTTATCATTAGGGCAGCACGTCGAGCAGCCGATGAATTGATTTAAATTTTTCACTCCGAGCGGGAAGCTCAGGACTCAGTATCTGAGCTAGAGCCCGCTAGGAGTAAACGTCGTCCGCATCAGAAGCAGCAGAAGTGGAAAAGCTCCTGTAGCTCCACATTTATAAGCCCATGCATTCGGTCCACTTCAAGACCATTGAAGACCTGGGCCCATCCAGAGAAATGGATTCTGCCCCTCTCGAGTCAGGCGAGCTCAAATCGGAAACAGAGGAGTTCATCATGGCATGTCTCGGCCTATATCCATAAAAACAGGCATCGCGGGTGCTCTACTACCATTTGAGGCATTCATACAGAATAGACGAGACCCCAGTGTTGCCCTATGCTTTAGGAGATATTGAGTCCGTTGTGGAGAATAAGAGGTGCCGAATAGATTGGAACTTCTCATTCCCCACCCTCAGGAAAATACAAGCTAACAAGTCTGATGTAGTCCTCTTCGACCATCAAACCAAAGCGATGTTCGTGATCAAGTTTGCGGCGTCAGCCGAACCGAACATCATTTTGAGATAGGAGGAGAAACAGACTGAATATCGAAATCTTTCCTTCAAACTCCAACAGCTCTATCCAGACCATTCTGTGGCTTCCGTCATCCTTGAAATTAGCTCTCTTGGAGAAAGATGACATACGCTGCTCTCGAAAATCCAGAAGATCCCAGCGTGCAGTGATAATGTAAATACCCTAGCTGGTGGAATGTAGAAGGCCGTCAGAGCACACGGTTCTTGGTCCCAGTGATTATTCACCTCACAGGCTGTGGGGAGTAGTCACTGGTTATTACTTAGCACGACTCTGCGTGGTGTCGCAGGCCGCAGGATTGGTACTGAAATGATATCAACTCGAATTATAATAATAATGATAATAATTATAATGATAATGATAAAAATGATAGAATTGAATTCGGAATGGTTGAATGTGCACTGGTTCATCTTGAGAGAGGACGATACGAGGACTACGATAATGACTTGCAGCTCGTGGACGGAAGCATTCTACACCACCTGGATGCAGGAGAGACGTACACCTACCTGTGAGTAGAGAAAACCCACTTCCAGGAGGTACAACGAGTGAAAGACGCTCTCCGCAGCAAGTATCGGCAGCGGATCCGACAGAACTGGTCGCCAGAAATGTCGAAGAAGAACGAAGTCGCAGCTACCAACATGCTTGCTGTTCCGATGCTACTCTTCTCATTAGGAGTGATGAAGTGGACTCAAGTCGAGCTGCGACAACTTGACGTAAGAACTCGCAAGATGATGCATTTCTATAGGAGTCTGCATCCAAATTCGTCCGTTCCACGGTAAAACGAACCTAGAGACCATCAGGGTGGCCGTGAACTCTCGAGCTTGGAGTATCTCCATAACAAAATGGTTCTAAATGGCGCCTGCAAAGTCATCAGGAGTTTGGATCTCCTCCTGCAAATGGTTGAAACCCATGAAGAGGCTGGAGTGGGAGCTTTTCTCTCTCGGGCAGCACGTCGAGCAGCCGACGAATTGTGTTTGATTTTTGACTCCAAGCGTGGAGCTCAGGACTCAGTTACTGAGCTAGAGCGCGCTTGGAGAACGACTCGCATAAAAGCTGCAGAAGTGTGGAAGCTCCTGCAGCTTCACATGGATAAGCCCATGCATTCGGTTCACTTCAAGACCATCGGAGACCAGAGCTCATCCAAAGAACTGACTTTTTATTTTCTGAAGTCAAGCAGGCTTGAATCGGAAACAGAGGGTTTCATCATGGCATGCCAGGATAAAGTTCTCAACACTCTCGTCTACCGTAGCCGCGTCATGGGTATGAAGGTCCCTGACACAAAGTGCAGGGCTCGCAGCAGGGCGCCTGAGATAATTATACATCTGCTGTCTTCTGGCAGAATGTATGCAGTCTCGGCCTATATCCATAGACACAATGCGGCATTGCGAGAGCTCTACTACCATTTGAGGCACTTGTACGTAATAGACGAGACCCCAGTGCTGTCCCTTGCTCGAGGGGATATTGAGTCCGTTGTGGATAATGAGAGGCGCTGAAATTTATTGGATATTCTCATTGCTTATCCTCAGGCGAATACAAGCTAACAAGCCTGATGTCCTCCAGGACCATCAAATGTTCGTGATCTAGTCGGAAAATGATGATCAGGCAGGAGGGCAAATCTCTCAGAGGTTTGTCCATGGTGAGTTGCGACATCACCTTTCCGAGCTGAGAGTGCAAAATCGGACTGGCAGCAAGAGCGCACCCAGAATGAGAAATTTATCTTTTCCTGTATATCAGCCGTGAGCTTGATCGATTTGAGTGAACCGATAATTTGAGGAACGACCTCCTGCAGTGCTCCGAGAGCAGCGATCCAGGGCGTAGGGGATACATGAGGCAGATGCATGCTCTGTGAATTGAGCAACACCCAGAGCATAAAGCATTCACGGCTCAAAATCTACGGGATTAGGTTTCTCACCTACGCGCTAGACAATACGTGAGAGTCCCTTCTCGGCAGAAAGATGGTGTGAAGGAACAACACGCCTTACCCAACCTGCTCGACAACGAGAGAGGAGATCGTGTGCTTCCTGAGGTGAGCAAAATTAGGAACCGCAGGAGCCTTCTCAACATTGAGGCCCTGCGGCTCTGAGACTTTGCGAGGATGGATGAATCGCTTTGGGAAACACTTCTGGAAGGAGCTGACATCTGGCACATCAATCGTGCCGTTTATGACGTGGTTCGATCCTCTCTACCAGAGAGGCCTATACGAACGGTTTCACCATTTGAGAGGGCCGATCAACGGGTACAAAAAATTGGAGTCAAGATCCAGTCGGCGAGACAACACACAGATTCTTCATTTCACCTATGAATCCTGCTACACCAAGACTGTATAGTCTCCCTAAAATTCACAAACCTGATGTCCCTATAAGACCTGTGGTATCTTACATGAATTCTCCCACCTCTAAATAAGCTAGTTGGCTAAATTCTATCATTCCTTCAATCATTAATTTTTCAAATTCCTTTTCAGTTTAGAATTCTCTAGAACTCACAAATAAAATTTTTAAGATTTCAATCTCCCATGATTCCATTTTGGTATCATTTGACGTTTCCAACCTTTTTCCGAGCATAGATCCTGAGGACTGTTTGTGTATACTCCGTCAATTACTTTTCACCAACTCCAGTTTGCCCACTCATCATATTTTAAATATAATTTCCTTAGTAGACTTAGTTGTTAAACAGAATTATTTCCAGTTCAATAATTCTTTCTACGTTCAACACTCTAGCTTAGCTATGGGTTCAAACCTTAGTCCTTTCCTAGCAGAAATATTTATGTTTCATTCTGAATCTAGAATTGCTGAGCATTCTCAATTTTCAGAAATAATTTTCTGGCACAGATATGTTGATGACGTCTAAGCTCTGTTCAAAGGTACTCCTGGAGAACTAGATAATTTTCTAACTTTCCTCAATTCCATTCATCATAGAATCAAGTTCACTATGGAAGTTGAATCACAAAACCAATTACCCTTCTTAGATCTCTTGATCCACAAGTCTGACAAATTTAAATTTTCCATATACAGAGAACCATCTTCTACAGACAATATTATACCTTTTCATTCCTTTCACCCACACAACCATAAATTTGCCTCGTTTCATGCTCTTTTCCATAGATTGTTCAATATCCTACTCAACGCTCAAAATTTCAACTCTGAACTGAACATTATTAAGCAGATTGCCTTAAACAACGATTTTTCCATTCCACTTATCAATAAACTTTATTTTAGATTCTTGAATAGTTTCTCGAACAATTTCCTTATCAATCATGAACCTCCTACAACTGAAAAATGTTTCTCATCAACTTATTTTTTCTCAAAATTGAAGAAATTTTCAATAAGAAACTTAATAATAACAATACCACCCATTTCACGTTCTCATTCAAAACCTCAAACAATCTGAGAAGTTCATTAGTCAATACTAAGGACCCTATACCTGATTTTGATAAATCTGGCGTCTATTTATTGACATGCTCTGAACCCAATTGTAAGGTATGTTATATCGGTCAGACAGGTCGAAAATTCAGAACTTGAATCACAGAACATGTACGAATCATGGATATTAATTTCGAAAAAGATTTCATCAATACCAATTCAGTATTCCCTAATCACATAGTCAATGAAAAACATTCCTTCGATCCAAAATTGAACCTTGAATTTTTACACTTTTGTCATAAAAGTATAAAACTCAACTTACTTGAAAATTTTGAAATTCATAAGGTATTCAAGAATCCCGATAAAATGACTTGTATCAATGAACAGACTCATTTTGACTGTTCTAAGCTATTCAATTGTCTTACATTTATCAATACTTAATAATAAAAATTATTCTATTCCATCGGATAGGACTGATTCAATACCTAAAGTTTACCAAAAGTTTCATGAACCATGAATTTGTTGTTGCTCCCATCTCGATTTCATTATACTCTCCCCATCTCTAGTTCTTTCTAGGCCTTGCCAAGGCATTTGACACGGTGTCCCATGATATTTTACTGAAGAAACTTGAGAATTACGGTGTCAGAGGAAACGCACACAATCTGATTATTCATCACAAAGGTCGCAAGTGGTCAACATTGAAAACTGTCTGAGTGAACCTATTCATGTTGAAATCGGTGTTCCACAGGGAACAGTTCTGGGACCTGTACTTTTGCTTTTTTATATCGATAGTATCACCTCAATAAACAACTTCAAAAAAAATATAATTTCATATGCTGATGACACAGCCACTGTATATAGGGAAAACTCATGGCTACAACTACAAGCTGGGTCAGAAATGGATCTTGGTAAACTACAAACTTGACTTAACCACAATCTATTGAGCCTTCATTTTAAGAAAACTAAATTCATATCATCTTCGATCTATGAAACCGAGCAACCTCCTTACAATTACATGGTTGTGATAACACACACCCATGTAATTGCCCTTATATAGGGAAAACTTCAAGTATCAAATACCTTGGTGTAATACTCGATCAGCATCTGAGATGGGATAATCATGTCTCCCATGTTACCAAAAGATTAAGACAATTGATTCACAAATTCTACAGCATCAGAGAGATCTTCAGTAAAAAAAACTTGATGATACTATATGATTCATTAGCCGAATCAGTTATTATATACTACATTACAGCGTGAGGAGGATTATTCAGTATTATGATGATGGAATAACAATCAATGCAGAATACATTACTGAATATAATACTTGAAAAAAAAAAAATTTTCCTACTGAACAGCTATTAGGAAATCCGAATATTAGATATAACAAACCTTTATGTCTACCAATGTTTGATTTGGATGTTTCACAATAAAGACAAATATGACACTCCCAAATTGAAACACACCAGACCTGTCGAAAATAAGTCAATTGTCTTACCAGTATTTAGGAAAACGCATACACAGAGATTTAATTTTTTATGGACCAAAATTACATAATCTGTTACCAAATCATATCAAAATCACTAACCGTTTGTCAAAATATAAAGTTTTAATCAAACCATTCATATTTCAGTAAAAGGATGAAAATATATTGAAAATTTTTCAATAATGAATGCATCATGGAGAAAAATTCAATGACAAAAAAAATCAGGAATTCAAAAAATTGCTGAAATCTCTAGCTTCTCTTTCTCACAATTAATCCCAGCATATCCATAATTCCTTCACCTCTCGCGTTCGATATAGATTCCTGAAGTTGTCGTTTTTAATCTTCTCATGTTGATTCTTGAATCTTGATAAATTGACCGATCTGTTCGCTTATATCAAATTCATCCATAGACCACTAAAAAATAACGTAATGCTACGATACAAGCATCTCGATTGCTTAGGTAGATTACTTGTTTTCGAAGTAGAATCATAATGTCGACATTATAACAACATTGTCCGTAACTTATGGTATCTGGATAAATCTGAATCTGAATCTGAAATCTGAATTCTGATACCATGACGCAAGAAAGACATCCGACAATCACTGGGAAATATCGGTTTCTTGATCTCCTGGTATGGCCCGAAGGAATGAAAATGATCAAAAATCTTGTTACTTTGGACGATATATCATCGATTCTGACTACCTGGGTTGTTCATACTCTGTCAAGGAAATTGGCAAAATCCTATAATATATCACAAAAAATGTCTGCTCCTCTTCCATAGTGCTAGTATATCATGATATTTCTTTAATGTTTTTTTTTTCACATTAGATTACATAAATGAAGTTCTGAATGAAGATGAAACTGAGCCGAAATCCTTGAGAGAAGAATGGGATAGTCCAATCACATTCACAGCAAAATCATCACGTGAGTATTTTTTCTGTCAGTCTTAAGTTGAAAATCTTCATTTCATTGGATACCACGTGGATTTTTTCAGCTTGAGTACCTATTTGAGGAACCCACAATAATATCCTTTTCTCTTCAGACTGAATTTACTTGATAACTACTCGATCATAGTCTCCCTTACTCAACATGATGAGATATTTTATTGAAATATGTATATTGTGATTTTCTATAACAACTTGTTGAACAATGAGTCATTTCACATTCGGATTTTCTTTCAATGTCCCGATGGTTTGACACCTATGATTCAATCACGCGAAGTTTATCTATTTTGGATCTCCTGAACAACGTTGCTCTTACTACATGGTTGTTACAATCGATTGACACATCGTAGTGATCGTTGAAATATCTCTTTCAGTTGCCACTTTCTGCTCATACTAACATGAAAATAGAACACGAAAAATCAGATACAAGCTTGAACTTGAACAGTTTGTTCATCATATCGATAAGGCACACCGAGAGTGAGAAAAGATAACATCAAGTTGAGATGATTATTTGTTTCTATATATTAATTGAATGAAGAACATTGTAGTCTCATTGGTTTCCTCGTTAATTGATAGATATTATTGACTTCGGCCAGAGTGATGTTGATGAGAGTATTTTTCAGTAAGGTTATACCTTGAAGTGGGCGACAAACAGGTTCAAGACAGCTCGAGATGGAGCAGGTGACAAATAAATGACGCGATGTCAGTAGATAGTTTTCACCGGTTCTGGGTCTCCGCCCAAGGCCAGAGGAGTGCGACCTTGGGCGGAGTGGCCTTGGAGGTGACCTTGGGCGGGAGTGACCTTGGGAGTGACCTTGGGCAGGAGTGACCTTGGAGGTGACCTTGGGCGGAGTGACCTTGGGAGTGACCTTGAGGGGAGTGACCTTGGGGGTGACCTTGAAAGGAGTGACCTTGAAAGGAGTGACCCAGAAAGGCGAGAGGAGTGGCCTTGAGAGGTGGCCTTGAAGGCGACCTTGGGGTGATCTTGGGGTGACCTCGGGAGTAGCCGATTAGAGTGGTTGATGCCCTCGAAGACTGAGTCGACCTTGGGGGTGTAGTGTCCTTGAGAAGAAGAGTCACCTTGAGAGGAATAACCTTGGTGGAATGCCCTCCCCCAACCTTGTATGCGCATAATCGTTGTCGACCTTGTCCCTCCCCTATTGAAGGCTTTATCGTGAAAGTGGGGTGGGTTAGTAGTAGGGAGCGTTATGGCACAGCTCCTCCACATATAAATTCTTCATCAAACCACATGTATCACAGTTTTCTGAGCATCGTCGATTGAGAGTAGTGCTCGCGTTTATATCTTAATCAGCCAGAATGTTGTTCTGTAATGTTTGCGCCCAATCGTTCTCACGCAGTGATAACTTACGACGCCATCAAAGAGTGTCATGCATAGGGAGTGCTGGTCCATCTCTTTCGAAAAAGCCTCGGTTAGATGCTACACCATCAACATCTACTTATTTGGAAATATGTGCATGTTGTGACAAAACTATTCCTGCCGATAAGATGGCGGCCCATAAAAGAACATTGGAACATCAAACGAATGCTTGCTCCAATTACATAAACGGTGTATACGTGATTGAGAGCGCATTCAAATGTCGCATCATCAGCTACAGATTAGAATGTAGGAGTGAAACATTGGATTACAATACATTTTTCAATGAGAATAGATCAACAATAACTTTGCAGTTGGAGAATATGCTTTCGATTCATCATTCCATCAAAGTCAATATGGAAATGTTTGGTAGATACGTTATTGAAGCCAAGAATATACGTGATAATAAGTCCTTCATGACGCCGAACCATATAATCGACTCATCATTGGATTTGGGGTCTATCATCGATACGTTCAAGGATATAATTATCAACCTAGCAACAGAATTCGAGGAACGCGATTCCGGTAAGTTCAATTCATTTCAAGATTTGTTTCCCTATGAGTAGTACCCATCTGATTATGGAAAATAGTAGCTGAATAATGATATTGTTACAGGTTGGGCTCTAGAGAAGATACTGTTCCTTGAAATCAATGTGAACAAATACAGTCCACTACGCGGGTGTTCCTACATAAAACTCCCTGGTTTCATCGAGAGCAAGAAGGCGGTAGTGAATGTACGCAATCAGGATGAATGCTGCTTTGCTTGGGCTGTCACGTCTGCACTGTACGCAACAAACACCAAACCTTGTGAGATGTCTTCGTACCCGCATTTCTCTACGGTTTTGAATCTGGTGGGTATAGAGTTTCCTGTTAAAGTAAAAAATATTCCGAAATTCGAGATTCTGAACGATTGTTCCATCAACGTTTATGGTTCAGAGAGTATATTTGAGAATCAAAGGGTGAAATATCAGGTGGTTGGCCCACTCCATTACGCTAAGAAGAGGTTCAGTAAGCATGTTAATCTATTACTTGTCTCAGACGATTCTGGAAATAGCCATTATTGTTGGATAAGGAATCTATCTAGATTAGTGTCTAGTCAAATGAGCTCCACTGAACATAAAAAATATTTGTGTGATGGGTGTTTGGTGAATTTTTCAAATGAAACTAAGTTGTTACGCCATCGATTGAGCGACTGTAATCTCACATTGACCACGACGCCCACAACTGAATTGAAAGTTGATAAATTTGGTAATGAGATACCCGAGAATATTCTTAAATTTGAAAATTTCGAGAAACAGATGAAGGTGCCTTTTGTAATATACGCCGATTTTGAATCAGTCTTGAAGCCAATACAATCTTGCGAGCCAGATCCGAAAAAATCGTTTACTAATAGAACATTCATACATGAGCCATACTCTTTCGCATATATCATTAAATGCTCATACGATGATTCTATAACAAAATTTGTTTCATTTCGTGGAAAGGATGCAGCAAAGAAATTTGTATCTAGCGTAGTTCGCGACTCGAAAAATATTTACAACTCATACCTGAAACATATAGTTCCAATGAAGAAATTGACGTCAGCTGAAGAGGCAGATTTTGCTAATGCCACCGCATGTAATATTTGCGATAAAACTTTCGAATACGGCGATATAAAAGTAAGAGATCACTGCCATTTGACCGGAAAAAAAGGTTTGGAGCTGCACATTCTGCATTTAATCTGAATTACAAGGTTCCCAATTTCATTCCGATATTTTTCCACAACATGATTGGCTACGATAGCCACCTCTTCATCAAGGAACTTTTCGATCGCGAAGAAAAAGCGGATTGTGTAGCTCAAACCAAGGAGAAGTATATCTCATTCACTAAACATATTTTAGTGGGTGAATATTCGGGCAAAGATGGTCAGACTCATAATATTTTTCTGAAACTGCGATTCTTAGATAGTTACAAATTTCTTTCGCAACCCCTACAAACACTGGCACAAAACTTAAATACAGAACAGCTCGTAGAAACTGCACGAAATTTTCAAGATTCTAGACAATTCGATGTCATGACACAGAAAGGCGTTTTCCCATATAGTTTCATTACTTCGATGGCTAAATTGAATTATAATGAATTGCCAACCAAAGATGATTTCTACGACAATATTTCGAATCAACATATATCTGATGAGGATTATCGAAGAGCTGAGACAGTATGGGCTTTATTCAAATGTAAATCGCTTGGGGATTACTCAGACGTCTACTTGAAATCGGATGTTCTATTACTATGCGATGTTTTCGAGAATTTCCGAAAGGTTTGCTTACAAACATATAAACTCGACCCATGCCAGTATTATACAGCACCCGGTTTATCGTGGGATGCTATGTTAAGGTATACGAAAATCGAATTGGAGTTGTTGACCGACATAGACATGATACATTTTTTCAAAAAAGGTATCAGAGGGGGAATAAGCCAATGCAGCTTAGGATCTCATGTGGCAAACAATAAATTCACACCAAATTTCGATCCTAATGAGCCCACATCATACATTACGTATTTAGACGCAACCAATTTATATGGCCATAGCATGTCTCAACCGCTACCAACCTCTGATTTTAAGTGGCTGTCTACTCAGGAAATTGCAGATTTAGATCTCATGAGTATCGCAGATGATAATTCATGCGGGTATGTCCTTGAAGTCGACGTATACTACCCCGAAGAATTACATGACGCTCACTCAGATTTGCCATTTCTTGTGGAATCAATGATACCTCCTAATTCATCATCCAAATTACCAAAACTAATTCCAAATTTATTTCATAAAACAAAATATATTGTTCACTATAGAAACCTGAAACAAGCAATGGATAATGGTTTGGTGTTAGTTAAAATACATAGAGTATTAAAATTCAATCAATCGCCGTGGCTGAAAAGGTATGTAGACCTCAATACAGAGATGCGCAATAAGAGTCGAAATGCGGCTGATAAGAATTTATATAAGAATATGGTCAACTCAGTATACGGCAAAACAATGGAAAATGTTGATAAGAGAAATGACATCAAACTCATCACACACTGGGATAATATCAAAAAGAAGTTGGGTGCGAATGCTCTGATTGCTCTCCCCAATTATAAGACATGTAAGATTTACCACGAAAATTTCGTAGCAATCCATATGAAGAGAGTGAAAGTGCATTATGACAAACCACTATATCTAGGTTTCACTATATTAGACGTGTCGAAAGTTGTCATATACAACTTTTTATATGAGTGCATTAAGGAACATTTCGTCGGTAAATCATGGCTTCTATACAGTGACTCCTTAATCTTGAAAATTGAAACAGAAAATTTTTACAACTTCATGCGAGAGAATATACGATATTTCGACACGTCCAATTACCCTGCAGATAATAAAATAGGTATTCCAATAACAGAATCGGTTGTTGGAAATATGAAGGATGAATTCCCGGACGATCCTATTATTAGCTTTTACGGCACTGGAGCCAAGGCATATTATGTTCAATCCTTGAGTAGCGAATTGAAGAAAGCAAAGGGTGTTTCAAGGTCGGTCGTCAGAAGTCAACTTTCGATGGATGATTATAAAAGTATCGTCGAAAAAGGGGGTTTGATTTTAAGGAAAATGAATTGTTTTCGCACTGACCACCATGACATATACACAGAAATGAAAAACAAAGTTGCTTTATCATACCATGATGATAAACGATACATCATACCAAACACCACGAAAACCTTACCGTGGGGCCATAGCCATATCGAATTCTACAAATCAAGTCCTGAACATAATTTGCTTTGGTTACAGCAAGCTATTACTGAAGTAGAAACGAACGACTTCATGAATTTGTTAGAGATGGAACAATCGAAACTTTAACAGCGGACTCTATACCTGAAAATATTAGTCAGTAGTCAGTGGATATCATATTTTGCTGGATCATCTCTATATTCGCATTAGTTTTGAATGTTCAGAGGACGCCTATATTGAATTATTCACATATTTGTATATATACCCTTATTAATTTATTCACATTTTTGTATATATATATATATATGTACTTCGTTGGGATGATACACCGACATTTCTTTATAGGGTTGGGTACAATAGACAGACTTAGCCAGAATAGACAGACCTCTCCCTGAATAGACAGACTCTATCTTGAATAGATCGACATCATTAGATAAAAGTGGGGGTAAATAAGGGGAGGAAATGCAGCTTGTTTGAATATATACAGGTTGTCCAGTCATTATGCTCACCATAGGAATGTTGTCGATAGTGGTCTTTAAATCTTCGATACTAACTGATGTATTAGGCCAACTATCAAATGAATATTCAAGGAGAATTGTTCATTCCTCGATCTAGTGTTCACTGGAGTAATTTTGTTAATTATCAGTCTGAAACTTAATTGTCAGTCAGAAACGGAACCAGTCATGAATCAACTATGGATTAAGTGAATTCTGTTTTTTTTTTCTCAATTAGAAGAGATAGCCAAAATGGTACGTTTATTTTGAAAGAGATTTACCTAAATCAGTCATTTTGAGTTTTTTCAGAATTTTTATTCAAAAATTGGAAATTTTCATTTTTCAACCATTTTCAGATGCCAATTATTCATAGAGAAAAGCCGAGAATCCCGCGAATATCACATTTTATAGTGAAACAGGCCGAGCTGAATCGATTGCAACCTCGACCAGGTCGCTAGAACACATAGTTTTCGAGATATTTCTGGTCAAAGTACGCTAAAAATCAGCAATTCACTTTCTTCAATTATATGAAATACGAACAAGTTATTGAGAAAATATTCGAATATTTGATGACATATTTCTGTTTTTCAGATTGAAATCAGTCATTTTGAGTTTTTTCAGAATTTTTATTCAAAAATTGGAAATTTTCATTTTTCAACCATTTTCAGATGCCAATTATTCATAGAGAAAAGCCGAAAATCTCGCGAATATCACATTTTATAGTGAAACAGGCCGAGCTGAATCGATTGCGACCTCGACCAGGTCGCTAGAACACATAGTTTTCGAAATATTTCTGGTCAAAGTACGCTAAAAATCAGCAATTCACTTTCTTCAATTATATGAAATACGAACAAGTTATTGAGAGAATATTCGAATATTTGATGACATATTTCTGTTTTTTAGATTGAAATCAGTCATTTTGAGTTTTTTCAGAATTTTTATTCAAAAATTGGAAATTTTCATTTTTCAACCATTTTCAGATGCCAATAATTCATAAAGAAAATCCGAAAATCTCGCGAATATCACATTTTATAGTGAAACAGGCCGAGCTGAATCGATTGCGACCTCGAACAGGTCGCTAGAACACATAGTTTTCGAGATATTTCTGGTCAAAGTACGCTAAAAATCAGCAATTCACTTTCTTCAATTATATGAAATACGAACAAGTTATTGAGAAAATATTCGAATATTTGTTGACATATTTCTGTTTTTTGAATTGAAATCAGCCATTTTGAGTTTTTTCAGAATTTTTATTCAAAAATTGGAAATTTTCATTTTTCAACCATTTTCAGATGCCAATTATTCATAGAGAAAAGCCGAAAATCTCGCGAATATCACATTTTATAGTGAAAGAGGCCGAGCTGAATCGATTGCGACCTCGACCAGGTCGCTAGAACACATAGTTTTCGAGATATTTCTGGTCAAAGTACGCTGAAAAACAGCAATTCACTTTCTTCAATTATATGAAATACGAACAAGTTATTGAGAAAATATTCGAATATTTGATGACATATTTCTGTTTTTTAGATTGAAATCAGTCATTATGAGTTTTTTCAGAATTTTTATTCAAAAATTGGAAATTTTCATTTTACAACCATTTTCAGATGCCAATTATTCATAGAGAAAAGCCGAAAATTTCGCGAATATCACATTTTATAGTGAAACAGGCCGAGCTGAATCGATTGCGACCTCGACCAGGTCGCTAGAACACATAGTTTTCGAGATATTTCTGGTCAAAGTACGCTAAAAATCAGCAATTCACTTTCTTCAATTATATGAAATACGAACAAGTTATTGGGAAAATATTCGAATATTTGATGACATATTTCTGTATTTTAAATTGAAATCAGTCATTTTGAGTTTTTTCAGAATTTTTATTCAAAAATTGGAAATTTTCATTTTTCAACCATTTTCAGATGCCAATTATTCATAGAGAAAAGCCTAAAATCTCGCGAATATCACATATTATAGTGATACAGGCAAAGCTGAATCGATTGCGACCTCGACCAGGTCGCTAGAACACATAGTTTTTATATGAAATACCAACAAATAATTGTGAAAATTGAAAATATTCGAATATTTGATGACATATTTCTGTTTTTCAGATTGAAATCAGTCATTTTGAGTTTGTTCAGAATTTTTATTCAAAAATTGGAAATTTTCATTTTTCAACCATTTTCAGATGCCAATAATTCAAAAAGAAAATCCGAAAATCTCGCGAATATCACATTTTATAGTGAAACAGGCCCAGCTGAATCGATTGCGACCTCGACCAGGTCGCTAGAACACATAGTTTTCGACAGGGTTGGGCTGATTTAAATCAATTGATTTAAATCAAGATAAAAATCATGATTTAAATCAAGTGATTTTTTTTTAAATCACAATTCAAATCAAAATAATGATTTCGAGAACATTTATTATTTATTTGAATAATAAAAAATATTGAACTGAAATAAAATAGTAAAACCCCTAAAAAAACTGGATATTGAAACATATACATATACAGGCTACAGGAATTTTCTTGCACAGACATGTTGGTCGACCCACATCGTCCTACTGAGAATGGCTTTCTTTGTGAATTATATCTTGTTTTAATTTTATTATACTCAAATTCATGAAATACGCAAAAATTAAAATAATTTTGAGTTAAAAAATGGACATGAATGTTGACAGGTACCTATATTTATCGCGCATTAAGACCAAAATCAAAAATAATCAAAAAAATCAAAAAAATCCAAAAAATCATGATTTTTTGTTTTAAATCAATGATTTTTGTTTTTTTTAAAGAAATCAAGATTTGCCCAACCCTGGTTTTCGAGATATTTCTGGTCAAATTACGCTAAAAATCAGCAATTCACTTTCTTCAATTATATGAAATACGAACAAGTTATTGAGGGAATATTCGAATATTTGATGATATATTTCTGTTTTTTAGATTGAAATCAGTTATTTTGAGTTTTTTCAGAATTTTTATTCAAAAATTGGAAATTTTCTTTTTTCAACCATTTTCAGATGCCAATTATTCATAGAGAAAAGCCGAAAATCTCTCGAATATCACGTTTTATAGTGAAACAGGCCCAGCTGAATCGATTGCGACCTCGAACAGGTCGCTAGAACACATAGTTTTCGAGATATTTCTGGTCAAAGTACGCTAAAAAACAGCAATTCACTTTCTTCAATTATATGGAATACCAACAAGTTATTGTGAAATCATTCGAATATTTGATGACATATTTCTGTTTTTCAGATTGAAATCAGTCATTTTGAGTTTTTTCAGAATTTTTATTCAAAAATTGGAAATTTTCATTTTTCAACCATTTTCAGTTGCCAATAATTCATAGAGAAAAGCCAAAAATCTCACGAATATCACATTTTATAGTGAAACAGGCCGAGCTGAATCAATTGCGACCTCGACCAGGTCACTAGAACACATAGTTTTCGAGATATTTCTGGTCAAAGTACGCTAAAAAACAGCAATTCACTTTCTTCAATTATATGAAATACCAACAAGTTATTGTGAAATGTTTCGAATATTTGATGACATATTTCTGTTTTTTAGATTGAAATCAGTCATTTTGAGTTTTTTCAGAATTTTTATTTATAAATTGGAAATTTTCATTTTTCAACCATTTTCAGATGCCAATAATTCATAAAGAAAATCCGAAAATCTCGCGAATATCACATTTTATAGTGAAACAGGCCGAGCTGAATCGATTTCGACCTCGACCAGGTCGCTAGAACACATAGTTTTCGAGATATTTCTGGTCAAAGTACGCTAAAAATCAGCAATTCACTTTTTTCAATTATATTAAATACGAACAAGTTATTGAGAAAATATTCGAATATTTGATGACATATTTCTGTTTTTTAGATTGAAATCAGTCATTTTGAGTTTTTTCAGAATTTTTATTCAAAAATTGGAAATTTTCATTTTTCAACCATTTTCAGATGCCAATTATTCATAGAGAAAAGCCGAAAATCTCGCGAATATCACATATTATAGTGAAATTGGCCGAGCTGAATCGATTGCGACCTCGACCAGGTCGCTAGAACACATAGTTTTCGAGATATTTCTGGTCAAAGTACGCTAAAAAACTGCAATTGACATTCTTCAATTATATGAAATACCAACAAATAATTGTGAAAATTGAAAATATTCGAATATTTGATGACATATTTCTGTTTTTCAGATTGAAATCAGTCATTTTGAGTTTGTTCAGAATTTTTATTCAAAAATTGGAAATTTTCATTTTTCAACCATTTTCAGATGCCAATAATTCATAAAGAAAATCCGAAAATCTCGCGAATATCACATTTTATAGTGAAACAGGCCCTGCTGAATCGATTGCGACCTCGACCAGGTCGCTAGAACACATAGTTTTCGAGATATTTCTGGTCAAATTACGCTAAAAATCAGCAATTCACTTTCTTCAATTATATGAAATACGAACAAGTTATTGAGAAAATATTCGAATATTTGATGACATATTTCTGTTTTTTAGATTGAATTCAGTTATTTTGAGTTTTTTCAGAATTTTTATTCAAAAATTGGAAATTTTCATTTTTCAACCATTTTCAGATGCCAATAATTCATAAAGAAAATCAGAAAATCTCGCGAATATCACATTTTATAGTGAAACAGGCCGAGCTGAATCGATTGCGACCTCGAACAGGTCGCTAGAACACATAGTTTTCGAGATATTTCTGGTCAAAGTACGCTAAAAAACAGCAATTCACTTTCTTCAATTATATGAAATACCAACAAGACATTGTGAAATGTTTCGAATATTTGATGACATATTTCTGTTTTTTAGATTGAAATCAGTCATTTTGAGTTTTTTCAGAATTTTCATTTATAAATTGGAAATTTTCATTTTTCAACCATTTTCAGATGCCAATAATTCATAAAGAAAACCGAAAATCTCGCGAATATCACATTTTATAGTGAAACAGGCCGAGCTGAATCGATTGCGACCTCGACCAGGTCGCTAGAACACATAGTTTTCGAGATATTTCTGGTCAAAGTACGCTAAAAATCAGCAATTCACTTTCTTCAATTATATGAAATACGAACAAGTTATTGAGAAAATATTCGAATATTTGATGACATATTTCTGTTTTTTAGATTGAAATCAGTCATTTTGAGTTTTTTCAGAATTTCTATTAAAAAATTGGAAATTTTCATTTTTCAACCATTTTCAGATGCCAATTATTCATAGAGAAAAGCCGAAAATCTCGCGAATATCACATTTTATAGTGGAACAGGCCGCGCTGAATCGATTGCGACCTCGACCAGGTCGCTAGAACACATAGTTTTCGAGATATTTCTGGTCAAAGTACGCTAAAAATCAGCAATTCACTTTCTTCAATTATATGAAATACGAACAAGTTATTGAGAAAATATTCGAATATTTGATGACATATTTCTGTTTTTTAGATTGAAATCAGTCATTTTGAGTTTTTTCAGAATTTTTATTCAAAAATTGGAAATTTTCATTTTTCAACCATTTTCAGATGCCAATTATTCATAGAGAAAAGCCGAAAATCTCGCGAATATCACATTTTATAGTGAAACAGGCCGAGCTGAATCGATTGCGACCTCGACCAGGTCGCTAGAACACATAGTTTTCGAGATATTTCTGGTCAAAGTACGCTAAAAATCAGCAATTCACTTTCTTCAATTATATGAAATACGAACAAGTTATTGAGAAAATATTCGAATATTTGATGACATATTTCTGTTTTTCAGATTGAAATCAGTCATTTCGAGTTTTTTCAGAATTTTTATTCAAAAATTGGAAATTTTCATTTTTCAACCATTTTCAGATGCCAATAATTCATAGAGAAAAGCCAAAAATCTCGCGAATATCACATTTTAAAGTGAAACAGGCCGAGCTGAATCGATTGCAACCTCGACCAGGTCGCTAGAACACATAGTTTTCGAGATATTTCTTGTCAAATTACGCTAAAAATCAGCAATTCACTTTCTTCAATTATATGAAATACGAACAAGTTATTGAGAAAATATTCGAATATTTGTTGACATATTTCTGTTGTTTAGATTGAAATCAGTCATTTTGAGTTTTTTCAGAATTTTTATTCAAAAATTGGAAATTTTCATTTTTCAACCATTTTCAGATGCCAATAATTCATAAAGAAAATCCGAAAATCTCGCGAATATCACATTTTATAGTGAGACAGGCCGAGCTGAATCGATTGCGACCTCGACCAGGTCGCTAGAACACATAGTTTTCGAGATATTTCTGGTCAAAGTACGCTAAAAATCAGCAATTCACTTTCTTCAATTATATGAAATACGAACAAGTTATTGAGAAAATATTCGAATATTCGTTGACATATTTCTGTTTTTTAAATTGAAATCAGTCATTTTGAGTGTTTTCAGAATTTTTATTCAAAAATTGGAAATTTTCATTTTTCAACCATTTTCAGATGCCAATTATTCATAGAGAAAAGCCGAAAATCTCGCGAATATCACATTTTATAGTGGAAGAGGCCGAGCTGAATCGATTGCGACCTCGACCAGGTCGCTAGAACACATAGTTTTCGAGATATTTCTGGTCAAAGTACGCTAAAAAACAGCAGTTCACTTTCTTCAATTATATGAAATACGAACAAGTTATTGAGAAAATATTCGAATATTTGATGACATATTTCTGTTTTTCAGATTGAAATCAGTCATTTTGAGTTTTTTCAGAATTTTTATTCAAAAATTGGAAATTTTCATTTTTCAACCATTTTCAGATGCCAATAATTCATAATGAAAATCCGAAAATCTCGCGAATATCACATTTTATAGTGAAAGAGGCCGAGCTGAATCGATTGCGACCTCGACCAGGTCGCTAGAACACATAGTTTTCGAGATATTTCTGGTCAAAGTACGCTGAAAAACAGCAATTCACTTTCTTCAATTATATGAAATACGAACAAGTTATTGAGAAAATATTCGAATATTTGATGACATATTTCTGTTTTTTAGATTGAAATCAGTCATTATGAGTTTTTTCAGAATTTTTATTCAAAAATTGGAAATTTTCATTTTACAACCATTTTCAGATGCCAATTATTCATAGAGAAAAGCCGAAAATTTCGCGAATATCACATTTTATAGTGAAACAGGCCGAGCTGAATCGATTGCGACCTCGACCAGGTCGCTAGAACACATAGTTTTCGAGATATTTCTGGTCAAAGTACGCTAAAAATCAGCAATTCACTTTCTTCAATTATATGAAATACGAACAAGTTATTGGGAAAATATTCGAATATTTGATGACATATTTCTGTATTTTAAATTGAAATCAGTCATTTTGAGTTTTTTCAGAATTTTTATTCAAAAATTGGAAATTTTCATTTTTCAACCATTTTCAGATGCCAATTATTCATAGAGAAAAGCCTAAAATCTCGCGAATATCACATTTTATAGTGAGACAGGCCGAGCTGAATCGATTGCGACCTCGACCAGGTCGCTAGAACACATAGTTTTCGAGATATTTCTGGTCAAAGTACGCTAAAAATCAGCAATTCACTTTCTTCAATTATATGAAATACGAACAAGTTATTGAGAAAATATTCGAATATTCGTTGACATATTTCTGTTTTTTAAATTGAAATCAGTCATTTTGAGTGTTTTCAGAATTTTTATTCAAAAATTGGAAATTTTCATTTTTCAACCATTTTCAGATGCCAATTATTCATAGAGAAAAGCCGAAAATCTCGCGAATATCACATTTTATAGTGGAAGAGGCCGAGCTGAATCGATTGCGACCTCGACCAGGTCGCTAGAACACATAGTTTTCGAGATATTTCTGGTCAAAGTACGCTAAAAAACAGCAGTTCACTTTCTTCAATTATATGAAATACGAACAAGTTATTGAGAAAATATTCGAATATTTGATGACATATTTCTGTTTTTCAGATTGAAATCAGTCATTTTGAGTTTTTTCAGAATTTTTATTCAAAAATTGGAAATTTTCATTTTTCAACCATTTTCAGATGCCAATAATTCATAATGAAAATCCGAAAATCTCGCGAATATCACATTTTATAGTGAAAGAGGCCGAGCTGAATCGATTGCGACCTCGACCAGGTCGCTAGAACACATAGTTTTCGAGATATTTCTGGTCAAAGTACGCTGAAAAACAGCAATTCACTTTCTTCAATTATATGAAATACGAACAAGTTATTGAGAAAATATTCGAATATTTGATGACATATTTCTGTTTTTTAGATTGAAATCAGTCATTATGAGTTTTTTCAGAATTTTTATTCAAAAATTGGAAATTTTCATTTTACAACCATTTTCAGATGCCAATTATTCATAGAGAAAAGCCGAAAATTTCGCGAATATCACATTTTATAGTGAAACAGGCCGAGCTGAATCGATTGCGACCTCGACCAGGTCGCTAGAACACATAGTTTTCGAGATATTTCTGGTCAAAGTACGCTAAAAATCAGCAATTCACTTTCTTCAATTATATGAAATACGAACAAGTTATTGGGAAAATATTCGAATATTTGATGACATATTTCTGTATTTTAAATTGAAATCAGTCATTTTGAGTTTTTTCAGAATTTTTATTCAAAAATTGGAAATTTTCATTTTTCAACCATTTTCAGATGCCAATTATTCATAGAGAAAAGCCTAAAATCTCGCGAATATCACATATTATAGTGATACAGGCAAAGCTGAATCGATTGCGACCTCGACCAGGTCGCTAGAACACATAGTTTTTATATGAAATACCAACAAATAATTGTGAAAATTGAAAATATTCGAATATTTGATGACATATTTCTGTTTTTCAGATTGAAATCAGTCATTTTGAGTTTGTTCAGAATTTTTATTCAAAAATTGGAAATTTTCATTTTTCAACCATTTTCAGATGCCAATAATTCAAAAAGAAAATCCGAAAATCTCGCGAATATCACATTTTATAGTGAAACAGGCCCAGCTGAATCGATTGCGACCTCGACCAGGTCGCTAGAACACATAGTTTTCGACAGGGTTGGGCTGATTTAAATCAATTGATTTAAATCAAGATAAAAATCATGATTTAAATCAAGTGATTTTTTTTTAAATCACAATTCAAATCAAAATAATGATTTCGAGAACATTTATTATTTATTTGAATAATAAAAAAAATTGAACTGAAATAAAATAGTAAAACCCCTAAAAAAACTGGATATTGAAACATATACATATACAGGCTACAGGAATTTTCTTGCACAGACATGTTGGTCGACCCACATCGTCCTACTGAGAATGGCTTTCTTTGTGAATTATATCTTGTTTTAATTTTATAATACTCAAATTCATGAAATACGCAAAAATTAAAATAATTTTGAGTTAAAAAATGGACATGAATGTTGACAGGTACCTATATTTATCGCGCATTAAGACCAAAATCAAAAATAATCAAAAAAATCCAAAAAATCATGATTTTTTGTTTTAAATCAATGATTTTTGTTTTTTTCTAAAGAAATCAAGATTTGCCCAACCCTGGTTTTCGAGATATTTCTGGTCAAATTACGCTAAAAATCAGCAATTCACTTTCTTCAATTATATGAAATACGAACAAGTTATTGAGGAAATATTCGAATATTTGATGATATATTTCTGTTTTTTAGATTGAAATCAGTTATTTTGAGTTTTTTCAGAATTTTTATTCAAAAATTGGAAATTTTCTTTTTTCAACCATTTTCAGATGCCAATTATTCATAGAGAAAAGCCGAAAATCTCTCGAATATCACGTTTTATAGTGAAACAGGCCCAGCTGAATCGATTGCGACCTCGAACAGGTCGCTAGAACACATAGTTTTCGAGATATTTCTGGTCAAAGTACGCTAAAAAACAGCAATTCACTTTCTTCAATTATATGGAATACCAACAAGTTATTGTGAAATTATTCGAATATTTGATGACATATTTCTGTTTTTCAGATTGAAATCAGTCATTTTGAGTTTTTTCAGAATTTTTATTCAAAAATTGGAAATTTTCATTTTTCAACCATTTTCAGTTGCCAATAATTCATAGAGAAAAGCCAAAAATCTCACGAATATCACATTTTATAGTGAAACAGGCCGAGCTGAATCAATTGCGACCTCGACCAGGTCACTAGAACACATAGTTTTCGAGATATTTCTGGTCAAAGTACGCTAAAAAACAGCAATTCACTTTCTTCAATTATATGAAATACCAACAAGTTATTGTGAAATGTTTCGAATATTTGATGACATATTTCTGTTTTTTAGATTGAAATCAGTCATTTTGAGTTTTTTCAGAATTTTTATTTATAAATTGGAAATTTTCATTTTTCAACCATTTTCAGATGCCAATAATTCATAAAGAAAATCCGAAAATCTCGCGAATATCACATTTTATAGTGAAACAGGCCGAGCTGAATCGATTGCGACCTCGACCAGGTCGCTAGAACACATAGTTTTCGAGATATTTCTGGTCAAAGTACGCTAAAAATCAGCAATTCACTTTCTTCAATTATATGAAATACGAACAAGTTATTGAGAAAATATTCGAATATTTGATGACATATTTCTGTTTTTTAGATTGAAATCAGTCATTTTGAGTTTTTTCAGAATTTTTATTAAAAATTTGGAAATTTTCATTTTTCAACCATTTTCAGATGCCAATTATTCATAGAGAAGAGCCGAAAATCTCGCGAATATCACATTTTATAGTGAAACAGGCCGAGCTGAATCGATTTCGACCTCGACCAGGTCGCTAGAACACATAGTTTTCGAGATATTTCTGGTCAAAGTACGCTAAAAATCAGCAATTCACTTTTTTCAATTATATGAAATACGAACAAGTTATTGAGAAAATATTCGAATATTTGATGACATATTTCTGTTTTTTAGATTGAAATCAGTCATTTTGAGTTTTTTCAGAATTTTTATTAAAAATTTGGAAATTTTCATTTTTCAACCATTTTCAGATGCCAATTATTCATAGAGAAAAGCCGAAAATCTCGCGAATATCACATTTTATAGTGAAACAGGCCGAGCTGAATCGATTTCGACCTCGACCAGGTCGCTAGAACACATAGTTTTCGAGATATTTCTGGTCAAAGTACGCTAAAAATCAGCAATTCACTTTTTTCAATTATATTAAATACGAACAAGTTATTGAGAAAATATTCGAATATTTGATGACATATTTCTGTTTTTTAGATTGAAATCAGTCATTTTGAGTTTTTTCAGAATTTTTATTCAAAAATTGGAAATTTTCATTTTTCAACCATTTTCAGATGCCAATTATTCATAGAGAAAAGCCGAAAATCTCGCGAATATCACATATTATAGTGAAATAGGCCGAGCTGAATCGATTGCGACCTCGACCAGGTCGCTAGAACACATAGTTTTCGAGATATTTCTGGTCAAAGTACGCTAAAAAACTGCAATTGACATTCTTCAATTATATGAAATACCAACAAATAATTGTGAAAATTGAAAATATTCGAATATTTGATGACATATTTCTGTTTTTCAGATTGAAATCAGTCATTTTGAGTTTGTTCAGAATTCTTATTCAAAAATTGTAAATTTTCATTTTTCAACCATTTTCAGATGCCAATAATTCATAAAGAAAATCCGAAAATCTCGCGAATATCACATTTTATAGTGAAACTAGCCCTGCTGAATCGATTGCGACCTCGACCAGGTCGCTAGAACACATAGTTTTCGAGATATTTCTGGTCAAATTACGCTAAAAATCAGCAATTCACTTTCTTCAATTATATGAAATACGAACAAGTTATTGAGAAAATATTCGAATATTTGATGACATATTTCTGTTTTTTAGATTGAATTCAGTTATTTTGAGTTTTTTCAGAATTTTTATTCAAAAATTGGAAATTTTCATTTTTCAACCATTTTCAGATGCCAATAATTCATAAAGAAAATCAGAAAATCTCGCGAATATCACATTTTATAGTGAAACAGGCCGAGCTGAATCGATTGCGACCTCGAACAGGTCGCTAGAACACATAGTTTTCGAGATATTTCTGGTCAAAGTACGCTAAAAAACAGCAATTCACTTTCTTCAATTATATGAAATACCAACAAGACATTGTGAAATGTTTCGAATATTTGATGACATATTTCTGTTTTTTAGATTGAAATCAGTCATTTTGAGTTTTTTCAGAATTTTCATTTATAAATTGGAAATTTTCATTTTTCAACCATTTTCAGATGCCAATAATTCATAAAGAAAACCGAAAATCTCGCGAATATCACATTTTATAGTGAAACAGGCCGAGCTGAATCGATTGCGACCTCGACCAGGTCGCTAGAACACATAGTTTTCGAGATATTTCTGGTCAAAGTACGCTAAAAATCAGCAATTCACTTTCTTCAATTATATGAAATACGAACAAGTTATTGAGAAAATATTCGAATATTTGATGACATATTTCTGTTTTTTAGATTGAAATCAGTCATTTTGAGTTTTTTCAGAATTTCTATTAAAAAATTGGGAATTTTCATTTTTCAACCATTTTCAGATGCCAATTATTCATAGAGAAAAGCCGAAAATCTCGCGAATATCACATTTTATAGTGGAACAGGCCGCGCTGAATCGATTGCGACCTCGACCAGGTCGCTAGAACACATAGTTTTCGAGATATTTCTGGTCAAAGTACGCTAAAAATCAGCAATTCACTTTCTTCAATTATATGAAATACGAACAAGTTATTGAGAAAATAGTCGAATATTTGATGACATATTTCTGTTTTTTAGATTGAAATCAGTCATTTTGAGTTTTTTCAGAATTTTTATTCAAAAATTGGAAATTTTCATTTTTCAACCATTTTCAGATGCCAATTATTCATAGAGAAAAGCCGAAAATCTCGCGAATATCACATTTTATAGTGGAACAGGCCGAGCTGAATCGATTGCGACCTCGACCAGGTCGCTAGAACACATAGTTTTCGAGATATTTCTGGTCAAAGTACGCTAAAAATCAGCAATTCACTTTCTTCAATTATATGAAATACGAACAAGTTATTGAGAAAATATTCGAATATTTGATGACATATTTCTGTTTTTCAGATTGAAATCAGTCATTTCGAGTTTTTTCAGAATTTTTATTCAAAAATTGGAAATTTTCATTTTTCAACCATTTTCAGATGCCAATAATTCATAGAGAAAAGCCAAAAATCTCGCGAATATCACATTTTAAAGTGAAACAGGCCGAGCTGAATCGATTGCAACCTCGACCAGGTCGCTAGAACACATAGTTTTCGAGATATTTCTTGTCAAATTACGCTAAAAATCAGCAATTCACTTTCTTCAATTATATGAAATACGAACAAGTTATTGAGAAAATATTCGAATATTTGTTGACATATTTCTGTTGTTTAGATTGAAATCAGTCATTTTGAGTTTTTTCAGAATTTTTATTCAAAAATTGGAAATTTTCATTTTTCAACCATTTTCAGATGCCAATAATTCATAAAGAAAATCCGAAAATCTCGCGAATATCACATTTTATAGTGAAACAGGCCGAGCTGAATCGATTGCGACCTCGACCAGGTCGCTAGAACACATAGTTTTCGAGATATTTCTGGTCAAAGTACGCTAAAAATCAGCAATTCACTTTCTTCAATTATATGAAATACGAACAAGTTATTGAGAAAATATTCGAATATTTGTTGACATATTTCTGTTTTTTAAATTGAAATCAGTCATTTTGAGTGTTTTCAGAATTTTTATTCAAAAATTGGAAATTTTCATTTTTCAACCATTTTCAGATGCCAATTATTCATAGAGAAAAGCCGAAAATCTCGCGAATATCACATTTTATAGTGGAAGAGGCCGAGCTGAATCGATTGCGACCTCGACCAGGTCGCTAGAACACATAGTTTTCGAGATATTTCTGGTCAAAGTACGCTAAAAAACAGCAGTTCACTTTCTTCAATTATATGAAATACGAACAAGTTATTGAGAAAATATTCGAATATTTGATGACATATTTCTGTTTTTTAGATTGAAATCAGTCATTTTGAGTTTTTTCAGAATTTTTATTCAAAAATTGGAAATTTTCATTTTTCAACCATTTTCAGATGCCAATAATTCATAATGAAAATCCGAAAATCTCGCGAATATCACATTTTATAGTGAAACAGGCCGAGCTGAATCGATTGCGACCTCGACCAGGTCGCTAGAACACATAGTTTTCGAGATATTTCTGGTCAAAGTACGCTAAAAATCAGCAATTCACTTTCTTCAATTATATGAAATACGAACAAGTTATTGAGAAAATATTCGAATATTTGTTGACATATTTCTGTTTTTTAAATTGAAATCAGTCATTTTGAGTGTTTTCAAAATTTTTATTCAAAAATTGGAAATTTTCATTTTTCAACCATTTTCAGATGCCAATTATTCATAGAGAAAAGCCGAAAATCTCGCGAACATCACATTTTATAGTGGAAGAGGCCTAGCTGAATCGATTGCGACCTCGACCAGGTCGCTAGAACACATAGTTTTCGAGATATTTCTGGTCAAAGTACGCTAAAAAACAGCAGTTCACTTTCTTCAATTATATGAAATACGAACAAGTTATTGAGGAAATATTCGAATATTTGATGACATATTCCTGTTTTTCAGATTTAAATCAGTCATTTCGAGTTTTTTCAGAATTTTTATTCAAAAATTGGAAATTTTCATTTTTCAACCATTTTCAGATGCCAATAATTCATAGAGAAAACCAAAAATCTCGCGAATATCACATTTTAAAGTGAAATAGGCCGAGCTGAATCGATTGCAACCTCGACCAGGTCGCTAGAACACATAGTTTTCGAGATATTTCTGGTCAAAGTACGCTAAAAATCAGCAATTCACTTTCTTCAATTATATGAAATACGAACAAGTTATTGAGAAAATATTCGAATATTTGATGACATATTTCTGTTTTTTAGATTGAAATCAGTCATTTTGAGTTTTTTCAGAATTTTTATTAAAAAATTGGAAATTTTCATTTTTCAACCATTTTCAGATGCCAATTATTCATAGAGTAAAGCCTAAAATCTCGCGAATATCACATATTATAGTGAAACAGGCCGAGCTCGAGATATTTTCTGGTCAAAGTACGCTAAAAAACAGCAGTTCACTTTCTTCAATTATATGAAATACGAACAAGTTTATTGAGGAAATATTCGAATATTTGATGACATATTCCTGTTTTTCAGATTTAAATCAGTCATTCGAGTTTTTTCAGAATTTTTATTCAAAAATTGGAAATTTTCATTTTTCAACCATTTTCAGATGCCAATAATTCATAGAGAAAACCAAAATCTCGCGAATATCACATTTTAAAGTGAAATAGGCCGAGCTGAATCGATTGCAACCTCGACCAGGTCGCTAGAACACATAGTTTTCGAGATATTTCTGGTCAAAGTACGCTAAAAATCAGCAATTCACTTTCTTCAATTATATGAAATACGAACAAGTATTGAGAAAATATTCGAATATTTGATGACATATTTCTGTTTTTTAGATTGAAATCAGTCATTTTGAGTTTTTCAGAATTTTATAAAAAATTGGAAATTTTCATTTTTTCAACCATTTTCAGATGCCAATTATTCATAGAGTAAAGCCTAAAATCTCGCGAATATCACATATTATAGTGAAACAGGCCGAGCTAAATCGATTGCGACCTCGACCAGGTCGCTAGAACACATAGTTTTCGAGATATTTCTGGTCAAAAGTACGCTAAAAAACAGCAATTGACATTCTTCAATCATATATGAAATACCAACAAATAATTGTGAAAATTGAAAATTATTCGAATATTTGATGACATATTTCTGTTTTTCAGATTGAAATCAGTCATTTTGAGTTTGTTCAGAATTTTTCTTAAAAAATTGGAAATTTTCATTTTTCAACCATTTTCAGATGCCAATAATTCATAGAGAAAAGCCAAAAATCTCGCGATATCACATTTTATAGTGGAACAGGCTGAGCTGAATCGATTGCGACCTCGACCAGGTCGCTAGAACACATAGTTTTCGAGATATTTCTGGTCAAAGTACGCTAAAAATCAGCAATCACTTTCTTCAATTATATGAAATACGACAAGTTATTGAGAAAATATTCGAATATTTGATGACATATTTCTGTTTTTTAGATTGAAATCAGTCATTTTGAGTTTTTTCAGAATTTTTATTCAAAAATTGGAAATTTTCAATTTTCAACCATTTTCAGATGCCAATTATTCATAGAGAAAAGCCGAAAATCTCGCGAATATCACATTTTATAGTGAAACAGGCCGAGCTGAATCGATTGCGACCTCGACCAGGTCGCTAGAACACATAGTTTTCGAGATAGTTCTGGTCAAAGTACGCTAAAAATCAGCAATTCACTTTCTTCAATTATATGAAATACGAACAAGTTATTGAGAAAATATTCGAATATTTGATGACATATTTCTGTTTTTCAGATTGAAATCAGTCATTTCGAGTTTTTTCAGAATTTTTATTCAAAAATTGGAAATTTTCATTTTTCAACCATTTTCAGATGCCAATAATTCATAGAGAAAAGCCAAAAATCTCGCGAATATCACATTTTAAAGTGATACAGGCCGAGCTGAATCGATGCAACTCGACCAGGTCGCTAGAACACATAGTTTTCGAGATATTTCTTGTCAAATTACGCTAAAAATCAGCAATTCACTTTCTTCAATTATATGAAATACGAACAAGTTATTGAGAAAATATTCGAATATTTGTTGACATATTTCTGTTTTTTAAATTGAAATCAGTCATTTTGAAGTGTTTTCAGAATTTTTATTCAAAAATTGGAAATTTTCATTTTTCAACCATTTTCAGATGCCAATTATTCATAGAGAAAAGCCGAAAATCTCGCGAATATCACATTTTATAGTGGAAGAGGCCGAGCTGAATCGATTGCGACCTCGACCAGGTCGCTAGAACACATAGTTTTCGAGATATTTCTGGTCAAAGTACGCCTAAAAAACAGCAGTTCACTTTCTTCAAATTATATGAAATACGAACAAGTTATTGAGAAAATATTCGAATATTTGATGACCATATTTCGTTTTTTTAGATTGAAATCAGTCATTTTGAGTTTTTTCAGAATTTTTTATTCAAAAATTGGAAATTTTCATTTTTCAACCATTTTCAGATGCCAATAATTCATAAAGAAAATCCGAAAATCTCGCGAATTACACATTTTATGGTGAAACAGGCCGAGCTGCATCGATTGCGACCTCGACCAGGTCGCTAGAACACATAGTTTTCGAGATATTTCTGGTCAAAGTACGCTAAAAAACAGCAGTTCACTTTCTTCAATTATATGAAATACGAACAAGTTATTGAGAAAATATTCGAATATTTGATGACATATTTCTGTTTTTTAGATTGAAATCAGTCATTTGAGTTTTTTCAGAATTTTTATTCAAAAATGGAAATTTTCATTTTCAACCATTTTCAGATGCCAATAATTCATAAAGAAAATATCCCGGAAAATCTCGCGGAATATCACATTTTATAGTGAAACAGGCCGAGCTGAATCGATTGCGACCTCGACCAGGTCGCTAGAACACATAGTTTTCGAGATATTTCTGGTCAAAGTACGCTAAAATCAGCAATTCACTTTTTTCAATTATATTAAATACGAACAAGTTTATTGAGAAATATTCGAATATTTGATGACATATTTCTTGTTTTTTAGATTGAAATCAGTCATTTTGAGTTTTTTCAGAATTTTTATTCAAAAATTGGAAAATTTTCATTTTTCAACCATTTTCAGATGCCAATAATTCATAAAGAAAATCAGAAAATCTCGCGAATATCACATTTTTATAGTGAAACAGGCCGAGCTGAATCGATTGCGACCTCGAACAGGTCGCTAGAACACATAGTTTTCGAGATATTTCTGGTCAAATTACGCTAAAAAAACAGCAAATCACTTTCTTCAATTTATGAAATACCAACAAGACATTGTGAAATGTTTCGATATATTTGATGGACATATTTTCTGTTTTTTAGATTGAAATCAGTCATTTTGAGTTTTTTCAGAATTTTTCATTTATAAATTGGAAATTTTCATTTTTCAACCATTTTCAGATGCCAATAATTCATAAAGAAAACCGAAAATCTCGCGAATATCACATTTTATAGTGAAACAGGCCGAGCTGAATCGATTGCGACCTCGACCAGGTCGCTAGAACACATAGTTTTCGAGATAATTTCTGGTCAAAGTACGCTAAAAATCAGCAATTCACTTTCTTCAATTATATGAAATACGAACAAGTTATTGAGAAAATATTCGAATATTTGATGACATATTTCTGTTTTTTAGATTGAAATCAGTCATTTTGAGTTTTTTCAGAATTTCTATTAAAAATTGGAAATTTTCATTTTTCAACCATTTTCAGATGCCAATTATTCATAGAGAAAAAGCCGAAAATCTCGCGAATATCACATTTTATAGTGGAACAGGCCGCGCTGAATCGATTGCGACCTCGACCAGGTCGCTAGAACACATAGTTTTCGAGATATTTCTGGTCAAAGTACGCTAAAAATCAGCAATTCACTTTCTTCAAATTATATGAAATACGAACAAGTTATTGAGAAAATAGTCGAATATTTGATGACATATTTCTGTTTTTTTAGGATTGAAATCAGTCATTTTGAGTTTTTCAGAATTTTTATTCAAAAATTGGAATTTTCATTTTTCAACCATTTTCAGATGCCAATTATTCATAGAGAAAAGCCGAAAATCTCGCGAATATCACATTTTATAGTGAAACAGGCCCGAGCTGAATCGATTGCGACCTCGACCAGGTCGCTAGAACACATAGTTTTCGAGATATTTCTGGTCAAAGTACGCTAAAAATCAGCAATTCACTTTCTTCAATTATATGAAATACGAACAAGTTATTGAGAAATAATTCGAATATTTGATGACATATTTCTGTTTTTCAGATTGAAATCAGTCATTTCGAGTTTTTTCAGAATTTTTATTCAAAAATTGGAAATTTTCATTTTTCAACCATTTTCAGATGCCAATAATTCATAGAGAAAAGCCAAAAATCTCGCGAATATCACATTTTAAGTGAAACAGGCCGAGCTGATCGATTGCAACCTCGACCAGGTCGCTAGAACACATAGTTTTCGAGATATTTCTTGTCAAATTACGCTAAAAAATCAGCAATTCACTTTCTTCAAATTATATGAAATACGAACAAGTTATTGAGAAAATATTCGAATATTTGTTGACATATTTCTGTTGTTTAGATTGAAATCAGTCATTTTGAGTTTTTTCAGAATTTTTATTCAAAAATTGGAAATTTTCATTTTTCAACCATTTTCAGATGCCAATAATTCATAAAGAACATCCGAAAATCTCGCGATTATCACATTTATAGTGAAACAGGCCGAGCTGAATCGATTGCAACCTCGACCAGGTCGCTAGACACATAGTTTCGAGATATTTCTGGTCAAAGTACGCTAAAAATCAGCAATTCACTTTCTTCAATTATATGAAATACGAACAAGTTATTGAGAAAATATTCGAATATTTGTTGACATATTTCTGTTTTTTAAATTGAAATCAGTCATTTTGAGTGTTTTCAGAATTTTTATTCAAAAATTGGAAAATTTTCATTTTTCAACCATTTTCAGATGCCAATTATTCATAGAGAAAGCCGAAAATCTCGCGAATATCACATTTTATAGTGGAAGAGGCCGAGCCTGAATCGATTGCGACCTCGACCAGGTCGCTAGAACACATAGTTTTCGAGATATTTCTGGTCAAAGTACGCTAAAAAACAGCAGTTCACTTTCTTCAATTATATGAAATACGAACAAGTTATTGAGAAAATATTCGAATATTTGATGACATATTTCTGTTTTTAGATTGAAATCAGTCATTTTGAGTTTTTTCAGAATTTTTATTCAAAAATTGGAAATTTTCATTTTTCAACCATTTTCAGATGCCAATAATTCATAATGAAAATCCGAAAATCTCGCGAATATCACTTTTTATAGTGAAACAGGCCGAGCTGAATCGATTGCGACCTCTGACCAAGGTCGCTAGAACACATAGTTTTCGAGATATTTCTGGTCAAAGTTACGCTAAAAATCAGCAATTCACTTTCTTCATTTATATGAAATACGAACAAGTTATTGAGAAAATATTCGAATATTTGTTGACATATTTCTGTTTTTTAAATTTGAATCAGTCATTTTGAGTGTTTTTCAAAATTTTTATTCAAAATTGGAAATTTTCATTTTTCAAAACCATTTTCAGATGCCAATTATTCATAGAGAAAAGCCGAAAATCTCGCGAACATCCACATTTTATAGTGGAAGAGGCCTAGCTGAATCGATTGCGACCTCGACCAGGTCGCTAGAACACATAGTTTTCGAGATATTTCTGGTCAAAGTACGCCTAAAAAAACAGCAGTTCACTTTCTTCAATTATATGAAATACGAACAAGTTATTGAGGAAATATTCGAATAGTTGATGACAAATTCCTGTTTTTCAGATTTAAATTAGTCATTTCGAGTTTTTTCAGGAATTTTTATTCAAAAATTGGAAATTTTCATTTTTTCAACCATTTTCAGATGCAATAATTCATAGAGAAAACCAAAAATCTCGCGAATATCACATTTTAAAGTGAAATAGGCCGAGCTGAATCGATTGCAACCTCGACCAGGTCGCTAGAACACATAGTTTTCGAGATATTTCTGGTCAAAGTACGCTAAAAATCAGCAATTCACTTTTCTTCAATTATAAGGAAATACGAACAAGTTATTGAGAAAATATTCGAATATTTGATGACATATTTCTGTTTTTTAGATTGAAATCAGTCATTTTGAGTTTTTTCAGAATTTTTATTAAAAAATTGGAAATTTTCATTTTTCAACCATTTTCAGAATGCCAATTATTCATAGAGTAAAGCCTAAAATCTCGCGAATATTCACATATTATAGTGAAAACAGGCCGAGCTAAATCGATTGCGACCTCGACCAGGTCGCTAGAACACATAGGTTTTCGAGATATTTCTGGGTCAAAGTACGCTAAAAAACAGCAATTGACATTCTTCAATCATATATGAAATACCAACAAATAATTGTGAAAATTGAAAATATTCGAATATTTGATGACATATTTCTGTTTTTCAGATTTGAAATCAGTCATTTTGAGTTTGTTCAGAATTTTTTATTAAATAATTGGAAATTTTCATTTTTCAACCATTTTCAGATGCCAATAATTCATTGAGAAAAAGCCAAAAATCTCGCGAATATCACATTTTATAGTGGAACACAGGCCGAGCTGAATCGATTGCGACCTCGACCAGGTCGCTAGAACACATAGTTTTCGAGATATTTCTGGTCAAAGTACGCTAAAAATCAGCAATTCACTTTCTTCAATTATATGAAATACGAACAAGTTATTGAGAAAATATTCGAATATTTGATGACATATTTCTGTTTTTTAGATTGAAATCAGTCATTTTTGAGTTTTTTCAGAATTTTTATTCAAAAATTGGAAATTTTCAATTTTCAACCATTTCAGATGCCAATTATTCATAGAGAAAAACCGAAAATCTCGCGAATATCACATTTTATAGTGAAACAGGCCGAGCTGAATCGATTGCGACCTCGACCAGGTCGCTAGAACACATAGTTTTCGAGATATTTCTGGTCAAAGTACGCTAAAAAATCAGCAATTCACTTTTCTTCAATTATATGAAATACGAAACATAGTTATTGAGAAAATATTCCGAAATTTGATGACATATTTCTGTTTTTCAGATTGAAATCAAGTCATTTCGAGTTTTTTCAGAATTTTTATTCAAAAATTGGAAATTTTTCATTTTTCAACCATTTTCAGATGCCAATAATTCATAGAGAAAAGCCAAAAAATCTCGCGAATATCACATTTTAAAGTGATACAGGCCGAGCTGAATCGATTGCAACCTCGACCAGGTCGCTAGAACACATAGTTTTCGAGATATTTCTTGTCAAATTACGCTAAAAAATCAGCAATTCACTTTCTTCAAATTATATGAAATACGAACAAGTTATTGAGAAAATATTCGAATATTTTGTTGACATATTTCTGTTTTTTAAATTGAAAATCAGTCATTTTGAGTGTTTTCAGAATTTTTATTCAAAAATTGGAAATTTTCATTTTTCAACCATTTTCAGATGCCAATTATTCATAGAGAAAAGCCGAAAAATCTCGCGAATATCACATTTTATAGTGGAAGAGGCCGAGCTGAATCGATTGCGACCTCGACCAGGTCGCTAGAACACATAGTTTTCGAGATATTTCTGGTCAAAGTACGCTAAAAAACAGCAGTTCACTTTCTTCAATTATATGAAATACGAACAAGTTATTGAGTAAATATTCGAATATTTGATGACATATTTCTGTTTTTTAGATTGAAATCAGTCATTTTGAGTTTTTTCAGAATTTTTATTCAAAAAATTGGAATTTTCATTTTTCAACCATTTTCAGATGCCAATAAATCATAAAGAAAATCCGAAAATCTCGCGAATATCACATTTTATAGTGAAACAGGCCGAGCTGAATCGATTGCGACCTCGACCAGGTCGCTAGAACACATAGTTTTCGAGATATTTCTGGTCAAAGTACGCTAAAAATCAGCAATTCACTTTCTTCAATTATATGAAATACGAACAAGTTATTGAGAAAATATTCGAATATTTGTTGACATATTTCTGTTTTTTTAAATTGAAATCAGTCATTTTGAGTGTTTTCAAAATTTTTATTCAAAAAATTGGAAATTTTCATTTTTCAACCATTTTCAGATGCCCAATTATTCATAGAGAAAAGCCGAAAATCTCGCGAACATCACATTTTATAGTGGAAGAGGCCTAGCTGAATCGATTGCGACCTCGACCAGGTCGCTAGAACACATAGTTTTCGAGATATTTTTGGTCAAAGTACGCTAAAAAACAGCAGTTCACTTTCTTCAATTATATGAAATACGAACAAGATATTGAGAAAATATTCGAATATTTGATGACATATTCCTGTTTTTCAGATTTAAATCAGTCATTTTCGAGTTTTTTTCAGAATTTTTATTCAAAAATTTGGAAATTTTCATTTTTCATACCATTTTCAGATGCCAATAATTCATAGAGAAAACCAAAAATCTCGCGAATATTCACATTTTAAAGTGAAACAGGCCGAGCTGAATCGATTGCAACCTCGACCAGGTCGCTAGAACACAAAGTTTTCGAGATATTTCTGGTCAAAGTACGCTAAAAATCAGCAATTCACTTTCTTCAATTATATGAAATAACGAACAAGTTATTGAGAAAATATTCGAATATTTGATGACATATTTCTGTTTTTTTAGATTGAAATCATGTCATTTTGAGTTTTTCAGAATTTTTATTGAAAAATTGGAAATTTTCATTTTTCAACCCATTTTCAGATGCCAATTATTCATAGAGAAAAAGCCTAAAATCTCGCGAATGTCACATATTATAGTGAAACAGGCCGAGCTGAATCGATTGCGACCTCGACCAGGTCGCTAGAACACATAGTTTTCGAGATATTTCTGGTCAAAAGTACGCTAAAAAAACAGCAATTGACATTCTTCAATCATATATGAAATACCAACAAATAATTGTGAAAATTGAAAAGTATTCGAATATTTGATGACATATTTCTGTTTTTCAGATTGAAATCAGTCATTTTGAGTTTGTTCAGAATTTTTATTAAAAAATTGGAAATTTTCATTTTTCAACCATTTTCAGATGCCAATAATTCATAGAGAAAAGCCAAAAATCTCGCGAATATCACATTTTATAGTGGAACAGGCCGAGCTGAATCGATTGCGACCTCGACCAGGTCGCTAGAACACATAGTTTTCGAGATATTTCTGGTCAAAATACGCTAAAAAACAGCAATTCACTTTCTTCAATTATATGAAATACCAACAAGTTATTGAGAGAATATTCGAATATTTGATGACATATTTCTGTTTTTTCAGATTGAAATCAGTCATTTGAGTTTTTTCAAAATTTTTATTCAAAAATTGGAAATTTTCATTTTTCAACCATTTTCAGATGCCAATATATTCATAGAGAAAAGCCGAAAATCTCGCGAATATCACATTTTATAGTGGAACAGGCCGAGCTGAATCGATTGCGACCTCGACCAGGTCGCTAGAACACATAGTTTTCGAGATATTTCTGGTCAAAGTACGCTAAAAAACAGCAATTCACTTTCTTCAATTATATGAAATACCAACAAGTTATTGTGAAAATATTCGAATATTTGATGACATATTTCTGTTTTTTAGATTGAAATCAGTCATTTTGAGTTTTTTTCCGAATTATCATTAAAAAATTGGATATTTTCATTTTTCAACCATTTTTCAGATGCCAATTATTCATAGAGAAAAGCCGAAAAATCTCGCGAATGTCACATGTTATAGTGAAACAGGCCGAGCTGAATCGATTGCGACCTCGACCAGGTCGCTAGAACACATAGTTTTTCGAGATATTTCTGGTCAAAGTACGCTAAAAAACAGCAATTCACTTTCTTCAATTATATGAAATACAGGGATGCCCCGGGAACTGTTTTCTGAAAAAGCCGGGTATTGGGTACCCGATTTGAAGGTAGGCCGGGTAACGGATACCCGGCGGCCGGGTATTATCAACCAAATAAGTGCATTGAAGCTGTCGTGTAGTTTCCATTGAAGAAAAAATTAAAAGTGAAATTCAGGGCTTATCTCAATTTGAATGTTATTGATAGAAAGGCTTCTCCGTTGGGATGGTAGCAAATAAACCGAGAACATTTTCCAAATTTAAGCTTTGACAGCTAGGACCTTTTTGTCCGCACCAGCATCCACAATAGTCGAGCGAACGCTTATTTTCTGAAGCAGGAAATGTCTTCGAGTCGACAAGAAACAGACTATTGCCAGAAAACGGAGAACAACTAATATCCCTTCATGATGATTTACCACTCCTTAATTTTGAATATTAGTTTTATCACGATTTTTTGTTTTGGGTTCTAGTGAGAATGTTATTTGTGTTATTAATATATTTCTGTTCTCGAGCCTTTTAGTTTTTGTCTTGACCACCGTTTATTCGGGAAAAAAATACCCGGCCGGGTATCCAAAGCGAAGCCGGGGTACCGAGAACCCGGCCAATACCGGGTACCCGGTGCATCCCTAATTTTTTGGCTTTTCTCTATGAATTATTGCATTATTGGCATCTGAAAATGGTTGAAAAATTAAAATTTCCAATTTTGTTATAAAAATTCTGAAAAAACTCAAAATGACTGATTTCAATCTAAAAAACAGAAATATGTCATCAAATATTCGAATATTTTCACAATAACTTGTTGGTATTTCATATAATTGAAGAAAGTGAATTGCTGTTTTTTAGCGTACTTTGACCAGAAATATCTCGAAAACTATGTGTTCTAGCGACCTGGTCGAGGTCGCAAACGATTCAGCTCGGCCTGTTTCACTATAGAATGTGATATTTGCGAAATTTTCGGATTTTCTTTATGAATTATTGGCATCTGAAAATGGTTGAAAAATGAAAATTTCCAATTTTTGAATAAAAATTCTGAAAAAACTCAAAATGACTGATTTCAATCTGAAAAACAGAAATATGTCATCAAATATTCGAATATTTTCAATTTTCACAATTATTTGTTGGTATTTCATATAATTGAAGAATGTGAATTGCTGTTTTTTAGCGTACTTTGACCAGAAATATCTCGAAAACTATGTGTTCTAGCGACCTGGTCGAGGTCGCAATCGATTCAGCTCGGTCTGTTTCACTATAAAATGTGATATTCGCGAGATTTCAAGCTTTTCTCTATGAATAATTGGCATCTGAAAACGGTTGAAAAATGAAAATTTCCAATTTTTGAATAAAAATTCTGAAAAAACTCAAAATGACTGATTTTAATCTGAAAAACAGAAATATTTCATCAAATATTCGAATATTTTCTCAATAACTTGTTCGTATTTCATATAATTGAAGAAAGTGAATTGCTGATTTTTAGCGTACTTTGACCAGAAATATCTCGAAAACTATGTGTTCTAGCGACCTGGTCGAGGTTGCAATCGATTCAGCTCGGCCTGTTTCACTTTAAAATGTGATATTCGCGAGATTTTTGGCTTTTCTCTATGAATTATTGGCATCTGAAAATGGTTGAAAAATGAAAATTTCCAATTTTTGATTAAAAATTCTGAAAAAACTCAAAATGACTGATTTCAATCTGAAAAACAGAAATATGTCATCAAATATTCGGATATTTTCACAATAACTTGTTGGTATTTCATATAATTGAAGAAAGTGAATTGCTGTTTTTTAGCGTACTTTGACCAGAAATATCTCGAAAACTATGCGTTCTAGCGACCTGGTCGAGGTCGCAATCGATTCAGCTCGGCCTGTTTCACTATAAAATGTGATATTCGCGAGATTTTTGGTTTTTCTCTATGAATTATTGGCATCTGAAAATGGTTGAAAATTGAAAATTTCCAATTTTTGAATAAAAATTCTGAAAAAAACTCAAAATGACTGATTTCAATCTGAAAAACAGAAATATGTCATCAAATATTCGAATATTTTCACAATAACTTGTTGGTATTTCATATAATTGAAGAAAGTGAATTGCTGTTTTTTAGCGTACTTTGACCAGAAATATCTCGAAAACTATGTGTTCTAGCGACCTGGTCGAGGTCGCATTCGATTCAGCTCGGCCTGTTTCACTATAAAATGTGATATTCGCGAGATTTACGGCTTTTCTCTATGAATAATTGGCATCTGAAAATGGTTGAAAAATGAAAATTTCCAATTTTTGAATAAAAATTCTGAAAAAACTCAAAATGACTGATTTCAATCTAAAAAACAGAAATATGTCATCAAATATTCGAATATTTCAACAATAACTTGTTGGTATTTCATATAATTATTGAAGAAAGTGAATTGCTGTTTTTTAGCGTACTTTGACCAGAAATATCTCGAAAACTATGTGTTCTAGCGACCTGGTCGAGGTCGCAATCGATTCAGCTCGGCCTGTTTCACTATAAAATGTGATATTCGCGAGATTTTCGGATTTTCTTTATGAATTATTGGCATCTGAAAATGGTTGAAAACTGAAAATTTCCAATTTTTGAATAAAAATTCTGAAAAAACTCAAAATGACTGATTTCAATCTAAAAAACAGAAATAGGTTATCAAATATTCGAATATTTTCACAATAACTTGTTGGAATTTCATATAATTGAAGAAATGGAATTGGTTATTTTTAGCGTACTTTGACCAGAAATATCTCGAAAACTATGTGTTCTAGCGACCTGGTCGAGGTTGCAATCGATTCAGCTCGGCCTGTATCACTTTAAAATGTGATATTCGCGAGATTTTTGGCTTTTCTCTATGAATTATTGGCATCTGAAAATGGTTGAAAAATGAAAATTTTCAATTTTTGAATAAAAATTCTGAAAAAACTCAAAATGACTGATTTCAATCTAAAAAACAGAAATATGTCATCAAATATTCGAATATTTTCACAATAACTTGTTGGTATTTCATATAATTGAAGAAAGTGAATTGCTGTTTTTTAGCGTACTTTGACCAGAAATATCTCGAAAACTATGTGTTCTAGCCACCTGGTCGAGGTCGCAATCGATTCAGCTCGGCCTGTTTCACTATAAAATGTGATATTCGCGAGATTTTTGGTTTTTCTCTATGAATTATTGGCATCTGAAAATTTCCAATTTTTGAATGAAAATTCTGAAAAAACTCAAAATGACTGATTTCAATCTAAAAAACAGAAATATGTCATCAAATATTCGAATATTGTCTCAATAACTAGTTCGTATTTCATATAATTGAAGAAAGTGAATTGCTGATTTTTAGCGTACTTTGACCAGAAATATCTCGAAAACTATGTGTTCTAGCGACCTGGTCGAGGTCGCAATCGATTCAGCTCGGCCTGTTTCACTATAAAATGTGATATTCGCGAGATGTTAGGCTTTTCTCTATGAATAATTGGCATCTGAAAATGGTTGAAAAATGAAAATTTCCAATTTTTGAATAAAAATTCTGAAAAAACTCAAAATGACTGATTTTAATCTAAAAAACAGAAATATGTCATCAAATATTCGAATATTTTCTCAATAACTTGTTCGTATTTCATATAATTGAAGAAAGTGAATTGCTGATTTTTAGCGTACTTTGACCAGAAATATCTCGAAAACTATGTGTTCTAGCGACCTGGTCGAGGTTGCAATCGATTCAGCTCGGCCTGTTTCACTTTAAAATGTGATATTCGCGAGATTTTTGGCTTTTCTCTATGAATTATTGGCATCTGAAAATGGTTGAAAAATGAAAATTTCCAATTTTTGAATAAAAATTCTGAAAAAAACTCAAAATGACTGATTTCAATCTGAAAAACAGAAATATCTCATCAAATATTCGGATATTTTCACAATAACTTGTTGGTATTTCATATAATTGAAGAAAGTGAATTGCTGTTTTTTAGCGTACTTTGACCAGAAATATCTCGAAAACTATGTGTTCTAGCGACCTGGTCGAGTTCGCAATTGATTCAGCTCGGCCTGTTTCACTATAAAATGTGATATTCGCGAGATTTTTGGCTTTTCTCTATGAATTATTGGCATCTGAAAATGGTTTGAAAAATGAAAATTTCCAATTTTTGAATAAAAATTCTGAAAAAACTCAAAATGACTGATTTCAATCTAAAAAACAGAAATATGTCATCAAATATTCGAATATTTTCACAATAACTTGTTGGTATTTCATATAATTGAAGAAAGTGAATTGCTGTTTTTTAGCGTACTTTGACCAGAAATATCTCGAAAACTATGTGTTCTAGCGACCTGGTCGAGGTCGCAATCGATTCAGCTTGGCCTGTTTCACTATAAAATGTGATATTCGCGAGATTTTTGGTTTTTCTCTATGAATTATTGGCATCTGAAAATGGTTGAAAAATGAAAATTCCAATTTTTGAATAAAAATTCTGAAAAAACTCAAAATGACTGATTTCAATCTAATAAACAGAAATATGTCATCAAATATTCGAATATTTTCAATTTTCACAATTATTTGTTGGTATTTCATATTCATATAATTGAAGAATGTGAATTGCTGTTTTTTAGCGTACTTTGACCAGAAATATCTCGAAAACTATGTGTTCTAGCGACCTGGTCGAGGTCGCAATCGATTCAGCTCGGCCTGTTTCACTATAAAATTTGATATTCGCGAGATTTTAGGCTTTTCTGTATGAATTATTGGCATCTGAAAATGGTTGAAAAATGAAAATTCCCAATTTTTTGATAAAAATTCTGAAAAAACTCAAAATGACTGATTTCAATCTAAAAAACAGAAATAGGTCATCAAATATTCGAATATTTGCACAATAACTTGTTGGAATTTCATATAATTGAAGAAATTGAATTGCTGTTTTTTAGCGTACTTTGACCAGAAATATCTCGAAAAATATGTGTTCTAGCGACCTGGTCGAGGTCGCAATTGATTCAGCTCGGCCTGTTTCACAATAAAATGTGATATCCGCGAGATTTTTGGATTTTTTGGCTTTTCTCTATGAATTATTGGCATCTGAAAATGGTTGAAAAATGAAAATTTCCAATTTTTGAATAAAAATTCTGAAAAAACTCAAAATGACTGATTTCATTCTAAAAAACAGAAATATGTCATCAAATATTCGAATATTTCAACAATAACTTGTTGGTATTTCAGAAGAAAGTGAATTGCTGTTTTTTAGGCGTACTTTGACCAGAAATATCTCGAAAACTATGTGTTCTAGCGACCTGGTCGAGGTCGCAATCGATTCAGCTCGGCCTGTTTCACTATAAAATGTGATATTCTCGAGATTTTCGGATTTTCTTTATGAATTATTGGCATCTGAAAATGGTTGAAAAATGAAAATTTCCAATTTTTGAATAAAAATTCTGAAAAAACTCAAAATGACTGATTTCAATCTAAAAAACAGAAATAGGTCATCGAATATTCGAATATTCTCACAATAACTTGTTCGAATTTCATATAATTGAAGAAATGGAATTGGTTATTTTTAGCGTACTTTGACCAGAAATATCTCGAAAACTATGTGTTCTAGCGACCTGGTCGAGGTCGCAATTGATTCAGCTCGGCCTGTTTCACAATAAAATGTGATATTCGCGAGATTTTTGTATTTTTTGGCTTTTCTCTATGAATTATTGGCATCTGAAAATGGTTGAAAAATGAAAATTTCCAATTTTTGAATAAAAATTCTGAAAAAACTCAAAATGACTGGTTTCAATCTAAAAAACAGAAATATGTCATCAAATATTCGAATATTTTCACAATAACTTGTTGGTATTTCATATAATTGAAGAAAGTGAATTGCTGTTTTTTAGCGTACTTTGACCAGAAATATCTCGAAAACTATGTGTTCTAGCGACCTGGTCGAGGTCGCAATCGATTGAGCTCGGCCTGTTTCACTATAAAATGTGATATTCGCGAGATTTTCGGATTTTCTTTATGAATTATTGGCATCTGAAAATGGTTGAAAAATGAAAATTTCCAATTCTTGAATAAAAATTCTGAAAAAACTCAAAATGACTGATTTCAATCTGAAAAACAGAAATATGTCATCAAATATTCGAATATTCTCAATTTTCACAATTATTTGTTGGTATTTCATATAATTGAAGAAAAAAGGTAGTGTCATTAAAATTTGACATTTCAAAGTTGGGGTGTGTCGCGCCGACGGGGTGACTCATCCTTTGACCGAAATATGGTGATTCTAGTTCCCCTCAACTCTTCAGCATTTTCGCCAAACGGCGGATTTCTAACTTTTTTCTTTCGCGAGATATTCGCATTGAAAGTTTTCAAATTTACACCCTGTATATACGGTATGGTGGAAATGTATGGAATAAATTCATTATCTCTAACGCATATGAATTTGAAGAAAAATCCTGAGACAGGTCGATTTTTATTTTCAAATTGACACCTCTTGATATACATACGGAGTTTGTAACGTCATTCGCGTAGTTGTGGTGACGTCATCGATTATTTTTTGAAATGGAAACATCCCCTTTTCATTTTATGTTTTGGAAGGTATATTCATTGTCTATCCAACCATATATTGATATTAGCAAAATAAAGTAATACAGGGTGAGAAAAAATTATTAATTATTTTATATTTACAACGGAAACAATTACAATAAATGGAAAATTCGAACGGTATACATCAGAAACAATGTATATCGTCATTCACATTGTATCATTGCAGAAGGTCACCGATTCGAATATTTATTGTAACGGTTTCCGTTGTAAATATAAAATAATTAATTTTTTCTCACCCTGTATTTTTTTATTTTGCTAATATCAGTATATGGTTGGATTGACAATGGATATATCTTCCAAAAAATAACAAAAAAACGGAATGTTTCCATTTGAAAAAACAATCGATGACGTCACCACAACTACGCGGATGACGTTACAAACTCCGTATGTATATCAAGAGGTGTCGATTTGAAAATAAAAATCGACCTGTCTCAGGATTTTTCTTCAAATTCATATGCGTTAGAGATAATGAATTTATTCCATACATTTCCACCATACTGTATATATTTCAAGTCGCCGCACGCAGGCGCCTCTTCGGTCGCTCTGATCGGTCTATAGAAAGCGCCTATACGGAACTCATGTCAAAGTGAATTCAAGCAAACGGGAGGTGAACGCGTGGCGTTACCGTAGCAGTAGCACGTGACCAGCTTTGTACTATTAATTTTTTTTTTGCAATTGCATACCTCGTTGGTCCCAGCACTGGGACCAAACGCCCCATAAGTCGATACTTGTGCGGGGTTAGGTATACATACAAACACAAACATCCATGGCCTAACTAGGATTCGAACCTATGTAGGCAGACGTGGCAAGCATGCATCATGAGTGTGACAAAAGTGAGTCGCTGGGACGTCCGTGAGACGTAACGATGCGAGTCGCATGTCACGAAGTGACATCGCAGCGATATCTCAGAGATGTATCTGTGTTGGCTGGGTTTACACTTTACAGGGTTTATTTATTTCTCGTCGAACAAGTCTTGCTCTGCTATTGAACTCAATAGGAGGGAAATTTTCTTCAAAGACTATATAAGTAAAGGTTTTTAGCTTCTGTATAAGGCCTCGCAGTATCAATAAAAGCTAAATGAAACAGATTTCTGCAATTGGTTTTTTATCTCCACCTAGTTATATTTGTGATGATGAAGTTGCGTAATTCTTTGTTCCTAGACAAACCGGCTGTTCACGATGTTGAGAACGGGGGCAGATTCGTGCCCGAAACGTCCAAAGATAAGTGAAAATTTGATATTTCTTCTTTATACCTTTATTCCTGCTCTTCTTCAAACTTTTTTCAATATAGATTGTCTTTGACAAGCTAGTGATTTTTTCTTTTAGGCTCCTGATAGAAAAATCTTTAAACGCAGTGACGATATCTGAGGCAAATCCTCTGATTTGTCCCACTACACGTATATTGAAATAATACTCATATTTTTATTCCGTAGAAACAAGTAGAGGAAATCCCAAAAAATCAAGAGACCTCCTCGATTGACTTACAGACAGTAGATATTATGGAATCAGGTATCCGATGGTTTCATCATATATGGTCAATGTAACAAGAATGTCAGCAGAACATCCAGAAAGTTCAATGAGAAGTATGCTGATCTACTTCGAATAATGAATTTGGAAAGATTATCATTAGATTGAAGAGAAATTTTGAAATATATACCTATTCGGATCTTTTCGAAAGCAACAAGGAACTTGCCGGGACCTGTGACATTCTTATAACATTGACCATGAAATGAGAACAAATTCATTAAAACCACATTTGAGTAATTATTTTTTGCCATATTTCTTTCAAAAGAAATGAATATCAGTTCTCTGTCAGAATGAATAAGTTCATAGCCTACTATCTAAATCATTATCCAATTATCATTTGATTGAAATCGATTCAATCACATAAATGAGCATACCTATAACAAACTGTACGAGATGAATGAATTGGTGAATGTTACTTTCTGATACAAGCGGCAACACTGTATCGATGACAATATTTCAGACATATAGAGTTTCATTATTCATGCTCACAAATTTTCGAAATGGACGTCTGTCGTTCTGTTCTCCAGATACTTCTAATGTTCCATCCATCACTGTGAAACACCCTGTGTATGAATCTATTGCGATTGATAGATATGTTCTGTAAACTCTTTATTGCCTCCTGAGATGATTATGATCTATTCATTTATAAAAAATGGCAACACATTGAATTCTCAAAAACAAAAACCATTTATTGAAGCTTATTGAGGTGCGACTCTGTTCATAAGGTTTCCTGAATAAACTATGGAAATTTTTTAAATAACATGGTTTGAAAAGGCGTAGTCGGGACAATCTGTATCATGCTATTCCATATTGATTGAAACTATGTATTCCCCTCATGCCTCCATGTCGGTTTATCATACCTACGCAGAATTTCTATCAATGTCACTCTCCATCCCCTCCAAGTCGGTCTATTGTACCCAACGCTATATTTTCAGAAATATCGCATATAGGGTCTGTCTATCCTACCTAAGGAGTACATATATATATATATATATATATATATATATATATATATATATACATCCTACTATCTTTGTTGCGTCTTTTCATAATCCATACTTATTGCGTCCACCAGAAAGAATAAGGTTGGATAGAAACTAGTCGAAGTATATCTCTCCTCACATAATTTCCAGCATTTACCTCTATTCAGAATTGCTCTATCTTTATTTTTGAGATATACGATTCATTTTCATTCAGCGTACCTCATTGCGTCATTCCATTTCACGAATGTTATTGCATCCAGCCATATATTTGGGGTTCATTCAACGATCTTTATTGCGTCCTGTATATACATTAGTGCGTCCAGCGATGTTGCCAGACTGAGGGTATATTTTTATTACATTAATAGTACATTATTGCGTCTGACTATTCATAATGAAGCAAGTCTTCGATACTAATGTAAAATGGTTCGGTATTTGTCAAGTTGCGCGACATTTTAACAATAGAAGGAGAACAATCTGCAAATTTCTACCGTCATCGGATAACGATATGACATGTCACAAACGCATGTATAGTATCAAACGGCACCTCTGACAGCCTATATTCTAGGATAAATGAATGGAAAATGGCACTTTCCTGTGAGAAATCGAAATTATGCTATTTCCTCAATCTGAGTCAAATCTTTGGTGCAGATTTTTGTGCTGCTGTCATTTCGCAATGACTTTCGTCACGTGATAATGAGTTTTAAGAAAATGATCCCCTCTTCGCGAATAGGAGCAGATAATATTTAGCTCATATATTTGAAGATATCTGATGAACCATCGGTTCGATAAACTTGTTCATCTTCAGACAGGGGCAAAATGTTCTCGGAAATATTGGCGCTTCACCATAAACTTATATCTGGTTGAATCGCGCCAAGTTAGAATGTTCGCGAAGGGGCATTATCCCCGTGTGTTTGCATTTAGTTTCAACTCCTCAACACGTCATGGAAGTAAAAGAAATCGTTGTGCTGAGAATTTGAGCCAAATTAAGGGGTAACACAGGTAGGGTTGCAGGTGGAATTTCCCAATCATTTTGCTCAGTTTAGTGAAACTATCCGATGGATGTTCATTGAATAGACATACATGGACATGGATATATATTGGATGGTTCGAAATGTCCAGATTCTATCTAATTGACATTCATTGTAAATCCATAGGCCGCAAGTTTGGATGTCCATTGGATGTCCATCCTGTACATCTACTGTGAAACTACTGTGATGAATTGTATACCTATAAGACAAAAATTCTGAAACTACTAGATATGAATTGGACAACTACAGTTCACCAATTGTACAACAATGTGAATGAATTGACCTCTTCATGTATACGTTTTGAACAATATGAATCGAACTCTCCCCCCAAGTGTTTGAATATATTTTCTCATAATTTGGTCCCAAGAGTTCTTTGTTCGTTGAACACGAAACATCTAACAATCAGACATGAAACTCTATACGTCACTATCTTGGATATTTACTATCAGAATCCGTCTTTTGGGATCAATAGGTCTCAGATTATTCAGATGATGACATGAAATTATCAAATATATACACCTGACATCAGGTGGGCACTTCGAAGGCGCAAATTCATTACTGTATGGGAGATACCCTTCAGATTTTCAGCTGTCCACGACTTGACAACCAATGACATTCCGGAAACAACAGTAATTTGGTCTAGGCGATGTCATATGCATTCTTTCAGTCTACTAGATACATTATGGATATCGATAGAAAAGGTGTCACTAATTATACATTGGATGAGCATTCAGGTTTATCTGATGGATGTACAATTCATGCCGATGGATATCCAGAACTTTTTTCTTGGTATCCATTGTAATAGTGTCAGTGGTATTCCATTGGATAGGCATTTTGGTTCTTCCGATGGATGTTTATTTCTTGTCCATGGACATCCGAATCTTTCTTAGGTATGAAATGGGCATTCATTGGATGGCCTGTATTATAGGGAAGGTGCCGTTTGATGAAATACATTTTTCTCACATGCATCTAGGAGATTTGTCATTTCGTTATCAGATGACGGTCGGAATTTGCCGCCAGCTATTACAAGTTAAGTAAAAATTATAATTTTGGAATCTCATCGACTCAAAAGAAAATTATTTCACCTGATGTCCCATATTATTAATTCGGTCATATCAATCTAATGAGTTTTTAGTAGATAAATGGCCCACAAAAGATATGAAAGTGATCACTGCGGCATTCATTCTAGGAACTTCATCGCCAAAGATTACAGTGAAACGGTTTCGCAGTTATTTCGTACTCATACATTAGCACTGTGATATATTTGTTGATGAGGAAAGCTGTCCAATGATGGTATCTCTAAAGAAGATAATGATCCAACAAGCACATTGGCCATGTCCATATATCTCCTTATAATGGTGACATCTTTTCTTCAATAAATGGCTGTCGTCCTATATAAATTTTGGATGCAGATTTTTCGACTATTTCAATTACATATTTGTCCTGATATAGCATATTATGCCATTGGGACCACTTCGACGACAGGTAGTAAATTGCTAGAATACTCGATAATGATAATAAATATTGCGGTTTCATCATTAGGAAGAGTGCCAATGAAATGCGGTCCTACATGGTTGCAATTACCTCCTTTCTCCAAGATCATTACAACAAATCAGTTTTTTGATGATTGACTGATTGAAATCAGAATTATATATCAAAGGAAGGAAGGAAAGCCCAAAATCATCTCCACACCATTTGATCACGTTGTTAACTCGGTTTTTTGATGATCAGGGACACGTTTTGGTATTAGAGATCATCTTCAGCTCCATTTGAAGTACGATACAAAAAATATGGGTATTGAGGAATTAAAATTTTCTGTAAAAAATTTTTTTTATACTCACTTGGAGTTGAAATAGTTTGATAAATTTATCAAGTTGAATTAGATATACCTGCCGATGCCCATAGTCACGAGCCCATGTATTAGGATATAATAACGGGTTCTGAAAAATTGTTCTGAATTTTTCTATCCGTCATTAGGTTGGTCCCTTACGAGCAATCCCTAGAATTCTTCGAGAGACTTGTGCAGGCAAGGGATGACCAAACACTTTCTTAGGTCATCAGACACATCTCTGCAGCAGAGAATTGAACTCACGTACACCAGCAAGCAAACGCGAATTAGAGTAGTGACGCCGGGGCTACCTGGGTTCTCATTGATGGAGGGCCTCGTACCATGAGAGCGCGTACAATTATATGTATATTCGATTCAATATCATACACGCAAATGGTATGATGAGAAATTACCACAGCAATTTTGGAAAAAACAACCGTTTTTGAAAATGGTCCCTGTTTCATACTGAAAGCACAAATTATTGAGGCAAATATCGAATTATTGATGAGGCAATCAGCCAACACGTATTTCAAATCCAACTGAAAAATTAGAAAAACAGAAAAGTCAATGACATGAGTCAAAGTCAAAGCATAGATGGAACATGAGATTATGGCATTATGAGCAGAGGCATATTGGTTAGGTTAGGTTTAGGTTGAACTTGAGTGGGCCCATGTCAGGCCCTTTATATGGCCTATTATAACATGTAACTCAGATAGTGTATACAAATAATTGACGAATGTTGAGAGGAGAGAAAAGATAAGTAGGGAAAATGAGCAAAACAGGAAAAAAATAATTAAGTTCTGGAATTGAAACCCATCTTCCAAGGACTCCTTCACAAACTATCCTCATACACCAAACCACTTCAGCTATGCCATCTTTCATCGAGTTTCCTTCCAGGCCGATCGCTCCATGTGGTGGTGGATAAAGTATCGTCTGATAACATTGTCATCAATTCCGGCTTTCCACAAGGATCAACTTGCCCTATCCAAGCTTTGCAGACGATGAAACTCTCCATAATCTGCATTCTCTTCTATAATTCTAATTTCTCTTTAGAAAACTGATGGGAACTTACGACGAAGGCAAGTCAACGCTGTCAATGACGATCAATTCTGGCTTTCCATTAGGATCCACTTGCCCTATCCAAGCTTTGCAGACGATAAAACTTTCCATAATCTGCATTCTCTTCTAGAATTACCATTACTTTCCAGGAAACTCAGAACTTACGACGAAGGCAAGTCAACCCTGCCAATGGCGATCTTGCTGAAGAACAGCCTGGGCATTGTCGTTCTAGATGACAACCTAGTGAGGTAGTTAGTAGGCAGGAGCATACTTCCTCGCACTAGGTCGCCTACTAGGTTTTCATTTAGATCGACAATGTCCTGGGGAACCAAAAACCCAGATGAATTCATCGCCATAAAAACTCAAGCTTGTATTTCCTCTAGAAAAGCAAAACTCAGTAAGCCTAATATAACAATGTCTGGTACTACCATTTCCACCGGGACCACTATATCGTTGATCGGTATTGCCATCAACAATTCCGTGCGGAGATCTATTGTACACCTCAACAGCTTTTCACGATCTACAAAGCACATACACAGGCAGTTTTTGATGACCGTTCTCACATTATGGGGTTCAGCACCCAAGTATACGCTGATCCTCTTAGATTCTATCCAGAGAAGAGCCATCCGCCCGGTGGGTGATGCCACACTCACCTATACGTTGACTCCTCTAAAACACCGTAGGGAAATGGGCGACCTTTCGTTTTTTTATATATACTTCCACGGCAAATGTTCCTCAGAAATCGCTGCTATCATTCCATCACTAGAAATACCACTCAGACAAACTCGACAGGCCCAGTCAGCACATCCTCACGTTGTGAACCTTGAAATAAGTCGAACAACACTCACACAAAACTCATTCGTCTATAGAACGGCAAAGCTTTGGAATTCTATGACAGTGCAAGTATTCCCAAGAACTCATAACCTCCGAATGTACAAAAAAATTCAAACACCTCCCTCCTCCCTCTATCCTTTTTAGGGACGCAAGATGCTCTTGGAACTTCCATTTTTCACTATAAATGAAATGAAATGAATCATGCAATGTTGCCAAACATAAGGACGCAATAAGATACTCCAGATAAAAATACTGGAATTTCGTATATTTTTCGTATATTCCGCTCTGGCGGAAGTCTTCTGAACTACAATGTATATTTCCTGTTCATTTACGCATAATATTGCGTCCGATGTGCTACAAGACTTTTCCGCATATCTCGAGTATTTGGACAGATAGACCAGTCAATCTCAGATCTATCGATAGGTGGAGGCATGGGCTTTCAAAACACATTTTTTCACATAATTTCAAGCAGTTCTATACAAAGTTTAACGTTGATGACATTATCGCGTCCATATATGGACGCAATAAATAGAAGGACGCAGTAATAAATGTAAAAGGGCAATGATTGGACGCAATAATGATAGCAGGATGTATATATATATATATATATATATATATATATATATATATATAGATTCATAAAGAGGAAAGATGAGATCATTAGTATATAAATGATTACCAAGGTGAGATCATTTTGGAAAGTCGAGATCCATTTTCGGATCTCGCCTTTTTCAATGTGTATATCAGAGTTTTTCAGACAATATCGATACGATAGAGTTCTGTTTTAAATTTCATGCCGGATCTCATCTGAACAATTTTTCACCGATTTTATACATCAGTAGTTCATGACTGTTGAAGGTAGGGGTCGCTCACGATGGAGTATATAACTAGAGATATTTGAACAAAAGTGAGATCCGAGAATCCGGCAACGTCGTGGAGCTCATGTTATCTTAATATATCTTGTATCCTGCTACGTACATTTTTTAACTGTTTATCTATAGCATGGAAATAGGAAGGTAGGAGATTGTTGGCAACACAATATTGAATATTCTACAAAAAATTGTCTGTGATATTGATTTTTTCAACAATCAAATGAAGAATTCGTGATGACTAATATGGCATAAGTAGCTGCGAGTTTTTGGGAAATGTGATTATTATTTTAGACATAATCAAGAATTCAGGAGAGTGGATGAATTTTATAATTAATATGGTCTGATTCTATTCAAAATTGATATTTGTGGGTTGTCGGGGATAGTGAGTTTTTCGAGGAGAAGTAGGTATAATTAATTCAAGATGGCGGAAGATTTTCGTGAACATGGTCTGTTCCTATTCAGAATTGGTGTGGCAGTTTTCGATGTCAGAGGTTATGTATTATTGTTTCCCAAATTTCATATATTCAAGATGGTGCACGAGTTTTGTGAATATAGTCCGATTCTATATTAAAATTTGATATGTAGGTGTTTTCGGGGTCGGAGATTGTGAATTCTTTACGAAAATTCATTAATTCAAAATGGCGACTCCTAGATGGCCGACGAGTTTAGTGATTCTGGTTCGATTCGATAACAAATTGGCACATGGGGGTTTTCGGGTCGTAGCTCATGAATCCAAGATGGCGGACGAGTTTTATGATTATGGTCCGATTTCATTCAAAATTTGTATCTGAGGGTTTTCGAGGTCTGAGATAACAATTTCTTCGTCACTATTGGAGAAATGGAAATTAGAATTTTTTTAATCAGATGTCAAGATTTTAGTATGGCTGCTCCAAGATGGCGGACGAGTTGTATGATTATTGTCCGATTCGATTCAAAATTAGTATGTAGGGGTTTTCAGGGTCGAAGATTATGAACTCTTCGTCAAAATTCATGAATTCAAGATGGCGGCTCCAAGATGACAAACGTGTTTCATGTTTATGGTCCGACTCGTTCCAAAATTGGCATATGGGGGTTTTTCAGGGTCGGAGATCATGAATCTTTTGTCAAAATCGATGAATTCAAGATGGTGGATTCAAGATGACTGACGAGTTTTGTGTTTATGGTCTGATTCGATTCAAAATTGCTATGTGAGCATTTTCAGGTTCGGAGATTATGTATCTTTTGTCATAAAATTATTGAGGAATGGGTTCCATGATTGTCTGATTTCATTGAAAATTCATACGTGTGAGGTTTCAGGCTCAGGGATCATGATCATTTAGTCGAAATTCACGAATTCAAGATGGCAGCCGATTCTATCAAGAGTTTTGGGGTCGTAAATCACCATTTTTTGTCTAAACTTAATTTGGTGATTGACTATTGATTCAAGAAAAATTTCAATACTATAGTAAAAAACAAATTCATGAAAACAAGTGCAGGAAAGGGAAAGGTAATTTCCTTGATCGTTTCACATAGGTTATTTTTTGTGTATGAAATCCGTTAATGATTTATATTGTTCTTCAGTGTGGTTTGATTCGACTTTTTCGTTTATTTCTTTCTGCTTTGGTTTCCATTTATTGAATTCTTTCCAAACATCTTATCTTCCTATAGTCCATCGACTACGCATTCCTCAGAAAACGGATTTTTGTCTTCAGTGGTCTGAGAATGCTTCTCATCCATACTACATGATTTTACTAGAATCAGTCAAAAGACAAGTCAGTCCCATAAAAATTTGAATGCAGAATAGAATGAATCATTATTATTCAACCTACCCCCTTCTTCACAAGTATGCAATACTTCCTCTTTCAAAGCCAATTCCACCAGCCTATCACTATACGAGCACTTAACTTTTTCGCAGAATCAATAAGTAGCCCAATCATCCTGGGTCTGAACTAAACTAACAAGTCGAATAATTTAAAAGTGAACAAAAATTTTATGAAAAGCTTCTATCTAATCGCTCTGAAAAGAATAAAATGAAAAGTTCCTTTATGATTTTAACTATCAACTTATAGCTTGTCGCGCGATTCACTTATGAGCATAGCCTAGTAATAATCTCAATTTAATTGAATATTGATCATCGCGACAAGCTTTTATGATCATATAAATGGTGTATAATGAGGTTATGAGTTGATAGTTGAAATCGGAAAAAGTTCATTTCATTTTATTCTTTACAGAGCGTTCAAATAAAAGCGTTTGCCGGTGAATTCCGAACAGTCCAGCTTTTCAATAAGTTATTCTCAACAAGCCCTGTCCTTTGACACCAATATTGTAGGAGTGCATTAAAAATGACTATTTCGCCGTCCTGGATGGTCCATTATATTGGATATAAAATGACGTCACATTATAATCCGAATTACTCTTAACAAGTCTTTTTATTTGATACCCATTTTGTGGAAGTGCATTGCAAATAACTATTTCGCCATCTTGAAGGGTCTGCCATATTGGATTCAGAATGACGTCACATCCCTAACAACACAGGGACATCCTAGGTACGTCCCTTTTATGTCCCAACGTGTACTGTCGGTACAAGGACATGATTGGGACATCCCTAGGATGTCCTGCTCAGTATTTCCCTGAGTTGTCCCATTCATGTCCCTGATGTATATCTTGAAATCTATTCGCTATTTGTATCAGAATTGATATATTACAACAAAATATTGAAAATGCATATTTGTGATCTCACTGGGAAAATCCAGTCTTTATATTTTCTATACCCATCCAATTCAGTACAGTACATTCAGCTCAACTTCATAACTTTTGAAATTTATTGATTAGATATTTACTGATGAGAGGTGCGCAGTAGTGCGCACTCCGTGTATATAATTGTCTCTCTGCTATATATGCGTCAAAAAAATACAGATACCCTAATAACAACACAGGGATTCCCTAGGTACGACCCTTTTTTGTCTCGCGGTACAAGGAAATGATTGGGACATCCAGGGGATGTAGTGCAGTGGTTGTCCAGTGGACATCCCGCCCGGTACATCCCTAGGTTATCCTATTCGTGTAACTGGAGTATCTGATATCCATTCACATCAGAGTCATTGAATTTCATCAAACTATTGAGTTGAATTTTTTCGAAAATGTTTGTTTCTCTTCCGGAAAATGAAGGTAATGAAAATAAAGAATAAAGTCTCAGAACTTCTTAAGAAATTACCATTTTTCGCAGACAGAAATCGTACATGCATAATGCCCCTCAATGATAATTATTATACCCAATCCCTAATAAAGTTGTATTTATTCAGGTTTCTGTAGTTAAGTCCTGTTTATAAATCTGTTTAGTACATAAATCTTCAGGAGGCATGATAGCCAATGGAGCAAGGTGCGTGCATGATAAGCCAAAGGTCCCGGGTTCAATCCTCGACCTGTAACTTTTTTCTTTCGTCGGAAGGATGTCCCTGGGATATCTTTGGGACGTCCTAGGGATATCCCTTCATCGTACTTGGTACATCCCAGGGACGTACCAGAAGAACATCCCTTGGATGCCTTTTTTAGCGGCCAGCGGATGTCCCTGGGACATCCCTAGTATGTACGTTGTCCCGACAAAGGACATCCCTGGGATGTCCTAGTATAAAATCGAGGACGTCCATGGGAAGTCCCTGGGATGTACTGGTGTTGTTAGGGATTATTCCTTGAGTGATTCTCAACGAGCCTTTTCATTTGATACCCATATTGTAGAAGTGCATTGAAAATAACTATCCGGCTATCTTGTATGGTCAGCTATATTGAATTCAGAATGACGTCACATTATTTTTCGAGTTACTCCCAACGAGTCCTTCCATTTGATAGCCATATTGTAGAAGTACAATGAAAATAACTATTCCGCCATCTTGGATGGTTTGCCATATTGGATTTTGAATAACTTCACACACCTTATCGTGCATTGTCATCCAAACTAAACGTGTATACAAAATTTCAGGCTCATCGGTCGAAGATATCTACTTCAAAATTGAGTTCAAAGATACCACCCGAACTAACATACATTCATACATCCACATAATTTAAGAAGAAAATGCGCGTAAGGGACAAAAAGGCGGTTAGTCAATTCTTGGGTTATATTACTATTGGCAACAGCGCGGGATCTCACCTTAATCAGTAAACGTCAGTATATACATGATTGGATCTCAACTTACGTGTATTATTCCGTAGATCTCGCCTAGGTTTCATTTCATCATAAATTTTTTTTCATGAAAATGTTACCCCTCTGTGGTGGTAAACATCAAAACGCTGATTTCTTCAAAATATATGGAATATATATTCGGAAATTCATATTGGTTAGGGTGGATCTCAGGTTGTCCAAGATTTATCCGGATCTCGACTTGGTTTTAAAACGTATATATATATATATATATATATATGATGAAGATGATATTATGATATTGTAAAAAATTTCATCCTGGATGAAGAATTTCAAATCTTCATTGTTACAGAAACGTGGTTAAATGATAATATACCATCTGATCTGATATCTATAGACACATATGAATTCATAAGATTTGATAGACCTAATTTCAATGGTAGAGGAGGAGGAATAGGAATGTATTTGAATAAATCCCTGTGTTATAAAATTATATACAGTAAAATTAACACAAACATCGAACAATGTTGGATTTCAACTAGTTTCGCGGGAAATAAATATGTTTTCGGTGGCATATACAGACCTCATTCTTCAAATGTTCTGGATTTTTTTAGTGAATTAGAAGATGCATTGGCCACAGTATTGCCTTATGGGGAACAAATTGTCATATTAGGCGATCTCAATATAAATTTATTGGAGAATTCTTCGAAGGTAAAACACTTCACTGACTTTCTTGAATCTTTTGAACTATTGCAGTTAATCACGGAACCCACGCGTATAAGAGCTAATTCGAATACTTTATTGGACTTAATAATAACTTCCGATAAAGATAATCTCACGAATATCGCTGTCGTCCATGTCGATGGGGTATCAGATAACGATCACTCAGCTACGATATGTAATGTCAAAAATTTTTCGGACAAACGTGCTGTCAAATATGTCAGATTTAGGGACTTCTCAAAATTCGAAATGGATACTTTCTTATTACATTTTCACAATGTTGACTGGGCTTATATTTATAGATGCAACAATATCGATGAAATGATAACTTTTTTCAATAATTCACTGTTAACAATATTCGACCATTTAGCACCAATACGAACGGTACGTACAACAAAACCCCCAGCTCCTTGGTTAACGGACGTTATTAAGATAATGATGACTGAAAGAGACAAGGCACTAAGAACTTATAAGAAATATAAAACTGCAGCTCAATGGGAATACTATAAGATGCTTCGAAACTACACAAATCAGTCCATAATACGCGAGAAAAAAGCATATCTTGATTACGTATCACGACAAAGGAATCCCAAAACATTGTGGATAGCACTAAGACAAATGAATGCAGTCAATAAAAATGAAAATGATGTATTGCCACAAAACCTAGCTAATGTTGACGTTATTAATCAACACTTCACGACATTACCTAATGTAACAAAAACTAATCTTCAGACAGAACTACTAGAAAAATACAAGCATAACAGATACAATGTGAATGACAAGTTCAGTTTCCATACTGTGGACAAAGAATTGGTACTAATATGTCTTCACTCAATCAAAAGTAACGCAATAGGATTCGACTCTATATCCTTGAAAATGTTGAACCTGATCTCTAACTTGCTAATTGATCATATCACTTATTTATTGAATTACTGCATCACACATTCTACGCTTCCTATAGCTTGGAAAATGTCTCTTGTAATCCCTCTTGCAAAAATACGAAACCCCGAAAATTTCAATGATCTCAGACCCATCAGTCTTCTATCAGTACTATCAAAGGTTTTTGAAAAAATTCTATACAAACAGATGAATGAATTCCTTATGAGCCACAATATTATACCACCAATACAATCCGGTTTTAGAGACGGTTACAGTACCACAACAGCACTCACAATGATAGTCGATGATATTTTCCGGGCAGTGGATGAGGGAAAAGTCACGTGCTTAGTTTTACTGGACTACAGCAAGGCATTTGACACTATAGATCACGACGTTTTCCTCGACAAACTGGGGTATTTGGGCTTTGATGAAGATTCTGTTCGGCTGATGGAGCGTTACTTGAAAGGAAGGAGTCAGAAAGTCGTTTATGACCTGAAGACTTCAGAACCTCTAACACTGAAATCTGGTGTACCGCAAGGGTCCATCTTAGGACCCCTGTTATTTTCCATTTATATTTCGGACTTCCACTCATATGTTCCGCATTGTAACATACACCATTACGCAGACGACACACAACTATATCTATCATTTGATGTAGAACAACCTGATAGTACTAATGTTGTGAACTCAGATTTAGAATCCTTGGTGAATATCTCTGCAGCGCATAACCTTACGTTGAACGCAAAGAAGTCAAGTGTTTTGTTTTTTGGACCAAAGCATAAACGTGAGCTTGCCAGTACTTCCTCAAATATCGTCATGGGCGGTAACACAATTCCCGTTAGGAACGAGGTAAAAAACTTGGGGTTATGGGTAGACATAGAAATGAGATTCACAAAACATGTCAATCAACTTTGTCGTGGTTCTTACAATATTTTAAAACAGCTTTACCCGAATCGACATGCCATGAATTCTAGTTTGAAACTTCAAGTTTGTGAGTCTCTTATTCTTTCAAAAATTGCTTATTGTGATTGTGTATATGGACCAGCTCTCTTGAAAACCGACAGTGACCGCCTGCAGAAAATTCAGAACTCCTGCTTAAGATTTTCCCATGGAATACGAAAGTATGACCACATTAGCCATAAATTTCTAGAAGCGGGTAAGCTCAGATTATTGGATGTTAGAAAATCACATTTGCTCACTCTTACTCATAAAATATTGAAGATTGGAAAACCTCCGTATTTACTAAAAAAACTTGTAAGAATAGGTGATACCAGCGAATACTGCACTAGGAATTCACGATTGTTGACAATCTATAAACATAAGACGTCTACCTTTCAACGTTCCTTTACGTACAATGCCTGTAAATCATATAATCAACTACCCAATGAATTTTATGACTATAGTATTTTGAATTTCAAAAAAAAGTTGAAATCATTATTATTATCTACACAAATTGGATCTTGAATGAAATCAATTGACCCCTCTGGCACTCCTATGGTTAATGCAGTGTATCACTAACGTATCTTAGCTCATTAATGATTATTACTGACATTTTATATTCTCTTCAATAATTCTCTTATATTGATATCGATATAAACCTATAGTATTATAAGCATAGCTAGATAGCTTATCATAGTTTTAGCTAGTATTAATGTAATTCAATATTATATATTATAATGTATTTATAATCAATTAACACATCATGGTTAAGTTGAAAAACACCCTTGGGTGACACTTCGCCATTTCATCTATATCACTTTTTATAATTTTATGGATGAATAAAGACGAGTTATTATTATTATTATTATTATTATTATATATTCTTGTTATGAAATCATCATCCAAGTAATTTTACGCTGATATTTACCGAATTAAATATATATTTATATGGTAATACTTGCTACTTTTTTTCTACCCTCCATGGAATACCTCGAAATAGCGCTATTCAAATACTCGATGGATAGGGGGGGGGGGTTTGTCAACTATCAAATAATCAATTCTAATTAAGTTAGTGCACGTTGAACTGCTGTAGGTGGAAGATGTATAACGCTATTGATAAATTTGGTCGCAAGAAGAGCAAATCAATGTGTTCGCTGCCCGGGCGACCTGGAATCGGGTTCAAACTCGACGAAAGTGGAAATTATGACATATTGGGTAAGCGACTAACGAATGTTGGTAATCCATTGAGTGGTGGGGATTGCGTCCCATTGGAGTTTCTCAATCAGCAAATGTTTGAGATGATGACAGCTCTCGAAAAATTGAAAATAGTTACCAGAGATTACAGACAGTTTTCTCAAAAGGTGCTTATGATGTCACCAAAAGTGAATCAGTCAGTAGATGATATGAGTTCCATGTCGAAACAGATGGAGGAATTGAGTTTGAAGTTTGAGAAGAAATCCACTGAATTCAGCGAACGATTGCTCAAATTAGAAGTCGAATTGGCGTTGAAGAATGGGAAAGTCTCCACCAACTGAATGAGGCGACCTGGGATGGAGGAAAAACCCCGAAATGGGCTTGGGGGAGGAATAAAATATATATTCCCATACACTGTAAATGATTTAATGATATCAAATTGTAATAAAAAATATTAAATTCATATATTATTTGTTTTCTCTTCCTTTGTTGCCTTTCTCTACATCAGCTCATGTTGGTAGTGAACGGGATTGGGTGAGACTTGTTCGTAGTGAAATCCTTGAGAGGATAGAATATGAGTGGGGTCAAGGTTGAGACTTGACAGTGGAGATAAGTGGGGTTGACGGCGGGATTTGGAAGTGGTGTTGAGTGGGCGGAGCCTGCGAAGGGATGTGAAATGAGTGGGGTTGGGGGCGATGGTTTGATAGTGGTGGAACCGCTAGGTGGGTGGAGCCTGTGAGTTAGTGGGGAGGGAGTGGGGTGGAAAGTGGGTGGGGTGTGAGTGTTTAAAACAAGAGGTGCACACACTGACTCCTCATTCTGTTCGCAGACTTTGTCTTCTACCAGAACACCTTCAGACACCATTCGTCAGTTTTAATTCCACTACAGCGTCTTCGAACATCAGTTGAGTATGTAATATACTATGATCGAATGTTAGCTATTTTATTCCACATGTTATGTGAATCTTCAGTTTATATAAAAATGTTATTGTTTCAGGTATGTCTAACGTTGAAACCGATCTGAACACCGCGTTCGTTGGAGAGGCCGCGACGGTTGGAGAAGGCTCCACGCCACCACTTCCTCTCTTAGGTCAGTATATTTTTCCAATCATCGCAATGAAACAAAGTATTCCACCCCCATTGTCTTGCTTTTTCCAGACCTCGATGATGACGACATCATTGCCATCGACACCCCCGGCGATATCGGAGAAAGGGGTATCAATGATATCCCCTTCGACCCGGAGTTGCAGACGCCAAGTCAGAGGAAGTGGCTCAGTCAGGCAGTTAGAGATCACCTGGAGGAATCAGGAACCTGGGAGAACCATGAGCCTTCAGGTGTTGATGGTGGGATGGTGCCGGCTCAGGACTCATCATCCGGTGTTGAGGGTCTTGGTAGCGACAGTGGATTCGTGAGACCTGCGGCTAGGTATTCCAAAGGCTCCAAGAAAACTCTTAAGCAACCGAAGCCGTCAACACCGGAGAGAGTTTCCATCAGGAAGAGGGGTCGGTATGACGATAGCGACGATAGCGGTGATGATTTCCAAACCCAGCAACCCGGTAAGAGGGAACCAACAGCACCACCATCGACGCAGTCGTCATCGAGTACCTCCTCCTCCTCCTCCTCTTCGACATTGTCACCTCAGATTTTCAAGGGGAAGAAGATGAAGAAGAAGGTGGAAGTTGGACCGTCAACAATCATCCTTGGAAAGTTGCTAGGTAGCCGCAGTAAACCGAACCCATACCGAGGTGGCAAGGTTTCGCCGTGGTACACGGCTCACAAAAAAGCCGTTCCCTCAACAAGCGGGACGCAGCAGCAGCAACAGCGACGTCCAACCATCAATCTGATTAGTGTGGAGGTGGTGCGTCCAGCCGATCTACCCGAGAGTGTGGATGAACCACTTCCTTCACAGGAATCAGATGTCGTGGGAGACAACATTGTTGCTGCCGCTGCAGATGTGGCCGATCAAGATGTTGATATCCACATACGCATTCCATCGCCGCCAAAAGAGCTCATCGACCACGTCAGGAAATATGATGCCGATTTGAAGCGATGGAATGCGAATGTAGATAGTCGGATTGCTGTGAGTAAGAGTAGGTTGCGATCTTTCTCACAGCAAAGAGAAGCTCTACTTTCGCGGCTTGCTGAAATAGATCGACAGATAGAGTCTGAAGAAAAGTTTCAGCAGGATTGTGAAAGGGGTAGAACTCGTTTCGAGCATTTAGATCGGCTCAATACGGGGTATTTGGCAGATACATAAGTCAATTGTGTGTGTGTGTGTGTATATATGTTTTATATTATGTTTTATATTATATTATTTTTTTGTACCTGGATGAATGTGTTCTGTATCATATTATCCATGTGAATATATTTTTTTATAGAATGTCAACTGTTATTATTGTAAATATAAGAGATTACCCTGAATATATTCACTATTCTGGACTATGGTGTTTTCAATATTTTTACCCCCACCACTTTTTCCACCACCATTTCACCCTACTACTCATTTCAACACCACGCCCACAACTCTCCTCCTCCTTCTGCCACAGATAAATTCAACCGCTTCTCTGGAATCATTCAGTTGAAGTTCAGTATCAAAAAATGAATACTACAACCATCTGTGCAGCAGACTCCACCACTACCAGCCAAGGCAATGCCTTGTCATCCAGCCACCGATTGGAGCCAGCATCGGAGGGACCTTGCGACTCTTCCTCGGATGTTGTTGAAGTGGAGGATGTCTCCTTTGAGTTCGATTGGGAGGATGATGTCATCGTAGTCGAAGACAGCGATGAGGCCTCCGACTTCGATGACGATGACCGAGGAGACGCCTCCGATTCCGATGCCACACTCATCCTAGGTGGCATTGGAAGAGAAGAAGAGAGCGACACCAAGGAGGAGGAGGACCGTCCATTGGCGAGGGGCGCTTACCTGGACCCCATTATGATGGAGGCGATGGAAATGGACGCGCTGGACGAGCGCGATTTGTTTGACTTGGTGGAGGATTATCTCAGATAATCTCTTTGTATATAGTATTTTTTTGTATATAGTCATGTAGTTTTTCGTATATAGTTATGTAGTATTTCTGTATATATATATATATATATATAGAAGCAGAAGGGTAGTCTTTTGCTGACTAGTTGGTTAAAAACTCTTAAATTATTTGGGACTGCAGCAAAACGAAGGTGTACTCTTATAACATTATATTTCCAATATTTCGACAATGAATATTGTCATCATCAGGGAGCTACAATTTATGAAAATTACTTTAAAAAGGCTCTGTAAAATTATCAGTAAAGTACTTACAATGTCAGTGAGAATGGTCGTTGAATGATGGTAACAGTAGTAGATTCACAAGACACATCAGTAATTTGTAATACATTAGAACAGTGGACACAAGATCAATTTAAAATTGTAAAAGTTGAAATAGTAAAATGAGATTTATTTTTTATTGAATTTTATTTATAAATTTTTTATATTCGGCTGCCGAAACACATGGCCATGCTCGAATTTGTTGAGAAATTTGCGGGAACTTATATTGAGGTTAACAGTGACAATTGTCAATTGACACTAAGTCAGTCATTTGTCAATTGTTACTGCTTGTGGGACATGTAGGTAGTATACAGTTGGTACAGTTACAGTTACTTCTAAAGATGAGATATTGCTAATATTGAATAAGTTATTATTAATTGTTATAGACTTTGATAGAAAATTTTTTATATTATTGGATGTATTTAAAAAGTTGAAATGTTGTTGAGAGCTCTGGGATTCTTATCTAACAAAAGTAAGTATGAATAAATTTCACTTAAATGATTCAGATCTGTTCTTTTATTCAAGCTGTTTGTAGATTGGGATATGAATGTCATTTCCAAAAAAATTCGTTTTGTATTGTTTTTTTCTTTTGCTAAGATTTTGGTGGAGTTATAGTCCATGTTATGACCTTCTTTGAAAACATGTTCACTGAGAGCACATCTTTCAGGGTGCAGTCTGCTGTCACTTTTGTGGGACGTTATGCGGTCTTTGAGTAACCTAGAAGTCTGGCCTATGTATTCATGGTTGCAGTTTGAACAAGGAATGCAATATATTACATTTGATTGATGTGGTATTGGAACTCTGTCTTTGACCACAGAAAATAAAGAGTTTAAAGTTAACACTGTTTTTTGTGAGATTTTTAAATTTCCTAGTGTATTGAAAATTCTAGATAATTTTGGAGTGATTTCTGCAATAAATGGTAAAGAGATGTAGAGAAGATTATTTTGAGAATTATTATTTGTATTGTTAATATTTTCAGGAACTATTTGATTGATCATTTGGTTTATGGGTGGAGTGCTATATAAAATCTTGTTAAGTAATGATGAAGGGTATGCATTTTGTGAAAACAAGGTGTGAAGAATTTTCAGATTTTTTTGGTGGAAAGAAGGATCAGAGATACGTAGCACTCGTTGCTTCATTTGCTTGATCAAGTTGATTTTTATCGATTGTCTGTGGTAGGACCAGTAGTTCATATACCTGCCAGAACTCATAGGTTTCCTATACCAGTCAATTAATATTGTGTTATCCTGGGTACGAATCAGTCTAGTGTCCAAACTGTAGTGTTCCATTTTTGGACACTAGACTGATTCGTACCCAGGATAACACAATATTAATTGACTGGTATAGGAAACCTATGAGTTCTGGCAGGTATATGAACTACTGGTCCTACCACAGACAATCGATAAAAATCAACTTGATCAAGCAAATGAAGCAACGAGTGCTACGTATCTCTGATCCTTCTTTCCACCAAAAAAATCTGAAAATTCTTCACACCTTGTTTTCACAAAATGCATACCCTTCATCATTACTTAACAAGATTTTATATAGCACTCCACCCATAAACCAAATGATCAATCAAATAGTTCCTGAAAATATTAACAATACAAATAATAATTCTCAAAATAATCTTCTCTACATCTCTTTACCATTTATTGCAGAAATCACTCCAAAATTATCTAGAATTTTCAATACACTAGGAAATTTAAAAATCTCACAAAAAACAGTGTTAACTTTAAACTCTTTATTTTCTGTGGTCAAAGACAGAGTTCCAATACCACATCAATCAAATGTAATATATTGCATTCCTTGTTCAAACTGCAACCATGAATACATAGGCCAGACTTCTAGGTTACTCAAAGACCGCATAACGTCCCACAAAAGTGACAGCAGACTGCACCCTGAAAGATGTGCTCTCAGTGAACATGTTTTCAAAGAAGGTCATAACATGGACTATAACTCCACCAAAATCTTAGCAAAAGAAAAAAACAATACAAAACGAATTTTTTTTGGAAATGACATTCATATCCCAATCTACAAACAGCTTGAATAAAAGAACAGATCTGAATCATTTAAGTGAAATTTATTCATACTTACTTTTGTTAGATAAGAATCCCAGAGCTCTCAACAACATTTCAACTTTTTAAATACATCCAATAATATAAAAAATTTTCTATCAAAGTCTATAACAATTAATAATAACTTATTCAATATTAGCAATATCTCATCTTTAGAAGTAACTGTAACTGTACCAACTGTATACTACCTACATGTCCCACAAGCAGTAACAATTGACAAATGACTGACTTAGTGTCAATTGACAATTGTCACTGTTAACCTCAATATGAGTTCCCGCAAATTTCTCAACAAATTCGAGCATGGCCATGTGTTTCGGCAGCCGAATATAAAAAATTTATAAATAAAATTCAATAAAAAATAAATCTCATTTTACTATTTCAACTTTTACAATTTTAAATTGATCTTGTGTCCACTGTTCTAATGTATTACAAATTACTGATGTGTCTTGTGAATCTACTACTGTTACCATCATTCAACGACCATTCTCACTGACATTGTAAGTACTTTACTGATAATTTTACAGAGCCTTTTTAAAGTAATTTTCATAAATTGTAGCTCCCTGATGATGACAATATTCATTGTCGAAATATTGGAAATATAATGTTATAAGAGTACACCTTCGTTTTGCTGCAGTCCCAAATAATTTAAGAGTTTATATATATATATATATATAGTTTCAATAAATGTATTAAAAGATATCAGGTATTTAATTTCTCAAAACATTCCTTTAGCCGAAAAACTTGGCATACGTCGCAAAAAAATTCTAAAAAATAGTTAAAAAAAATCGGAAAAATTCCACCCGATTTTTTTTCTTAATGGCAATCATTTTTCTTCATATGAAAATTTTTGTCACTCCTTTCAATATGGTAGTTCACTACGAATCATTTTTAACGGGAGGGAGGGGGTAAAAATTTCTCACAAAAATTCAACTAATACATTGTCACCATAAAAATCCCGGATTTTCACGTTTTTTCTTTTTTTTAAGGGTGAAAAACATGATAAATCTTCGCCTCGTTAAAAATTTAAAATGGTTAAAAAAAATCGGAAAAATTCCACCCGATTTCTCTCTTTATGACAATCATTTTTCTTCATGTAAAATTTTTTGTCACTCCTTTCAATATGGTAGTTTACTACGAAACATTTTTAGCGGAAGGGAGGGGGTAAAAATTTCATGATAAAAAATTTCTCGCAAAAATTCAACTAATACATTGCCACCATAAAAATCCCGGATTATTACGTTTTTTTTTTTTTTAAGGACGAAAAAAATTGGATGTGTCGGGGTAAAATTTTAGATTTTTCAATAATTCAGTTGATAATGATTCGATTCTATTCAAAATTGGTATCTGGGGGTTTTCGGAGTCGGAGATTATGATTCTTCTGTCAAAATTTGAAAATTCAAGATGGCGGCCAATATGGCGGACGAATATGAATATTATCCGAATTCATTCAAATTTGGTATCTGGGGGTCTTTGGGGTCGGAGATTGAGATTCTTTCTTCAAAGTTTGAAAATTCGAAATGGGGGATCCAATATGGCGGACGAGTTTTATAATTATTATCCGAATTCATTCAAATTTTGTATTGGGGGGTTTTCGGGGTCGGAGATTATGATTCTTTCGTCAAAATTTGAAAATTCAAGATGGGTGATCCAATATGGCTGACGATAATGAATAAAATCGATGGAATTCTTCTTATTCTCATTATTTCATTTCGAAAAACTTATAATTATAAAAACAATAATATATAAATCACATGGAATATGGAGAAAATATCCATAATCAACAATATATATATACATATATTAAAAATCATTCCGCATTCTCATCGCTGCTGCTGCTATTTTGCCAAATGATGTGATCCAATGCAGCAGGCGGAGCTTCAACATTCCCCAGTGCCCGCCTCTCATGACGCACGCACCAACATGTGGAGAAATGGTGGTCCACGCTACTATAGAAGTAGCCGACATTCTCACAGAAGTACGACCCCATATTGCATTCGACGCATACCCCTTTCCAACAATCATTCCTATATGCGTCGCATCTGATACAGCGTTGAAATCGCAGGCGTACCTCCACGCTGCATGCTCTACACACATCCATGCAGATGCCCATGTTGTTATTTTTGAGCAGCTTCGAACAAGTCTTGCATCGCGGTCTGTTGTCGCCATCAAGCTGGTAGCTCCTTCTTGGGGGATCCGGTGATGTTGGCCGATTATGCTCCGAACATCTTTCGCAAACTCCCGTACTTGGGTTTATATTTAGCTTTAGGATTGAAAAATATCTCGCAATTATGGCAAATTACAAAATATTGAGCCAATCTCGATGGTCCTACTGCCACCACTGGTTTCAAATCCCATGATTTTGGGTATACCATAATGTTATATGATTTATTTCAGTAGAACTGTTCGAGGACTATGGAACACTATGTTGGAAATAGAAACATCCGCAGCTTTTCAATACTCGAATCTACCCTCCACTCCTCTTGAACTATAAGAGGGGCGCGCATAATGATTTGGACATTGGTGGTCAGTGGTTAACGCCTTTCTCCTCCTCCTCAAACCTTTACACCTAACACACCTCAGGTGGGGGAAAGGTGTTAAAAATAGTTTTGAAGGATTGGTTGCCACCACCACCACCACCACCACCACCACCACCACCACCATATCATTCAGGGTAGAAACCACTCCCCTTCATTGGAAGGAGCATCAACCAGTAATAATCACGATTGCAAACCCACCACCCTTTTCCCTTTCCCTTTCACACACACACATAAAAACCACAGTATTTGGCTGTACAAAATACTCTGATTCTACTATTCAGAAACACTCAATTGAATATCTGAAAGGAGAGTAAAATGGCTGCTGTCAGTGAAATTGTGAAGATGTTGGCGAAGTTGTCTCTCATAGATGAGAATCGCTTAGTTGGTGATGCTGGTGATGCTGCTGCTGCTGCTGCCTTTGTAAGTATCCCCTCATTCACATAATTTTCAATTAGAATATCGTTCACCTCTTACGTCCTTCATGAAAGTTTAATTTCCATTCTTTTTCAGGAACATGGAAATGCAAATATTGGATTGGGTGCTGGCGGTGTGGAGCAGGGGCGCGGTGACGAGGGTTTCGATGAAGAATGCGGTGTGGGCGAATTGTGGATTCGGCTACATTCCGAGATGGTAGACGTGGCTGAAATTCGAGACCGGCATCTGGAGATGACGTTCTGCGTAAACGTTGCTATGGTGACGTTGGATACTACAGAGGGTTGGAGGCACCTATGCTATAGATGCTTCTTCCTCTATTCCCTCCGACCCCTCGTCAGAGGCAAGTATCTACACGCCTCATCGCACACAAGGGCGACCTTCCGCGAAATAGAGAGGATGTACTCGTGTGCAGCGTGTTCGATTCCTCTCCACCAAATCCATTTGATGGACATGTGTACGACTTGTAATAACTTTGAGGAGAAATACCATAGATTTTAAGTAAAATAGATGTAGTTTTATTCACATTGTATATAATTTTCCTATTCAAATACTTTTGATTGAAATAAAGTTCATTTCGATGCATTTATGAAGCGATCTTATTTTATATATAAATTAGATTTCATTGCATGCCCATCACCATTCCAGTTGAGGGGTAGTGAGTGGAGAAGTGGTAGAAAAACAAGGTGAATTCATTGCTTAATGGGTATTTATTCGAAATTATCGATTTTCACACTTCAAATAACTGCAGATTTGTCAATCCAAGAGTTGTGTTGGTTAGAGAATCCAAGCCATTTAACATATATTCTACCTCCTTTCTCCTTCAAGACTTTCTCTACCAAGTATGCGTCTAGATTGGCGGTTTTCAATAACTCCAATTCATAAAATGATCCTTTGATCAACCTTCCATCCACATCTTCAAGTCTGTAAGTTCTGGGATTGGTAGCATTCACTTTGGATGTTTTGAAGAGTTCAGTGGAAGAATTTGCGGTATAGCCCTCCTCGAATACACCCTTATACTTGCTTATACGCACCACATCGCCAACGTGAAATTTTGCCTTTGGCACGATTTTTGGGTGGCTATAGGCGCGTAGTATTGTAGTAGCTGTTACGTCGGCGGGTTTCATACCAATTGTTCTATGTACCCTGTTATTATACATATTAGTTAAGTGTTGTAATTTATCACACCACTTGTATTCACCTCTTGCAGAAAATTCCTTATAAATCCAATTCTTTAGAGTTCTTATCACCCTCTCTACGATTGCGGCCTTCATCGTGCTATATGTGGAATAATGATTGATTTTATATTTAACCATCAATGCGGCGAAGTTGCTGTTATAGAATTCCTTTCTGAGGTCACTCTGCACATTTTTCGGTGAATAGTCAGCCTTTTTCAATACTCTCTCCATGGCCCGTGTAACTTCCGAACCGGTTTTATTTCTTATCGGTTCGGTCCAGATGTATTTAGAATAGCAATCGATGACGAATAATATATAACGGTAACCACTATTCTCCTTGTAATACGTTTGCATCTCAGCCAAATCAATTTGCCACAAGTCTGCAAAACCTTTTATTATAGTTCTCCTTCTCGCAAAGTTGCGCCTCGCAGGTTTATGTAATTCATCAACAATCTGTCTTTTGGTCACACTTATTTCCATTATTGTGCTATTTCTCAACCTCCGAACACTTGCGATCTCTTTGGTTCGCATTGATATACTAATGGTCTACCTGTTTTAAATTGTGGTTATATATATGGTATCAATACACAATACCTTCTTCACGTAACTCCTCAATGATTGAGACTATTTCATTATCGTGCCCAGTATGACCAGTCATTTTCGACCCATATAATAGTCGAAGGCGGTCCACTAATTCTGCAGCCTCATTCCAATAGACGTACTCTTTCAGATGATTACTAGCAATCTTTTTAATAGATTCTGATTGCTTCATTTCCCCACCACCTTTCACTTTACGCTGCTGCTGACTCCTCATGTTAGGCGGTGTGCTAATTATTGGTTTGATTATTTGTAGATATTTCTTTGATTTCGTACTAGCATTCAAGCCTTCGCGTATATCGTAATCCTTATATGGCGCCCTTGTAGTTTGTAGTAAATCAGCGTATAATCGCATGTCTCGATCATCGACAGATCTTGGTACATGTTTCATGAATATAAGATTGTATAATTCATATGTAGCTGGAAACATCACACTCTTCTTCTTACTACGCCATAATTCAATTTGTCCATGAGGAAAACGATTTTTATGTTACCCATCATCATGTCTCCCGTAGTAGGATCAATGCGAACGCCATATGTGGTATCATAATTGGGGTCTTTGGATTTCAAATTTTTCAAATGCTCTTTCAACTGTTCATCTAATCCACTAATGATTTTGCTGCCAGTCGGTGTTTTATCGAATGGCATGAGTGAAGATGATGATGATGATGATGGTGGTGGTGTATCCATCATGGTCACATAATTAGATCTCCCTTCTTCTTCACGTGATGGAATTTCAGCGAAAAAACTATGTGGTTTTATTGTGCTTTCAGGTGTTTCCATAGAATTTGATTCATTTCCCGACATTGGTGTGGAATGGAGTGTAGGTTTCATCATGGTTGGTCTACGTTGTTTGGTGATACTTTTCATTGTCGTTGCTGGAATATGGTTACTCATAGAGGTTGCTGCCGCTTTTGAAATTGTGTTCAATGGTTTCATCAGTGGTTCATACATTTTTTCCAGCACTATTTGATTACCTATACGATCACTCTTGAGACTTTTGAACTTTTTTCTCACTGCATCAGTTGCTTCAACGAGTTCTCGTTTGAGGTCAATTTCAGATGCCATTTCAACCTTTTTATCATTATATGTGCTCATTGTCGCTTCTGGAGATTGAATGAATGGAATGCTGCTGAAATATTATGGATATATGAAGTTATCGAATCCTTTTCTATAGCGCCGCCCCTCATGGATTTCACTAGCCTTATCGATAACAAGAAATCCATATTTATCAGTCCAACTTTGTGCACACATATCTTGAAATTGTTTGAATGTCACATCTGGGGATACGTGATCGGAAAAAATGTGGTGTAGATTCATGTCATCCTGTTTGAACATCACAATGAAGTTAGAATTGTCTCGAATAAGCTGTTTAGGCACTCTAGAATATGTCTGCGCCAAATAGAAACAATCCACGCTCTTATGTCGACCCATGGAGAAATACGACCTTATTACATCTTGTTTTTCGCAAATGACATCGTCGAAAATGAAAATACTATCAGGTTTTGCGTCTGCCGGTTCCACTATATCCACATTATTGTCGAAGGTGTGGAATCCTAGCCCTTTTATTGGCTCCAAAACTTTTCTTAGATATTCATACTTGGGTTGGTATAATGATTTTGAGTAAATGTAGATATTGGCGAATCGTAAACCATTCTCATTGGTGAGTAACGATATCATGACATTCGTTTTACCACAATTCGATGGACCTATTATGAGCCCGCGTATTGTATTTGGGAATAACACCCCATGGCGACGTTGTTGTATGATGTTATTTCCTAATCCCACTTTTTCATCGAAATTATCCACATTGAATATTTCTGTCTGTTGAACAATCCGCATTGTATGGTGGTTAGATGGTATATAAAGAATCACAACCTGTGTTCGACTCATTTATATTATGACAGCGAAACGTTGCACATCGATAAAGAATAATAATAATAATAATAATAAAGGGAGAAGAAGCAGACGGGGAAAGAAAAAGGGTGGTGGAGGAATTGTTAACACTATAATCAATAAGTTACCATTCGAATTACACATTCCTGGAGGCTATCAATATTGCGGCCCGGGAACACGCCTACAGAAACGGTTGGCTCGCGGTGATCCAGGAATAAATCAATTGGATAGAGCCTGCAAAGAACACGATATTGCATATCTCAAATATCCAAGCGACCTATCTGCCAGGCATTCAGCCGATAAAAAATTGGAAGAAGCTGCCTGGGAGCGGGTCAAATCAAAGGACGCTAACGTGGGGGAGAGGACTGCATCTTGGTTAGTTACCAATATCATGAAGGGGAAGAGGCGTTTTGGTATGGGGTGCAGTGATGGAGTGAAGCAGCGTAGAGTGTTGAGGAAGAAGAGGAAATCAAAGCGTAGTAGAAAAATCGCATTTGGTTCTGGTATAGTTCACAAAGTTCGCAATGTGGTAAACCGAATGGGTAAAAAAAGGGCTATCATCAAAAACTTAGCCAAAACTTCATTGATGGCGATTGGGGCTGCTCGAAAGTTTGTGAAAATTGCTGGTGGAAAAAATAATATCCGAACACCTAGAATAATACCAATTCCTAAGGTTGGTGGAATTCTCCCGCTTATACCCATTTTCGCGGGCCATACAATCCGCTAAAGAGAGTAGAGAGCAACTCTCCGAAGCAAATCGGCACAATAAGCATATGGAGGCGATCGCAATCGAAAAAGTTGGTAAAGGAGTCTATTTGAAGCCATATCGAAAGGGATTAGGTATCTATCTAAAATCCCATAATTCAAAAAACTAGATGATTTACCTCGGAGGGCTTTAACAGACATTGATCTAATAAAGCAGATAGATAGAATGAAAGTACCACACTTCCGAGGTATATTTATGAGAGATAACCTACCCAATTCCGGGCCAATGCGTATAGAATCAGCTATTCTGAATTTAGATAGCAGCAAAGGCAGTGGCACACACTGGGTTGCATATAAGAAACGTAATAGTGTAGTGGAATATTATGATAGCTATGGAGATTCACCACCCCCAAGGGAGTTAATAGAGTATCTGAAGAGGAGATCGAAACCGTCAAATGATATGAAAATCGTATATAACTACGAGCGACATCAAAATTATAATACAATGTGGTGCGGTCATTTGTGCCTGAAGTTTCTCTCCGCAAATAGTTAGAGAAAAATACTATAATATGGATAGAGAGAGCATCAAACGAATGGGTCACTCATTACTGGCTCACTCAAGAGTGCGCTCTTTGTTGAAAATGAGTAGAGCGCAACTTGCCGACATGCCGAAGGAAGTCATCATCAGCTGCGCACCGCATGAAATAGCTTTAGTGTGGGAAAAGTTACCTGAACAATTACAGAACGATCCTGATATATCAAAATATCAATTTTGTATGGAACACTTCACGGAGGAGGAGGACAGCCAACATAGCGTTGATGCTAATGATGGACCAGTGCCGAGAAGATTATTCTGCTGTTTTTGCCAAATTAAAGATGTAAATGTTGTAGCTGAAAATAAATTTGATATTAATAATTAACTTTGCGAAAACTATGGCATTCTCCATTGTTGCAAGCAGCGATAAGGTTGTCGCTGTTGCTGCTGCTACATACATTGATGTTTGCCACAGTTTTCATAGTCTTTGATTAATCATGTAGCAAACTTTCACCATATCTGGGGATCGTAGTGTATTGAGCGCCAACTTTTATACACCTATTGAACTCGATGCGAGGAAGACCTATGGATTAGGATTGCATGGTTTCTACTCATACAACTCCATACTCAATATAGATGAGCAGAATAATCGATTGGGTATCAAGTTCGGACCTACTTTCACACATGAAATGATTACGATACCACCAGGTGCTTAGATGAGATCAATAAAGCTTTACAAATGGCTATAGCACGTAGGATATCATTGAATGGAGGGAGTATGGATGGTGTATTCTCTCTCCGTGCTAATAATAATACCATGAAATGTGAAATGAGTAGCATGTATGAGATAGATTTGGCGTCTGACACATCTTTAGCAAGTGTTTTGGGATTCGAGGAGAAAAAATATTCAGCCAACGTGTTGCATGAATCCACATTACCTGTGGATATAATAAAGGTGCGCCTCATAAGGGTGGATTGTAACATTACCACAGGAGCATTCCTCAATGGGGAGGAGGTACATACGCTATATGAATTCGACATCGATGTGGAGCCTGGATATAAGCTATCAAAGGAACCGCAAAATATTATATATTTACCCATCAGCCCGACTGGGTGTCAGTTCATCGACAACATTACACTGAGAATATTGGATGATAGCGGACTCTTAGTCAATTTTCGTGGAGAAAAAATCATTGTAAAATTGGAATTGAAGCAGCTTACGTAACAATCCATCATTCCAGAAGGAAAATGGGGTCTTGTTTTGGGAACCAATCAAAACATATGTTCAGAACTGAAACTGCCACCTACCGTAAAAATATCAATAAGAAGAGAATGAAGAATGGTGATGTATTCATTCGTACAGAACCACCCAAACGAGTCAGACATAGGTTGTCTGCAAACGATATACACTTTCTGCAATACATTGGTCTGAAGTTGCGTTGAATAGCAAAAAAAATTAGCTAGATATAATGGTTGTTACATCGTCTATAAGCAGCACACAATTGGAAGTGTTTGATGAGCCGATTTTGGATCATTCCCTGATCAGTCTACATGAACACACATACAAACCATATGGTTCACCATCATTCAAGAACTCGGATGAAATAAGGATCGCCGTCAACTTCCAAGATTTACTACTCGATATTTCAGAAAGTTATATCTATATTGAGGGAAAATTCACGCCGAATGATCCTACTAAAACATGTTATTTATCCAACAATGCTTTAGCATTCCTTTTCGATGGAATACGTTATGAGATGGGTGGTGAACAAGTATGTATGATTCGAAAACCCGGCATCACCACAACCATGAAAAGTATGATTTTCTATAGTGAGGTGAATGCAAAATCCTTAGAAACAGTTGGATGGGGTCTAGAAAATGGGAAACAGTGTATTTTAGATGAAGCTAGCCGCGTGTTTAGCGGTAAGCTACCTCTCAAATATCTGATGGGGTTTGCTGAAGACTATAAAAAAGCGATTCTAAATATCAAGCAAGAGTTGATCCTCATTATAGCTCGTTCATTCAAGAATTCCTACATGGGAGAAGTTGATGCCGCATTGGAGATTAACAAAATCGAATGGAAGATAAGGCATGTGGCACCATCAGATAAACAGAAATTGAAGTTGTTGAATCGTTTGAATAGGAGCACCACTGCAAGAGTAAAAATTGCGTACAGGATGTGGGATCTTTATGAGCTACCAACAATCCGTGAAACAGCTTCCGATATTTGGGCCGTTAAAACAACCAATAGTCTCGAGCGACCGCGATTTATCATCATAGGATTCCAAAACTCCTCGAACACAGATGACAGGTCTAAGGATGTCACACAGTTCACCCATGCAGGAGTTAACAATATTCGACTGTATCTGAATTCGGAAGTTTATCCATACGAACGATGGAACTTGGATTTCGATAAGAAATTGGATGCGGTAGCCTACTATGCATACGAAAATTTCCAGCGTAGTTACTATGGGAAAGATATGGGTGAACCAATGATGAGCATTGAAGAATTTCGCGCTAACCCGCTATTCATCATAGATTGCAATCATCAACCCGATGCAATGAAATCCTCAACTGTCGACATCAAGTTAGAGTTCGAAACACGTAAAACGAAGTTTCCATCTCACATCAAAGTTTACGCACTGATTCTCCATGATGCATATTTGACTTATAGTGTATTGGACGGTTCCATTCAGATGGGTGCTATATAAACACTTGAAATGCATCGTCAATACTTTTATGTTTATAACATTGGTTGTTTCTCGAAATATGTTGTAATACTAAATAAAAACCGAATGTGTTGAAAATGTTGCTTTATTTCACACTCCAATTAATTATCATCAATATATACGATGAACTAAGAGGATTCTTCAGCATCAGACGTCTCTGGAGTTATACCAATACTATATCTTCGAACGAGGTGGTTTGGTAAGAAATCTGAAATTTCATAAAGGAATTGCACCAAGTCCTCTTCAACCATTGCTTCCACGAATTCCTCGACATTAATGTTTCCATATTCGAATCGAGCACATAGTAGGAAGCCCAATTTGTATTGATTAGCTTGATTGTAGAGTCGTTGAACTTGTTCCTGATCGGAGCATACTCTCGTGTCATAATTCATTTCATATAGTGTTTTCTGCTCCAACTCAGTAAATCGGCATTTCAACCTCCTCACACCTGAGGTGATATCTTCCGCTATCGGCCTTGATTGACTGGTATAATGCATATCTGGATCATTCATCGGAAAAGTCTATGTATCCTGCAAAATAAATACATATTACGCATGTGATCGATGTTGGGTATCAGCTATCGATTCATGACATTTCTATGACATATCACTCACCATAATAATAATTTTCATCATTATCAATACGTGGTAAGTGTGAGTATGTGATATGTAAGGTTTACTATATAATATCGATGTCCCTTTCTAATATATATACTAAATCTATTGAATAAAATTAACTATTGAATGCTAATTATAATTATTCATACTTTTTTGCAATCAAATTTAATGAGAGCTCTGGTCTTGGCACCAGCAAATATTGGCTCACTTTGCCCCAAGTACGTTAGAGTATAAGACCCATTAGAAGAATTCATCTCATCGATATCGTTGTCTGTCAATTGATCTACAACTCTCTTCGGTAGCCAACATTTCAAATTCACTTCAGTCTCTTCATCATACAGAATCACAGTACCACTTCTACCGAATCTAGTTCCACATATGGAAATTTTATTGATTGTGTAACACTTATTGAGGGGTAGTGATGAAATTAAAATTTGCTTGATCATTTCATTATCTTCATTGATTTTTTTATTGATTGCGACCAAATCAATTTTTGCTACTGCCATTATTCCTCGAAGGTGAAAGGGGACTGGAAAGTATATGAATAAACGTACTTACACAAAACAGATCACCTCTTAGCACACTGAAACTATTCTAGGTAGGTATAATATTCAATATTATTACGAGAACTGTGTTCCGGTTAGTCGGCGAGACCGTATTTATAGATGTTAGGCATGTGGCGTTTCACACCCCACTAATTCACTAAAATGCCTCCAATAGGAAACAAGGTCGACAACGATTGAGTGTATGCGCATACAAGGTCGGGCATTCCACCCAAGGTTTCTCCTCTCGAGGTTACCATTCTTCTCAAGGACATCACACGAGGTCACTCCCTCTCCCAAGGTCGACTCAGTCTTCAAGAGCGTCAACCACTCCTCCCTCAAGGTCGATCTCAAGGTCACCTCCCCCAAGGTCACTCCCAAGGTCACTCCGCCCAAGGTCACCTCCAAGGTCACCTCCAAGGTCACTCTTGCCCAAGGTCACTCCCAAGGTCACTCCCTCCCAAGGTCACTCCACCCAAGGTCGCACTCCTCTGGCCTTGGGCGGAGACCCAGAACCGGTGAAAACTATCTACTGATGTCTAGAGTATTTGTCGTTCACAAAGCGAACATAGTCCAGTCAGGTCGATGATAGTGAATATTTCTTGATGTTATCATCAGTTCATTCACATACGAAAGTGAAAGTTGTGCAATATTTCAAATTCTTTGAATAACAGAATCAAAGGTCAGGTAGTAAGATGTGCCTTGGGACTGTTTGTTATGATCCCCATATTGAAAGAAAGTATTTTGTCACAACTATTACAAGGATGCTATAATCATCCACTAAGAACCCAGTATATCATCGTGAATATCAATATTGAATATGTGTTTGGAATATTTGAATATTCATCAATATCTTCAATCTCTCAGACAATGTGAAGTGGTACCTATACAGAATAGGTATCTGTATGGAATAATTTACGAATTCAATCACGAGAACACTGAGAATATTTTCGGCCACCTGACACCATCTTCTGAAGTATTTGTCTATGAGTGAATGATATAAGGTGTTTCGTCAACATCGAGTGAACCGTATGTACCCTGGAACTTTCCAATTGAAATAATATCTTGACTGTAAGCTGTATAATATCTGCGATATCATTCGATTTTTTTCTCATATGATTTTGAACGTATTTCTTGTCTCTCTCTCTCATTATTCGTGTATAACCCAGACACTGTTTTATATATGTATTTGTTGTTCTAGAATTGTTTCTTGAATTGTTCCTATCCATCATTTCATTGCCTTCTTACGAACAACCCTCAGAAGTCTTCAAGAGACTTGTGCGAACAAGGAATGAGAGGGGTCATAGCTCTCGACGTGTGATCTCAAACACTTCCTCAAGCCATCAGAGATATGTCTGCGGTCGTGGTAGAAATCAAACCCAGCAATCGGCCATTTGACGTGCATTGAATATACGCTCCGACCACATGGCTACGCTGGCAATTTTGCAACCATATTTCTCATAATTAAAATTCCTTTCCAGATGCGATAAATGATACTGATATGAAGTATCAAGTATCATTTCATTTGGAAAGTCTGACAAATCTCTATCCCGGAAATGATACTTCCGAGAAAAAATGGCGATTCATCGAGCTGAAAAACTGATTAGAAATACTCTCGTCCATATCACTACGAACAATGCATTATCTGAACGTTGAATAATTTTTGTTATTTGAGAACTACCTGCATCTTTGGAAATGATGTTTGAGCATCATCATGATTGTGATACTTTATTTTGGAACTTCTTTAATCATCAATCTAACGGAAAAATCATAATATTTGTTCGGAATGGAACGACCTTCAATTGAATTTTGATGTTCATCCTCCGTGGAAATTTCAGATCTATTAGCAACGAAGCAGCAAACTGATTGAAATATTCCTTATTGACCTAAATCATCTCACGCAAGTAGTAGGACTCGAGATAAGATACTCGTTTGAATAAAAGACGCATTCGTGAGGCATGCACTTGTTCACTAACTGAAACTTTGCAATGAGCATCCTATGTAATGAGGCATTGCTGAAAGTCAAACAAATTGATAGGCACAGAATAATTTGAAGAATCATTAGCAGAGTAGGTATCTGAAACGTGAATGTTTCTTTATTGTATATGTAGAAAATGTGAGGTTAGAATTACAGAGTTAATGTCATTGGAAACAATGTGAATGTATTATTCGACATTGGTTACTTCATGAGATGTTTTCGGATTCATCCAAAATATTGAAATGGCACAATATCGAAGTGCTCTTCACCCTACTTTCGGAAAGAAAAGACATAAAACATTGAAATTGATGAAATGACATAGTACAATTGAGATGAAATAGGAAATGATAACTGACAGTGACCACGAAACTATTCAAACAATGACAAGCAAGACAAAAACAATAATGGAATGTGTGACGTACATTCTTGTCAAATCAGGAAAAGTATCTGGAAATTAAATCGACAAATCACAATGTTGGGTGTGTTAATATAAGAAATATTCGAGCAGGTTGTGCAACACAGATGAGCGATCAAAATTGAAGAATTTTCTTGGTTTGAAACAAGGGGGTATATCGATAGTAATTATTGGATGGAATAAAAAATTTTTTTGGAGATTTGAAAATTGGTTTGAAGCAAGTTTGATTGAGATGTATATCTGTGTGTTTAGACACTGATCATCAATTTGCATTTCTTCTATTATCTCAAGATCCCCAAGATGGTCCAGATGAAGATTGTTTCCTTTGACATTATGTAATAAATTTGTATCTGTATCAATGAATAATAAATTGAGATTCTATCGAATGATGCGGGGAAATCACACATTGGTTCAGATATGTCGACGATGGTTTGGTTTTTATAGAAGGTAATGCCAATACGGCTTTAGGAATCTCGCACAAACTGAAAAACTCACATCCAAACATTCAATTCACTAGAGAATCAAAAAAAAGAAATTCAAAATTGGAATTTGACATTATCGAAAAACCTACCCAAACAGATCACACTACTCATGCAAAATCACATCATTCCTACCAACATAAAATGTCGGCTTATCACTGTTATGTCCATAGACTCTTGAATGCTCCTTTTTCAGAAGTATATCATGACAAAGAATTGAATATCATTGAACAAATTGCTTCTAATGATGGTTATAATCCTAACATAATTGACAGAATTCGGAGTAAAAAAAATTACAAAAGGTTCAGAAACGGAAGATCTCTGAAAAATTCGAATTGCTTGGGTTCACTGCTAACCAACACAAAAGACAAGGTCGATTTCATTGACAAGAGTGGAATATATAAATTAACATGTTCAGACTGTGATTACACTTATGTAGGTAAGACTTCTAGAAGAATTTTAACCAGGGCCCGTGAACATATCAATTCACCTCATTCTTCAAGTTTTGAATAACATTCAGAGTCAGAAAATCATAATTTCAATTCTGATAAAAATATAAATTTATGTGTGTTGCCCAACCTGCTTATATTATTCATATAATAACACACTCATAATTGTTATTTGTTGATTTGATTATCAGTTACTCCTCCTAATTTGATAACAATGTAAGTCACACATTTCATTATTGTTTCTGTCTTGCTTGTCATTGTTTTAATATCTCCGTGGTCACTGTCAGATATCATTTTCTATTCCATGTCGATCGTACTATGTCATTTCATCAATTTTGATGTATAGTATCTTCTCTTTCCGGAAGTAGATTGAACAGCACTTTATTATTGTGCCATTTTGATATTTTCGAGAAATCCAAAAACATCTCGTGAAGTAACCAATGTTGATTGATACATCTACATCGTTCTCAATGCTCATCTCTTGCATGACGAGTGAGTTTTCGATTTATTCAAAGATTCTCTCCTGACATCAACGAATCAATTCTAACCTCACATTTACCACATATATTGTACCTGTAAAACAATACACTTTCCAGATACTCTCCTGATGATGGCCAAGTGCCGAAAACTTTCGAGTTGCTATCCAATAAATGAATTGTATACTATAGCCTGAGTCTTACCCATAAATTTTTATTATTATATTATACCTAACCATTTCTTTGACCAATTATTATACCTATACCTATCGAATCATGTAAATGATTGGTGGTCCTGAAAAAACTTTACCCTCTATTGTACCGGCCTTCATTTCTGTGGCCCTCACTTTGACGCTCTAGTCAGGATGGACACTACTCTGGTATTTGACGAGAAAGGGGGTCTCGGGCGCCAGATTGTTTATGAGGTAGTTCACTCTACCTGCTCTGCATAAAATATGTTTGTACAGAGGCCCAAAGTAGAACCTTGGTACCTACAGTATGGATAAGGGGTCAATGTTATTGAATCCTGGTATCAATAAGGAGGGAGCCAAGGGAGTGTATGCTTCAATTACAAACCCTGATTTTAACCTGGAATACTGGTTGCTATTTTCCATTCTGGATAACTACAGGAATCAAACCAGATATCTCTGAAGAAAACGAGTCTCTGGTATTTCAGGTTAGGCCTGTAGGAATATTTATCCAGGGTGTTAATTGTAACGATTGAATCAGGCCTGAGATCGATGAAGGAGCCAACGGAGTGTAGGCTTTAATTACAAACCCTGGGTTTAGCCTGAAATACTGGTTGCTATTTTTAACTATTTGGTTAACTGCAATCGACAACACAGTTCCAAACGAATCACACAGATCCAATTCATATGTATCTTCCTTCTCCTTCGATTTTCTGATTTTCTAATATCGGAATTTCAGTGAGGTTGATTATAATTTCCCATTCGAGTCGAAATTACATGAACCGTAGACCGCCGCCTGACGGGACTCAAAACATGGAGACACCGGTGCACAGGACTGGAACTCTCGAGGAAAAGATAAGGAGAAGACCCAATGACAACTGGCTTGTCTGTGTCAGCCGTCAGGCAATAATAATAATCAGCAATTTGACTAATGAGATTTTTGAAAATCATTAGATGAATTATTGTAATGATTCGAAATCGAAGACAATGACAACAGAGGAAGGAATATGAAATATGCAATCACGACAAGAACGCAAGAACGTTCAGTCGCAAATACAAATTTCTGGATTCGTTACACAGTTCGGGTGAGTATAGGTAGGAAAAACAACAGGAATGCAATGAATCTGTAAAAAGGATGAATAATAACGGTGGAAGATATCATACAAACTCACATGTGCAACAGGAAATCACTATACAATGATACTTCACACTGGTTTGGAATGAACAATGAGAGCACTGAGAGATTAGCAAGATAACCAGGAGAGACACAGAGTCTCGAACGTAAAGCAGGTAGTGTGAAGTAGCGTAGAGAGTGGAGTGGAGAGCGATCCCTTACCTGCCTCCTGTATTCATACTTTCCATCGACCTACTTCCGAGGACAGCTCAATCCAGATTCTTATTGGTCAGAATTCTCAACTTCGCCAGCAGGACCGAATATTCAAGAGCACATGGTCTTCAACTCACAAAAATGCGAGAAGAATGATATTCAACCCTGAATGGGCACAAGATCAGAATCTACCACTCTTGCTGATGCTACTGAATGGATTTGACTGAAAAATATCCAATAACAAAGAAGTTTTGACTAAGTAAACGTCCATCATTTCAACTGATGAATCATTTATCCAAATTCCATATCATGAGCAAAGGGTTGAAAAATATTGAAGTCTTCAGGGTTGTAATGATGTTTATCAGAGTTAACTATGAGGAAAAGCTCTGGAAAGTCAAGAATCAATGAATTTCTTAGCTCTCACAGGTTTTCAGGTTTCGAGCTCTCGGACAAGTGACATTCAACTAGAATCAGTCTTCGGTAGTTATATTTTGATCAAAACCAATCTAGTTATGAAGTTGGTCAGAAACACTCCATTACATCATTACCAGATATGACACCAATGCTCTGAAAGCTATTTACCGTCTTGTACAGGTCGAGTGATTTTCACATTTTACTGAAGAGGAGCTAGAGTCCAATCAATCCCACCATTGGGAACAGGAACCTGCCCAACAACTATAGGTCTTCCGCTCCATCTACCTGTCATCAGTTATCTCTCGACATTGAACTTATCGTTTTCCTCAATAGCTCAAGAATCATCATCAATAGAGGATTAATCTCCCGTATATGGCAACCTCTATTTGGAATAATTGGAAATTTCAAGCTCTGGCGTTTGATATATGAAAGTCCGTGTCTGGCACCAAGGACACCTCCAAGAACTACCATCATACAGCTCACAATCTCGGCTATGCCAATCTTTCATCAAGTTTTTTTCCAGGCAGATCGCTGAATGTGGTGTGAATGGGGTATAGTTTAATAACGTAGCCATCAATGTTTGCATTCCACAAGGATCATTTCTACTGCTGGTACTGGTAATGGATGTTTTCATGTCAGAAACTAGTCCCTAATGAGACCTTTCTGCAAGCCCCAGTGTGTTATTTCGATGGGTAATGTGGTTCGCTTAAGAGTGCTGGCTAACATCCTCCTCAGGCACCGCCCGTCAGCTTTCTTCCACAGTTTTTCCCGCTGTGTATGCTGCAGTGGCAGGCCTGCTTGCCATTCTTGTTGACCTCCGTTAGAGACCGAGATTCACTGAGCAGCATTGGCCCACTGTCACGCTCAGCTAGTAGTTTTTCACACCCACCTACATACACTGTCCTTCTCCTTTTCTTATGCTCACATCCACATCATCATCTCTTTCTGCGTGTTCTGTGTAGGCTCTCTCACTAACTCCATGCGCTACTTCATTAGCAGCACTGTTGATTGGAACGCAACAGCAAATCGTAGAGAACTATCCCCAGCCGATGCTCCGAAACACAAGAGTAAGCCGTGTCGTACGCGAAAGCAGACCTGTGGTGGAGTGCTCCAGTTGATATAATTATTAACGTTTGATCTCATTGATATTTACTATTCAAAATTGTACAGTGGAAGTGAGTCATACCTCATAGTACAACTATCAAGAAGTGAAAATCATAACAAGGTGGGATTATTATTAATATAATCATTCAGAAACCGGCAAATATTATCAATTCGCTGGGCATTCCATATTCGAAAGACGACGTGCTGAAGAAATGGATAAAAACTACCACGAAGTCGACATATTAGTACAGGTGCTTAATAGCCTAGTCTATTGAAGCATGTTTGGAACAGCATTCGCCGATTCACAAGAGCTACTCATGAAACTAGACAAAAAATCGAACAAACAACAAAAAGAAAATTTATTCATTTAATATCCGCTTATCCGCATTGAAAGACAAGAACACCAAACTGAAAAACCAAGTTGCGGGTTTAGACACCAAACTACGTAAAACCAATATTTTAATTTCTGGCTTGCCTGTTTCTGAAGCGGATCAAGCGCTTAAGTATCTGAATGATACTTAGGGCACTGAACTGACTTTTCTGGAACTCAACAATATTTGCTTTCTACCAAATGAGGCTGGTAAGCGGCAGTTACCAAAAATTGAATTCATTTCCTATTCAACAAAAGCTAAGGTTTTGAGCAACGTCACCAAACTAAAGGAAACAAATGTGTCAATTTCTGATGACCTTAGTCTGGAGAATCAAATCATCAATGGATCCTTACGGTCATACCTCAAAACATCTAAAAGTAAAGGGCTGAAAGCAACGATAAGGCACAATTAACTTTTGATTTACAACGAGAAATATACTCTCGAGCAAATGTCATCAAAACCAGGATTGAATGTGTACATTCAGAGATTTTTAATATCCCAAATCTAATGGATTTTTTTCTGATCTTTCATTGTGCAATTTTCAGCCAATCTACGCAACAGATGATGTAGACGAAAAAATTGAGTTATTGAACTGCTTCTTGTTGAAAACATTTGATGCAAAATGCTCCGATGCAAACTATAGAAATAACTCAAAAGAAATCACCATGGTTGACAGATGATCTTAGATATATAATGGATTTGAGGAATCGAGCACTGGGTCGATACAAAAAGACAAAAAACGAGCACCATTGGCAATATAATAAATATCTACGGAACCTCGTTAATAGAACGGTTGTATTAGGAAAAGCAGCATGAATAGCAGCATTGAAAAACTATTTGGAAAGACTTATCAGACATGAATATACATAATATTGAAAGTATGAAAGTAATTCCTGAGCACATTAACAACGTTACTGAAATAAACGACTTTTTCACTGCTATTTCGAATGGCAATTCATCGCCTGAAGATGTACTACTGAATTTTTCCTCTCGCAACATTGGAAATGATTCAATAATTTCGTTTGACTTCTCAAGTACTCCTGATGATGAAATATATGAATTGATATTGGGAATAAAATCAGATGCGACCGGCCCAGACGGTATGAGTATTAGGATGCTTTTGTATTGTTGCCCACTGATTCTACCTCTGATCGTTCATATTTTCAACTTCTGTATCTTGGATAGTGTCGACCCTGCGTTATGGAAGAAATCATACGTGATACCATTAGCCGAAAATTCACCTCAAGAATTTAGTGACCTTCGACCTATTAGCATTTTATGTGCTATGTCTGAGGTATTCGAGAAAGTAATCAATTAACAAATCAAGGAATATGTGGAAAATCACAATATATTACCCAGCTGTCAATCTGGATTAAGAAAAGATTTCAGCTGCCCTACTGCACTTTCAAAAGTGTTTGATGATCTTCATACAGCCTCAGATAATCATTCCTTATGTATACTTGTTCTCCTAGACTATTCAAAGGCTTTCGACATGATGAATCATGGAATGCTATTGAGCCTTTCACACTACCTTGGGTTTTTTAATAGCTTTATTAATCTTATTGAGAATTATCTCTGTCTCATATCAAAACGTGTCACCCTCAATAACGATAAATCTGAATACGAAACGATTCAAAATAGTGTGCCACAAGGATCAATTATAGGACCACTTGTATTCACATTGTACACTTCGCAATCTCCAAGCTGTCTAAGTCATACTTCAATACACACTTATGCAGATGACACCCAACTTCATATGGTTTTCCCAAAACATGAACTGAATCAAGCATGTACAGAATTGAGTCAAGATATAGAATCACTTTTAGAGCTTTCTAGAAAATACTGTCTGACTATTTACCCTACAAAATCCTCTGTAATGGTTTTTGGTCGTTCGTCAGCAAAGGAGCTTTGTAATAATGATAATATCAACATATTGGTCGATGAGATGAAACTACCAATGAAAGATGAAGTGGTAAATTCGAGACTGATGTTGGATAGCTCATTAAGAGTCTCTGGACATGTCTCGAACATTTTGAAAAAATGATACAGCAGCCTTAAACTGATTTAGTTCAACAGGAGAGTGATGAACGTTACTGTGAAAAAAATGTTATGTGAAACTTTAGTTTTTTCACATGCGAATCATGCAGACGTTGTGTATGGATCAAATTTAATGAGAGTGGACGAATTCAGGAAGCAGAAACTGCAAAATTCATGCGTGAGGTTAATATCAGGAATCAACAGGAGGCAGCACATCGCGCAGCACTTGGATAACATCGGCTGGTTGAATATGGAAATGCGTCGAACTCTTCACGCTTGTGTGCTTTTTTACAAAATGATATGTTCACAACGGCCTTTCTACTTGTATAACAAAATCACCTTCAGGACAGATGTGTATAACCTCAATTAGAGATATAAAGGTATGATATCTCCGCCAAGTTACGAAACCACCAGATATAAAGGTTCTTTCACGTAATACTGCTACTGGCTTTATAACCAGATGCCGATCTCTTATGAAGGGATGTCAAAAGAAGTGATGAAATATAAATTGAAATTTGATCTACTGAACGACGAATCACCACAAATTTTGAATTTCGCTTCATAAATTCCCATCATGGACAGCCCCACTACACACCTTGCTCCTTGTTCATTTTCTGTTTGTCTTTTTTGATTTTTTTGTGTTCGATTATGTCTATCATGCCTCATTCTATTATTTCCAGAACGTTTGAATATATAATGGTACAATATTCCTGATGTTACCGATATATATTGTTATTGAATTATAGCTATTGTATGAAGATGAGGTTGGATGGAAGAAAAAGAAGCGTATTAGATTTCCTGGATTTCTAAGTTCGTCTATTGAATCCTGCCTTTCGATAGGGTCTATATCTATTCATTTTCCTATCAATAAAAGCCATCATTATTATAATCATTATTATCATTATTCAATTCGTTAATTGAATATTGAAAGAAGTTCCTTATTGCTTGTGCTGGGAATCGAACGAACGACCTAGCGGTCATGGGACGATCGCTCTTCCACTGCGCCAATCCCGGCCCACAAGGATCATTAACAACACCATTGGTCCTACTCGATCAATGATCAGTTGGGAGTTACCAGTCGCCCCATCCACAGTTATGCAGATGATATTATCTTCTTGGAAATATTATCTCCATAGTGCGAGCTCTCCTCAATTCTTATTTCCGAAGGCACGTGAACGATGCCAATTAGGATTTAGCTGGAATAGCAGCCTAAAGAACCAACAACCTGTTCGAATATAACTCCACCCAAACTCATGCCTTCATTTTCTCTACGAAGGTGGTTCTCAGTATGCCTGATATATCTATATCTGGTATTGTAACAGTTTCATTAACTCTCATGAAATATTTATTCTCACTCACTGAAAATTGATAATCATCTTTTTCTTATGTTACTTGAGCGTACGGTGCTGTTCGTCGAAGAGCAATTAGAGAGATGGAACCATGAGGAATTCAAAAATGAAGGATGATATTTTTTCGAGTCAAAAGTTCCCAGAGCACCACTCAGTTTCTAATTCTTTTGTTTTGAGAATCCTAATTTGCAAAAATCTGTTGAAAATCGTACTGCCAACTAAAAAATCAGACATAATAACACCCTTTATATCATATACCCTCGAAACTGGGTTTAATAAATAATTGAGATGTGATAAAATCACATGAAAAGGTGAATTTGAGTATTGTGAAAAAATTTAGAGGATAGGGAAAAGTCAAATATCACACTTGATTTTGAGTTATATAGAGATTATAGGAGCCGCAGGCTCCCACGGAAATGATGAATGTACTGGTAGGTAGCTTAGCATAGTACTATGAGCCGCTTCACATCCATTTTAGTTACACAATAGGTTACGTAATTCATTGAACTGATGTGTGAAATTTTCCTTATGGAATTTAAATATAAATTATATTCAGTGATGCCTGGCGAAATTCACGAAATTAGTGAGTACGTATCACACCATGAATACCAATGGAAAAATCCCAAAATTCCTGAAAATGAAGGAGAAAGTGACAATAATATTCTGGCCTGTTTTTGATATCCCGCGAAGATGATTTCTAGCAGCCACAGGAAAGACTGGTAGATTCACAGGGGCGGCAGAAGCTGCAGGTTTCATACAGCTGCTTCAACTGTTACATCATACATCAGTTGCTCTTGATGCCAAAGACAGGTGTTTCTGCCGGTATGACATAGTGGCGAAATAATAAAGATAATGAATATGAGCCATGAAATGGTGGTCATCAAAATTGAACCAGAGCTCACCAGATCGTAGGAAAAACCCTATAAAAAACGTTTGTCGACGTGTTTCTTCTCACTTAACTGTGAGGAAACATTTACAAGAAATATACATAGGGACAAGAATCGAAAACTACTCCTATATACAGAATTATAGTCCTGAAATTGTTCTAAAATTGTTCTGAATTTGTTCTAAAATTGTTCTAAGATTGTTCTATACGTCATTCGGTTGCCCCCTTACGAGCAACCCTCAGAAGTCTTCGAGAGTCTTGTGCGAGCAAGGAATGATAGGGGCCTTACCTTCAACAACTGATCCCAAACACTTTCTTGGGCCATCAGAAAAATCACTGCAGTCGACGGGAATCGAACCCACCACCAGCAAGCGAATGTGGATTAGAATATGGACACTCTGTCCGCACGGCTACCTGGTCCCTAGTATAGTACCATTGAACTTTGTTGAACTCACCCCACAAAAAGGAGGTTTTCTATCTATCGTTCCAGATAGCGTCCAGAAGAATGAAGGAAATTATGTGGAGGATTCGGCTATCACCACTCTCAAGTCGCAACTCTGCACATTTGTGGAACTGGCCCTCGAAATTTACACTACGTGATAACGACATACAAAAAACACCTAGCCTCACCTGCTCCTTCGATCGATAATAGGCCACTCACGAGCCGGCAACTGTTCGATCCCAATCCCTCCGCGATCGATTCATTCGGTAAAAATCTCGAAAATTCTGGAATCTTCTGGAAACATTCCGTACTATGTCAAAAATGAATTGACGGGTCGAATCGAATACTGATGAAGAAAGTTAACGAATGTTATAATAGATTATTGATATTATAAAGAGGACGAAGCGAACTGTCTGATTATTTGTTGCCTCTAGGAAGTGAGAGACGTTGTGCATAGATGACGATGGTGGTTGCTAAATTGAATTATCTTGTGCTAAGAACGTCGAATCCTTGAGTAACAACAGGGGCTCTCAGATAAACCATAGATAAACGTTCTCAAACCTGTACTCACCACTCAGCACTCCATAATTAGCATATAAGTCATTAGACATTCATGTAGTGGCATTTTGAACTGCAACACCACCTCTCTCCTGGAGAAAAAAAAATTTACTAAATTCTCCATTGAGCTTCCGAAATAACGGTCTGTTTCGAGAATGAAACATGTTTGACTTAAATGCTCATTTGAAATTCTGAATCTTGAACTAACGGGATAGCGTACTACACGTCCATATTGGGGTCACTATTAGGGGTGTCTATTTCGGGGTGAAGTCTCTATTAGGAAGTGTTCTATTATCATTCGGCAGCATTTCTATCATGAGGGGGGCATAATTATATGAACTGAGTATTTACATAATTCACAATCAGGTACCAACCGAATGGTCTGGTATTAACCAAGCCCCAACTAAACTGGGTTGGGGTATCAACACAGGTATTCGGAAAGAAACTACCAGATACATCCCAAGCTGAGTAAACTCGTAGTTCCAACTCAATAGTACCAGCCAAAAGTATCCTACTAGAATAATGACAACTCTACATCCAAACTACTCAACGATCTCTACTATAAGGCATTTCTTCTACTGAAATATAAGGACTTGCTCATAGCACAAAGAACCAAAAAAAAATGTGGCCCAACCCACATGTCTTAGTAGGTCAATATCATTGAATGACTCTACTGGACCCAAACCCGCCCCGAAAAATTGTTTCAGATACACCTGGTATAGGTGAAAAACAGTTACAAGTCACCTCAATTGAAATCTCGGAATTGAATCTAAAGTAAGGTTTGATACCTTTTTTATTTTTTTTGATGTTCTGGTTTCCTCGAGAAGGAATATCCTGTAATGTTCAGAGCACATCGTGAGAACCAAGGGAAATAAGGAAGGAATTGGTGTTCTTCTCGAATTTATGGAGGTCATTTACTTCGGAGAACACCCCCCTCTAGGCAATGTGTTCCCGAGCCTCACTGTTCGTTGGATGAACGAGTTTTTGGAAAGAGATGTTCTGCAGGTCTCCAAAGTGACCACGAAGGGATGCGAAGCCTCAACTCGACGGGTTGATCTCGCGGGGACTGCCAAGGGAAGTACAATTGGTGATATTCCAGAAGAGCATCGTTAATGAAAATATCTATGAAATAGAGTCAGATCGCCAACTTTCCTACGGTGTTCCAGAGGAGTGAGTGGATTTGTGAGTGAGGCATCACCCACGAGACGAATTGACCTTTTTTGGACAGAATCCACCAGTTTGAGGGTATGTTTGGGTGCCGTACTCCAAATATGGGAACAGTATTCCAAATCTGTGCCTTAAAGATCATAAGCAGCTTTCAGCAATTGATCTCAGGTGATTTTCCCAAGAAAGGTTATTGCAGAAATTCCAGATAACTACCTGTTAGAGTTGAAGTACTCAAGTCACAAGAAGTAGCGACTCAAATCATCTATTCAGAGCAACCAGTATTCCTGGATTCCCCAAGAGTGTGTAATTGAAGCCTATGCTCTCTTGGCCCCTTGATTCCAGGTCGATTCAATACCATTGACCCCTGGGTTATACTGTAGGTACCGGGTTAGGTATACCTCCTGTACCTTTCTCCACTGTTGCTACTTTGGGCCACTGTACAAAAACATCTTGTGCAGAGCAGGTAGAGTAAACTACCTCGAAAACAATCTGGCGCTCGAGAACCCCCGGTTCCCCGTCTAATACCAGAACAGTCCCTGTCATGAACAGAGCGTAAAAGTTAGGGCTCCAGAAACAAAGCCAGTTACATGCGCATATTCAATATTGAAAAATATGAATGGAAGATTGACCCATAATGTGAACTTTAACACCGATTTCGCATCTTGAGTTTTGCTATTCGGGGCTGATTTCAGGTATTCCGAAATCGATCTCTCGACGTCAATAATTCACGCTCTTCTCTCTCCGATATCTTCGACCCGACGCCCCGATCTTTCTTTCGTCTCTCTCTATTCCCAAGTTGCTCCAATGTTCAAAACGCTGATTTTGCAATTTTAGTCTACCCGTAGAAATTCGTTCGATGCGATCTGTTCAAAGCTTTTCAAATACAGGGTGGCTGTTACACAGCTTCATCTGCTAGTATCCGCCTCTAGTATCGCCTAATTCTTTGGAAACCGACAAGAGCGACCGTATAAAAAACCAGACGTTTTCCTCGGAATAGACCAGAGACGGTATAATTCAGGTAAGGCGTCAATGATGACGAGAATTTGCGAGCACCCATTCGATTTGACTATAGTGGGCCAGCATTATCGATGTGCCATGTGTCTAACATATCATCTATTTTTCTCCTAATTTCCAAAGGACCAGTATGTGATTTTTACAAAGTGCAGGCTCTTCAATTTATGATATATTCCTAAAGTATTCCTCGCTGACCTCTACAATCATTATGAGAACTAGTCTTATCAATTTTTATCTAATGCAATTCAACATCTTCGATAGTTCTCATTCCTTCAATGATTATGCTACTACGAATTTCTATTAGGAAATATTCGGATATCACGTCGATAAGTTTATCTTACGGAATTCTTTGCTATAGAAAAGTGGTCCTCGTAACTGAAGTGAATTAGTAATCAGCATTACTTCTACCTCGGTTCTTTCTCCCAAATTCTCAGTAATCCACTGCTACGTACAGATGCATAATATATGCCTATTCATTTTCCAGAATTTTAATTTGGAAGCATTTCCAGAATCAATGGAATATTTTGAAGCTCCTTCTTTGATAGCAATACGATCCGCAGCTGAACTCCGTGGATTATTAGTGACTGAATTCGATTTCCATTCCTCAGGCACCCTTGCATCCAGGAATATATTCTTCATCTCTCTCAAGGACGCCATCGGATGCATTTCACCACTAGAATAATAAGTGAGCGTTGAACCCTTCAATTCACGCCAATTCAAGATATAAATTTCCACCTATCCAGTATCTTGGGTACATGAAATTGATTTATCATTCTCACAACTTTTTCCTTCTATCTGGTCTTCAATTCCAACATAAATATCTTCAACCAGCAACATCAGCTTTCAATACCTTGCTTTCACCACATTATGTTGATATCAGGACAGGACGCAATCGAATGATGTTCAAGTTCACATCCAATCTGAACTAGGAAATTCACCTTCACATAATTGGAATAACATCGTGTCATTATAGTTCCTTCAATTATAGTGGAAGAGCATTATCTGGAAATCCTTGATTCACAGAAAATGAACTTCGCCCTCCGTTTCCAGTTATAGTATTTATGAGATGAATTTGATGTTTATTTCATGTATGAAAATGATAAAGACGACATATTATTATCATTATTATTTTTATGTTCTGGTTCCCACGAAAAAAGATATCCTGTGATGTTCAGAGAACATCGTGAGAACTAAGGAAAATAAGGTAGGAATTGGTGTCCTTCCTGAATTTCTGTATGTTATATATCTCGAGGAACACCTTCCTTGGCGATGTGTTCCACAGCCTCGCTGTTCGTTGGATGAACGAGTTTTTGGGAAGATATTTTCTGCAGGTCTCCAAAGTGACCACGAAGGGGTGCGAAGCCTCAACTCGACGGGATAATCTCGCGGGGACTGCCTAGGGAGGTACGATTGTTGATATTTCAGAAGAGCATTGTCCATGAGAATATCTATGAAATAGAGCCAGATCGTCAACTTTTCTACGGTGTTCCAGAGAAGTGTGAGTGAGTTTGTGAGCAAGGCATCACCCACGAGACGAATTGCCGTTTTTTGGATAGAATCCAACAGTTTTAGGGTATGTTTTGGTGCTGCAATCCAAATATCGGAACAGTATCCCAGGACAGGTCGAATCTGTGCCTCATAGATCATGAGCAGCGGACTAGAAGTGAATTAGCTCCTGGCCCGAAACAAAAAACCAAGTTTTTGGGATGCACTTTTCGCAATTGATTTCACGTGATTTTCCCAAGAAAGGTTATTGCTGATAGTAATACCAAGCATCGAAATGGATGTCTCCAAAGGTATGGTTAGTCCAGACATGCTTATGTTTGGCACAGTGAAATCGGCTTTCCTAGAAAGAAGGCATGCTTGTGTTTTGTTCGCATCGAAATCTACCAAGTTATTGGATCCCGATTCGAGAATTGTTGCCAAGTCCATATTTATGTTGTCAACATTTCTTAGAAATAGAAAATAGCTGGGAAGGCAAGTCATAAGATGGAAGCTTGGCGAGGAGTCTGTGGTGCCAGACTCGATCGAATGCTTTGGAGATATCAAGTGCAACGGCTGAAGTTTCACCATATTTTCCAATAGATTGCTGCCATATTTGTAAGACGTAAGCGAGCAGGTCACCAGTTGATCTCTGATGACGGAAGCCATATTGCCTATCGTTGATAATACCTGGATGTTTCAGTTATTTCATGAGCTCGATATTGTTAGCTTCCTCCATGATCTTTGAAATGATAGATAGCAGTGCGATCGGTCTGTAGTTGCTAGTTAGGGTCTTCTTGCCATTTTCAGGAACTGGCTGTACCCTTGCAATTTTCCAGTTGGACGGAAATATCCCCAATTTGTAAGAGTAGTTGAACAACTTGCAGAGAACAGGTGTTAGTTTGGGAGCACATTCCTCGAGAACAATCGGTGGGATTCCGTCGGAGCCACAAGCTTTGTTGGTTTTGAGACCCAATAAAATCTTCCTCATAGTACGTTGGCGAGAGGTGATTGCGGGCATATGACTGCCAACTGGCGTTATGTTTGGAGGTTGTTCTCCCGATGAATCCAGAGTGGAAGTTCCAGTGAATAAATGCGCAAAAATGTTGGCTTTCTCCTGGGCAGTTGTGGCTAATAATCCATCTTCCTTGTTCAGAGGAGGAAACGAGCTGGAAGTGTAGTTTCTTTTTACAGCTTTGGCGAAGGACCAAGATGAACGAGATCCGTTAGGACATTCAACAAGTTCTGATCTTGTTTAAGCATTAAATTATAATATCATTATTAAATTGGACCACATTTATGAGACATATTACCTTTCGAATCATACCTTTTCATAAAAGATTTCATTAAAATACCATACGAACCAGACATCGACAACAACAAATATATTTCAATAATACAGTGTGACTTGTCGAAATTTGTAGAAGCGTTTCCGCTTTCAAATAGAGAAGCTGTCACCGAAGCAAAATATTTTGTTATTCACTTCGTTTCGCGATATGGTGTCTTGAACAAATTTTTGCAGATCAGAGCATGGAGTTCCCTAATTCAATAATTTCGGAATTTCGAAATTTCACAAACAATAGATTCTTCAGATAATTCACACAAACATTTAGGCGTATACTCAGAAATGCCGACATTCGAGTTTGATGAAGCATGAAGCACTTGGATTCCTTTTCGGTATCTTTCGTATAACACAACAGTTTCTTCTGATACAAATTATTCCTACTATGAGCTAGCCTTCTGAAATTCCACTCCATCATCGCTGTCATCATCATCTAGCTGATCAATCATGTCGACCGCAAATGACCAATCAGTCGGCCATCCTCTCAGCTCCAACAAAGAGATCGCATAATGGAGTGTTTCCAAACAAACTTCGTCACTGGTCTGGATTTGAAGAATAACTCATTTCCCAAAATGATTCATGATTGCACTCCACTCAAATTCAATGAATCTGACTCATCTGAATGCTTTGATGATTCCTGGCTTCCAGAAACTGATGCCTGATAGTAAATTCGAATCTGATTTGTAACAAGTCTGGATACTCTGATATATTCCATTTCTCTACTGATGATTTGATATTGAACTGAATATTTTAGTAATTGTGATTATTCGTGTTTGCGCCATTGTGGATCAAGCTCTCGCTTGAAGGGATGGGTCAATGAGCTTCGAAATCACAATATCCTTGAATTGCGTTTCAAGCAGAAGGAGCTGCGTTATTAGAATAGATATTTGGGGTCCATCAAGGTTTGAAATGAAAACAGCTTTCACGATTATGTCAACACTTTATTGGCAAATTTTTTTTTGAATTCTCTTAAAAAAAATTCACTATGGTATGTTCCGAAAGCTAACATTTCACATGAATTCGTTCCAATAGCTGACTCTTGTAGGGAAAGCGGTTGTTATATAGTTTATAATGACGAGTTCTGAACATAATTCTCCTGAGTTCATCCATACCAGAAAGTTTCTTCAGATGAAATTGGATACTAGTATGAGTGATGTATAACGTACTTGGGATATTCTCATAATAAAACAAAGTTTCCACTTCTTGAGTTATTCATCATTGAAGATTCACAAGCAGAACATTCAGATAAATTTTACTTCTGTTTGCGATCCTTATTTGACATTATTTTTCATTCTTTTGATTGTGAACCTCACCTCAATGCAATGAATATTATTCATAACTTCAATGGAGGTGATAACCCGTTGTTACGATTTGTATAACAGTTTACATTACATCTTCAAAATCACAACACCTACCACCCCTTTTAGACACATAACGGAGAACCAAAACACCCTGTATGTTTATTCAATTCCCTTCAGTAGGATGTGTCAAGTAATGATGAAGTCAACAAACTCAACATTGATATTCAAAACCTGTCAAACATATGAATCAATGACGGATAAACTACGTATAAAACATCATTCACTGATGTCCCAAGGTCTACTTCCTCTCCTTTCGCACAGCAGTGTTATTGATTTTTGAGAACGAGAAAGAGATGAACATCATAATGTAACACTCCAAACTCTGAATTCAGAATTTGGAGAATTCCGAATCAAAAATATGAAATTTATACTTCTACCTTTGGGCTGCTCAGATTGATACGGTAGGGTGTGAGTTGAAGAGTTACAATTTCACTATCAAGGTGATAATCAAGTTATGAATTCTAAGGTTGATTTCAATGTGATTTATTTGACTGATCGATGCGCCAGTCTTGCAAAAGCCAATCAGATACTTCCTAAAAACCTTGCTTGGATGAGAAGACAAAACAAATATGCGAGAGAATCAATTCAATAATTTATTTCCTTGATAAAATTACAATGGGGCTAAAGGCCAGAAGAATTTAAGATTATAATAAGTTGTGTGTAATGGCTGAAAGCCCTAAAATAATATTGAAAATTATGTGAGATTGAAGTGGCTGAAGGCCCAAAAATAATATTGTAGAATATGTTGTGAAAATACTGAAAAATTGCTGAGAAGCAACAGAAAAGTAGCAAAATAAATTCAGAACATTCAACTTTACAAAAGCTATTGATCCGATCTGATTCCAATCGAAGGTCATGGCACTTGGATGGATTATACCTGGGTGGCCGGATGAATTGTCCAAGAGGGTTTCCTTAAGGTAAATGGAAGTTCAACCATCAGAGTCAGTTCAGCTTTCAGCTCTCTGTTCTGCTTCCAGAGCTACTCAGAACTTGGTGGGTACTTCTAATGATGGAAGTAGTAGGGTATACCCTCCTTCAGTTCTGACTGCTCAGTAGGGAATCTCCAGGTGTTACCGTCCTTTACAACCCTCTTCGGTTAACCAGGATCCTCGAAGCAGGTATAGGCGTAGAGTGCATGCGGAAATATACGAGGAATCAGAAAGTTGTCGACAATGTGACTAAAGGGACGAAAGGATATCCTTTGAACCGCTTACTGAGTTTTATGTTCTGAACGTGAATATTTTGGAAAGTAACAATTCAAAAATTTCAAGAACTTAGAAAAGTTGAGTAGGTATGAATAATGAACTAATTTCAAGGAAAAAAGACTTGACACTTGGAAATTGAGTCCTTTTGAAGGACTAGAGAAAATTGACTCAAATTAGAAATGGAAATAACTGTGAATCAAATCATTAATTGGTTATCCAACTCAGAGAGGAATTATTTGAATACATCAGAATAATGAGATATCCTGGTATTGATATATTATTCCAAAATCTAATGAAGATACTTTATCCAACTTTGATAAATTGTCGATACTGAAATTCAATCAAGAAATAACGAAATTGGAATATTAAATGGGGGTGGCAAATCCTTCAACTAAAATGCCGAAAAAACTACCTTCTAGTGAGAGTAAAAAAATTGTGATATCTATATACAAGGTGACAAGTCCTGTTCAAAAGTAAGATGCCTGATAATAGGTACTATTTCAAGTTTGAAGTTAACAGGTAATTTACTTTTCCGTGAAAGTAAAAGAAAATGTATATATCTAGGGTGGCAAGTTCTGGTTCAGAAGTTAGGTAGGTACTTCAGGTGTGAAGTTGACAGGTCTGGGTTGGTGAGTAGACCAAGAAGATACTGACAGTAAGATGAAAAGGAAAATCTCACTTCCAGAAAACTTGAGCTATAGATTGTGCTTTCGTCACAAGAAGGCAAAACCTATACAGGAACCAGAAAAATGTTGACTGAACAGGCTATAGAGAGAAGAAAACCCTCCTCAGGTTGCATTTATTTCTCAGAGAGAATAAAAAATTACTCGAAAATGAATTCACAAGTTGATGATAAAAATTAAATGCTCACCTGAGAAAGAATCCTGGATAGGTACAGCCTGGACGCAAAGGTTCAACTTCAAGGCTTTAGGTCCTGTACGCTCAAGGTTCCTGGACGAGACACAGAGGAAACTTCAGTTCAGGTTTCCTGGATAAACATCTGAGGAAACTGCGATTACGTGTCGAATTTCCAATAAGTACCTAAAATGATTTCCAAAAGAGTAGATACTATTTTCAACTTATTGATTGAGGAAAAATTAGCAACGAAGCTGATGTTGATAGCAACAATTTATAAAAAGCAAATTCAAGCGACAAGGCAGAAAAATCCAGTTATAGTACTCAACCTTGATCTGAAATAAATGTATATTACTTAAAAATTTGTCAATTTCACGAAAATATTATCACCAAGTGCTAATAAAATATAGGAAGAACTCAAATATCGAATAAATTGATATCGATGACCACTTTTTACATAAAAAACATTCCGATATGGATTGTCAATTTACTCGAATGCAATTATCTCTCACAAAAAAAATTCGATCAAAATTTCAATATGCAATAATCAACTCCAACAAACCAAATGTCTGCGATGACAGGTAATTCCATTTGAAAAATAAAGGTAGATCCAGACCTACCATATATCTTCAATTCCCACAACCTATCACTTCAACCTTTCAAGTCGGTAGTTCAGATCAGAAGGACTTCGATCTTTCTATTCGTTCTTCGCAAAAGCTCCTTACAAATCAATTCTTTCTCCTGATTGGTTATTTAGTCTCCCTTCTTCAATCTTCTGTGTAGCTGTCTAGCGGGAAGGACGAGCGCGCAAGACTTGAGAAATTCGATATGGTTATTGAACCGGTGACGTGCTGATAAGCAGAAGTAGATAGAAGAACGAATGGACGTCAGATAATCAAATGATTGATTGATTGGAGAGCATCTCAATGTAACGGAATAATCGTTACAGATGTAACAATATTTTTAAATTGTCGAAAAATATGCATAAAAAAATGTTTGAGCAATATTTAATGTAGTCCCACCCTGTATCATACATTCCTGATTGAAATTTCGAAATTATTACATTTTAACTGCATTGGTCATGTAAATTTCAGGTCTTGTACCAAATTTCATCTTTTTGTTCCCTGGAGTTTCGGAAATACTCAATAAACATCATCTTCAGAAGCCCCCTTTGAGGGGACCGTATCTTCCTTAGGAAACATTCCTCGACACAATCATGTCCATTGAAAATTTCCCTTCTATTTTTGGTCGTGAAAGCCGCTAACGAAGTTTGGCAGGCTAATTCTGGGACACCCTGTATATATAATGAAAAATTGCTATCACCCATGTGTCCAAAAAGTTTATAGATAAAAAGTATGGATTGGATTTTTGTTTCAAAACATTAATGACAAATATGTAAAACATTAATAAATGCAGACGATACCTACTATATAGTGTGATAATTAATCTACTCCTATCCCCTGAAGTTTTTACAAATATGAGAGGAGGCAATTTTCAATCGATGTTACGTAGATAAGGTGAAGAAAAGTTGATGTTTTGTTGTCAATGAACAAAATACGAAGTAACTATGTGCTATCGTTTTTTTTCCAAAATAGGATGACAGGCAATTTCCAATGACAATATTCTGGAAGTCCATTCAGAAAGAAATAAGGAGGAGCAACCAGGAGGCTGTCTACTCTGATACAATTTTTCAATCAGTCATAAGGAAAAACTTTGATGTCATTGGCAGCAATTATCACTATTTTTTTATCACCTTGTCCAATAAGCGATTTTTTGCCTGTACCTATACGATTACTTTAGGACTCCCAGTATTAACATGAAATGGAAAAACATCAATTGCGATATTTCATCACATGAGGCCACCATGAATATCTATGGGTGATTTATAATGATAATTGTATACTAGATACTCCATTTTCTTTATGTCTCAGAGAATTTGTTCGACAGGTTATATTATCATCTCTCCGCTATCATGAAGTGAGTGGAAATATTCACTTGTACGATGTCTTGCTGAAGAATGCATTAGGTAGTTAGTTTTGATTTCGTTCAACAAAAGGGATCAAGGCATATGATTGGAGATATCGTCCGATATAGCCCTGGTTCACGGTACTATAGCCCTTGGCAGTTTGTAATACACTAAATATAACAAAGTTCATATTGTTTTGATTGCAACTCAATACGTCAATCCAAATGTTTGGTAATTTCATCTTTGGCGCTGAAACAAATCGAGTAAATTTAACTTCACCCCAAACAATACTGCTGGCGCAAGTAAGGCTTCGCCGACAGGCGACTGCTGATAAATAATGATTCCCAAAAATTGAACACCATACCATATCAGTGGCGATCACGTGGCGATTGATGCGAATATCGCTCTTGAAGGCCTTGTTATAAGGCAATGTGCACGGATTCTCGAACAACTCATAGTTGCGAGCACTTGAAGAGTTCGCCATTAGTAATTAATGCGAATTTCCTTGTCACAAGGCTGTGCCTGCGAATATTTGAAACAGCTCCCAATATCCTCTATACAGGGCAATGCTTGCAAGAATATTGAACAGCTTGTAGTCGCGAGCACTTTGAAACCTTGCTAGTGGCGATTGATGCGAATATCCCAAAGTATCCCATTGTATGAGAATATCTGCGTAGGATATCTTCAAGACCTCGCTGAGCTCAGCTTAGGTGGCAAACATCTGGAATAGTGCTCTCGGCGATCTCTTGAAGAAGTTACAGAGGGCATCACAATGTCCTAGGAGGATATCTTCAAGATATCTTCAGGATCTCTTTGTGCTGCCTGGGAAGGAAGATGGTGATGATTATCATGGCTTATCAAATCATATTTTGTCAGCATATCAGCTGTCTGATTTCTTCGACAGAGCAACTAATCTCTGAAACTCTCATTTTGTGTTACTCAATTTTCAAAATCATTCTTCGAACAGTTCTCCTGATTAAGTCGCTGAACCTCCAAAAGCAGAGTAGAATAGCGATACTCGAAATTCATATTATGCATTGTAGGTGAACAATTTTTTTTCTCATATGCTTTCCGTGAAATAAATATTTTCATTAATCATCACTTGCAATTGATGTGTGTCTCTAGTTACAGATGAAAGTATCTTCTCGGATCCAGGAAAACGGGTGTCAAGAGGCTCTATCGACGGTGAGTTGGATAATTAATTTCATTCGAAACTATATATGCAATAACAACTTAACTGACGTTTGAACAGTCCGAAACTGAATACCTCCTTTTACTTCTCACCCACAGGTGGAAAATTTTCCACTTGCTGAATTCTATGTCTGGCAGTGTGCACTTCAGCTCTATATTCTACATTTCATGAAGAATTCAGATTCTACCGTCTGAACAGTGTCATCAAACGCTATAGGAACTACAGAAACAAATTTTCGCCTACCCACTGTTGAGAAAATGAGTTATATTTTTATATTTGTCGTCATCATAGTGGGTACTGTTATATGGTTTTCTTCGTAATCTTATAATTGACATTCATGAAGAACTAGAGAAAAATATGCTTATTTCCTCATTCTTGTTCAAGAGATCAAAGTTGTGGACAAAATAGCATAGCAACCTTGATGAAGAGTTACTTAACTGTCTCGAGATATCAGTTCAGTGAACTCACTGATCCCTTGACAGTGATGTTACACTCTTCACCTCGATATGTTATTCAATATTCATGAAAAAATACTCTCATACACTTTTATATTCATTAGTTTCCTTCATATATATAGTCGGGAAGTCGTTGCTGACAAGTTAGAGATGAAACTTAGTAGTGGGTAAGCAGCGAAGTAAAAGTGAAACTCATGCAAGTTTGTCCAAGCTTTCGGAAAGTTATATTTCCATCATCAGGGCCAGACTACAAAATGTTATATAAAATTAATTGCAAAGCTAGTTCTATGGAGTGCAGTACTTACAACTCATTAAGGTTGGTTACAAAAAACGGTATATATAAATTAAAAATTGTTGTATAACATATCTTTAACATGACAAATTCAAAGAATTCAAATATTTGGTCGATATCAAAAGCGATGTTGATTTAAAATCATGATGAACTTTTTTAGTCACAACGTGTGTCAGAATGAAAATCTTAGGTTAGGTAAGGTTAGGTTAGGTAAAGTGCAGTTACCTCTATCAAAGTCTATAATAATTAATGCGTGCAGCGATAAGGCACACATCCTGGCTGGTGGAATGCAGAAGGCTGTCATACTCCGATCATTGCGTCCACTCAGTGCACACGGTTCTTGGTCCCATTCACCTCACAGGCTGTGGGGAGTAGTCACTGGATTTTATTCAGCACGACTTAGCGTGGCATCGGAGGCCGCAGGGTCGTGACTAGAATTACATAAATATGAATAATAGTATTAATAATGATGATAATCAAACAGCACTGACTTGAAAGATTCGGATGTTAGTGACTGCAGAACAGTCACTAAAGAGGCAAGCAAGAGGTCTGGCGGGAAATAAACAATTCTGCAAAAAACTCTCTTGCTTATTTCAACCACCACCAAGTGTGGTTGACAATCCGCCGACTGCTGATCAGGTGGAAACCTTTTAGAAGGGTATTCACGAGGTGAGGCATCCATTCAACAGAGCTACTCTAGCCCTAAAGCTAGGGGGTTTGAGGAGCCCTCGAAGGCTCCTAGACCTTTGCTGCTCCTGGTCTCGACGGAATCAATATCTTCTGGTTGAAAAAGTTTCCCTCTACCCACCACAATTTAGCCAGAATATTTAACAGCTGGCTGAATGGGGAGCAGCAAATCCCTGAGTGGTTGATCGAGGGGCGAACCGTGCTTCTCTTCAAGACTGGAGATTTGTTCAATCCAAACAATAACAGACCAATTACCTGCCTGGATTCATGTAACAAGCTGTTCACACTCATCTTGTACATGCGAGTACTCCTTGTAGTTGATCCGGTTCACGAACGGATTTTTGAGCAACGTGGGTCAAAAAGAGTTGTCTCTGACTGCAAGAAGAACCTGTTGATAAATAGATCTATTACACAGGACTCTGTGCAGTACAAACGGAATCTTTTTGTGGCCTGGATGGATTACCGAACGGCATTTGACATAACGTCACATGAGGTACTCGTGTACTTGCTCAAATGTCTTTCGGTTCCCGATTCTATAGTTAGATGCATAGAACAACTGATGCTGATCTGAAAGATCCACCTTACTATAACATCGGGTAATGCGAGAGTCCAGACAGGGCCAGTCATCATAAGGAGAGAAGTATTTCAAGGGGACTTCCTCAGCCCCCTTCTATTCTGCATCTCACTCTTGCCACTATCCGTTGAGCTCAGAAAATCCAGAGAATACCACTGCGGCCCACACAGTTACCGGAGGCATGAGGTCACCCACTTATTCTATGTGGATGACCTCAAACTTCAAGCCTCTGGTGAAAGGAATATGGACCAATCCCTTTGGATGGTGGATGAGTACACGCAGGCAATTGGAATATAATTCGGGATGGACCAATGTGCCCTGGTTCATCTCAAGAGAGGGCGATGCGAGTACTACGACAAGGACGCGCAGCTCGTGGACGGAAGCATCCTACACTACCTGGATGCCAGGGAGACGTACAAATACCTGATCTGGTCGTCGGAACTTCAGGGAAAATACAAAGTCGCTGCTACTGGTGGGTGGAGGGAAACTTTTTCAACCAGAAGATATTGATTCCGTCAAGACCAGGAGCAGCAAAGGTATAGGAGCCTTCGAGGGCTCCTCAAACCCCCTTTGGTTTTTTTTATTCGTCACCGTGTGGTGGTATATCAGTCAATTCGCATTTTGTATTCAAGAAATAAACCATTTCCATCAAGAACAACAATCATCTAGTTATGACATTCATTTCTTTGGAAGATATTATCACTGATGATTCATATAATTGATTTTCAGTAGGAGATTTGCGTATTTCAACACCAACAGCAACTGAAATGATGCTTCCTTGGAAACGCGAAGAAGAAGGATCTGTTCCAATTCAGCAATCTGAATTTCCTGCTTGGGCTTCAAATAAAGAATATCTTGCATACAATTCTCCATCAGCCACTTTCCTAGGTAAGTTACAAGATTGCATGATCAGAACTAAATGGATTTCACCGTACCCTTCGTTGCGTTGTATGAAAAACACAAACAATCATTTGATCTTCAATGATAAATATAAAAACTTCACGAACGATAAGACGTTCACTAAATTTCCAAAAACACGACTTGTTTCGCTAACACAGTAGCTTCGTCATGTGATATATTGGTACAATAAACTGAACTTACCTTGGCTTACTCAGCTTTCATATATCCTACCTTCCCAATCTGGAGGATGTTACCTGTAGGCAGGTTCGATTAATCTTCATTCTCTGAAATCTTGAGGTCTCATTGATCGTTGAGTGAATTGTCACAATTCTTGAGTTTGTTGATTTCTAATGATTCGAAAGAATGATTAAGTCTCATCCCTTCATTATCTTCGTGTACAATTTCGAAATGATCATCAAAACAATGATTTTTTTTTTATATATGGTTGGCGTATGTTGAATTTGTTTGTTTTTTCAAAAAATGCATCTTATGTTCAAGAATGCGCTGATCGAACGAACGACCCCTCTGATCGATATATACTTCAGAACGAGATCCACAGTTGGGTTTGTATACACCTGATTCTTCGGATTCAGAAGTTTTGTCATTATTATTTTCGATAAACCTTCCCAACGTGTTATTTGTTTTATATGCTACTTTTGAGTCCTGTTTATGTAGAAATGGAGCTAATTCTTCAGTTGATGATCCGAAATAGGTTGAAGTTCAGTAATTTCGATTATTATTCTTGATGGTGGGATGAACTCATTGAATAACTCCATTATGAAGTTTTTGAAAGAGAATACTGTCTATCAAATTAACGTTGTATACGTTGTTGACTGCAATCTGTTATATATGATGATATTGATATCTTTATTGATATATCATCCTATTATATGCTGCAATTGCATGTTGATGAGGGTGTGTTGAATCATTGGTTATAGTGATATCAGTGTGGTTTTTTTGAAGCATACTATGACGTCATTCACGTATCTATAGCAATACAAACATTGTTTCATCAGTGAATGTTTAGATATTATTCGCTCCAAGTTATACATGAAAATTTCAGCAAGTAGGGTGTTCAGTGGATTTTCCATAATCAACCGTTTTGACGCGGAAAATATTCAGTTGTCAAATTTAAACTAATTTTGTTTGAGACATATCTACAGGAGGTCTAAAATCTCTTGTCCCGTGATCAACATGGATTTCATTCAATATCTCCTCGAATGAAGTTATGGTATCTTTAAAATACTTGAAAATAGGTTCTGTACATCAAATAAAATGAATTTTGTGTTGTCAGGTAGAGTGAAATTTGTAAATCTACCTATCAAATCAATGGAATTTCTCAAGCTTATTTCTGAATGAATATTTCAATAGTAAATCATAAACGCTATTCATTCTTCTGATAGTTTGAATGAGGGAGCTGTGACAAATGGAAATACCAGGCGAATAGGATAATTTTGTTTGTGTGATTCAATGAGAGAATACATTTTTGAAGGTTGAGGATTCATGATAGTTGATCCGAATATTTCTGTTTCCCTAAAAATCGATTCAGAATTGTTAGAAAAATTCTCCATCTGTTATTGGTGAGAATTAGTAGGATCGGGTTTCAATGAGCTGAATTTCCCCAAATTGAAAAAATCTGATGTTTCTTGAACATAATCGTTCCTGTCAATAGCAATGACTGTGTTTTCTTCATCTGCTCTAGTGAATATAGTATCGTTTTGGAATGATCTGATTTCTGTAGATTGGACTTTGTTCATATATTTTGTAGAACAACTATCTTTCAAAAATTCGGATTTATTCGGATGACGAAACTCTCAATTTCAAGATACTTAGAATCAGAAAGAGTTTGTTCGATGAGGCGGCGAATCCAAAGAGTTGTTGAATTCTTATGTGACGTTTGACTTTAATATCTTGAGAATTTGGAATAGTTCTGATGATCAACATCATTACCATTTCATTGCCCAAGTCGTCAATTGATGAGAACACGAACCTGCGATATGACCTTGTATAAGAATCCTCAAAATAAACTGTGATACACAATATCAGGAATATAATCACATCGAGAATGAATATTCTCAGATATAATTATTACATCAGCTACATCTCCACAAACCCTATACCTTATATATATAAATATATATATATAATAACTTTCCGAAAGCTTGGACGAACTTGCATGAGTTTCACTTCTTTTTCACTGCTTCCCCACTACGTAGTTTCATCTCTAACTTGTCAGCAACGACTTCCCTTTTCTATATATATATATATTGGATGATTCGTTAGTGAATCCGATTATTCATACATATCTCCTGGCTACTTCATTTTTTTTAGAAAAAGGTTGAAAAGAAAAAAACTTGTCATTCTTTCAAGTGCGCCACATATCTTTGAAATTACTTCTATCAACTTGTTGAAATCTACATATTGGGTTAACCGTTTGATTCTCTCGTCTTTCTCTATAAAAATGGTATATTCCATGTCTATCGATATCTTGCACCGATCAATGTATGGAAAGGACTAATTCGCAACTGCTCAATAATTATGGATCTCATTATCATCAATGAAACTTCAAAAGTTGATGAATATTTGATTCTTCCACACAAACATCCAGATCCGTTCTTAGAAGATGTGATATGTGGCTAATGCACGACGGTTCAACTCCTCATTTCAACAAAGCTGTGAGAGATCATTGGAACATCACATTCCCCAATGTTCCCTTTTCGAGGCATTCTATGAAACACCAATGAATATCAGGGATGAGCTACTGATTCTAATCATTACATCAGCACACGCCCTGAAAATTATCATCATCACAATAATGCTGTCTTGAGTACAATGCAGATGTTTGGACAACTTCAGATAATGCGTTGGCGTTCGAGATGTATATATAAATAAACATGATGCCATCAACTAGGTCAATTGAGTTTTCATTACATCTGAAACGGTTGAAATGCATGTTTTGAAATGCAATTTTCTCAAAAACAGTACGAGATATTGATTGGAATGATGTTTTTCATTTTTGTAGATGAAATATGAAGAAATCGTAACAGTGGAAGCAAAAATTTGAAATTTGTCCATCCTGTATATGATAAATCCACTGAAAACCCGTTCACGTATGAAGGAGAAGATCAGTATAGATTCATTAACCTGTCCAAATATCATTGATTATATGGCAGCTGTTCAGAAGTTCCACATGAAATTCATCATATTCATTTCAACTTTCAAGGTCAATAACTCCTTTACGAAGCGCGATAGACGTCTATTTCATATAAAGTAATAACATTATATTTACGTCTTCTCTTCTCTGGATCGCTTCATGGACTCTATTATCTGAATCAGGTTCTTTCGCGTATAACTTTCATTATGAGATTTGGAATATCAACCATCAATTAAGTTCGCCAGGTTACTCAAATTATTGTCTCATGAAAAACCAAGAACTAATCCGCTTCAACGTAAACCATATCAAATACATCCATCAATCACTATATGCCTCGAACAAATATAATATTTTGATAGACTGATGATGCATAATCATTCATACTGGGGATGTGTTTTGGAAAGAAATATGATGCACGAATTGTATTCGTAATCGATGAAATATTATACACCTATTTTCTTCCAGGTGGTCTGGAGAATCCTCGTTCATCAGTTATCGGTTTATTTCGTCGCGAAAGCATTGGATCAGAACCATCCTGCAGCTCAGAGTCTACACCTCAAAAAGAACGCAGAAGCTCAGGGTCAGCTTCAGGTCGAAATACTATTATCCACATAGACGTTTCACATCAGGACATTGATCCACTTGGAGTGCTGCAGAAGCAGATGACTATTCCACCACTACTTCAACCTCCCCAGACCCCAGGGCAACGGAGACAAGCACGAAGAGGTTCGATGCTTGAGCTCAGTTCTGGGTGTGTTAACGAATCCTACATTAATCATATGTGATCATATAGCGGAAAAAATGTAAGAAATGCAAGGACCTTTTTATTATCTCTCGATGTTGGGTTTGTGATTCTGCACGTCATGAGCTGATCTATTAACCATAATTATGTTTTTTGGTGTTTCGTCTTGAATGTGGAGAGTTTCGCTTCATAGCTAACCAATCTTGTTTTGGGATATGTTGATTATTCATGTTACTCGAATTATTTATTCTGCTTCTTTGTCAACTTCTGAAGATACTCACAACATCAATGTCGTTTTTGTTCCAAATTCGTAGCAGATTTTGTTCCATGGTTGTAATGTCCCGCATAATATTGATTGAATCTCGACATATACGGCACAGAACTCACTACTGATCTTCACGCCAATATTCATCATTTATCATTCGCAATAGATGAATAGGAAGCCGATTCAAAAATGCATTCGATTTCCGGTCTACCCCTAGTAATCGTACTGATATTCTCATTCTGCTTTAGTGATTCCTATCCTGATCAATGATCTTTTTGACTTCTCGTTGAGATCAAACAATATTTAGATGCATAGTGACTTGCTAGCCATCTTTGCATAGCGACTTATAGCGACCAGACGAACCTGTTCGGTCTTACTGTCTCAAATTTGATGAGAAGGACAGTCATCGATGGAATGTGTATTATATGCTTGCACACGTTAATGATTTTTTTTTAAGATTCCTGGAATATGATATTGGTGACATGAATAGTTTGGAATTTTATATACATTGTATTTTCCTATATGTGTCCTTTTCTCGCCACACTTTTCATGATTGCAAGCTCTGTCTGATTTCAATCCTTGAAGGCTGAACAATTTCGATTATTCATCGACTGACACGTGAGATAACTTGTACAAGTTTGAAAATAAGTTATTCTGCTATTTGAAACATCTTATTTCAAGTATATGAAGTGAATAAGATGAAAACCGATTAATTATTCTTCATCGTAGTAGTTTGAACGAATCTTGGATATTCAATAATTGAATTGGAAATCTAAGAATCATCATGATCTGTCATATTCCATCAATTTGGTCTTCAATTTGCTGATGTCATTTTCGAATTGAACATTGATAGCCGATTGAAATGGATCATGCGATCATTTTGTGAATGTCGATGTGTTATAATGGAACTGAATCGAAAATTATGCAATTTTAGTAACGTTCAATATTGGTGGAAAGATATGTTGAAAGCGCACACATAAACAAAAAAATTTCATTCTCCATTCATAAGCGAACTATGAGGAATTTGGTTCCGAAAATAATTTCATTATACCTCGAATATTGATATTGCCACTCATAGTACGGTCTCACACTTCGACCTTTAATCATTCGGAGTCATATAAAGACTACGAGGAGAACCACTCAGTCCATTATTATTTGCATTGCTCCTCTCTGATATTGTATCTTTCTTTCGCTCTAATGGTGCTCAAGGTATCGACATTGATAAAGAAAATGATCTCTTCAGAAGAAGTTGATCGCGGACGCAAACTTAGCATCCTAGAACGAGAACAAAAATGAGATCATTTGTTTTTCGAGAGGCAATTATAATACTAATAACTCGAGGTTTTCATACAAAAATAATCCTATAGGAATAGCTAGGCAGTTTGTATATTCGGGAGTAACATTTTCTTCTCAATCATTTTCTGGTAATATGGCACATACTTCAGCTAATAAGGGTAAACAAGCTGTAGGTGCGGTTTTATCCATAATGGCTTAGGGTAGATTGAATTCCTGGAAATCTAGGCTGAAATAATTGAACTCGCTTGTTCTGAGTGTAATGACCCATTGTGTCCCGATATGCTGGGGCCTACGATCTGCTGGAATTTCAGAGCGTGCCCAACTCAGTTTTTTTCATAAAAATCTTATGCCTGTCCGCCAGTACTCCAGGGAATGCCATAAGGCTGGAAGTGGAAAGACTGAGAATTTCTTACAATATATTCGAGTAAGTTTTGAACTGGCTTATCAAATTACTTGAAATGAAAAAAGATCGTCTTCCAGATTATGTCTTGAAAGACTTCTGAACCTCAATGTTACCACAGACATAAGATACAATTGGACCCTGCAAGTCATACAACAGCTTGAATATGCAAATCTCCAACTCTCTTTGCTCGAAATCACAGGCAAAACACTCTGTCAAAATAAGAAGACATTACTTTCCAGATATATGACTCACTTTCAAAATAATGACCGGTCACTGCTTTCTCGCTCGACATTTTTGTCCCTCAACTAGTATCTTACTTTTCCTCATGAAACTCAAAGTTACTTACATATGAAGGTTTCATTACAAGTTACCAGATCAATTTCTCAACACAGGCTGAGCAGTGACTAGATTATAAGTTTTTCATATCGTGGCTCAACATACCTCATTTCCCCAAAAGAAATATGTTCAGTGTGCAACAAGAATGAGTTCGAAACTATACAGCACATTATGTTCGACTGTCCTATTCACACTGCTATAAGGCCCCAAGGCACTCCATTTTTGGAAACCATTTACAACTTGGTCGACACTCTCGAAAATATCACGCCTTCTCCTGCTGAATCCATCTTTGCCCATTTATGTAATGTTGTGAAACTCCGCTCTTTTATTATGAAAGAGTGGAGTACTGATGTTGATATCTTGCTTATTCCTTCGAGGATATAATTATTGTAAAAATAATTAAGTCTTGGTCTGATCATCTTGTTATTGTCACTGCTACTTGTTACTCTCGCTTTATTCTTCATTATAATACTTGCTGAATTGTCAATTATTGTCCACCTCATTATTATGCATCGGGGTTGGCCTCTTCTAGTTTTGGATAGATAAGTTTGTTGATATACTGCTTTCAAGAACACAAACTACGCACATCATAATAATCGGTAAATTATTTCTAACGTATAATACAGGACGTTGCTTTGGTAGTTTTAGGTATACAACTAAGTTGAGGAACTTCATCCATCTGTGAAAACTCCTTGTTTATGAAACTGTAATGTTTTTCGAAAACAATAAATGTATTGATTGATTGATTGATCGATGGCGTTTTTGTGCGCTTTCACATAAAACCAAGATATCAATCGATGAATCAAAATATTCACGATTATCAGATGATACAGATCCTAATTGCACAATTATTTCAATTTAGGTCAATCTCAAGAGCCACCATACCAGAAGAAGCATTCGGCACATCTTCATTGAGAAGACCCTCTTGGCTTGCGAATCCAACACGACGTCAGAGCATTGACCAGAAAACCTTAGGAATTTCATTGATGGATAATGTCTCCTCACCATCGCCATCATCATCGGACGATGACGATGTGGAATTTCTCATGAAAGCCGGTTTCTGATACGGAGAATGTTCTTGCCAGAGATTTGTGTCTAGAAAAAATAGTAAGAATTTCTTGCAAAAAAAATATACAAGTATTGTCAAAAAAATCGAAGAGAGATTGAGTGATCGAAAAGAAATTCAGAATTGATCAACATTTCCTTAGAATTCAAAAAATTGTTTTTCTGGCATGAACATTCAATGTAAGAGACCAGTTTAATTCGAGGAACTGAATTCACAGTGTACTCGCCTCGACAAAAATTTCAAAGTTTTGTGAAATAAACATTATTTTTCTACTCCTTACTCGGTAAGTACTTCATTTTGATACTGATTTGAGGGAGGAAAACACGTTCTACCTCCCTAGGGAGGTAAGTAAATATTTACCTCCCTAGGGAGGTAGAACGTGTTTTTCTCCCTCAAATCAGTATCAAAATGAAGTACTTACCGAGTAAGGAGTAGAAAAAATTATATAAGTAATTGAAAAACATTTTTTTTAAGGGAACTGGAGTAGAAAAAATATAATACAAAACTCGGGAGGCAGTGTTCTTGACCAGTCTCGGACTATTTTGCAAGCCCTCGCTATCGCTCGGGCGCAAACAATGTCCTCGACTGGTAAGTATCACTTGCCTCCCTTGTAGTGTAAATAACTATTATATCGTTCACTTGTCAAGGCACTGGAGTAATGATCAAACTGGAAAGTGAAATGACCACGTCAATCAGAAATCGATGGAAAACAGATGTCCACTAAGGATGGAAACATGATTAATTATCAGAAGAAATAGTTGTCACACCACTCTCAATAATCTGATAGGAATGTAGAAACAAAAATTGCGCTATCAAAATCCTGAGGTGAAAAGTACCTAGAAGAAATGGATTCGATAGTGAGGAGACACCATGGAGCAATTCTCAAGTCAAATCATCAAAATATCACGAATTGATTTGACTCAACATGTTTTTGTAACAATAGTCATCACTCTTTATTTTATTATTATTGTGATCATCCCTATTCTGAATGGAATATTATATATTGCAGCATGAGGAAAAAATATTATCCCAAAAGAAAATCACCTAGCTACATGAAACATCATCAGCGTACGCTTCCTAATTTTCGAGGTCTAATACTTCATCGTCAATTCACATACTTGAAATGACAAAAAATCAATCTCCATGAGACAAGTGATCACTCACTATTTTGAAATCTGATGTTTGAATAAAATTGCCATGGAAGACAATTTCGCCAATTCTCTTTATATTCGAATAATGTATTCAATTCCAGGAATCTCATGAGATGTCACACATTTATTGCATTATTAGCTAATGTTAATATCATATGACACCATTAGAGAGCTCATGAGAAATATACTGAAACTCAGATAAACTATCAGTGGATCAGGCTTCAACAGCAGCTATAGAATGAAATAATAGGATTGAACTTGATGAAAGAAACATATCTCGAACATAGGAGATATAAAAATCATTGAAGGTGATCTAGATTGGACTTTATCAACTTTTTTCGAGCGATAGTGAATAGAAAAACAGTAGATAGATAGACACAGGGTGTCCAAGTAATGGGCAAAAAATATAATTATCATAATTACTTTCTAACTACTCTATTTGATTTGATTATATTTCGCACACAGATGTAGTACATCTCTGAGTAATGATGAAGATTATTTGAACGAAGTCTTCAGTTGAAATTTTTAGTGTCGCAATAAAAATGATCTGATCACTAGATTTCTGATTTGATTTCGATAATGACATAACATTGAGAGACACTCACTGAAATTTAATGGGCAAAATCGCAGAAGTATCCATATAGGCTGTGAAATGAATGGCTTTCAATAATCCAATGTGAATTTGCATGATTTCAAACCTGAGTCAATTGAAATGTAAACATTCTGACACCTCTGATCCCTCATCATAAAAAAATCTTCAGATTGATATTTTTCTGAAACCCTAATTCTCAGTTGTTGATCTCCTATCACCTATCACAAATAACGAATTCAAACCTAGACCAACCTGTTTGATGATAATGCGGTTCAGCTACTGATATAAACCTTTTTTTTTTCATATCAATGATGTTCTTCAATACAGTTTTTATCTGTGAATAATATTAGATTTTTTTTATATGCACACCCACTCCACTGCTGATCAAAATCTAACAAGAGTTCGATATACCCTCCGTTTGAACATTGGTTGATATAAATCCGATTCTATTTCAAATCTGGGAGGTATCTCGTAAATAACTTTGGAATATGTGTGTTCAAATGAAGTGATCGATGAACAACTGATAGACTGATGTTTCACCTATTCCGTCACTCTTATAGAGTTCTGGATAGTTATTATTCAAAAAGTTATATGTGATAGGTACACTCATGACGAACACCAGTTGCATGAAGATAACTATGAGGATCAACATATTCTCACTTCATTTCTTTCAAGAATAATGTGGAGGTTCAAGGAAAGCTACCACCTATCTTACCCTCCATGGGATGTGATGATATAGATTAGCAATATGCTCAACTCGAAATATAAATATATACATACGTTTATTATCTGAACAAGAAATTGAACTAGTAATACTCATTCAGATCTTGAATCAGAGCCATCTTCGATCAACTCTTTATATAAAGTCACTCTTCCGAGGTCAGTGATATTTCATTTTTGCGCTTATCTTCAACAATATTCAGTTATACGGTTTCTGACCTAAACAGAATGAGAGTAACGCTGTTTGAGATTCGCAATTCAGTTATTCGTGAAAACTATCATTTATTCATCGGAACAATATGCGAGATGACCATTATCCTTAGAATTTGATCTCCTTCATCTGAAAGACATTTTATGGCCTCCAGAAACTCGTCGGCAGTTGTTGGCAGAGTGAAAAGTTCAATCGAGTCTTGCGTGCGTGGCTTGATCTTTGCAGACAAAGAAATGAAATCAAGTTGCAAACTACTAACATATAGAAATGATATAATATATCTGCTGATATTTGCTTGTTGCGTAAGTACACTCCAAACTCTAGAAAACAATAGTGACGCAGAAACGAAGATTGTTCGTTATAATTTTTGTCGGCTCCATACTCAGAACAATGAATAATGATGATGAAACATTCATTCACATCGATTAAACAACAAATAATCTGTCAATCATCACTCTTATGACGAGAAGCAATGTGTAATTTGCAGAATTTGCGTTCTCGAATTATTTATTCATAACGAAAGTATTCCAAGGGTGTCAGCCTCTGGTATCTTCTGGAAAACAATTCCTGTAGAAACAGTTCCCAAGTTTCAAGATGAGGAATTCAATGGAAGAGCTTTTTGTGGAAGGTGATATGAGTGCACTAAAGAAATGAATATTTTCAAAGTTGACCTTGAACAGTATAGATGTTCTTTACAAGAGGCTCACCCTGTACAAATCTTCAGTTGATCTGGAACTATCTCCATTTCGTTAATAAACATACCCGCCACCAATGAAATGAATTAACAAACAATTAGTTTCTGACAACTTTGTGGTCTTTAATTCAGTTACCAAAACACGCCATCTTAGAGCCAATCAAATATTGAAAGAGCGGGTATATCTCTGACCTCAACACGACACCTATCTCTAGATTCATAGAAGAATTAGGAAGACTTTTCTTCTTCATAGGGGTCCTAGTGTACTCAGAATAATTTCTGTTCTAGAATCAGGGTATTCAAGAATCTATTGGCCGGAGTTCCGACTTCATTTTTATGGATTCAACAACACTGATACTCATTTCCCCAAATCCAATTCTCTCGCTAGACAAACGTTTTTCCAATCACAAGATATCTTCAACAAGATGCCACATGTAATATCAGGTCATTCAAGAAAGAAATAATTCCTAGTGATGAGTATTATTGAAAATGAACATTCTCAGATATATTTATGAGTACAAAACAATTGATACATATATATTTATGGAGCAATACATTGAGAATTCGCATTCTTCATGTGATGAAAATATTAATGTCAATTCATCATACATCCAAAAAAAGATGAGTATTATGTCGACAGAACAAAAAACTCACTTGGTAATAATTTCGCTGATCTCGAAATATTCTTCACTCTACTTCTTCAGCAAATTCATTTCAGTTCACTCTCCTATGCATATCGAACCAGACTGAGGAGAACGAACATGGAGAATATGCTACATGGTCAACCTCGAATTGCAGGGTGCTTTCTGGATTTCGATTCGAAAACCTTCCTCATTCAAATCCAATAATAAGTACATCCTGGAAAATTGCATGCAATCACACTTCATTGCAATGAAACGAATTGAAAAACTGAAGAATCAGTCATTGATTCCCTAAGTATATTGAAAACCAGTAGTGAAGTTGAAATACTCCTGGTGAATTCAATATTTATTCTCTTTGAGAGTGAGATTCACTCATATCAGTTAATTTGAATTTAGATTCTACTGTTGACGATATATCAAGGGAGTATATTCATGACTGACTATGTGGTGTAATCACGACTCTTGATCATTAGCATCCAGAAATATAAAAATCATTTATTCGCCTATACATCAGTTCCATTGTTACTTTTTGCATTCTTGTTCCATAATCGATTCCATTCAATGAATGCATAGATTCTCCAAACGAAAGCATGAATATCACGAACGGTGAATTGTTTTGATCTCAGATAATGATGTAGGCCTCAAAGCTGTAATTTATCACACATTGTCTCTAACTAGTGAATAGTCTGTACCATTCCAATATTAAAAAATCATATTGAGAAATCATATTTCTTGAGATATCTCCATGACATTTTGATGTCAAGCAGACGCAGTTGACGTTATCTCAACATGGTTTGATCCAAAGTACATGAAGTGGATGTGGAATTGGTTGAGATATGATGAAGCATCATGAAGCAGAATAAAGTGCTTCTACTCATTGACATAGAAATTTTGTGTTGTTGTATCATTATCATCCGATGAACGGTTAACTTCACGCACTCAAAAATATTAAAAAGTGGATAGAGTCTGAGTTTCGTCATATTTGTTATAGGATAACAGATTTGTAGAAGGGTACTTCCAGTAAAAATCACTTGTAGTCGAACTGCATGTTGATAATTCCATGAATAACACTGTATGATCATGAGAATAAGTTTCGAACCAACCTCAAATAAAAAATTCATTATGGAAATATTTGATTGTTGGTTCACCTCATCTTCATGTTTGAATAATAAAATTATCAGAAAAGCTAGAAATGCATACATGTTGAGTTTGGTTATTATCACACCATATAAATGAATAATATGATTAGGTGATTTTCAGGAGGTATTTGATAGTGAATCGTTCATTATATTCGTTTCCCAATAGTTATTCGATACATTGTTCCATAGGCTCTACTGACAAAATTGAGAACATGATATAATCTTTATAGGAATTTCCTTTCGTGCGCTCCAAGCGATGAAAAAAAATTCATCATAAACACACTTCCGGAGTATTATATATCGAGTTTTATCATTGTATTTTCCAAGAATTAGAATGGAGTTCTTTGAGATCGGTCGGATGAACTCATCAGGAATAGCGAAATGAGTAGATGATAATATGAAGGAGACGAAATATTGATTAACCATTGACCAACCACTCTCAATAACTGTATCTTTATTATTGAAAATAAAACTAGTTCTATTTTGTATCATTGTTGATTCTTACGAAGAGCAGACGATGTTCTTCAGCAATTGTAGCATTCAAGTTGATCTAGGTTTATTTTCAATTGATTCTGTAGGACAATCGCTCATGAATAATTATATTGATGATGGTTCTTTGTTTTAATCAGATCACATACGTTCGATAGTATTTATTATGATTCTATGATACTTCGATCGTTCTCTGAATCAATTCCACAGTGTACAAAGTGTACATGTTGATGTATTTCGAGTTCGATCGAAGGTAGTATAACCGAAGACCACGAATAGAAAATTCAATAAAATTGTCAGGTGCAACCTAAAATCAGTTTTATGGAGAATCGTGATAAAAAGTTTATCTGGATATCGTACATACGGAAGTAGGAGGATGATAATCTATTGAACTCAAGTAGCTCACAAAATGAAGTTGAAGAACATTCAGTACTTCAGTTCAAAGTCTTTTAACGCTGATCCAAAATCGATTCATGATGCAATTATTTTTGAACAGGTTCGATAATTCATTGAGAAGCTGTTCGACATGAAACATGGAAATATAACCATGAAATTCATATGTCCTCGAATGTAACATTATCAACTGAGAATGACAACTCATCTGCCAAAATATCTATATAGGCTCTTTCTGATATCATTGAGGTTTTTCCGATGCATTTCTGTACATGACTATTTTCGCACAGTCTTCAACGCTCGACCTTAACATGGTCGAAGAAATGATACTAGGTACGCATATCATTGCAGGAACACCTCAATAAATTCGATAATTAATAATACCTATTGAATAACCCATTTGATTTGTTCGATGATCACCAGGTAGGTAGCATGCAATGATTGTCCAGGAAATTCTAATCAATTATCAGTAAAGAATTCTATGTATTTGAATAACATTCTTTATCATGAGTCAATAGCCCTCTGAATGTTAACTCCTGAAAATGGTTTACATGCAATATCTTCATAACGGTTCTTGACAGAAAGATGAAATTTCAACAACTGAACTTATCTGTACAGTATGTGATTGGATTGATTAACGTTTGATTAGAACAACTCTCTGAATATTTTGTTCCTCATCCCAATAATCAGCATATATATTGAAAATAGTGTGTTACTCATGGCGCATCAATCTGACATCACTTTTTTTATCCAAATTTAGGATTAAGTCGGTTTCCATGTCCTATGATGTTTTTATTATATATGATTTCGACGATCTTTCATCATTATCTTCCAGCAGATATTCCACGCGATTCATCATGAGAATGTCGCATAGTTCATCTAGAGCAAGAACCGTTGTTTGTGGATATTCATGGAGTCAATGATCCAGTGATAAATCATATCGCCAATTTCGCCAATTGCATTTTCTATTCAACCCACACCTGGGATGAATTTCGAAATTATTATTGTCACATTTCATCGACCATGTTTTGAAAATCAATTTTGGATCATTTCACAGATATTCTCACTCAGGCCATTTCCCAGGGTGCACATTCAATTGACTGAAGCTTGTTCAAGTAGCATTTTCTCACCCATATTCATAAAAACTTCACGCTATTGAAAGTCTATTCATTGGAGAGATGAGTGTTCGAGTGATAAAAATCAAGATGACATTTTTCACCTCAACATTCTGTTGTCTTATCAATAAATGAAATGAAATATTCTGACTTGAAAGCAAACTATAAAAGTCAGTCATTATTTTCTGAGAATTCCGACTTTATAAATAATCAAAACCATCATGGAAAGCCAATGATACGAAGCAAAAGGTTATAAAGAGACGAAACTTGACAGCATAGTAACTTGGAGATCTTGATTATCGCAACTGTCTGCTAGGCTGGCGGTCATCAAACTGCTAGCTGTAAACTACCCTACACTTATGAGGGCCACGTTCGTCGGTGTCCTTGCGTCAACCTGGCTCAAAATAAGTATTCCGGGTACAACTTCGGTATGTTTAAGGAGAAAAGGTAGAGTGTGTAATGAAGAAGCTTGCTCCAAATGAACCTTTATGAAATTCTATTGATAAAATCATATTTTCGAAATAACAAGGGTGGAAAAAAGGGTAAAGTTTAGAACTCGCATAAACATATTGTTTTCATCCGATCTTTTCGCATCATCTACGAATTATCATATTTGTGATATGTTGCACGGTATAGTCTTTCCCTCTCGAATGGACTGATCACACCGTTCTATGGATACCTAGGTTTCATGATGTCACTAAAATTCAGCATTTTCTGGTTGAATTCAGTGCTTTCAGTATGTATGTATGTGGGTAGGTTAGGTCAGAATTCATTATTTCACCTTTCCTTCTCCATATGTGTTTTATCGAATTCATGTCGGCGGGAATGGAATATTTCAATTTTTTGGATACCTAGAAAGGATAGGGAGGAAAGTTAGGCAATATTATGTCGTCTTGAAGCTCCTCCAGTGACAATTCTCGCCCGATATTGTATCAACCAGTTTGAAATTGTCACAAAAATGTTGGACAATAGGACCTACAACTTCTCTAACACAATGCATATTATCTTGATACCAAAGATCATTCATACAAACCTCAGATGCACCGTGAATGTAGGAATTGACAAATAATCGACGTGGAGCGACGATTCATCATGATACTGTCCAATGTCGATTTTACGTATCGATTTTTCATTGAAAATATTCCACCAATAATCATCATCTGCATCCACTTTACTCGGTGGTTGGACATATCAGAATGCAATATGTTGTGAAAAGTTCCTCTTGAATCCAGAATCATTTTGGGAAAACACACTATTCATTACTTCATCGCACTTAATAAAACATTCGGAAAGATCCCTGTGAAACATAGCCATCCCAAACTTTTCGGAAACTATCACATATTCAGATATCACGCTGTAGGTCTTCTTGTTAAGAGGGTGAAATTACACAGAAATACTGACGTTGTACACAATGGAATGGGCAATCAGAATATTAGAATGAATTGAAAATTGGTTGATCCAATCCAAAGTTATGACGGTTCGAAAATGATTGAAATTTTTGCTAGTCTCACTTCGAATGTGGGGCAGTTTATGTTGAGAAATTTAACATTCTGCTGAATGAATGCCTAACGTTCTTTTTCATGGAGACAGAACTGAATGATCTGAATATGTTAAGGAAGTTTTCTAAATAGGTAAGTATTCCAGAAGGAGAATGTATTGCAAATAATCATCAAATATTCCTGAAATACTAGATAGTTCACTATGAATATGCCTCCGAAATATTCATGGAGAACTTGAATGATTTTTCGAATTAGCATACAAAGAATCTTTCTGCAGATATTCAATCAAAGCTCACCACAACCCTGTGAATTCCTGTATGTTGTGGAGGAATCGAAAGTTATTTCATTCAATATCCATATTTTTGCGAACTTCCCAGCCCTGCAGCTGTTGAACTTCCATTTCAACGACTTACTCTTACTATCAAATCTGCATAGCGTATTTGTGCCCCAAAACCTTATTTCGTGCTCCATTTTCTGGAGTTGAGGCACAAGCAGCGGTCGTTGGAGGTTGCGAAATTAGGCTTATAATAAGGTTCACCAAGTCTACGATCCTGACAAGTTAAATATATATCAATCACCTATCGTGACCTTCGATCCTCTCAAGACTAGAATTATGTCGAACAGCACTATATCAAGACTCGTTTCATTGATGTGGAACGGCAAAGTTCTGGAATTCAAAGTCTCCCTATCCTGCCTAGGTGCGCAAGATGTTCTTCGAACATTATGATGACGCCCTTCCGTGCGCATCAAGCGATTAAACGATTATGTATATGCCTCCAGAGAGTGGGAAGGTTTTCATCGTGTTCTATATTTGGTAACATTCAATTTGGTGGTCGTCAACCTATCGATCGCCAGTTAGCAGTATTTCAAAAGGCAATTTCATTGCTCAAAACATATTGGTATTTGATTTCGAAAAAATCATGAGTAGAAATAAAAAAAATAGAATGAATACATTATTGAGTATTAATCGCGTATATCTCATCTAGGCGATCTTACATCGATTAAAAATATTGAGCATACTTATTATTCCAGAGATGTCAAAAAAGCACACATTGGATGTGTTCATGACCATTGATCTAACTCAATGAATCATACCCATCTAACTCGCTCAGGTGAGTATAAAAGAATCGAAATTATGATGAAAAGATCTGGTGATCTCAAACTAATAGTTCATTTATTTTCACCCTCAAAGCTCTATCGAACGGATGGAAAAACGGATATATCAGAATTTCGATTATTCCACGAAGACTAACGGATAGAACAAATTTTAGAACAAAAAAAGAGAATGGTGATTGATTCATGTAACATTCAGATTAACTCCTGATTCAACAATTATTATCTCACTCCTTCCGAACCATTATCCAATTATTGAAAATGTCGAGAGAACATTCTCCAACTTGTATTTGCAGCTTTCACTCGTGAATAGCAGAGGAATTTTCTAATATATCAATTCCATGAATATGCTGTGAGGAACTGATATTTCGCTTTTCATAATCGATCGATTTGACTAAACGCAGTAGTCTCCTTTAGTGGTCGAATACTTCTGCAGATTGTGCCTGATTAGGGATAAAATCCTGTTAGTGAATTAGATAATAAATATGATTAGCACTAATGACTAATTGATTCAGAAACCTAAGTTCAAAAGTTGTTTATATCCATTGGATCAACTGTAGCGCGATGATAGATCTCGTAGAAACATATTTTTACATTATTAACAACATCTAATTTTCGCTGAAATTCTTGAGAAATCAAATTGCTTATCTAGTTGGGAAAAAATAAATTATCCACATCGAAAATAATTTGTTTTATTCAAATCGATATGCAAACCTTACACCAGAGCAAAGTAATGGCAGAATAAAAATGTGTAGTGCTAATTTTGCCGAGGGTAGTTTCATTCAAAATGAATCTATAACGGAACTCAAATATAATACACAATTCATTCATTGAATTTGTTATTACCAAAAGGTGAGTAGGTCTTCACGGACACTTATTATTTTTTTAGGTACGTCTATTATCATAGATTTTATATTGTATATAATAATATATTCCATTCTTGGAATTTGTGTTCCTAGTCGTACTAGTGAACGAATAGTAGAGTTCATTGTTTTACTCACACGGGTAAGATCATTTGTGTGAGCTGTATACTATACTTTTTCTAGGACTATTACATGTAATAGTGAAATGGCTACTGAATCAAATTATGAAATTTAAATTCTACTTTATTAGGTAATGTTCAGCTGTCACATTTGATCAATTGGATAGTGAAAGATTCCATTTTTATTTCATCCTTTGCATTTGTGTTCCTATAGTTGTTCTAGTAAACGGATAGTAGTATATTGTATAACCCACACTAATTAAATCTCTTCGTGTGAGCTATATATACTTCACATTTTATAGGACTATCACACGACAACTTAAATCAAATGCTGATGTCGGGTCTACGAGATATTTTTCATATTGAAAAATAAACTGGCTATTGCCAATTTTTGAGTTCACTTGGCCCTGGCAAGAATTAAACAAACTTCTGCTTCTTTAGCAGAAGTCAGATATCATATACAACCTATCGGTAGAATGATCTCATTGAAATGAGAAAGGTTACAGGGTGTTCATAGATCTAAATTGATAGGGAAATGATGAAGTTTGGATATTGAGAATAATAGTAATATGATAACAATTGTAACAAATATATATGTGTAGGCTATACCGATGGATCATCACAGATAGTAAGATGACTTCTGATTGAAATGTCGAATTTCAAATTTTACCTCATTATGTGATGTTCAGCTTTCACATTAGATCAAATGAGTTTTGACAATATTGCATATATGCATATCTGACGATAAAAACACGGTTCCACTGTGTCATTAGATCATGAAATGAATAGAGTTGGGAATAGTTGAAGTACCTACCTCATTGTTTATCAGAAATAGCAATAGGGAAAGAGCACTTTTATACATATAATAGTGTCGAACACTCTTGGTTGCATTGAGATTCAATGAATAATTTGGTAAATATTTCAGATGATTTACCCTGCAGTACTTGCTCTGAAAATCAAATGAAGAGCTCCAAAGATATTTCTATTTCAACTGATATAGAAGGGAATACTCTTCAAGGTGAATATACCTACTATATATACTCCCATCTATTGGGTAATATTCGGATAGAAAATAACTCATCAATTGTGAAAAGATCGAAGCATTGGTAAATCATTTGTTGAAGAAATGATGGAACAATTCATTCACAATTCCAGATAAGTTCACACAGACACCAATGACATTTTCTGCGAACAGTCCAAGAAAGAACATATTATTATTGAAGGAGGAAATACAGTATTTGGATTAAACTGGTAACTTGATCAGGTAAGGAACTGTTGTGGTGATTCACGAAACCCCACACCAATTCAGTTTTCCAGAGCTTTCAAAAAATTACATACCCAGAAATATTTTGACTTAGTCGAAGGTGCTAACTGCATACACGATATAAATGAAGTTTCATTGAATATCAGTCCCGACTTTATAGAAAGCATTAAATCGTTGATTGCTCCGGAATAAACAATAAATAATGATGCTTTGAAGTTTTTCACGAGTGATTATAGGAATCTACGCAGTACAGATGATAATGCATTAGTTCATGTTACTGGATATCTTGTTAAGAAATGTTTGTTGCAATACTCTTGTGACATATGTTCGAGATTCAATGAGCAAGATCATTTAAATATTCGAGCCACGCTTTTCTGCAACGATAAAGCTTTCGTGAATACAGAGAAATTGCCATTTGGTGGTTTAACAGTGCCTTCTCAAAGTTTAGTTGATCATATAAAATAAAGTAAGAAAATATATTCATGAAAATATTCAATGAAATTGCTTGACATGTCTCTATTGGTGCTAGGCTGAGAGATTCATTTGAAAATATTCCATTTGCAAATATATCAAGAATATATTCTGTTTATGACTGTTCTATTTTGTCTCTGTTATTACGGAAGGGTCAAACTCGTTTTCTGGTGAAAAAATCTGTCATGTTACTCTTTCTTGGAAAACGCCTATTTATCTTGTTAGCAGGTTCTATTATTGCTTGCAGGAAATGGCCTAAATAATTGAATATCTCATTGAAACAAAACACGTGAAAGTAAACAATAATAGGCATTTTGGCTTATTCTCAATTGAATATCAATAGCAATAGTATGCTCTACTATATTCTGAATTGACTTATCTACCTCATTGTGAGAATCAGTATTGAAATCAAATGATATATCATGACTGCCAATGATACAGTCAAAATAAACAACAATGTTTCCTTTGAGTCGCTCTTCTAGGAAATATGGAGACGGGCACCTTCGTATCAATAGCGGCAATTCAATCGTTATTGAGATTACATTTTGTTTTAGTTATCCTTTATAACTTGTGAATAATGGAAATATAACAAGTATATCATGAATATTTATTTCTTGATACAAAATATCTCGTGAACAGACCTCCTATGCTAATATTCAATATATTGAAAATTTTATGTATTATTCAGATTACATTCTCAATGAACCCCGTAGGGAAACCTCCCACTGCAATATGAGCATGACATTCCAAGTGACCCTCGTAAAGACTTGAAACCAGCTGCAGGCGGCCGCCGCTTCTGTGAGGGTTACATGAAAGTGCCGCCTGAAAGTGAACCTTCTAGTCTCTGTTTCTGTTCGGTGACTTCGCCAAGGACTTCATTGATGGATGAAATGAATATCAAGATTAAAACGTTGTATTAGTGGGATAATCAGCATTGAGGCTAGATAACATTAGGTTGTGTTTGGAAAAAATATTCTGAGAATATGTCGAATTGAAAGTTCATAGAATATTCGTTGCAGGATGAGAATATTCTATGATCATTCTGAGAACATTCTATTAGAATATTCTCAAATAAGTATATTCGAACGTTGTCTGAATATTCATAGAATATTCTGTGCTGTCTGGGCATCATAAATATAATAACCCACTGTAGAAGTGCATGTTTTCTCAAAAAGGAGTGGAGTAGGACATATAGAAATAATCCATTATTTCAGATGGGTCTATATATATCATCAGAACGTATTGTTGTTATTTGATTCTATTCAGAATACTCTGTAGTTTGATATTTTTGAAATCCCCTTGTATTCGATGCGATTTTTGATAGTTATAAATAAAGTGACATTTTTGGAAAAAGTCAGTCAGACTATCAGTAATATATTCAAGAAATAGACGAGTTTCTCGACGAATAACTACTGAACATTTATGGTCCTTTTAGCTAATTAGCACCACAGTCAGTGAAAATGCAGGAAAGAGAAAATGTAGTCGAACATATGGACAGACCACTCAGTTCAAGAATGAGAGCTGTAGTAAACGAAGAAAGGGATGAGATGGACAGCATAACTATGCTGGAAGAATTCAATCAATCAATCAATCAATCAATCAATCTTTATTTCCATTTTTCGACATGGTATATACATGTGTTGGAATTGTCAGTCAGTAAATATAAAATAATTATAGTAAAATGAGATGAGTACAAGAAATGAAATAGTAATAATAAAATACATGTAATGGTAAATATAATAAGAGTAAAAAGTAATGTATAAACAACGAAACACTAAACTAACACATTTCACACAGAATTTAAATATATATAAAATCCTTCCTACTATAGAAACATTCTTCCAATAAAAAACATTTCAGTTCTAATTTGAATAAAGATAGTCTATCAATATTCTTAATTCTTTCTGGAAGATAGTTAAACATTTTGAGACCAAGATGATCAGGAGTTTCAGATTTAACTTTCTTTTTGGCAAAGGGGACATAAAAATTGTCCATTTTCCTTGTTTCATACCCATGAACATCACAATTTCGTTTGAAAGTATTTTTATTTTTAAAAACAAAAACACACATTTCTAAAATGAAGAGACAGGGAAGCGTCAATACTTTGAACGTTTTAAAAGCCGTTCTACACGATTCTCTATTTGGAATTTTAGCGATACATCTCAATATACGCTTTTGGCTAATGAAAACCTCTTTCCAACCAGGTGAGTCTCCCCAGAGACAAACACCATACCTTAGCCTCGATTCAACTTGAGCGTAGTACACATTCATCAGCTGATCCACTTCCAGAACTGTTCGTAAATTGATGAAGAGAAATTTTGAAGAATTCAATTTTGAAGATAATTGTTGGCAATGTGATTTCCAGGAGAGGTTTTCATCTAAAGTAATTCCTAAAAACTTTACATCGCTATGAGTGTTGCAAAAAGTGTATTCATCTAGATTAACTTCTAGGTCATCAATATTTTTCTGACGACAATGAATTCGTAACATTTGTGTTTTCTGAATATCGAAAAATAAGTCCCTTGAGTTGAAGAATGATGATACTTTCCGAATTGTTTCAGTGCATATTGATTTCAGTGTTTCAGTATCTCTAGCTGAAAGTACTAACGAAAAGTCGTCTGCATATGCAGTGTAATTTTCTGTTTCAATAATGGAATCCAAATGGTTCACATATAAAATAAAGAGAATAGGACCTAAGATGGATCCTTGAGGAACTCCCATTTCGATGTCCCTACCAACCGAACGTATAGTTTTAATACGATTTCCTTCTTCAAACTGCAGCGAGACAAATTGTTTTCTGTTCGTAAGAAAATTCCTAGGTTTCACGCCAAGGAATCAAACAGTAAATAAGGAAAATAGTGAAAATCAAATTAAAATAACGTCAAAGTCAGCAGGTACCAGTAACTCCAAGTCAGCAGGTAGTAAACACTCAATATCATCAAAGAAAGCTTTGCAACTGAAATATGAAGCAGCTAAAAAACTTGCGAAGTTAGAACAGGAAAGATATCTGAGGGAGAAACAGTTGATAGAAATGGAATTAGAAGTACAACTTAGTCAAGCCGGTTCACACAGGATGAGCCGAACTAACGAATCTTTATCTGAAGCCAAGTCTAGTTCCGAATTTTCAGAAGAAAATCATAACCAGAAAGTTTATTCTTGGTTACGAAAAATTGAACAGCCTATAGAAGGGAAACCAAGTGGAAAATTCCATCGAAACTTGATTTCTATGCAAGAAGAAAGTGAAATATTAGTAACTAAAGATAATCACAATGAAGTAACAGCAATAAGTGGAATCGAGCAGTTTTTAAAAAGACAAACTATAGATACTGAGTTACCCACTTTCAATGGAGACTTTAAGGATTGGCCAGTATTTTTTATGCAATATGAATCGACTTCCAAGATTTTAAAGAAAATTTATGCAGACTACGAAAATGTTTATCAGGAGATGCAAGAAGAGCAGTACAAGGCTTTACTTTCTGCGTCTTCTTCGTTGGATAAAATCTTGGAGATTTTGAAAAACCGATTTGGTCGACCAGATTTGATAGTTAAGTACATGGTCAAGGAGGTTGAAATGTTACCACCTATCAGACATAACGGTTTTAAAGCTCTCACGATATTATCAGAGACCTCAGCAAATCTAGTAGCTACTCTTGAAGCATTGAAAATGAAAAATGATTTGCAATGCCCCAAACTCCTGCAGTTATCTTGGGAAGAGAAATTGGCTAGTAAAAATGCACGGCTAGATCTACACGATTTCAATATATGGATTGGACAGAAAATGAATGCAGCAAGTTATATTCAATCTCCGAACCCAAGTTCTTTTTCAAATCCAACATCTACCAAGAGAATCTATAAGTCGACATTTGTGACTACAAACAGAGAAAATGAATATAAGAAGAATCAAAATTGTATATATTGTAATGAAGATTTCCACTTATTAGAAGCATGTGAACAATTCCGAAAATGCAATACTGATGACAAATGGAATTATGTCTTGAAATATAAGCTGTGTTCTTGTTGTCTGAAAAGAGCACATAGAATAAATGTGTGCCGGAAGAAAAAAAGATTTAATATACTGGGCTGCGAAAAATATCATCATGAGTTACTACACAACAAAAAAGAAGATAGATTGTTACATACAAACACTGAAGAGGTCATACTGGAAGTCTCAGAGGAAAGAAAAGATAGAGAAGAAGTACCAGAAGAACATAATTCACCAAATGTTGTAAAATACGGGCACCAAGAAATGATTGCATATACAAATACAGTTAATCACATAGTACTTTTGAAAATAATACCAGTAACCCTCAAAGCAAATAATGGCAATACTGTGAAAATATGCGCACTTCTAGATGAAGCTTCAACGGTGACTCTTCTAGACGAAGAAATTGCAGATCAATTAGGAATTGAAGGTACTATAACGAACTTGAGCTTAAGATGGACAGATAGCAATTCCAGGAAAAGTGTTATCTCAAGAAAACTTGATCTTATTATCTCAGGTGAAGATGGAATAGATAATGCACTGAAAAATGTATATACGATGAAAGATATGGATTTACCGGCACAAAGTATCAACATAAGAACTTTCAAATCAAAGTGGCCTTATCTGAGACAATTACAATTAAAGGAGTTGGATTTCATGAAACCACGATTGCTGATTGGTCAAGATCACTGGGATTTGATTGTGTCTCGTCAGCTAATAGAAGGATCAAAAAATGGTCCAGCAATTTCCAGAACTAAATTGGGTTGGGTTATACATGGGAATGTAAAAAATTATAGAAAAAAAGTCGACGACACTGTTTTGTTAATAAGAAATCAAATAGACGATGATGAGGATTTGCGTATACTGGATGATCGAGTGAAGAAATTCTTTTGTTTGGAAAGTTATGGGATCAAAAATGAATCGGAAAAATCAGGTGGTCAGAAAGAGGATGAAATAGCTGAAGAACAAGCCAAAATATCAACAAAGAGATCAGGAAATAGATGGGAAACAGGCTTATTGTGGAAACCTGATAACATTCCATTTCCAGACTCAAAGCTTACTGCATTAGAGAGACTTAAATATATCGAGAAAAAAATGGATAGAAATCCAGAGTTTGCTCAACAATATGGGAAGAAAATACAGGAGTATTTAGATGAAGGATACTCACGATGCTTGGACGAAGATGAAATGAAAAATGATTCAACAGACTCGACAATCTGGTGTATACCTCATTTTGGCGTCATTAATGAGGATAAACCTGGAAAACTGCGATTTGTGTTCGACGCAGCTTCCAAAGTAAAGAATAAATGCCTAAATGACTTTCTACTTAAAGGACCCGATTTATACAACTCTTTGGTTACTATGTTATGGAATCTCCGACAGAAGAATATCGCATTTTCTGCAGACATTCAAGAGATGTTTCACCAAGTCAAGATCCGCCCAGAAGATCAAAATGCACAAAGATTCTTGTGGAGGAGAGGAGGAAAATTTGATAGAAACAAAGCCGCTCAGGTATATGTCATGCAAGTCATGATTTTTGGAGCAGTTTCATCGCCATATAGCGCTCAATATGTAAAAAATCGAAATGCATTAGAATTCATTGGAACATATCCTGAGGCTGTGAATGCTATTGTCAAAAAAAATTACATGGACGATTATGTAGATTCAGTTGAAGAGGAGATTCAAGCTATGAGGTTGGTGAAAGGAGTGATACACATACACAAACAAGGAGGATTCAACATACGAGGTTGAATCAGTAACTCGAAAAAACTTATAGAGAATATACCGCAAGAATTGATAGGTGACTCAAGTTCCCCTCAGAGAGTATTGGGAATATCATGGTTCCCAGAAGAAAATAGCTTGTCATTTCCCTTGAATTTTCATAAGGTTGATAAAAAACTTTTGAACCCATGTGTTATTCCTACCAAAAGAGAAACACTCAAAATCATAATGTCAGTTTATGACCCTATTGGACTTCTAGGAATTTTCGTCATTAGAAGCAAAATATTAATGCATGATATCTGGAAGAGTGGAATAAAATGGGATGAGCATATTCGTGACAAGGAACATAAAAAATATCTCAAATGGTTAGAAGACTTGGAACAAATAAAATGTATCAAGATTCCACGACTATATATTGAAAATTTTAATGATTTTACAATACAGCAACATGTGTTTTGCGATGCTAGCCATTCTGCCATGGCTGCTGTGAGCTACTTTCGTTTTGTACAACTAGAAAAGAAAAGTGTCGTTTTAGTCAGCTCTAAAACCAAGGTAGCCAATTTGAAGACGATGACCACCCCCCGATTGGAGTTAGAAGCTGCTTTGATGGCAAGTAGATTGGCTTCCACAGTAAAGAAAGAACACACCTTTGGGATCACTAGAACGTACTTTCGGACTGATTCAACAACAGTACTGTTTTGGTTGAGAAACAAGTCCAAAAATAAACGCAAGCAATTTGTTGTCAATAGAATCTCAGAAATCCAGGAAAACACTAACATCTCAGAATGGAATTGGATATCAACAAAAATCAATATTGCTGATCTTGCTACTAGAGATGACAAGAAATTGAGTATTGAAGAATCTCGTTGGTTAAAAGGTCCTGAATTCCTGTACAGGGATGAAGAAGAATGGCCTCAAGGAAATTTTGAAGAAAAATGTGAAATTATGGAAGAATTGACTAACTATACACTGACGATAACGAAAGAAGAAATTAAATTTTTGCCTGACATAACCAGAATATCGAAGCTGACGTATCTTCTGAGAGCTACAGCATATGTATTCAAATTCATTCAGTTATGTAAGAGACGAAACCATGGAATGGAATTGAATGTAGAAGATTTAGAAAACGCAGAGCGATATTGGTGTAAAAATCACAGATAGATAGTTACCCGGATGAGTACCGACTATTAAAAGAGGGTAGATTCATCTCGAAAACAAGTAAACTAATACGATTATCAGCTATGTTTGAAGATGGTCTGATCAGAGTTGGTGGAAGAACAGATTATGCTACAGATTTGAACTACACTACAAAACGACCAATTATTTTAGATCCAGGACATCGTTTTACTCGGCTACTTATAGAATACTATCATAATAAGTACGAACATCAAGGAAGAGAATTGATAATCAACGAGTTGAGGCAAAAATTTTGGATTGTGCAAGTACGGAAAGCTGTTGATAGAGTAATTCGACAATGTGTTTCATGCATTAAGAAAAGTGCTAAACCGTCAGTTCCAGAAATGGGACAACTACCCGAATTTCGACTGAAACGACCTAATCGAGCCTTTACGTATGTGGGAATGGATTATTTCGGACCTTTCAGAGTGAATATAGGACGACGAGTAGAAAAGAGATATGGGGTAATGTTCACATGTCTCTCAGTAAGAGCGATTCATTTAGAATTGGCTGAATCATTGACAACGGATTCATGTATTTTGGCACTAAGACGATTTATATCTAGACGTGGAGAACCGGAAGTCATTAGGAGCGATAATGGGACCAACATGAAAGCAGCAGAAAAAGAATTGAAACAAGCTCTGAAAGAAATAGACTTGAAATTGATACAGAATGGGATGGTAGCTAAACAAATTTCATGGAAATTCATTTGTCCTGCTAGCCCTCACATGGGTGGAGCGTGGGAGAGAATGATACGGTCTGTAAAAGAAGCATTGAAAATTACGTTGAGAGAAAGGAACACAAGACAAGAAGTCTTTACAACGTTATTGGCCGAAGCTGAGAATATTGTTAATAGTTGACCCTTAACATATGTTTCTAACAATGCAGAGGATATTGAAAGTATCACCCCCAACCACTTTTTGATGGAAACCTCAAGTGCTTCAAAATCGCCAGGTTCATTCGAAAATCGTAGAATAGATATCACAAAGAAGTGGAGATATGCACAAAAATTAGCGGATCATTTTTGGCACCGGTGGATTCGTGAATACCTACCCACTTTAACAAAGCGAACGAAATGGTATAGAGATGGTCATCCCTTGAATGTAGGAGATTTGGTAGTAATTTGTGACAACAGAATGCCAAGAAATAATTAGCCCATGGGAAAAATCATTGCTACATACCCCGGTGCAGACAATAAAGTTCGAGTAGCAGACGTGAAAACTCAAACTGGGGTTTACCGAAGACCGGCCACGAAATTATGTCAACTTCCTATGTTGGAAGAGGTCGAAGACTTTTCTTAGGGGGAAGAATGTTGTTATCTGATTTTATCCAGAATACTCTGTAGTTTGATATTTTTGAAATCCCCTTGTATTTGATGCGATTTTTGATAGTTATAAATAAAGTGACATTTTTGGAAAAAGTCAGTCAGACTATCAGTAATATATTTAAGAAATAGACCAGTTTCTCGACGAATAACTACTGAACACGTATATCGACACGAACCGTCGATAAGTAGGAATTCATTCGACTAGAATAGTAAGAAATCAGAATAGCAAATCATCAGAATCATATCTCAGCGACTGCAATATGTACATTCCGTGATTTTTCGAACCGTACTTTGACAGACTGTATTGTGTCAGAATTCTTTGATCACAATAGTATATCGGAAGACTGTCATATATTCAGAAGTGTACCTTGCCAAACCAGTGAATAAAATTCTCTTCATGTCATCAGAATCATAAAAATATATAATCGTAATGTCATAGAACCATAAAAGCACAGACTGTAATTCAGCGACCCGTACTCTGTAGACCACCAATCCATTAAAATGATCATTCCCGATCATCAAACTTGCTGAATTGTGAAGTACAGACTCTGAAAATGGCAAAATGCGTGAAGTTCGTACCCGTGAAAAGACAGACTGTCGATATTTGATACCCGTGAAATGAAAAATCCGTACAATCACAGACTCGGAAAAAGCACAGACTGTCAATACTCTAGATCCGTAAAACGCAAGACCCGTACATCGACAGACTCATAATTTATCGGACTACCAAAATTTCTGATCCATAATTTATCAAAACCGTCAAACTACAGACTCGTAAAACAGCAGAATCGTAAAATAACAGACTCGTACAATGGCAGAATCGTGCAGCTACCGGACCCGTAGATTTCCAGGATTTTTCGGATTGAGACCGGTAAAATAGCAGAACCGTAAAATGGCAGAACCGTATATTGACAGACCAGTGAATGTTCAGAACCGTAAATCGACAGACTGTCAATATACCAGAATGTGTGGGACGCGTGGAGATCCAGAACAAGCGGTAGCGCATTGTTGCCATGTTGAATCGATAGAAATTCCTTGCTATACTCCAATCTGATTCAAATTGTTTTATGAAGAAATCTAGAGGGCTAAAAATTTCCGTTCATTGTAGTATTTGTGATTGATGATTTGTTTTATCCGAATCAGGAATATATTGAAATTATAATTTGATTGTATCTAGATAAAGAAGTATATCAGTACCTCAGAGGTAGAGTCACATAAAGTATGTTCTCCAGGAGAAGCGAAACGAGTTCTGGAAGTCACATATTATTTCATATCTATTCAATTGAATAAACGAATAATCATGGAATTTCATTGAAACGTTCAAAATGTTGATATCTTTGGGTACTCGGACTTTTTGAATAAATAAAATACGTTTCAATGATTTTTCGGGACTTAATACAGTCTACCATCCAATGAATTTGTGGAGATATGTGACTTAGTACTTTTTCATCGAAACATTGAACTCGAAAATGATCCTAAGAACTTCATTCGAAACGAATAACGATAACACATTCAACAGGAATTGATATCCTGAAAAAAAGAGATGTGAAGATAATCATTCAGATTTTCATCCATCATCTTCAACTGTATCTGCCTGGGGAAAATTTTTGTAAAACGGATGGCACTAGTTGCCGAGATCAATGGTATTTCTTCTGGAAATGGTGCGTTTCGTGAAGTGCGACTAAAGTCGATAACATCGAATTCTGCACTAAAATTCGTTTTGTAAAATAATTTGCCTATTTCTTCCTTGCGCACCTGAATTTCGACTAACTCGGATATTTAGAAAGTTTCACCACTCTCAGCCTTTTTTTTATGAACGGAGCATATTCGCCTTCGATAATTGATTTGAAATTCTTGAAATCTAATGTTTTCATGCTATTCATTTGATAAATTGAAATTTACTAGTTGAGTCAAATCATGGCTTGTCCCAGCAAGATCATCCTCATGATTCATTCCTAAAAAAAACAATAATCATGTTGAAATTGTCCGAATTCATTTCTATGGATATTCTTTTCCATTGGAAAGATCATCGAGGATGGAACTGACGATGTTGGCCGGACTCCCAACCAAGATCTGATTCTCAGGATACTTAAAATCTTTGGACAATCCTTGAAAAGAACTGACAATCACACTACTATTCGACTCTGTGAGACGAACTCTCATTTAATTCAACTCATGGAATTTTTGCACTCTGAATTTGAAGAAAACACATGTCACTCGCCATTTCCGATAGTATCATTGCCTTCATTAGTAGAATTAATCTCTATAGCATGTTGTAGAATTATTTGTATTTTCGAACTCATGTTAACAAAGGAATGATACTGAACTCGAGTGCTCAAATAATACGATGTGAATGATACTGATGGAAGGAAAGAAATGATGACTATTCCAAGCAAGAAGAAAACTGTCAAAACAATGTGTTCAAAAACAGGGCACATAATATAAGGTCCCCCAAATGGATAAAATACGATGGAGGGAATACCAAGTCCTCGGAGTATTGCCTACCTCGGATCAGACATTGGACTTGATACTTTTCAAAACTGTCTATTATCGCTATCAGTCATCTTATGTTCAAGAAAATTTTACCGATGATAAACAAGATAATTATAAGTCACTCGGTACAAATATCCCATTTTTGACAAAATTGGACTTAGTACAGTTTACCTCTGAGGTACTGATATATTATTCTTTTCTTAAAAAAAATATATATTATGACAAAACATATCAGACATGTGAATGTAAAGATGTTTTCTATGTATAATAGGTGGATCTTTTCTCGAAGATTCTATGAGGCAAAAATGGAATCATTGTATGTCCATTTCTGAACATATAAATATTGGAGAAAAACATCAAACTTTTCTATAGTCTATAGAGTATAAACCTCTCAATTTGATTCTCCAATCGATTATATTAATTTTTGCCGTCAACATAGGTACCTAATAGCAACAAATGAAGGGTAATGGAAAGTTCATAATGTTGAATAAGCAGCTGTTTCAATATTTACCATAACGACTGAATTTCGAAATTATTTAGTAACTTATTCATTAAATTATTCAAATTGATGTCCCTTTTTTTTATCACACAATTGACACAATTCCTCGAAAGGCACGAGTACACTCGTATTCAGAAATCATGTCGCAGTTGGACAGTGTAATCGCTCTTATTGCAGCGGTGATTCAGAGCGCTCACACCGTCCAACTACGGCATGTTTTCTGAATACGAGTGTACGTCTTAATTCAATTCAATTCAATTCAATTCAATATATGCTTTATTGCCATAAATACATTCGTATTTGTTGGCAAAGCTTGTACATATACATATTCAAATGAAATATAATAAACAATATGCAGTTCAAAATGTGAAGCTTTCTAAAATACATTTCAAAATATACAATCAAAAGCTCGTATAAAGCCTTAGTTAAAAATAGGAAATAAAAAACAACATAGACAATGAATAATATAACATATAAAATATTGTAATAAAACTCACATGTGAGAGCTCCTATAAAGCTATAGTCAAATATTTCTAGAGTATATATATGTTGTATAATACGATCCTTTTGAGAATCAATCAAGAAGAAAAACATAATTTCAGAATCTCTGTGAAAAATATTCCTCGCGGTTGTATAGTGGAGTCTGAACGAGCAACATTTTCACCTTAGTCCGGAATTTTTTGTTACAGGGAATTTCTTTGATGTGATTTGGCAAATGATTGAATATCTTTATTCCGTTATAAATAATGGAGTCTTTGATCATAGTGGTACGGGGTCTTATCAATTTAATATGTCCGTTCTGTCTTGTGTTGTAATGTGATGAAACAAGCTCTAAAGAAGCTATGTTTTTTTGTATCAGAGCCGTTGTTTCCAAGATGAATAGACCAACTACTGTGAGGATGCCGCCATTCTTAAATAAATGTCTACATGAGTCTCTTGATTTTGCTCCACACATATATCTTAGGGCACGTTTTTGTAAAACAAAACTTCTCTGGAATAGCTGATCATTGCAGACTCCCCAGAATGCAATTCCATATCTCAAATGAGATTCGATGAGGGCAAAGTATGCAGCTCTAGCAGGCACAAACCCTAATTCTGCAGCAATAGCTCTAACAGCGAAGCATCCAGAGGCTAACTTTCTACACATTAATGTTACATGTTCATCGAATATTAGTTTTTTGTCAATGTATAAACCTAAAAACTTGATCGATGATTTATTTTCTATGTTATCGCTTCCCAAACCTAAATTTGGTAGATTGCAATGGAAGAATAGAATATTAGTTTTCTTTATATTGAGCAAATGAAGAGTTGAATTACACCAGTCTTTGATTACTTCAATATCGTGCATAACAGTTGTGTGCAGTACAGCTTCACTCATATTTTGCCAGAGGATAGTGGTGTCATCAGCAAATAAAGTGATTTTACCTTCGATGTCTAAAAGAACTATGTCATTCACATACATTAAAAATAGCAGTGGTCCAAGAACTGATTCTTGCGGTACACCATGTTTGATATGTGCGGTCTTTGAGACGCTGCATGTTTTAACAGATTGTTGACGACCTGTGAGGTAAGTCTCAAATCATCGGAGCCGACTATCAGTAAAACCGTAAAGATGCAGCTTCCGCAGCAGTATTTCATGATTTACGCAATCAAATGCTTTCGAAAAATCACAAAACACTGCCGCAGCAGCTGCCCCTCTGTTTAAGCTCATATACACCTCCTCCATGAAAGAGAACAGAGCATCATTTGTGCTTTTTTTTGGCTGAAATTCAAATTGATGTTGTCAGTATTTTAGTGCGTTTTCAAGAATTTTAATATTCTAATTTTGACTAATTTTTCGATGATTTTTGCGAGAGTAGGTATAAGCATGATTGGACGATAATTATTTGGATCTAACAAATCACCTCCTTTGTGAATTGGTATAACTAAGGATTGTTTTAGGAATGAAGGAAATACCCCACATCTAAATGATTCATTTATGAGATAAACAGGAAACAGGAAGCACATCACTCCTGGTGAAGTTCGTGCGAAATGGTGCAACAACAGAGGCAGTTTCTCAGGAAGCACAAAGATATCCTTCTTAATTTATCATCAGGTTAGGTGTATCAATAGTGTCAATTGTGGCAATTGTGCATGTGTTAGGAGAAATGAGCATCAATCAAGTTACTGGATAATTTTGAAATTCAACTGTTTCAGTGAATATTCAATCAGGTGCTTCTTTTACATCATGAACTCATTCTTATTACTATTCATCTGTTGCTATTAGGTATACCTGAGTTTTGTGTTCTGATAGGTAATTAGTGTCAGTATATCATTTTTGCCCTCATCATGAAAATATTAGGATCATAATTCTTCCAATTCGACTCTTCTAAATGGAAAATCAATAGTTTACTATTTGAATACAATGTTTATTTGATTTTGGAGCATTTCTGGATTTTTCTTTAGAATATATATCATTTCGAAGAAGAATTTAATGAGCTGATAAATTGAAAAAATTATGAGTTTGAGTTGAATCTCCGAAACTATACTGCGGAAATAGAATTGAGGACGCCACTGGATTCTGAATGATATTCCCTATGGAAAAAAAATTACATTTTAACTTATTGAGGAAATGAGTTAGGCAAAATCTTATTCTCACAAAAAAGTAGCACAGGACCGCAAAAACTGCAAGGTTTTATGTTCCACAACAACAGAGATACTTGGCTGTCTCAACCAAAATGGCATACACTGTACAGGATGATTCAAACTTCCCGCCCTTGGCTCATAACAAGGAAAGAAAAACTGCAGATAGAAATCTGGCAAAGGGGATTGAATAGCTGTATGTGAGGTATATTTTCTCGTAATTCAACATATCACAACTTCTTCCAAAATGGCGAAAATGACGTCTGAAAAATTATTCTTTCCACAGAGTCACAATTTTTCCTCATATTCTGAAAACACATATATTTTTTGAACATTTTCCATCCCGAAAATGTCTTTCTTTCTTCATTAAGTTAACAGCTTTGATATGATATAATGATATACATTGCTAGTCAAAAGTCCCCTCCCCCCCTCGTATCTTTTGAACGGGTATACTTATGATAATGAAATTTGGAGGGCAGAAATAAACGGATGTAGGCTTCTCAACTGGTCATAACAGGTGACGCAATAGTTTATTTCCACCCTCCAAATTTCATTATTATAAGTATACCCGTTCAAAAGATACGAGGGGGGGAGGGGACTTCTGACTAGCACTGTATGATTGGCATTTTCAAATGAACCTCAACTGACCCCGCCGTGATAAAAATCAAGTCGGCTGGTTTTAGCTTTAATGCTATTTGTTTTCCGGCCGACTTGATTTTTATTACGGCCGGGTCAGTTGATATTCATTCGGAAATTATTCTTCGCATAAAGTCACAATTTTTTCCTCATGTTCTGAAAGGAAATATTCGATTTAACGACTTTCAGAAAGAAAATTTTCTCCAGAAAGAAACTTCTCTCCTATCTTATTTGGTTGATAGCTATCGGGACTTTGAAGCAAGTCGTTTCAAATAAATCTCAACTGACCCCTTTGTAATGAAAATCAGGAAAACAAATTGTTTTGCAAGCAATATGAATTAGGATACATTTTGCATTCATATTGAATTGAAACGTAAACCTGGACGACTTGTTACGGCGGACTCAGTCGAGATTTATTTAAAAATATCAAAGATTACTGAAATGGAAATACTTACTACAGAGTCCTATGGCTTTTAACCAAATGGAGATGAAAAAAACTTGTCATGATAGAAGTTGTTAAAAAAAATATGTACTATCAGAATATGACAAAAAATGGTGACTTCGTGAAAAAAAAAACATTTATCTGACGCCATTTCCGTCATCTCGAGAATAGTTGAGATATATTCAAATTTGAAAAAATATACTTCACACGACACATCCATTCCAATCTTCTCTGCCGAGTATGCATTTGCAGTTTTCCTCCTTCTGTTATAAGCTGAGGGCAGAGAGTTTGAATCACCCTGTACACAATGGTTTCATAATCAGGTCAAAAAATCATTCCGGAAATATAAGTATCATTCAGTGTTGCGCTACAGGGGCTGACTTTTTCTCCCATACTTTTTTTATGCACTTTTATGCACACAAGAACAGGGTTATTTCAATCTCTCATTTGAGGAACTAGGTAGCACGTAGCACTATCAATCTTTTAGGGATCTGAGGTGAATACTGGAGTTTTTTCTCAAACGCTATAGCAATGCTCTCGGAGCACATTAATTTTTGATGTTAACAATATGATCACCACCCACCCAGACGGCACAATCATATTCCATGAATATCCTATGCATATTGCGTTGGAAATTTGCCATATGCCATGGATATTCTATGTCCTCCAAAACATATGCTATGCATATTCCAGGAATATCCAGAGTCACCATGAAACATATGCCTGGAATATCTGTGAATCTTCCAAAAGAGATTGGTGGCATATACTAGGAATATGTTTTTTGTATATGCATAGAATATGCTTTTCAATCATTACTAGAATGAAATATCTATATGAAATGTGATTTATTATGTGGAAGATAGAAATCAACATACAGGATGTAGGTTTGTAAAATACTTGAAGCTTGCACTTTATATATCATATCATATAATTTTCTCCTTCTCTTGAACGGTAGCCCTGATGAATTCAACAGGATCTGCAATGATTATAACATAGCAAATACTAGAATATAAAAATTAATTGAACTCACTCACCTTTGCTTTGGGCGTGCTACAAAAGTTGAAAGAGCTAGATACTGCATTTGTCAACACCTGAGTTAATCAGCCGATTTCAATCTATTGTTTATTTCTTTGTCACGTTTGTATCTTCAACAACACGAGTATTTCCTGGATTTTCCATTTGACAGATGGGTAGATATAGGTAAGTACTGAAAAAAATGAGGTGTATCTAAATAACAGAGAAACATTTCAAGTGGTGATTTCGTGATGAAAATTGAGGTGGGCGTTTGGTATGCATTTTTTTGAGAAATCTCTTCACGGAATAGTAACACCCTTCTCAAAATTAGAAAAATGGTTTTTCTTTCTCATTTCCTCTGTATATGACTAAAGGCACAGAACTTGTTATTAATATTATTCATCAATAAAACTACCCATTTTGGAATGTTTTCAACCCTGAAGTATGCTTAGAAGGGCTTGAAATATTCATCGCCTAAGATATTTTTTTACAACTTTTTTTTATAAACACTTTTTTTCAAAAAACACATGGCGAATGCTTTTCCAGAGATCAACAATAAGTTAGTAAATGCATTGGGATTTTCAGCTGTTTTTTTTTAAGTTGTAAAATAAATATATTTCAACCACTTCTCAGCATACTTCAGGGTGTAAAACATTTCAAAATGTGTAGTTTTAATGACACATGATATTCACCAAGTTTCGTGTCTTCAACTGGATATAAAGGGAAGTTAAAAAATCGAAACCATGTTTTTTCAATCTCCGGATGTGTGTAACTCATCCGGGGTTGAGAGGGTTATCAAAAAATTCTATACCAAAAACCTTCATTCTCATCACAGAATCACCCCTTTCATTTTTTCGGAGTCATATAGATACACTCTGTATATGAATTCATTAATGTATAATCTTAGGTATACCTCATACTGGTATTGAGTGCCATTGAGTCTCCTTATTGTGATCCTCTTCAGTTTAATGGCGGCCAAAAGAGAAGTGCATCCTGAGTTAATGTTCCATTTTTGAATTGTAACTATAACTTCGAACGCCTGAAACTTCATATTGATGTCAACACTATTCACAGTGATCGATACACATTCCAGCACTTCTGCTTAAACTAATAATTCCATGCTCCTCTTGTCTGTTTATAATAAAAACAATCGCGGCATATTCGCGTCGATATTGATATCACGTCCTTCACTAGGTGACTATGGAATGCTGGAATGTGGAACAGAAGGCGATGACCGACAGACTCGCGTGTCGTGTCCATTCGGCATAGGTCGACATTCCGACAGTCTGCTTTTGAAATATTCCTGGAATATTCTAAAAGCATATCTAATGGATATTCGATAAACATATTCAGGGAATATTCTTTGGGGATATCTAATGAATATTCGAAAAATATATTCCAGGAATATTCTTTGAGGATATTAGAACAAGCACATATTCATGGAATATTTCAGGCATAATGCAATATTCATTGGAAAATTGGATGAAGTAGGCATATTCCAGGAATATGAGGTGCCGTCTGGGCATCAGTCAGAAATGTTGACATTCTGAAACTAGAGTACCGCTACGAGTACGGGAAAACTGCCTTTCACTATTTTCTCGCATATTTAATCATATTTCCCACTCCTAAGGTGCATAATAGTTATTAATACACTAAGGTAGTGAAGAATATCAGTATTACCCAGGGACCAAGAGAGTATGAGGTCTCGTGGTAATAATATTTCTTACTACCATGGTGTTTGTAGCAATATAGAACCAGTTTTACTGAGAAACTAATATATTTCCAAACTATGAAAACTATTTCAACATCAGTCAGCAAATACATGACATTGTCAAAACTCAACATAATACTCCCTTGTACGAGAAGGATATCTTGTCCCAGGCGGTGTTCTCTCACTTGAACTCGTATCTGCATGCGATGTCGAAGCATCTAATTGTATATCTAATCCATGTTCAGCATTACCGTTGACTGATGATTCATTTGACGAGTTTGAGGGAGACTGATGAATACAAAGATCTATATCTGGCGAAGTAGAAGATTGTCCTTCAGTCGAAATGAGTGGTGGATGAACTTCACATTTTGACATAGTTCCAGAACCTACGATAGGATTTGGTAGAAACAAGCATTTCGCATGGCTTGATGCATCGGATGAAGTTGATCGAGATACTCTTGACTTCCTCATTTCTTCCATTTCAGGAACCAATCTAGGACGCAACTGATCTGCATGTTTCCGTTTCTTGGAACCTTCTACGTCAACAATGTAAGTGGGAGGTCCAGTTTGTTCCACTATTGTGCCAGGAGTAGAACCATTTTTGAGCGGATTATTTACCCAGACAGTTTCATTAACTTAGTAGCGGGGCTATAGGGTTACCAGACCAAGCCAATCAGAGACCAGCATTTGGTTGGAGTCCACGCCCACTAAAAACCAGCGCGAAATTCAAATTATTGCTACGTCGTCACGTCGCCATCGTGAATAAATAAATTAAAAAAAGCTGTCACCGCTGGGGGCAATTGAACCAGGGACCTTTGCGTTATGAGGCAGCGTATATACGCACTGTGGTATTCCGACCTCCGTGATATTTCAATTATTTTAATGCTATTCAAACGGGATATCCATCGCTGGCGCGCGCTTATCTTTGCAACGGATCCATCGAGGTAGAGTGGAGCGAGAGATGCATTCCAGAGATAAGAAACTTCGAGTCGAAAATAATATCCATCGCTGGCGCGCGCTTATCTTTGCAACGGATCTATCGAGGTAGAGTGAAGCGAGAGATGCATTCCAGAGATAAGAAACTTCGAGTTGAAATTAATATCCATCGCTGGCGCGCGCTTATCTTTGCAACGGATCTATCGAGGTACAGTGAAGCAAGAGATGCATTCCAGAGATAAGAAACTTTGAGTCGAAAATAATATCCATCGCTGGCGCGCGCTTATATTTGCAACAGATCTATCGAGGTAGAGTAAGGCTCGAGCGCTCGGCGCTGCAACGTTGTCGGACGTATGTGTTTGGATGTTAATATTGTTACATTATTGTGTGTGGCAACGCTGTCTCGCTTCATGGCGTTCGAAGATCTAGCAAAGCGAGAGATCCCGTAGAATGATAAGCGCGCGCTCGTATTGGAAACGAATACTTGGATTATTTATTTATTTTAAAGTGGGTGACGTCATGCCGTTACCTTCATGGCGTTCGAAGTTCCAGCAAAGCGAGAGATCCCTTAGAATGATAAGCGCGCGCGCTCGTATTGGAAACAAATACTTGAATTAATTATTTATTTTATAGTGGGTGACGTCATGCTGTTGTTTTTTTTTTTCTTTTGGTAAAATGATCACGTGTGTGGGTACTCTCAAAATAGGATTTTTTATGGACAATTCGGAAATGCCAATATACCTATATGCAAAGTCGCATGGTTTGAGGGATATCGTTCTACCATTGACATATGTCATTAATGGTACATAAATGCGAAATGAAACTACTACGAGGAAAATTATTGTTAGATAATCAATTTATTTCACAGTAAAGCTTTTTACAAAAATAGCATGATTCTTGAGAAGATGGCGGTCCTTCCCAGTGAGTATTTAATGACAATAACAAGATTGAATTCTCATATACAGGGCGTTTGAGTTGATTGAAAATTGAGAAAAATATATACAGAGTGTCCCACAGTTCGCGGTCCCATGTTTTAGCATGGAAGGAGTGTTTGAGTTGAAAGAAATATATACAGGATGTTTGAGTTGATGAAGATTGAAAAAAATATATATACAGGGCAGCCCATGGGGGGTGAAAGAATACGAAAACGAAGATAAATAAACTATTCATTTGAGTAATCCTTTTCTACAAAAATGACATGTCTCTTGAGAAGATGGCAGTTCATCCCAGTGTGTGGTCCAATTGGGACAATTATAATGAACGAAGCATGGCAGTTTGATTTGTAGGTTAAAGTTGCTGCGATATTCTTGAGGAAGTTTGTGCCATATCATTAATAGGTCACAGGGATCTGCATGTTCAATGATACACTCTACTGGAATATAGTGCAATTCTTGTTCGGTGAATTTTAGCAGAGTGGTAGCAGGAGATTTCAGGAATACTAAGAGCACAGCTATTTCAGATATATAACAGAGTGTCTCAATACTGGAGAGTGGATTGCTTTCAATATCAATAGAACGTGGGAAAGTTTTAAAGAGCGAAAATTTCGCTATAATCGACACCAACCATTGTGTGTGAGAAATGTGGAAAATTCTTGAATAAAACTAACCTATACCACCATATGAGGAATGTCCATAGAGTGGACGCCACCAATTCGAATAACCTAGCTGATTATCGGATGGCAGTTAATGGATTCAGAAGTCTTCAGATCACACCTATAGAAGTATTCAGAGGTATTCGGAGGTCTTCAGATCACGCCTTCAGATGTCTTCAGATGTCTTCAGAGGTATTCAGAGGTCTTCAGATCACGCCTTCAGAGGTATTCAGATGTCTTCAGAGGTATTCAGATGTCTTCAGAGGTATTCAGATGTCTTCAGAGGTATTCAGATGTCTTCAGAGGTATTCAAGAGTCTTCAGTTGTATATCAGACACCATAGCGTTCACATCATGGAGTCTAAGCCACATTCATCAGAGCAAGCATTAGATAAATATCACTGTGCAGATTATGATAATGCTTATGGACCGAAATATCTTGACGGCAGATGGACACTTGGACATAAGAATCTATGCTTTGAGGACCAATACATAGGCGTAGATAATGTCGATTTCAAAAGTACTCTGGGTCTTTTGGAATTATTATTTTCCAAGAACCCTCGAAATTACACGCCTCTGGATCACCAGATGTATAAACAGATGCTAGAAATCAGCTCTATTCATAGAGATCAATTAGGGCGAATACGAGGACAAGCTGATAAGGAGAAATTCGATAAAATTATCAGACCCATCTTCAAAAATAAGACCAAGCCTAAACGTCCAAAGTCGAGCGTGGAGCCTGAAGCCAGTATTGGGAATGAAGAGTACAATATTTTAGATGAATGGACAGATCCGAATATCTTGGTGGATAGACTGAGATATTTAATGGAATCAGATAAGAACAACAACGAGATCGCCTTTATTCTTACTGAACTTGAAAATGTTGGTATAATATCTAAGAAATAAATGATGTCAAAATTATCCGTTTTTCATTCACCTGCTAGGTGAGTAGACTCACAATGACTACTCAACTTGGCATACAAAAATATATATTTAAAAACCCTGTATAATGACTGGTAGGTAGTGTGATGGAATCATAAACTTGGTTGACTTGCTGACTGTCTTTGGTCGACTGACATTTTTACGATGATAATCACTCTAAGAGTCACAAAAATGAAAAACGAGGTAGCGACATTTCTTGCTGACCCGCCCTGTATAGCAGAAATATTTTTCAGTGTGGGATATTGAATATTAGGTCTAGGACTAAAAACAGCTCTTGTTTCAGCTTGAACAGCTGTTTTTTGTGTGATTTCGATAGTTCCTTGTATCTCATATGGAACGATAAGAGAATCAATAATAATAGGATTATTTCCTTCATTATTTGTTTATTTTAGTCTATAACTCAGCTGATTTAATCATCTTTCTGGGCTTTGAAGGAATATGATTTTCTGTATACGCCAAATATAGAACAACCAAGATAACGGCATCATGTTTGAACGCTCCAACTTGAACAGCTGTTTGATTTCGGTAGTTCGTTGATTTCGTGAAAAGACGATAAGAGAACCCGTGTATGTCTTTTATACCAACTCGTTAATTGTTGTCTATAGCTCATCTATTGTAAGAGTATCAGATTTTGAAATATTCGGCGGATTCAGTGGCAGATAAAATGCATAACAATGCTTGAATATAATATGCACACATGAAGATAAGCCTCTCAATGTATAGGGTGAATCAGTCAGTATAGTCGGACAGTGGACTGAGTTGTACAAAAGAATCATATTATGTGATGCATGAAAGAAATGCTCAATAGATCATATAATCAATAAGCCAAAAAGAAGCAACAAGTTGTGTTCTTCTTTGCCAGTAGTCGGACACTTGTCTTTTATCGTGCAGAGTGAATGAAAGCACTCAAGTATGCTGCATAAGTTAAATCATACGAGCATTCTGTGTGAGTTATATACTACGCTTTTTCTATGACTACAGCAAAACTCTTCAGCTTGCTGATTGTCTCACAACTAATAGTCTGTCATTTCATGAAATTCGATATTGGAACATGGTGTATGTTTATGTGGCAATTTTTGTAGAAAAATCAATTTATATCATACTTAACTAGAATACATTGGGCTGATAATTGAATAGGGTGTTCTCCTAGGAAAAAACACCTAAAATTCAATCAAAACTGTATTCGTACTTATTCCTATACCAAAGCCGGCTAATTTCATCGATAACAAATTGGAATGATTATACTAAATATTCCTCAATAAGATTACCAAAGAACCTGCTCAACTTCATGAACCATGTAATAAACGACAAAATTTAAATATATGTCTTCAGCATATTCATTGCTGAATTTATTTGTTATACCAGCCGATAGATGGCAGTACAACTACGTTGCTAAGAGTTACTAACAGCCGTCGGCCGAGCGCCAACAAATAAATATGAGCCTCAAACAACTGTTATCATCTTCCATTGGTTATTGCACTGCACCGAACTTATATATTTTCGGATTCGAATTGTTACCTTATATCTGCAAATAGGTCGGTCATTCTCAGGATTTCAGAATGAAAATAATTCATACCGTGTCATCCATCACTGTCATCAAATAAAAAACATCCTTAAAGTTTCTTCAATATGTTCCATATCAAGTACCCTGAATGTCTCTGGTACATCCCGTATCATCCCACAAACATTCTGATGGAATGTTTATAAGACATCGCAAATGCTGACAAGAATGTCCCAAGGAAAATAGGGATTTTCCAGAGTTGTTCCTATCATCCCATATGGATGGTTCTACGACGTCTTACGGATGTTATTGTGTTATTAGGGCATGCGCATGGTGAGCGATGCCACACTCACTGATTCTTAGAAAACATCTGAACATCATAAATGAAAACTCATAAAATGACTAAGTTCATCATAGGAAGTGTTTCCAAGATCTCCAAATGCAGAATCTCAACCAATTTCATTGATATAAAATGATCACAGGGCACCATTTATTTTCACCCGAAATAAAGATACTATATGAAGATCCTGAACAAGAATTGGAATCAATCAGTATACTACGACACCCAGATCCATCGCGAAAGTTTCAACGAAAAAACTATGATTTTTATTTCACGCGAAAAGCTACTATACAAGATACAGATATGATATTTTTCAGAGTACTGTTCCTACATATTATGAGGTTCAACATCCATACATACTCTGATGCTCCTAGATTTCATTCAGAGATACAGCCCATTCGCCTGATTGGTGTTTCTACACTCACTGATTCTCAAACAACATTGTAACATCACCGAAAAGACATCGACCTTTCACTTTTCTACAGATACACAGAAAATAATTTTCAGAGATTCCTACTATCATCCCAGCGCTAGCAATACCAGTCAGACGCACTCAACAAATTCAGAAAACGCATTCTGTTGTCACCAATCTTGAATATGTCGAGCAACTCTTCACCAAAACTCATTAAATGACTGAGTTTACTATAGGAAGTGTTTCTTAGATCTTGAAAAGTTTAAAATTCAATACCTATACCTCCTGTTGTAGCCTGTGCATGATTTTCTTCGAATATAATAGGTATTTGCTTTGGTGCGCTTCGAGAGATAAATAATAATGATAATCTGACGCATATTGTAGCACCAAACATTCAAACAACGTATACCAATAATTATGAATTAACTTCTAAGACGAAAATATTTGGAAAATCATCTCTCTCTTATCAAGTGAGACATTCCCAGTTAGATTGAATATCCTATCCTCTTTGAGGTATGCACGATGTTCTTCGAACATTGTTAGGATTTTCTTTCGTGCGCTCCAAGTGATAAAAAATATGAACTGATGAAAATGTACCAGAACATGGAAAACGTGAAAAAATATTCAAATAGGCTATTATACATCATGGAGAATCGTATCCCAGCTATCGCTCGAAATATTGACCAACTTCATCGATATAAAATAATGATAATGAACTAGATTCTCCACCTGACATATAGAAAATGAAAGATCAGAATCATAAAAAAAAAACATTGTCAGAGGAAAAATATTCAAATAGGTTGTTATCCTGTACACTATGGAAAATATAGTAAATATCTCGACTATCATTTGAGATATTGCCCAACTTCATCGATATAGAATAATCACGAAGTACCATTCTTTTCAACCGAAATAAAGATACCCTATGCGGATTATGGATAACTATTGAATTCAATCAGTATACTACGACATCCAGATCCATCACGCACGCTGCTTCACAGAAACTAGGATTTGCAAATACATGGATATACGCAGAGTTTCAATGCTTGCGAGATATCAATAAAGAATGTAGAGCCGTGAATAACCTATATTCTTATGTTATCTCCCATAAAGCTAGTATTGGGCTTTTTCAATGATACTGACAATAGATGCGCGAATAGAATACTCTACTTTATGTACGACATCGTCACAAATTATGATAGCTAGATGACACTTGACAGATGCCATGTGACACCTGAAGCGTTTTTCAGATGATGTATAATTAAGAGGAGTCATATTACGCATGCGTCAAAACGTGACGGAAACATCACAAAAACAGCACGATTGAAATATTGCTTCGATAACATAATATAAGGATGGCACACCATTCTGACCGAATAAGATATGAAGAACATAAACCAATTATGAATTATTGAGGTCTTAGACAAAAATACTCGAAATGACTAATGTACACTGCGAAAATTAATATATCTCTTACTATCATTGCCAGACAGTTTAAGTATCCTATCCTATTCAATATCGTATCTAGGCTATCATTCGAAATATTGTCAAACTTCATCGATATAGAATAATCACAAGGTAGTATTCTTTTCGAACCGAAATAAAAATTCCCAATGCTGATTATAAATAAAAGCTACTCTACGAAATACAGATACAACCTGTTCAAGAATACTGTTTACTCATATGGGTTCAGCACTCACACATATACGTTGATGCACCTAGATGCCATCCAGAGAGACTAGCTATGCGCCTGGTGGACGATGCTACACTCACCAAGTCTTAAAAACATTGAAACATCGCAAAAGAGTCGGAGAGAGTCGGAGACCTTTCCTTATTCCACAGATACTTCCGCTCCATTACCAAAATTGAAACATCACAGAAAAGCTGTTACTCTTCAGATATATGTTGAACAACTCTTTGCCGAAACTCATAAAACGACTAAGTTTACCAAAGGAAGTAGTTCCAAGATACACCAATGTTCAATACTGCACCTCCTTTTTGGCAACCTCCCTAGGCATGAGCGATGTTTCACGAACATAATAAGCATTTCCTTCAGTGCGCTTCAAGTGATGAAAGAATAATAATCCGACACCAATCATAGTACCAACCATTTGAATAACGTATAACAATCAGGAATTAACTTCATAGATATAGCATCAATCTCAACCAATGATGTCAACCTACTCTCTAACCTATCCTGTTAGTGAGTGTGGCATCACTCAACAGGCGGATGACCTGTCTCTCTTGATGGAATCTAGAAGCATTAACGTATATGTGGTTGCTGAACCCCATATGTGTAGACAGTATTCTAAAACAGGTTGTATCTGTATTTTGTAGAGTAGCATGTTGTCTGGAATAAAAATCCTAGTTTTTGTGTTGAAACTTTCGGGATGGATATCCGGGTATCGTATACTGTTTGATTTCAATTATTCTTGTTCAGGATCAGCATTAGTATCTTTATTTCGGGTAGAAAGAAATGGTATCTTGTGATCATTTCATACCAATGAAATTGGTGAAAAGTTCACCTGACAAGACATATATGATTTTCCCTAATGCATGATAGCCTGTTGGAATATTTTTGTCTATGAAGTTAATTCCTGATTGTTATACGTTATTCAAATGGTTGGTACTATGATTGGTGTCGGATTATTATTCTTTCATCACTTGAAGCGCACTGAAGGAAATGCTTATTATGTTCGTGAAACATCGCTCATGCCTAGGGAGGTTGCCAAAAAGGAGGTGCAGTATTGAACATTGGTGTATCTTGGAACTACTTCCTTTGGTAAACTTAGTCGTTTTATGAGTTTCGGCAAAGAGTTGTTCAACATATATCTGAAGAGTAACAGCTTTTCTGTGATGTTTCAATTTTGGTAATGGAGCGGAAGTATCTGTGGAATAAGGAAAGGTCTCCGACTCTCTCCGACTCTTTTGCGATGTTTCAATGTTTTTAAGACTTGGTGAGTGTAGCATCGTCCACCAGGCGCATAGCTAGTCTCTCTGGATGGCATCTAGGTGCATCAACGTATATGTGTGAGTGCTGAACCCATATGAGTAAACAGTATTCTTGAACAGGTTGTATCTGTATTTCGTAGAGTAGCTTTTATTTATAATCAGCATTGGGAATTTTTATTTCGGTTCGAAAAGAATACTACCTTGTGATTATTCTATATCGATGAAGTTTGACAATATTTCGAATGATAGCCTAGATACGATATTGAATAGGATAGGATACTTAAACTGTCTGGCAATGATAGTAAGAGATATATTAATTTTCGCAGTGTACATTAGTCATTTCGAGTATTTTTGTCTAAGACCTCAATAATTCATAATTGGTTTATGTTCTTCATATCTTATTCGGTCAGAATGGTGTGCCATCCTTATATTATGTTATCGAAGCAATATTTCAATCGTGCTGTTTTTGTGATGTTTCCGTCACGTTTTGACGCATGCGTAATATGACTCCTCTTAATTATACATCATCTGAAAAACGCTTCAGGTGTCACATGGCATCTGTCAAGTGTCATCTAGCTATCATAATTTGTGACGATGTCGTACATAAAGTAGAGTATTCTATTCGCGCATCTATTGTCAGTATCATTGAAAAAGCCCAATACTAGCTTTATGGGAGATAACATAAGAATATAGGTTATTCACGGCTCTCCATTCTTTATTGATATCTCGCAAGCATTGAAACTCTGCGTATATCCATGTATTTGCAAATCCTAGTTTCTGTGAAGCAGCGTGCGTGATGAATCTGGATGTCGTAGTATACTGATTGAATTCAATAGTTATCCATAATCCGCATAGGGTATCTTTATTTCGGTTGAAAAGAATGGTACTTCGTGATTATTCTATATCGATGAAGTTGGGCAATATTTCAAATGATAGTCGAGATATTTACTATATTTTCCATAGTGTACAGGATAACAACCTATTTGAATATTTTTCCTCTGACAATGTTTTTTTTTATGATTCTGATCTTTCATTTTCTATATGTCAGGTGGAGAATCTAGTTCATTATCATTATTTTATATCGATGAAGTTGGTCAATATTTCGAGCGATAGCTGGGATACGATTCTCCATGATGTATAATAGCCTATTTGAATATTTTTTCACGTTTTCCATGTTCTGGTACATTTTCATCAGTTCATATTTTTAATCACTTGGAGCGCACGAAAGAAAATCCTAACAATGTTCGAAGAACATCGTGCATACCTCAAAGAGGATAGGATATTCAATCTAACTGGGAATGTCTCACTTGATAAGAGAGAGATGATTTTCCAAATATTTTCGTCTTAGAAGTTAATTCATGATTATTGGTATACGTTGTTTGATTGTTTGGTGCTACAATATGCGTCAGATTATCATTATTATTTATCTCTTGAAGCGCACCAGAGCAAATACCTATTATATTCGAAGAAAATCATGCACAGGCTACAACAGGAGGTATAGGTATTGAATTTTAAACTTTTCAAGATCTAAGAAACACTTCCTATAGTAAACTCAGTCATTTAATGAGTTTTGGTAAAGAGTTGCTCGACATATTCAAGATTGGTGACAACAGAATGCGTTTTCTGAATTTGTTGAGTGCGTCTGACTGGTATTGCTAGCGCTGGGATGATAGTAGGAATCTCTGAAAATTATTTTCTGTGTATCTGTAGAAAAGTGAAAGGTCGATGTCTTTTCGGTGATGTTACAATGTTGTTTGAGAATCAGTGAGTGTAGAAACACCAATCAGGCGAATGGGCTGTATCTCTGAATGAAATCTAGGAGCATCAGAGTATGTATGGATGTTGAACCTCATAATATGTAGGAACAGTACTCTGAAAAATATCATATCTGTATCTTGTATAGTAGCTTTTCGCGTGAAATAAAAATCATAGTTTTTTCGTTGAAACTTTCGCGATGGATCTGGGTGTCGTAGTATACTGATTGATTCCAATTCTTGTTCAGGATCTTCATATTGTATCTTTATTTCGGGTGAAAATAAATGGTGCCCTGTGATCATTTTATATCAATGAAATTGGTTGAGATTCTGCATTTGGAGATCTTGGAAACACTTCCTATGATGAACTTAGTCATTTTATGAGTTTTCATTCATGATGTTCAGATGTTTTCTAAGAATCAGTGAGTGTGGCATCGCTCACCATGCGCATGCCCTAATAACACAATAACATCCGTAAGACGTCGTAAAACCATCCATATGGGATGATAGGAACAACTCTGGAAAATCCCTATTTTCCTTGGGACATTCTTGTCAGCATTTGCGATGTCTTATAAACATCCCATCAGAATGTTTGTGGGATGATACGGGATGTACCAGAGACATTCAGGGTACTTGATATGGAACATATTGAAGAAACTTTTAGGATGTTTTTTATTTGATGACAGTGATGGATGACACGGTATGAATTATTTTCATTCTGAAATCCTGAGAATGACCGACCTATTTGCAGATATAAGGTAACAATTCGAATCCGAAAATATATAAGTTCGGTGCAGTGCAATAACCAATGGAAGATGATAACAGTTGTTTGAGGCTCATATTTATTTGTTGGCGCTCGGCCGACGGCTGTTAGTAACTCTTAGCAACGTAGTTGTACTGCCATCTATCGGCTGGTATAACAAATAAATTCAGCAATGAATATGCTGAAGAGATATATTTAAATTTTGTCGTTTATTACATGGTTCATGAAGTTGAGCAGGTTCTTTGGTAATCTTATTGAGGAATATTTAGTATAATCATTCCAATTTGTTATCGATGAAATTAGCCGGCTTTGGTATAGGAATAAGTACGAATACAGTTTTGATTGAATTTTAGGTGTTTTTTCCTAGGAGAACACCCTATTCAATTATCAGCCCAATGTATTCTAGTTAAGTATGATATAAATTGATTTTTCTACAAAAATTGCCACATAAACATACACCATGTTCCAATATCGAATTTCATGAAATGACAGACTATTAGTTGTGAGAAAATCAGCAAGCTGAAGAGTTTTGCTGTAGTCATAGAAAACGCGTAGTATATAACTCACACAGAATGCTCGTATGATTTAACTTATGCAGCATACTTGAGTGCTTTCATTCACTCTGCACGATAAAAGACAAGTGTCCGACTACTGGCAAAGAAGAACACAACTTGTTGCTTCTTTTTGGCTTATTGATTATATGATCTATTGAGCATTTCTTTCATGCATCACATAATATGATTCTTTTGTAAAACTCAGTCCACTGTCCGACTATACTGACTGATTCACCCTATACATTGAGAGGCTTATCTTCATGTGTGAATATTATATTCAAGCATTGATATGCATTTTATCTGCCACTGAATCCGCCGAATATTTCAAAATCTGATACTCTTACAATAGATGAGCTATAGACAACAATTAACGAGTTGGTATAAAAGACATACACGGGTTCTCTTATCATCTTTTCACGAAATCAACGAACTACCGAAATCAAACAGCTGTTCAAGTTGGAGCGTTCAAACAGGATGCCGTTATCTTGGTTGTTCTATATTTGGCGTATACAGAAAATCATATTCCTTCAAAGCCCAGAAAGATGATTAAATCAGCTGAGATATAGACTAAAATTAACAAATAATAAAGGAAATAATCCTATTATTATTGATTCTCTTATCGTTCCATATGAGATACAAGGAACTATCGAAATCACACAAAAAACAGCTGTTCAAGCTGAAACAAGAGCTGTTTTTAGTCCTAGACCTAATATTCAATATCCCACACTAAAAAATATTTCTGCTATACAGGGCGGGTCAGCAAGAAATGTCGCTACCTCGTTTTTCATTTTTGTGACTCTTAGAGTGATTATCATCGTAAAAATGTCAGTCGACCAAAGACAGTCAGCAAGTCAACCAAGTTCATGATTCCATCACACTACCTACCAGTCATTATACAGGGTTTTTAAATATATATTTTTGTATGCCAAGTTGAGTAGTCATTGTGAGTCTACTCACCTAGCAGGTGAATGAAAAACGGATAATTTTGACATCATTTATTTCTTAGATATTATACCAACATTTTCATGTTCAGTAAGAATAAAGGCGATCTCGTTGTTGTTCTTATCTGATTCCATTAAATATCTCAGTCTATCCACCAAGATATTCGGATCTGTCCATTCATCTAAAATATTGTACTCTTCATTCCCAATACTGGCTTCAGGCTCCACGCTCGACTTTGGACGTTTAGGCTTGGTCTTATTTTTGAAGAGGGGTCTGATAATTTTATCGAATTTCTCCTTATCAGCTTGTCCTCGTAATCGCCCTAATTGATCTCTATGAATAGAGCTGATTTTTAGCATCTGTTTATACATCTGGTGATCCAGAGGCGTGTAATTTCGTGGGTTCTTGGAAAATAATAATTCCAAAAGACCCAGAGTACTTTTAAAATCGACATTATCTACGCCTATGTATTGGTTCTCAAAGCGTAGATTCTTATGTCCAAGTGTCCATCTGCCGTCAAGATATTTCGGTCCATAAGCATTATCATAATCTGCACAGTGATATTTATCTAATGCTTGCTCTGATGAATGTGGCTTAGACTCCATGATGTGAACGCTATGGTGTCTGATATACAACTGAAGACTCTTGAATACCTCTGAAGACATCTGAATACCTCTGAAGACATCTGAATACCTCTGAAGACATCTGAATACCTCTGAAGGCGTGATCTGAAGACCTCTGAATACCTCTGAAGACATCTGAAGACATCTGAAGGCGTGATCTGAAGACCTCCGAATACCTCTGAATACTTCTATAGGTGTGATCTGAAGACTTCTGAATCCATTAACTGCCATCCGATAATCAGCTAGGTTATTCGAATTGGTGGCGTCCACTCTATGGACATTCCTCATATGGTGGTATAGGTTAGTTTCATTCAAGAATTTCCCACATTTCTCACACACAATGCTTGGTGTCGATTATAGCGAAATTTTCGCTCTTTAAAACTTTCCCACGTGCTATTGATATTGAAAGCAATCCACTCTCCAGTATTGAGACACTCTGTTATAAATCTGAAATAGCTGTGCTCTTAGAATTCCTGAAATCTCCTGCTACCACTCTGCTAAAATTCACCGAACAAGAATTGCACTATATTCCAGTAGAGTGTATCATTGAACATGCAGATCCCTGTGACCTATTAATGATATGGCACAAACTTCCTCAAGAATATCGCAGCAACTTTAACCTACAAATCAAACTGCCATGCTTCGTTCATTATAATTGTCCCAATTGGACCACACACTGGGATGAACTGCCATCTTCTCAAGAGACATGTCATTTTTGTAGAAAAGGATTACTCAAATGAATAGTTTATTTATCTTCGTTTTCGTATTCTTTCACCCCCCATGGGCTGCCCTGTATATATATTTTTTTCAATCTTCATCAACTCAAACATCCTGTATATATTTCTTTCAACTCAAACACTCCTTCCATGCTAAAACATGGGACCGCGAACTGTGGGACACTCTGTATATATTTTTCTCAATTTTCAATCAATTCAAACGCCCTGTATATGAAAATTCAATCTTGTTATTGTCATTAAATACTCACTGGGATGGACCGCCATCTTCTCAAGAATCATGCTATTTTTGTAAAAAGCTTTACTGTGAAATAAATTGATTATCTAACAATAATTTTCCTCGTAGTAGTTTCATTTCGCATTTATGTACCATTAATGACATATGTCAATGGTAGAACGATATCCCTCAAACCATGCGACTTTGCATATAGGTATATTGGCATTTCCGAATTGTCCATAAAAAATCCTATTTTGAGAGTACCCACACACGTGATCATTTTACCAGAAGAAAAAAAAAACAACAGCATGACGTCACCCACTATAAAATAAATAATTAATTCAAGTATTTGTTTCCAATACGAGCGCGCGCGCTTATCATTCTGAGGGATCTCTCGCTTTGCTGGAACTTCGAACGCCATGAAGGTAACGGCATGACGTCACCCACTTTAAAATAAATAAATAATCCAAGTATTCTCAAGGGAATCCTTTTAGTGGGTTTGTCATTATTTACCTGTACAAAATGAATTTTAAATGATGTATGTATGTATATACTAATGAATGTTTCTTTTTTTTTGGTAAATAAATTATTATTATTATTATTATTATTCGTTTCCAATACGAACGCGCGCTTATCATTCTACGGGATCTCTCGCTTTGCTAGATCTTCGAACGCCATGAAGCGAGACAGCGTTGCCACACACAATAATGTAACAATATTAACATCCAAACACATACGTCCGACAACGTTGCAGCGCCGAGCGCTCGAGCCTTACTCTACCTCGATAGATCCGTTGCAAAGATAAGCGCGCGCCAGCGATGGATATTATTTTTGACTCGAAGTTTCTTATCTCTGGAATGCATCTCTTGCTTCACTGTACCTCGATAGATCCGTTGCAAAGATAAGCGCGCGCCAGCGATGGATATTATTTTCAACTCGAAGTTTCTTATCTCTGGAATGCATCTCTCGCTTCACTCTACCTCGATAGATCCGTTGCAAAGATAAGCGCGCGCCAGCGATGGATATTATTTTCGACTCGAAGTTTCTTATCTCTGGAATGCATCTCTCGCTTCACTCTACCTCGATGGATCCGTTGCAAAGATAAGCGCGCGCCAGCGATGGATATCCCGTTTGAATAGCATTAAAATAATTGAAATATCACGGAGGTCGGAATACCACAGTGCGTATATACGCTGCCTCATAACGCAAAGGTCCCTGGTTCAATTGCCCCCAGCGGTGACAGCTTTTTTTAATTTATTTATTCACGATGGCGACGTGACGACGTAGCAATAATTTGAATTTCGCGCTGGTTTTTAGTGGGCGTGGCCTCCAACCAAATGCTGGTCTCTGATTGGCTTGGTCTGGTAACCCTATAGCCCCTCTACTTAACTTCAAACTGATAATCTCTACTTCCATGATCGTGAGTCTTTTTCTGATCTAATTGAGCCTTTTCTATATTCCTAAATAGATCTGGCTTTGACTGATCAAAAACCGTCCTCAATTGTCTTCCAAACATCAATTCGGTGGAGTTCTTCCAGTAGACCTTTGGATAGTAATTCGATAAGAAAACAAGAATGCCCGCAATCTTGTCATCACATCTGTTTTCTTGTCACTCGCATTCAATCTGCTTTTGAAAGTCCTGACTGCGCGTTCTGCTAAACCATTTGACTTGGGATGGTAAGGGGTAACTTTGATGTGAGTAATTCCATTAACATTACAGTATTCCACAAAAGCTGCCGATGTAAATTGAGCACCATTATCGGAGACAATAAATTCAGGATATCCAAAAGTACTGAAAATGCCTCCTAAGGAATCTATGGTTGCACTGCTGGTAATATTATTACCTGGCAAAATCTCTTACCATTTTGTATACGCGCCTATCACTACCAACCACATTTTACCTTCATATGGACCCGCAAAATCCACGTGAAGTCGAGACCAGGGTTGGGAAGGTGCACTCCAAGGATAAAGAGGGATGTTTCTATCATTTTCTTCAGATGATTGGCATAAAAAACACAGTTTCACATGGTCAATTATATCATTATTAATTTTTGGCCAGTATACGTGGAATCTTGCTAAAGATTGCATGGTACTTATACCAGGATGTCCATCATGGAGCATTTGTAAAATATTGATTCTCAAAGTTCTGGAAATATATATTCTTCCTTTCCAGAGCAAAATATTCTCTTCGTACGACAATTCGTCACGTATCTCATAAAAGTTTTGGAGATCACTTGTCAACTTTTCCCTTTCGGGCCAATATGTTGTAACATATTTTACGACCTTTTGTTAAATGCTGTCCCTAGAGGTTTCTTCTTTTGATGTACGTTTCTTCACTGGAAGGTGATGAGCACGCAGATGTAATAGTTGACCACGATTAGAAAAACCAACCTCTTCGTTTGAAGAAAACTTCGATTCCGGTAAAGGTAAGCGAGATAGTGCATCAGCTGGTGAGTTGTCTTCACCAGGCTGATAGCAGATTGTATAATCATAACTATTGAGAATCGTTGCCCAACGTAATAACCTATTACTGGCTACTTTTGGAGTATCTCTGGTATCACTGAATATTCTTTCCAATGGTTTATGATCTGTCAGTAAAGTGAAATGTCTCTCATAAAGGTACTGATGAAATCTGGTCACAGCATAAATTATTCCAAGTGCTTCTTCATCGATCGTTGAGTATTCGGACTCCACATTACTGAATGTTGTAGACGTAAACGCAACATGCTTCATTTCTCCATTAGAAAGTTTCTGGAATAAAACTGCTCCTAGCCTTTTATTGCTTGCATCGGTTGACACAAGAAGTGGTAAATTTGAATCATAATGGACAAGTGTAGCTGAAGAAGTTAAGAGACCCTTAATTTTATGGAAAAGTTCTTCATCCTCAGCATTCCAACACCATTCCTCTCCTTTCTTCAGATGTCTGTGTGAAGGAACGCAAAGAACATGTAAATTTTTGATAAATCGTCCATAATATGTTATTGATCCCAAAAATGATCTGAGTTCTGTAGTGTTCTCAGGAGTAGGCATTTTCTGAATTGCTTTGATATGTTCCTGGGTTGGGTGCAGCCCTTCACAATCAATTTCATGTCTCATAAATGTCACTTCTCTTTGTAAAAATTCACATTTACCTTCTTGAGTTCTGACGCCAGCAGTTTGTAGTCTACTCAATACTTCTGTCAAACGCTGATTATGGACCCTCATATTCGGTGCAGTTATTAGGATGTCATCCAAGTTACATACAACACCATCTATTCCTGACAACATCTGATTCATAATTCTTTGGAATAACGATGACGCAAAACTAATTCCAAAAGGTAATCGCTTATAGGCAAAATATCCTTCATGTGTTATAATGACCAAAAATTTCTTGGAATCATCATGAACTTTAACTTGGAGATATGCATCTTTGAGGTCTATTTTTGAAGAGTATTCACCTCCACTGAGCCTGGAAGTAATCTCCTCGAAACGAGGTAAAGGGTAATCGTCAGTTTGTATGTGTGAATCGATGGTTACCCGGAAATCGCCACAAATTCTCACTCAACCATTCGATTTTATCGCTATAACAATAGGTGAAGCCCATTCGATCGGGGTTATTGTAGTATCTACTGCTTCAATAATATCCTCCTGCACCAATCTATCTAATTCTGCGATAAACTGATATCTTGCAAGGCGATAGGTACTGGTATTGGTCGGAATGCTTTGGGTTGTACTGCATCTTTGATATGGATTCGGGCAGTGTGTCCCTTTATTACACCTAATTGTCCTGTGAAAATTTCTCTGAATTCTTTCAGTATTTTTTGTATTTCATTGTTAATAAAATTTTTATCACCACTAGCAATACATTTCAATCATTTCATTACTGTGAAACTGAAATATAATCCTATCGTCACTATGAAAGCACTTCTCTTCAATAAAAAAAAAATCTAGTAGTCATGACCATGACAACATGATGACAAGTCTCTATTAATAATTACCTACCAGATTCACATGCCATCCCTACGAATATCGCATCAGAACAGTGAATTCGGGTTATTCTATCAGAGGTGGCTATGTCCTTATTGACTAGTAGTTATAAAATGACAGAAACTACCTTGGAAGTAAAAGCACACTCCATGCCTCGGAGAGGAGTATATAATGGTAGGTTTCATACCTAGTGGTGGAAAAAATAGTATATATACCACGGGACTAAGGTTCTCTCAAATCCATCCCACAGGGTGACCAGATGTACCCAGTTTATAGTCAAAATCCGACATTAGGGTGATAAGAAATACGAACAAACTGAAAAAAGATCAGGAAAGAAAGAAATTTGTTTTATCACTCGTGAACCGAATTAGTTTCTAAAATAAATAATAAATCATTTCGATTCTTTGACTCATGATATTGGTGAAAATAATCATTTATTCCAAGGGTAGGAGAAAATCCAATTTCCAATTTGAAGGCATTCGACCTTGAATAAAGAGAATAATCGCCTACGGCGCTCTCAACATTTATTATATCACTCAATAAATACTAAATGTAATCTTTTTTCATTTTCGAAATCTAGCCGGCCTACTCCGGTCGAGCCACCAACTTTTCGCATCGGGATCAGAAGCACTACAATCTTGATTTCATTATATTTCTTCAATTCCTTGTTCAATTCTGTTGAAAAAACAAGTGACACCTTGTTTTGAAAAATGCAGAAGAGAAGATAGCATAGAAATATTGAATTTTCACATTGACGTTTCCGGAGCGAATTGTCTTGCTTGTCTTCAGATTGTGAATGTGTGGATGCGAAGTTACGCCTGGAAACGTTCCACCCAGCGTACTATTCAACGAATTACGGGTTACCAAAGAGGTCCAAATCCTCAGACCTCAGATACTGGTTGTTAGGTATACAAAGAAGTGATTCGCTATATCAGTGAAACTCATTGTGTGGTCGTGGTCCATTATACATTTATTCCGGTCCTAAATACCATTTTTTCAGATCTCATTGATATATTTCTCTATTTGAGATATTATTCACTTGAATAAAATGTTTTTGGGGTTGAAAACTCTTTTCCAGTCAACGGACGTCTACTTATGTTTTTTTCTGAAAGAACAAAAATTAAAAACCTGTCAGTACCTATCTATACCACATTAAGAACCGAGTGGTACATAAGTGTAACATATTGAGATTATTCCTATGTGATCAACTATTACATACCTCCTAAACCACACGTTTTTGCAAAGTTCATATGACAGAACAATCACAAATATTCATCAGAGAAACATAAAAATTTCACGAAATATACACAGTCCCATGAGACCTGTTTCCTTTTAAGAAAGAAAATTATCGAAAACATAACCCTATTCAATTCTCCAAACATTCATTCGTCTTTTCGATGAGTAAGTTCTTAAATATCGGATTGGTGTATTTTCTGCTTGCTTGAAACGAATGAAGTCACCAGCAGAATTTTTGCAGCATCTGTGGTACATATTTTGTGTACCGTTCGAACTGAAAGAGCTTGTGATTTGGGGCAGAAATTGCAAATTTTTTTTGGTCGCAGGAAAGACAATATCCCTATTTTTTGAAACTTTTGGAAGTTCTTGGGAATACTTCCTTAGGCAAAGAATTCCAAAGTCTCAATGATCTCTACATAGACAACCAAGTTCTGATAGAGTTGTTCGACAAATATCGTGATAGACTACAAATAGATGTGCTGTACTGAGCTTATTGTCGAGTTCGTCTGTCTGATGGTATTGCTAGTGATGAAATGATTACCCAACTTTTGAAGAATATTTTTTGTAGAAGTTTTCATGAACAAGTGGGAAGTCGCCGTTGTTCCAATATTGTCAAGGAGTAAATGAGTGTGGAATCACCAACTAGGTGAATTAGTTTGATGTTTATGTATCCACTATGTAAACTCCGTTATTATCAAATATACAACATTTTTCAAATCAGCAACTACTCCAACATATTTTTTTCCATTATATCGGGTGACCTTGGACCATAGGCACCACCAGATAAATATAATTCATAGGGCGGACAAAATTCGAAGATAAAATCGAGTTATCTACAAATGAAAACTGAGTGTGGATACTCAGAGCTAATAACCTGTGTAATTCTCGAAATGTCATCTTCAACCATTCAGAGCTTAAAGACTTATTTTCCATGATATTTACCATTACCAATTGTCAAAACTGAACCCACCAGTTCCTGAGCAGTATTTTGAACAGTCTCTGTGAATCTGAGATGGAACGATCAATAAAAAAATAATTGATCATGGCAATTTCGATGTTGGACAAAAAAGAAGTTTACCTAACAAGTGCGAAAAGTAATACTTTTCCGCACTTGTTAGGTATACTATTTTTCTTACTAGCGTGCAGGAATGATCCACGAACATTATGGGAATTTCCTTTTGTGCGCTACAAAGAAAAATAAAATGATAATAATAATAATAATTGGAAAGGAATAGTCTCAGATATTTCATGAACATGGAAAAAACGATATTGGTATTCATAACGAAATACATTGAGAATTCACATTCTGTATGTGATGAAAATATCAATTATTTCTCGGTATATTTGACAGAAAATCACTAATTTCCTGGCTATATGCCACCACGAACATTGAATTTAATCTTGAACACACAGGATAATAATTCGAACAAAAACTCTTCTGAAGTTGAGAATTTGCATTATCCTCCATAAATATATAAATATATACATATATATATATATATGCACATAATATAATTCTGAATAATCAACAGGAAAAACTACTCCTCTGGCTTATTGCCACGTCGAATATTGATTAATATTTGTTCAACATCCAGAAGAAGAACATGAAAATTTAAATTCTCCAAAATTGAGAATTGACATTATCTTTCATCCCACAGGAAGGAAGGAATGCTCGAAGTCATCTCCACAAATTTCAATGATATTATTACTAAATCATGAGGGACATGTTTCGGTCTTATAAAAGACCATCTTCAGCCTAATTGAAAGGTCAACAATACAAAAACAACAGATATTGAAGTGAAAGGATTACCTATTTTATGCTAGACTTACTTGGAGTTGAAAAAATAATTTTATTATAATGCTACTATTCCTTGAACTGTCAATGCTCATAGTCAAGAGTTCCAAGGTTCTGAAAAAACGGGTTCTCAATGAATGAAGGGCCCCGTGCCCTGAGAGCGTATACTATCTTCTATTAATGAACATTGTTCAATATTAGATCAGGTAGTAGTTTATTATAGTTTAATAATTGATGTAAGTCAAGATATTCAATCAAATCCACATCAGAATATGTAGTGTTAGAAGAAGCTGTCGTCCTGATGATATTAATAAAATCACGTTGATCTCCATGCTTATGGGGCACATGTGTCGAGTATGGAAGAAAAGGAACCGAAAAACCAGTATGAAATGGGTTTCGAGTTGTACTCACCGCTAAAGACTCCGCGTACCGAAAAAAAATCAAAATCAACCGCAACCTTTTGTTATAAAATTCATGACCCGCAAGTGAAGTGATTCGTACCTTGAGAATAACAACCCTGATAGGTAATAAGAGCAACAGGGGCCCCTACGTTTCCGAGTCTAGCCAAAGCAGCCATCCAGGATTTATGGAGAAAAAATAAGGTAAGAGTGAAACGTGATTTTGCGTCTTTCATTTGAGAATTAAGAGAATCAGTGCATATTCTGAGTTACATAGATTTGGTCGTTCGAGCCGGATCACCTATTTTTCGTTACATATTCTGATGTGCTGCAATTTGGTTATCTATATAGTTTTTTTTCTCTAATTTTGAATCAGGAAATATTTAATGCGCATGCTTTTTTCATTCGCCAAAGCGTGCAGAAGAGATTTCATTAATCTATCTTCATTTCACTATTTTCATTTCACTCACGCTGGCATAAGGGTCACTGTAATTTGTACCGAAACTGACTAAAACAACTTTTTGTGTGTCTCCGACAGGTCTGTACTCCGCAATCGCCCACTGTGCAATTCGCGTGTTGAATAGTCTGAAGTTTATCATATTAATTTGAAAATATGTCGAAAAAATATAAATCTTTGAGGACTGTTGAGGTCAATAAAATAAGAGAACTTCATGTTGTCGCTGTTAAAGCTGAATCAGATGATACTGTTCATTCGATTTTTTTACAAAGAATAAAAACGATTGATCTCATTCTTGAAAGTTTCGTTAAATGTCATAATGCTATTATATCGGCCGTAGAAGAAGAAGAAGATATCGCAACTGAAGAAGCTATTCGAACCGAATTTGATAATCTTTTTTATTCAATGAAGGCAATCCATTACGAGTTATTTGAAAGGGATCGGCAATTGAATTCCACTGCACTGAAAGAAGCGACTAGTGTTCCTAAAACAAAATTACCCGAAATCAAATTAATGAAATTTTCGGGGATATAAGATCTTTTTCATCATTCATAGATGTTTTTGATGCTCTCATTCACAATAAAATTCAAATCACAAACGTTGAAAAGTTTTCTCATTTATTGTCATGTTTGGAAGGCCCTCCCAAGGGTTTGGTTATGTGTCATCATTTATCGTCCGCTAATTATTCCGTAGCTTAACAATCTTTGGTTCAGCGATATACGAATAAAAGATTACTCGCAACTTCGCATTGGAACAAAATAGAAAATGCTCCCAGATTGCATAACGAGAATCCACAATTACTTTCAAAAATTCTCGACATATTTATTGAAAATATGGCCGCCTTGTCTTACTTGAAATATTCAGTGAAAATGTTGTCACTCAAATGTTGCTGAAACGGTTAGATGATACTACTTTATCCAGATTCGAATTGCATCACGCCTCTAATGAAATGCCTTTGTTCTCTGCTCTCACAGATTTTTTGAGGAAACAATGTTCCGCATACGAAACTATAGCTTCTGCAGCTTCTTCGCCAAGAGCCTCAAGACCAAGAACCAATGCACCTTCTAATTTTAATCCTCGCACCGCCTACAATCTAACGAACTCTTTCAGAAATAATAATTACACTCATAATTGCGCTTTTTGCAAAAATCCCGACCATTCCATATATAAGCGTCCAGGATTTTTGAGCAAAACCCCGTACGATCGGTATAATTTCGTCAAAAACCATAAACTCTGCAATAATTGTCTGAGCAATTCACACGCATTTAGGGCTTGTCAATCAACGTCATCTTGCTTCCATTGTAATTCTAACAAGCATCATTCTTTACTTCATATGACACGTAGTAATCCCTCCCAATTTCAAAACGAACCTCCGGCCCTGTCTCTAGAACTTTGAATTCATCACCTACTGATCGAGACCGCATAGAATAATGTTTCACTGTCTACTTTGAAATTGCAAATCCGAGACAATTTCGGCGGCTATCAGGTCGTCCGCGGATTTCTTGATACTGGAAGCGAATCCTGTTATATATCTAAGAAATGTGTTCAGCGTTTGGGCTTACAACCTCACAAATTGTCAATTACCGTTCACGGACTTGGAGGGATGAACACATCTTCCAGAACAGGGGGTGTAAATTGTTCAATCATTCCACTAAATAAATCTTCTCCAGTCTACGATATTGAAGCAATAGTGTTGGAAAATATTTGCGCAGATATGCCGGCGCATAATTTCAATAGAGAGTCTTGGACGCACATTGCCAATTTAGAACTTGCCGACCCCGATTTCAAATTTTCGGGTCCTATTATAAATAATAAATGCAGATGCTGTATAAAATGATTCATCAAGCCAATTTGATAATTTCTTATCAGCCAGCGTATGTGGCGTCAAGTATATGAAAGCAAGACGATTTTAATTACTTGGTTCATCAAGAGTGAATTCATTATATTACATCTTGCATTATGCGAATCGATTTTAATTGAGACTAATATATATTGTCAGTGGGTACTCTAGAAAATTATTGAGAAAAAAAAACTTGATTTAGGATCATTAATATGAATTTATACGAATTTGACTATTTAATTTAACTGTCGATATTTCTGTCGTAATCTGCAACAATGTTGAAATAGCAGCTCGTGCAGAACTGTTTGTTCTCCAACATGGTAATGTAATAATAATGTTGCACCATGCAGACAAACTGCTGTGAAAAGTCATTGATGAACTGAACACTGTTGACACTATACTGGTTTCTGATTACTTGTTCTCCGTCTGATTCGATTTCATCGAAGTCGGAAAATGTTTCGTCCACATCCATTGTGAATTAGGAAAGGACATATCTGATGTATGAACGTAAGCGAATTAATATCCGTACTATAAACAAAACTATGGAAGTAGGAATTGTATGTATGTATAATTGAATGATTCAGTCAATTGATTTCAATTGACTTTGATCCATAACTATTTATACCGAGTAATTGAGAAGAGGTGCAGTCATTAAATATTAATTATCAATAATAAATATCAATGAACTAATATTCTTCAATTGAAAACATGTGCAGAATGAGTCATCCATGAGTTAATCTTAATTAAAAGTTATCAAAGTTAATTCATTGCTCCTTCAGACTAATTGATATTAGTTAACGTAATGATTCATCTGGTGTATGAATTAATGGATTCATCAGACTAATAATTTCCAATTGTGTGATAATTATGCGATTAATCATTTTTGATTGACCAGAAATTAAGGACCCCAACTTCTCGAATTCAAAGGTATATAACTTATCACAATGAGATCCTCCACTCAGTTTTAGAATTCTAGTTGTAAAACACATATTATTCTGAAATGGACTTGTCGAAATCAACTGTGAATTCGAGTGGGCAGAGCTACTATACATCAAGTGTTCCTACCGGTGACTTGGGAGTTAGATGTAATCTGAAAGACTCAGGACTCAAGAATGATGCAATCACATTCAATGATCGTGAGTGGATGGCTTTTCTTGAATATCAAGAAATTATTACAAATTATTTCTATCCTAGTGACCATCCGAACTCGTTTGATGATGAATCTTTCCAGATATACTTTATGAAAATTTCGGAAACGAGTGTTGTTAGGATTCAGAAAAATAACTTCCATATTTTCTTGGGTTATGAATCCCTTTGCAAGTTGTGGACTCTATTGCCGCTCATCAAATATCGAATGGAAATGATGAGAGACTGCAGTTTACGAATTACCTCACAGTTCTGCAGAGAGCTCTTCAAAATCAAGATGGAGATGTAGTGAACAATGCACTCAATCTTGTCAGGCCACAGGAGAACCCAAGAAGTGAAAATATCAGTTTAGTATTAGAATTTATCCACATATACCCTGACGTTTTTTCTGAAGACCTGAATAATGTACAATAGAAATGTGCATACGAATAATTGTACCCACTAGGAATTACGTAATAAAAAAAATTAAAATCATCTGAATAATTGTTTTGTTCCAAAAAATATGAATGTATTTCACAAAAGTTCCTTTTTATCAATCCATGAATCATGAGAATTATCTAAGCCTAGCCACTTGACACGAATTTTGTTTCCACATCGCTATAAAACTTTTTCAACCAAGTAGATGTTGGGATATTTCACTTTCTTCGCTGTAGAAACCTCTTCGAATTTCTTCTTGATTCTGATCTTCTAGCAAGTAAGTAGTTGGGTTTGACAGTTCAACTTGTCGAATTCTGAAGACTTCATTTGACCAAGAAGGCTGATACGATTTTGAAAATGCTTCTCTGAACTTGCTTATTCTCACAAAGTCACTTACTTTGAATTTATTCTTTTTAGGATCAATTGTTTTCAAATGACTATATACAGTTTTCAGTAATGTATTTTCATTCCCAGAATTCACATCTTCAGGTTTCATTCCAATTGTGCTGTGTTTTATGTTATTATATACATCCTCTATTCAAACATACATACATACAAAACAAACAAATTTTAGACAAAAATCGTGCTGTGTTTTGTGTTATTATATACATCCTCTATTCCCTTCAGGATATTCAACCACTTATAAGTACCCTGCAAACTAAATTTCTTCCACATTGAATTCTTCGAAGTGCGATTCACCCGCTCAACCACACTAGCTTACAAATTTGAAGATGTACTATAGTGATTTATGTTGAGAGATTCCATCAACGATCTGAAATATTTGTTGTAGAATTTTTTCCCCATATCTGTTTGAATATTTTTAGGTTTAATTTCAACATCATCAAGGATATCTCTCATTGCTTCTGTGACATCTTTTGCGTTTTTACGTTTTACCGGTCTTAACCATACCAATTTACTAAAAACATTGATTACAACCAATATGTAGCGGTATCCTTTATTAATTTTTGCGTAGGGTATCATTTCAACTAGATCAGCCTGATACAAGTCATTCAAACCTTTCACTTTCACTCGACGTCTTCTAAATGTTTTTCTAGCAGGCTTATGTAATTCGTTTACGACTGATTCTTTGACACTACTCATGTTTAGTTAATGGGCACTAGAGCACTATTTGAGCATACAATGAACCCAATCGATCTCTTTTGATAGAGGCAAATGAGATCGTGTCACCTTTATTTATCTCTTTTTCTATCAATTCTTCCACCTGTATGTCATTATTCCCCAACATAATTGTTGTATCCTTCGGTAAAACATCAATTTTCTCAATCTTTCCAGATACCGGAGAGACATATGATCCACCCAGTTTTTTTCTCACCATTCCTGGAACTTGTTGACCTGAACCCGATCCACGAATAGTAATTATACATTTACTATCTTAAGATATTGGTTGACAGATATAGAAAGGTGATTGTAACTGTATAGGCTGCGTTGATGCCAATAATGGTTCATCTGGAGATGTGCTAGGATTTCGATTTTTGTTAAAAATATATCTTCCAAACTTATCGATCGGCATCGTTACAGTGCTTCAATCAGAATAGCTCAAAATAATAACTATCAATCTATTTTATGATCTTGCCTTTCCTCAGCTCATCAATAATAGAAATAATCTCATTATTGTGATCTGTATCACCAGCCGATTCAGAAGCAATAAGAAGCCTTAGTCTATCTACTAATTCATTGAAGTCGTTTAAATATTTATATTCCGCAGGTTTTTGGTTCAGTTGCATCATGGTCAATTTTCCTCCCTGTTTTGTTCGGCTTCTTGTCGTTATGATTGAAGGAGTGGAACCACTTCTTGGTCTCGTTGGTTGCCCTCGAACAACTGAAGGTATTGATGTGGGCTTAGGGGTCTTGTCTTTTACAGTTTTCTCCAAATTCATGGAATGTAGCGTAGTGATTCTTGGTTTGATAATGTCAATGAATTTTTGCGAATTTGATGTAGATAGCCCTTTCACAGGATTATAGCCTGAATAATGTGTGTTGGTTCTTCGAACTATATCAATATACTGATCTTTATCACTGTTTTTCATACCAGTAGGATATTTTCTGAACATGAGCTCATATAATCCAGGAGTACCCTTATATTTCAAAGTACCATTTATAATGAAATCAGGGCCGTCAAAATCTATTGTAGAATCACCAATAGCATATTCTTTCATGAACGGATCAAAATAAACACCAAAAGTATAATCAAAAGCATTTTCAGTATCCAGTATTTTATCGTCAATATATGCCCTAGGTAGTGGAGAATTGAATTGTTCTGAATATCTCTCATGTTGCGCCACTGAATCCAATCCAGGTGGTATTGTTTCTTCAAAGATACTTTCTCCATATTCTGGTCTTACTAATGAGGGGTCGTGTAGAAATGTTTCTTCATCTTCCAAATCCATAGTTGGTGCCGTATGGTAATACTCTGTATCGGCTCATTTTTTACAAACGTTCCTCGATCAGATTTGCCAATGGTTGCGAGTAATTCTTTGAGAGGTTGCGTAATAGGCTGATAGGTTTTCTCTAAATCAGATTGAGATTTCACAATATCGCCTTTCAAGGTTCTATATTTTTTTTTCAACGCCTTCCATGTTGATAGCTCCGCTACCGTGCGGTTATTCATCATGAATAAACATAATTCAAAAATGATTCCATTTATATATGAATGAACTCATCGAACCCTTTGCGGTATCTACCCGAGCTCAATGAAGAATCTTTATCGATAACAAATCCGAATTTTTCGCCCCAGCAGAGTGCGCAAAGTTCTTTAAATTGTTGAAAGGACATATCAATATTCACATGGTCATCATAAATGTGTTTCAAATTGGTCATGTCTTGTTGAAAGACAATAATCAAGTTCGAATTATCTCGAATAAATTGTTTGCAAACGGCAGAATAAGTTTGACACAAATAGAAACAATCTGTGTTTCTATGTAAAAGTAAAAGCAAAAGTAACCCTTCATCGAATCTCGGTCACAGCTAGGAGCATCGTCAAATATTATAATGGAATTATCTCGAATATTCTCTGGTGCAATTATATCATCTTCTGTCACTATATTCCATGTAGCCTATTTCTTTCAACGATGTCAATAATGTCCTCAGATATGAATATTTTGGCTGATGGAGTGATTTAGAATACAAATAAATATTTCCGAAACAGAGACCATTTGGATGTTCAATTAAGGATATCATTACATTCGTTTTCCCCGATCCGCTAGATCCTACTAGTAAACCTCTTTTTGACTGGCCACCGAACAAGATTCCGTTTTTCCTAAATTTACTCTCGTGAGCGATTTCATCATGATTTGTGATTGGTAGAGAGAATGTCTGCTTTTGAATCTCCATAATGCAGGCACATCCATGGAACTGACACTACCGAACATGTTTCAGTTCTATATATAAAGGAATTCATATAGCAAATCAGTTATTATTCAACTGACAGTGTTCTGAACATTATGAAATGAAACGAAGGAATAACTCAGTAAGTCTTTGTCGAAGCGTAAAACGAAAAGGTCAAGGACTCCTCTATACTCTAATTGATAAGCTTTCAATAGAACTTCATGTGCCAGGATATAATTATTGTGGACCTGGGACTCAACTTGAAAAAAGACTTCTAAGAGGCGATAAAGGTGTTAACGAACTAGATGAGGCTTGCAAACAACACGATATAGCTTATTCGAATTTCAAAGACATACAACATAGAAATATTGCTGATAGGCGTCTGGCCGAACTAGCTGCACAGCGTTTCAAGGCATCTGATGCTGGTGTGGGTGAGAAAATCGCAGCATTAGGGGTTACGGGAGCTATAAAATTGAAGAGCAGGATGGGTATGGGGCTGGAACGGAAAAAGAAGGTATCACGGAAGAAAAAAGGTGGTGCTTTGAATCTATTGGCCAAGCGACCTACGAAAAAAACTAAAAAAAAAAACGCCTAAAATTGGAGGATTTCTACCATTTTCACTCCCACTTCTAGGAGCACTTGGAGCAGTAGGTGGAGGTGCCGCGGGTATCGCCAAAGCGGTTAATGATGCAAAAGCTGATCGGGAACGTCTAGCTGCAGAACAGCGACATGATCGAGAAATGGAGAAGGCAGCTACTGGAAAAGGGCTATATTTGAGAACATATAAGGGCTATGGCATGTATTTGAAGCCATACGCAAAAAACTCCCGATAAAGCTACCTCGCTGACCACTGACTAATATTGACTTGCGCAAATATGTGAAAATTCTCAAAATACCATACTTTAGGGGAATGTTCATGAGAGATACCCTTTCTGAAAAAATAAGAAAGAACGAGTCTGGAATCTTGAATCTAGATTCAAATGTAGGCGAAGGAACACATTGGACTGCTTATATTAAGCGCGATAATGAAATAGTTTATTTCAATAGTTATAGAGATTTATCTCCACCTTTAGAACTGATTCAATATTTTTCAAGCGACGGTGGCAACAATGATATTATGTATGATTATGATTCAGTACAATCATTCAATTCATATCAATGTGGGCAACATTGTTTACTTTTTTTATATAACCAGAATTTGTAGAATGGAGCGTCATTTGAAATTAAACTTTCAGTGAAACAATATATGTCTTTGACTTTCACTTTAAGTCGCTGTTCATCGATTCTCACTCACGATTTTGATCGTCCAATATATTTGAATGATGAAAACGAATATGAAATTGGGTTAGCTAATTTTGACAGTTTCAACTCAATACCAAATATTGATAATACGAATAATATCTTCGTTTGGGGTGAGAACGATAGATATAGATTTGAAATTCCTACTGGATCATATGAAATTGATGATTTAGCGAAGGTTATTCAAAATGCTATGAATGATAAAGACATCCAAGCAGTTCTTCGAATTACACCTGATTTGAATACTTCCAAGGTGACTATAAAAACTAATCGTCGAATCAATTTTGGAGTGGACAACACAATTGGATCACTACTTGGATTCAGAAAACGAATGTTGAATGCGGATGAAAAAAGTGTTTCGGACCACCAGGTCACGATTCTCAATGTCAATACTATCTGTGTAGATTGTAACTTGGCCATCGGAAGCTATTTAAATGGTGAACCAGTTCATTTAATTCATCAGTTCAATGCCAAAGTCCCCACCGGATACAAGATCATCGAATCACCTGTTACGATCCTGTATTATCCAGTTTCCGTGAAGACTATCAACAATATAACTGTGGAAATTATTGATCAATCAGGAAATATTTTAGATTTCCGTGAAGAAGAAATCACCGTTCGACTTCACCTTCGAAAGAAGGATCTTTGATCATGGTGTGGAGATTCATCCATCCAACACCGTTTCACTCCCCTGAACAATACTATAAAAGACATGACAATGAAAAGAAACGTACTAGTATGAAGAAGACCTCCGGAATATTAACATCAGAAAATCGTATCACTGGTCAACCTTTCAGCTACACTACAATTGAAGACTATCAGTTTCATACATATCAGCCTCACATCGCTGAATACCTCAATTATAACGACGAGATAAGAGTGCCAATTGCTGACCTTGAAGCATTCACTCTGCCTTGTAACAGTTATTTATACATAGAAGGTACTCTCCTAGATGATAAAAATGGCGTTCTAATCAAACTGAAATTCATTAATAATGCAATAGAATTCCTTTTCCGAGAACTTCGATATGAATTGAACGGTATTGTGATTGATTCAGTGAGGAATTTGAGATTGACATCAACATTGAAAAATTATTTATCACTAAATGAAAACGAAAGCGTCTCTATGCAAAATGCTGGGTGGTTCCCAAAAATATCGAACCAAGAAAAAATTCTAATTGGTACTAACGGTCAATTCGACGTGTGTGTTCCTGTAATATATCGGGACTTGGGACAGGTTCAAGCAATTAAGGCCAGTCTCTTCTCGTGTCCAAAATCATTCTAATTCTCTCCATTCCCCAATTTAGTACAGTTTACAATATATTTATTTATATAAGCATAACAATATTCACTTATTAATCATAATATACCAGACGCACGTCAGAATTAACCTAGTTATATCTTATACAATATAATATACCGTACAATACTGAAGTACCTAATATACTACCAAGTATATGCTTCATCTTATAACATTTACATCAACATATACCACACCTTCCACGCAAACAAAAAAAACAACAACAAAAACTTATCAATATTTGTCAATTGCTAGCACCTAAATAATCTATCATTCGGAGTATGGCTCAATCCTATTTTTATGTACTTCCTTAACCTTATGCCCTATCCGTATCAAAATATTTGGAGCCCTATCCTCAATAACTACATATGGTCCTTTGAACAACGCCTCCATTTTTGTACCTACCTCGTTTCTCATCAAGATTTGATCCCCTGGTTTGTATACTATAGTTTTAGTCTTCTCGTCATATTTGATTTTTTTTTTCATTTTCGATTTTATCAAATTATCCCTTGCCTCCGCTTGTGCCTGTTGCAACCTGAACTTCAATTCCAGCGGATAGCTATCAAAGTTGTATAAAGGATCAATTTGCCGTTTTATCTGTTACTACTCGTTACTACTCAAAAAATAATTCCTACCCCTAGTTTCACTATTTCGTGTCAAAATTGTCCGCCAAAATTCGCTTGTCCACGAAATGTTCTATTATTTCCTCGCATATGAAAAAATGGTTTAGGTGTATCATGTGCTAGCTCTTCATTCATTGCACCCCTAAAAGCTTCGCTCAGTGACTGAAAATTTTGAGATTTAACTATAGTGCGCAAATCGTTGTTTTGCAGCCCATTTCCGGAAGAATTGATAGCGATTCTTTCATTGACTGGTCTATGAATTTCTGCAGTGTGAGTGTTACCATTCGCTTGTGAAACTGTTAGATCAACCAACATCTCCTCAAAAGATTTACCAAACTCTTCTACAGATTTCCCGCGCTGTTTAGCTGGATTGAGTTTCACAGAAAGAACTGCTGGAGACTTTTTTGCGATAAAATTTGACTTGATATCCTGAATTAAAATATTGTTACTAGCATAATCCGACTTTAACCTCAATTTTGCCCCCTCAGACAGACGTGTTTTCAACACATATCTTTTTCCTGCCTGGTCCAAGAGTGCATCATACCATTCAATAGAGTCGACTAACTGTTTAGTAATAAGTTCTGAACCATTCATTACAGGCAAAAGGCTTGACGCCGTCTTTAAATCGAACTTTTCAACCATTATTCCAGATGTAGGTGAATTTACTTGCTTATTTGGATAGACAATATCACTCTCAGACCCGAAGGAACCGGTCTGGATGTCACCTGGCTCATCAACTTTCCCTATATCTAGCAAACGAGAATCTAACGTATTCTGGCTCGCACTCAAAGCTTTCTCTATTTCCTTTACATATTCCTTAACTATAGCATTTATTTTTGGGTTATGCTGGCCTGAATTAAATTCGAACTTATAACTCCCTAGCTCTGACCTAGCTCTATCTAACTTATTTACCTTACTATTATCAACACATTTTGCACTTTTCCTTCTTTCCAAATTGTCTCTATTTATATTTCTATAAAATACTCGGGCTTCCTCCAATATGTATATCAATTCTTCTGGTACTGACATTCCATTCCATTGCCATTGCCATTATTCCTAGATTTGTTCCATGCTTCTTGATATTTCTGTTCTGATCTTATTTTTCAATATTTTCTTACAATGACAGAAGCATGCACCAATGATGCATATGATAGCTAAAACTAAAACTCCCATTGTAAGTACCTCTTTTGCTGTTCCAAAAGCTGTCCCTGTCGCCTGGCCACCACTATTTCCAGCTTGCGATATTATGACTTCTTCCTTTGAATTTTTGTCTCCCATTTCAACTTTTGGAATTGTTCTTAGTACTCTCAACTTTTCTTCACCATGCTCTTCATCAGATCATTAGATGTCCAATTTGTTTGTTCCTTATTTTCCACGTTTTCGGCAGGATCGCCATGTAATATATCGGGACTTGGGACAGGTTCAAGCAATTAAGGCCAGTCTCTTCTCGTGTCCAAAATCATTCTAATTCTCTCCATTTCAGTACAGTTCAAAATATATTTATTTATATAAGCATAACAATATTCACTTATTAATCATAATATACCAGACGCACGTCAGAATTAACCTAGTTATATCTTATACAATATAATATACCGTACGTTACTAAATTACCTGATATACTACCAAGTATATGCTTCATCTCATAACATTTACATCTACATATACTACATTCTCTCAAAAATGTTTGCTGGGTTTTTTGAAGACTTTAGGAGAATAATAGTTAATATGAGGCAAGAATTAGTCTTAATAAGATCTAGTAATGATTTAGATGCAGTAACTAGCATAGATGATTCGGAAAAACCCAAAGTGGAGCTTACAAAAGTATTTGGGAGAGTTCCTCACATAACGCCAAGTATTCAAGAACAACTTCGAATCACGAAAATTACTAATAAAAGTATAGAACTTCCAATTTGGTTCAGGAGCTGGGAGTTGATTGAGTATCCATCTTTGAGTGAATCAAATAGACATACGTGGCCAGTCAAGGAAACTACCAAGGTCGAAACCCCTAGACATGTAATTATAGCATTTCAGACTAGTAGGAAAGGAAAAATAACGAGTGATATGAGTAAGTTTGATTATATCGACCTCAGGGTGTTTCTTGATTCTGGAAGATATCCATACAATGATTTACATCTTGATTTCAAAAACAACAAGTATGCTATACTGTATGAGATGTACTCGAATTTTCAAGAAAACTACTATCATCTGAAAGATAACGAGCCAATATTGACCCCGAAAGAGTTCAAAGATAAAGCACCAATTGTTCACATTGATTGTTCACGACAGAAAGAAGTCAACCTAACAGAATCGATAGTTATGCGAATTGAATTTGGAACTGGTAGTAATACTTCAGAAGAAACCACTGCTTTTTGTCTCATTCTACATAAAAAAGAATATATAAGAATAGTCAAACTCATATGACAATATGATTTTGATGAGTGACAATGTCAGTAAAACCACATGGTCCATCATAAACAATTTTAACAAAAAATCTGATAGAACTTTGAAAAACAGTGAATTAACAGCAAATGAATTAAATAATTTCTCTGTCAGAATAATCGACAAATTAATTGCAAAAATTCCTTCATCATGTAAAAATGGGTCAGATCTTTTGAATATATCTAGTATATGCTCAGTATTCTTGAGACCAACAAATGCAACAGAAGTCTCTAGCGTGATTTCTCCACTTAAAAACTCCAAAAGCATGGACCCTTACAATATTTGTCCAACAATGATAAAGATTGTTGATGATTTGATAACTGAACCCATAATTCATTTAATAAATATCTGTTTCTCGAATGGAGAATTTCCAGATTTTTTAAAGCTCTGCAGAGCCACACCAATCCACAAACAAGGTGATATAAATGACTGTAATAATTACAGGTTTATCACTATAACGCCTGTATTGTCTAAAATCATCGAAATCATTTTAAAAGAGAGGCTTATAAATTATCTAGAAGGAGGAGAATACATTAGTGGAAGGCAATATGGATTCAGAAAGTTGCATTCAACCACTCAAGCTGTAACAGACATTATAAATACAGGATGATCCACGGTGGATGGCCTATTAGAAGTATCTGGAGAACGAAGAAACAGAAGATTCTGAAAATTTGTATGCTCCGATAATTGAACATTTTCTATCCGTCTAAAATATTTCCATCGATACAGTGTTGCCACTTCTATCAGAAACAACTAGCAACTTTGTTATTTCAAATGGAACACCCTGTATTTTATTTAATTTTTAGATTCTTCCTGAAGAGCTGATTTCATCAATGCATCACACTTGGGGTCTAGCAGGAATGATTACAGAGATATAGGGTGTTCAATATCGAGATTTTTCAAATTTAGAATTTTTTTGTGTCGAAACTATTCCTTATTGATCAAAACGGCCCACATGTCCGTATCTCAACTTTTGATTCACTATCTACTGAAAATTTATTGGAAAAAATACAGGGTGCTTCAAGATTCAGGAATCTGATCACCCTGTATCAGTTCCAATTAAATGTCAGTAGATAGCGAATCGAAAGTTAATTTAGAGACATGTGAGCCGTTTTGATCAATAATGAATAGTTTAGACACAAAAAACTCCTGAAATTAAAAAATCACGATTTTGAACACCCTATAATCTGTAATCATTCCTGCTAAACTCCAAGTGTGATACATTGATGGAATCAGCTCTACAGGAAAAATCTAAAAATGCGATAAAATACAGGGTGCTCCATTTGAAATAACGAAATTGCTAGTTGTTTCTGATAGGAGTGGCAACACTGTATCAATGAAAATATTTTAGACGGATAGAGAATGTTCAATTATCGAAGCATCCCACCTTTCAGAATGTTCTGTTTTTTTGTTCTTCAGATACTTCTATAATAGGCCACCCACCGTGGATCACCCTGTATAGTAGCAAAAAATAAAGACTTGGGTATAGAAACTAGAGCTATGTTATGCGACCTATCGGAAGCTTATGTGTATGCCATGACATGCTTCTAAATAAGTTAGAAAAATATGGGATAAGAGGTTCAGCAATAAACTTGCTGAAATCATTCTTAACTGGTAGAATGCAATATATTGTTCACAATAATATAACATCTGATAAACAGTTGATCAAACATGGTGTTCACCAAGGTTCGGTGTTGGGTCCGCTGCTGTTCATTTTATACATAATATGTGTACATAGCGGATACTTTTCTTTATGCAGATGACGCAACATTTATAATTGAATCAACAAATACTACTACTATAAGAGCTATCAAATGAAACACAAGAAAAATATGAACAATACTTCAATGCCAATGTATTATGTCTGATTAAAGACAAGACTAAAATGATAGATTTCAACAGAAGAACGAATAATGATAACGAGAAAAATGTGCGTTTACTGGGTTTTCATATAGACAGCAATCTCAGCTAAAAAACACAAATTACAGGAATAAATAAGAAACTGTCCGAAGGTATTTTTGCTCTGAGGAGATTGAGAAGCGTGGTAAGCAAAGATGTTCTTAAATTAGCATATTTCGGTCTGATACAAAGTCATTTACAATATGGGATATTATTATGGGGTTCGGCATCATCAGCACATGATGTTTTTATATCCCAGAAGAAAATAGTCAGAGAGATGGTTAGAGCTAACTTCAAAGATCATGCGAAACCTATTTTCATTGATTCAGAGATTTTCACGGTACCATGTTCATACATACTGGAAGCTATCTTATACGTACACAAAAATAAAGAGAAATATACTACGGTGGCACTGATACATGATTATAATACTGAAAGCAAAGGGGTCATTAGAACAGCGAAAATGAAATTAGTAAAAGCAGAAAAACAAACTGAAGTACTATACGGTAAAATTCACAATACGCTCCCAAAAGAATGGAAAAACTATCCAATAAAAAAATTAGAATTTGTGGTGAAGCAGTCTCTTTTGAGCCAAGCATTTTACTCAATAAATGAGGTTTTTGATATAGGATGGTCAATTGTAAAAATAAAACAAGGCACAAAGGAAATTGTTTCGAATTTTATATTTATGTGTTTTTAACGAAAAGGTGCTGATTCTATAGAAATTTCAATCTTAGATATAAGTTTTTAATCTTAAATTTTAGCCTGTATTGGGTATGAGTGCATACCTTTCATATTATGTTAATCTCTTGCCATTGTTGACTTGTCTAAACAAATTATGTGTATTGTTTTTTTTTGCGGTGTACATAAATCTGTAACATAAAGACCAATGAATATCTTATCTTATCTTATCTTATTCCTATAACCCTCTAACGAAATTCATAAAGCAGCTTTGATGCGCATGATAAGAATTTGTCATATATTGGGGGACCCATTATTTTTTATTCAGTAGATATAATGTTATCCAGCTATGAATTACGCCTGAGAAAACATCAAGAAAACATCAAGATCCTTGAAAGGGTGATAGAATTGTACTCTACCAAGCAATCAGTTTTTAAAAATTTCTCAAATATCACAAAATGAGTATAATCATGGATGTGCAAGGATTCAAGATAGAAAACAACAAATTTATTGTCAAGGAGTTTGCAGCCTTCGATGGGGTGAAAATTTGCCATTATATTTTCAAACCACCATTTCCACTGAATTTTCTTCCTCCGAATCTACAAAAGCAGGCTAATTGGCTGGTTCGTAATTTTCACTGCCTGGAATGGAAGGATGTATTTACCCCATTACATCAGTTCGGAAATATCTTGAAAAGTCTGAGTGATGAAGTCGATCTAATACATATCGAAGGAAAGGAGGAAGCTGAATATATTCGACGGTTCACTCCTGTTCCAGTAGTGGCATTCGATGAGCAACCTATTTCACAACAGTCTGAACCGAAATGTTTTTATCATATGAATTCAAATTGTATGTGTGCATTTACGAATGTTTTTTATTTGTATGAAGAATTTTCAATGCAATGAAGTATAATATCAAAATGAATTTGTTTTGTTCCATTCATTGTATAATAAATTGTCTGAACATCTGGTCTTCAATGCAGTCGTGACGCATTTGCACATGTGGGTACCAGATGTTTGTTTTCGCAAACATGTGGGTAGCAGATGTTTTCGATGGATGGTTCATCTCTGAATGCAAGTGGCAGATGTTCTCTCTGAATGCGGGTATGACGTGTTCACAAAGATATGCATCAGATGTTTCATTTCCATTTCAGACTCGTCTAGACATCTAGTTTCGAGAAATGCGGGTATGACGTATTCGCTGGTTAATAGATGACTCATCCGCAGAAACATGCGGATAGCAGATGCGCATGCCGTACCCCTCTACTGAATGATATAAAATCGGTTTAAGGTTGACGTCTTCTAGTTCAGTCTTGAGCCTCAGTCCCCAAGCTTCTTCAGATAGTTTGAGTACAGTGATAATGAAGTGCGGATATTGTGGCAACGAATTTTCTTCAACGAGTTCTTTATCCCAGCATTTACGCAAAAATTGCAAGAATAATAGAGATGTGAATGGACCGCCGGCCAAAAAGATGAAGTACAATAATGCAGAGGATCAGCAGGCATCTACTTCGACCAACACATTGTTCAACTATTTTCCTAAGCATAAAACTCAGGGTGTTGAAGAACGAAAACGAGTAGATCAACCTGTTGAAAATAATTTGGGGAATGGGATAGTGAAACTCCGTTGTGCTCTCAAGAATAGGATAGCCACCTATCGATTTTCCAGTGACAAAAGCCACACCGATCTTCTCGAATTTTTGCAAGAAGTGAAACCAAAAGTTCTAGCAATCTTGTCCAAATATTTGGACACGCATCACAGCTTGTTGATAAATTTGGAACTTTTTGGATTGTATGTCATACCAGAACAGGAACTATCTGATATCAAGTCCTTCAATAACAGGAATAAAACATTAACAATATCATCTAACATTGAATGCGATTGTGAAGGCGTCAGAATTTTGAGAACGTGATTCTGAGTGGATATTGAAACATGCAATGTTTTTGGATGTGAACATTAATAAATTCCCATCAATTTCGGCCTCTTCCTACATCAAGCTGCCCAGAGGTATACAATCCAAACATGCGGTTTTGAATATACAAAACAAAGATACAGCCTGCTTCGCATGGTCCATCAATGCTGCGATCTCTCCTGCAGACGGTTTTCCAATAAGAACGTCATCATATCCACATTTCAATAACCTTTTGAATTTTCAAGGGCTTGACTTTCCCATGAAATTGAAGGCTATCCCGAAGTTCGGGCGACTCAACAATATCTCAGTTAATGTGTTCGGTCTCGAATCGTCTTTTAAGGATGGAGAGATGATAAGTGAAATAATTGGACTTTTACATTTTACATCGTGTCGTCAAGCAACACATGTGAATTTGCTACTTGTGGCCGATAAGGTTGGCAACACACATTATTGCCTAATAAAAGACTTAGGCAAATTAGTTAGGAAACAAAAATCGGAATACAATGGTAAAATAAATATTTGCGATGGATGCCTACAATCGTTCGCAACACTGGCGCAGTTGAGAAGTCATGAGGAAAATGACTGTAATCATACGATCACAAGGATACCCACCACCAATTTGAAAATCAATAAATATGGTGAGTCAGTGCCTGGAAATATCCTCAAATTCACTAACTTTGAGAAACAATTGTCACCACCGTTTGTGATTCATGCTGACTTTGAAAGTTTACTCAAACCAATTCAACACAATGAACCCTGTGAAGATAAATCATTTTCAGTTAAAGTATGTGAACATGAACCATATTCGTTCGCGTTTTATGTAAAATGTAATGTTGATGACCGTTACTCAAGGTCGGTACTTTATCGCGGTGCAGATGCTGCTGACGTTTTTGTGAGAAAGTTGTATGAAACCGTTCAAGATTCATACACGAATCACATGAAGGATGTTCGTGAAATGCGTAAACTTACTGAGATAGAAAACCATACTTTCCATAATAGCACCACGTGTCATATTTGTGAAAAGCCATTCAAGCCAACAGATATCAAAGTTCGTGATCACGATCAAGTTCCGCGCAGCCGCCCATTCTATTTGTAATTTGAACTACAAGACCTCAAAGACTATTCCAGTATTCTTCCACAACCTCACAAATTATGATTCTCATCTTTTCATCAAGAAATAAGCTAAGAAGGGAGAAAGAATATCAGTAATAGCCCAAACTGAAGGAAAGTATATTCCATCCTCCAAGTCAGTATTGAATAATAAATCTAAATTATCAAGAGTATTTGATGAATATATTCAGTAGAGATTTGTAGACTCCTTTCGATTTTTACCAAAATCTTTCGACAAACTCAGCAAAAATTTGGAGGTTCAGCAGTGTAACGAGGTTCGAAAATACTTCCAAGATAACAAACAATTTGATCTAATAAGACAAAAAGGGGTTTTTCCCCACAACTATGTGGACTGCTTGGTAAAATTGGAAGAAATTCAACTACCGCCGAAAGAAAAGTTCCATAATGAATTAACCGGCGAATCACTTTCACACATGGATTATAATAGAGCTATAGATGTGTAGAATACCTTCGAATGTAAAACATTGGGAGATTACGCCGATGTTTATTTGAAATCCGATTGTCTGCTGCTAGCAGACGTCTTTGAGAATTTCAGAAAAGTCTGCATGCAACAATACAAGCTAGATCCTGCCCACTATCTGACAGCACCTGCACTGAGCTGGGATGCTATGTTACGTTATACACAGATTGAACTTCAGCTCTTGACTGATATTATAGATATGATACATTTAGGAGGGGTGGTACAATGTAGCAAAAGAAGAGCTGTGGCAAATAACAAATTCCTACCAAACTTTGATTCTCAGAAACCAACATCATACATCATGTATTTGAATGCAACAAATTTATATGGAGCAAGTATGGCAAGTCATCTTCCAACAGGTGATTTCAAGTGGGTTGAATCTGAGGATATCGAAAACTTTGACTGTCATGCGATCGAGGACGACTCATCAGAAGGATACGTTTTAGAAGTGGACTTGGAATATCCAGCCAACCTACACCATGATCACAACGATTTACCATTTTGCCCAGAACAAATGATCCCGCCAAAGAGTAAGAGTGCCAAACTGATCCCCAATTTACGAAACGAATGCAAATACATTATTCATTACCGAAATTTGAAACAGTGTTTGAAATATGGTTTGGAACTAAAGAAAATCCATAGAATCTTAGAATTCTCCCAATCGGCGTGATTTAGGCCATATATTGACCTGAACACGCACCTTCGGAATTCCGCAGTGAACGAATTTGAACGAGAACTCTTCGAATTATTGATAAATTAAATATTTGGAAAAACCATGGAAAATGTCGACAAAAGAATTGACTTGAAACTTTGCTCACGCTGGGAAAATAGGACTGATTCTCTGGGGGCAAGGGCTCTGATAGCCAAACCACATTTCAAATGCAGTACCGAATTCAGTGAGAATTTGGTTGCAATTCAGTTGGAAAAAAATAGTGTAAGTTATTATAAACCGATGTATGTTGGATTTTCGGTATTGGATATTTCGAAAACTATCATTTACGATTTTTTCTATGGATACATCAAAACAAAATATGGTGATATAGCAACATTATGCTACACCGATACGGATTCATTGATTCTAGAAATATTCACAGAAAATTTCTATAATCATATAAAAGGAAATATTCAATTTTTCGATACGTCAAATTATCCCATAGACAATATACACCAAATCCCCAAATCGAAATCTGTTATAGGACACATGAAAGATGAATATGCCGCGAGACCTATTGAATCTTTCTATGGTACTGGTGCGGAAGCATACTGTGTAAAAGCAGGTGATGTGATGAAAAAAGCCGAAGGTGTCTCAAAAAACGTGGTCAAAAATATAATTCAGTTTTCAGACTATGTGAATATTGTAGAAAATGATGGAACAATATCACGTGAGATGTATATGGTCACTTCTTCTCTCCACACCATTCATACGGAATCAAGAAATAAAGTCGCTTTGTCATCTGCTGATGATAAGCGCTATTAAATTCCTTCTGATGTGAAAACTTTGGCTTGGGGTCATTTGCTTATAACACCAGGAGCTATCACTGGAACTTCAGATGAGTTTTTGGAAATAGCTCAAGATTTGATTGACGAGAAAGACTCTGACCAATAGTTCCGATGTGATTTTCATTTGTATATTGTAATTATGAATTATAATATGTTATATTTGTGACATATGAAATTAAAATCATTATCGAGTGAATTTGTTCCATTACATTTATTCAATACAAAATATTAATATTATCCACATCGCTCGAGGCCCCATTTACAAACATGACAGCTCGATTGTGCTTGAGGGAGGCCGTCTACATGATCTCTCCATTCAGGGCGATTGAAGTGGACAAAGCATGGTAGCTGGATACGAAGTTCGAAATTCTCTGTATATTCTGATAGCAGTTTGCCCCATGCATAAAGAAATTCCATCAGACCTACATTTTTAATAAGATAATGTAGTGGAAAATTCTGGAGCTCTTCTTCGGTAAAATCGTACAATTTTTCATTTCGGTTTCGGTGTTTATTCACGAGTTAGATCAATAAACAGTAAGGGCAATCTTTAGACATGTTGTAACAATGCGGTTGAACAGTAACAATGAAGCACACATTGCTGTGTAGTACGTAACCCAATCGACTTTTCTGAATTCCGCATCATCCTTCATTATATTTGTATCATGGTGTAGTGGGGGAGAGGGATTTAGTTCACACTAGTCAGAATCAATGGTGGAGCCACTGCCCTTTCTCAATCGCAACTTGTACATAGTGCTATTGGTGGGTATGAGTGATTTGAGAGTTGAAACATTATTTATTGTAGTTAATTACATTCTCGCCCATTTAGAAGGCCAACTTTCATTTCTTGTACCATTACTATCGAAACATATGAATACTTCTCTTATATTATAAGGTTATGCGATATAGAGAAAGCCTTGAAGAATCACTTGTAAAACTAAACATTGTGGTGTGATCATGGTCACAACTTCTGATAAACTGAAAATATCATGTACTTTTATATTATTAATTTATCGGAGTTAAATTTTTTATCACAAAATCTATTTTTATTATTGAAAACATTATCAGCATGAGTATTCTCTTCTCTCTGGGATAGTAGATTTTCAATTCGACTATGTCAAATTCTTTCTTCCATTCGGAATCTCCTTCTTTCCCTCTTGCCTTTTCCAATTGGTGGAGATCTGATGATGTCCTTGTCTTCTACACATGGTACATAAGTGGGAAAATCATCATTATCCCAGTTCTCTCCAATTTGCTCAGAAATATTCATGGTTGGGGAACCGCAGTACTCCTAGAGAATACTTTGCGTAAGATCTGATGACTTTGATTGGCCTCGTTTGATTGCAAAGACGTTTACACAATTCAATTGTCAATATTGGTATACTCAACCAACAATTACTTGGTAGATATGCTTCATCGACTATTTTTTCACAAACACAACACCAGGGTACTTATAGCCAAAGTAGGAGGGAGGAATTTAAAAATTATCGCACAATTGAAGATAATTAGTCTGATGAATCCATTGATTGATTTATCTGATGGATCATTACGTTAATTAATATAAATTAGTCTGATGAACTTTGCCCGGTCATCAATTAACAATAATTAATATGAATTGGAGCTGTTACAGGATTCCATATATATATCTACTTCTGGGAGCTAATATATTTCATAAAATTTTTTTGAATCAAATTATTTATAGTGAAAATAAAATTTCACCTACGGCGATTAGTACTACATTCGGCTATATTTTGATGGTAGATATGAACAAGAATAACTCGAGGGCCGTTCATTCATTTTTTACAACTAATCGAGTACTAGATGATACGTTGAAAAGCTTTTGGATAGTAGAAGAAGTTCCTTTTTCGCAGTTGGCATCCAAAGAAGATAAAGTTTGCGAAGATATTTTTTTATCAAAACTACTTCCAGAACAGAGTCCGGTCGTTCTGTCGTTTTCCTTCCGTTTCGCCATGGTATAAATCCGGAATTCGAAAATTCGAAACTACCTGCTCTTGAGAGATTTTTTCCATTAGAGCGTCGCTTGAGCTCGAATTTAGATTTGAAAAAACAATATGATGAAGTTATTCAAGATTATGTAGATAATGGGCATATGTCCTTGGCTTCCAGTATTTCACACCATTGTGTTGTCAAACCACAAGCCGTCACAACACAAGTTAGAGTGGTATTCGACGCCTCATCGAAAGATTCTAATAACTTTTCATTGAATGATGCATTATTAACCGGCCCCAAGTTACAACCAAATATTTGCACAATTCTTCTGAATTTTAGGCTACATCCTATCGTTATGACCGCAGATATCCGGGGCATGTATCGACAAATTCTCATTAATCCGACACAACGAAATTATCAAAGATTATTCTGGAGATTTTCTCCTGACCAACCGCTACAAGAGTTCCTATCAAATACGGTGGTTTTTGGAATCAACTGTTCCCTCTTTCTTGCTATTCGGACTCTCAAACAACTAGCTAACGATGAAAAATCAAATTTCCCTCTGGCCTCTCATGCTTTTTTAAATAGTACTTATGTCGATGACATTGTGATTTCCTGCCCAGATTTAAATAACGCTCTGAAGTTACAAAGGGAGTTGACATCGTTGCTTGAAAAGGGATGTTTTGAATTAAGAAAGTGGGCAAGTAACCGAAAAGAATTATTAACTCATTTATCTAAAGATGTTGTCAATGAAAATTCGCTATTTTTCGAAACTGAAAATTCATCTGCTGTCAAAATTTTGGGTTTGGAGTGGAATTCATTCTCAGATACATTTTCGTACTCTGTCAATTGTATTGATAATTCTTGCACAAAAAGAAATATCTTGTCGGATCTCGCCCGCATCTATGACCCGATAGGGTTTTTGACCCCCATAACTTTGATAGCAAAATTATTCATCCAAAATTTGTGGTCTATCAAACTCAATTGGGATGATACATTACCAAAAAATATTCTTTCCAAATGGCAAGAATATAAATCACAATTAAAGGAACTTTCGAACCTCGACATACCTCGGTACGCGTTTGAAAGCGACAAGTCCTGCCAAATCGATTTGTGTGGCTTTTCGGATGGGTCTCTCAAGGCCTATTCAGCATGTGTATATGTTAGAATCGTTTCGAAACATGAAATAAAATGTACTTTATTAACCGCTAAATCTAAGGTAGCACCTTTGAAAGGTCTATCCATTCCTAGACTGGAATTGTGTGAGGCACTCTTGTTATCAAAATTGATGCATTTTGTTTTAGAAACATATGATAAAACATATTTCCGAAATATTTTTGCTTTTAGCGATAGTACGATCGTTCTACATTGGATAAATTCGCCTTCACATAAGTATAAGCCCTTTGTAGGTAACCGCATCACAATAATTCAAAAAAATATACCAGAAGCGACTTGTCACCATATTAAATCTAAAAATAATGCTGCAGATTGTGCCTCACGCGGATTATTTCCTAATGAATCCATCAAATATTCCGAATGGTGGACCGGGCCACCTTTTTCAAAATTGCCAATTAGTCAATGGCCTATCTCCGATGCCAAAAATCTCACGTTGTCTGATGAGTGTCAATTAGAAGAACGAAAAGTTGCCCTCTCCGCTTCCATCAAAATACGTTTTTTCGATAATTGGATGAGTAAATTTTCTTCGTTAGACAAAATTAAGAGAATAACTGCTTATATACTTCGCTTCATACATAATTGTAAAAATAAATTATCCAGAGAAACTGAGTATTTTTATATAGGTGATCTACATTTTGCACTCATCACTTTGGTCAAACACGTTCAGAATACACATTTTTCTGAAGACATTTTGAAATTGCAAAATAATGAATTGACCTAAAAATATTCCGTAAATTGAACGTGTTCTTGGACTCGAATGGTATTTTGAGAGTTGGAGGGCGGCTTAAGAATTCCATTTTAAACTATGACGCAAAACATCCAGTTTTACTGCCGAAGGCTGCCAAATTAACGGAATTAATAATATTCAACACTCACTTGAAAAATGTTCATGCTGGTCCACAAACTCTTCAGTATTTATTATTTCAAAATTTTTGGATTTTGTGCGCTAGACAAGCAATAAAATCTGTTTCGTCTAAGTGTTTGAAATGTTGGCGTCTGAATCCCCGCCATTTGCAGCCCCCAATGGGTGATTTACCCACAAACCGTATATCTCAGGTGAAAGCATTTAATATAGTTGGTTGTGACTTTGGCGACCCTTTTCAGATAACATTGGGGCAAACCAGAGGCGCTTAAACACATGAAACGTATATTTGCATATTTGTATGTTTTGCTACTAAAGCTATACATATAGAGCTGGTCACAGACCTTCCAGCTGAGAATTATTTGTGTGCCTTGCGTCGATTTATCGCAAGAAGTGGGCGATGTTCTCACATAATTTCAGATAACGCAACTAACTTCGTGGCAGCAAACAAATATTTGTTTAAAGTAATGAATAATGCCGCCATTTCGGAAAATATAAAATGGTCATTTCATCCCCCTACGGATCGCATTTCGCGGGTCTCGCCGAAGCTGGCAATAAATCCGTTGAAAATCATTTGGCTCGCATTATAGGTGAACAAATTTTGACCTATGAAGAATTCAATACTCTTCTGATACAAGTCGAATCATAGCTCAATTTCCGTCCACTCTGCTCAATGAATAATGATCCGAATGATTTGTCAGTCCTTACCCCTGGACATTTTTCGACATTAGAACCGTTGACCGCCATACCCGATCCAGACTTCTCGCACCTGAAACTAAACCGACTTTCTCGAAATAAACTCCTTTTGGGCCTTCATGCCGATTTCTGAAAGAGATGGCACCAAGAGTATCTTCACACTCTCCAGCAACGGAACAAGTGGACCTCCCCTGAAACCCCACTCCAAGAGGGTGGATTGGTTCTAGTGAAGCGAGACAATATACCGCCCTGTAATTGGAAACTTGCGAGAATACTGGAATTCCACCGAGGTCACGATAATATTGCTCGAGTTACAAAAATAAAATGCAAAGACGGGGTCTATACCCGCCCTCTGATGGAGTTGCGCCTTTTGCCAGATGTCTAGTTATGTTTCTATACATTGTTTTGCTAAGTTTTACTTAACAAAACGGTGGGGTAGTATGTTTAATATTAGTTCAGGTAGTAGTTTATTATAGTTTAATTATTGATTTAAGTTAAGATATTCAATCAAATCCACATCAGAATATGTAGTGTTAGAAGAAGCTGTCGTCCTGATGATATTTAGTTCAGTCATTTTCGCGCAATAATAAAATCACGTTGATCTCTGTGCTCATGGTGCGCATGTGTCGAGTATGGAAGAGAAGGAACCGAAAAACCACTATGAAATGGGTTTCGAGTAGTATTCACCGCTAAAGACTCCGCGTAGCGAAAAAAATTCAAAATCAACCGCAACCTTCTGTTATAAAATTCATGACCCGCAAGTGAAGTGATTCGTAGCTTGAGAATAACAACCCTGATAGGTGATAAGAGCAACAGGGGCCCCTTCGTATCCGAGTCTAGCCAAAGCAGCCATGCAGGATTTATGGAGAAAAAATAAGGTAAGAGTGGAACGTGATTTTGCGTCTTTCATATGAGAATTAAGGGAATAAGTGCATATTCTGAGATACAAACATTTCATATACCAAAATGGTATATGAAGGGTATTGTCAAACAGTTCAGGTTTAGGTTTTTGAAATAGGGGTTTTCTGTTCCCTTATGAAAGCGTTATTCAAAGGCAAATATCAATAAAATTGATGGGGCAAACAGCCAGCACGTGTTTTAAATCTGAACTAATTTGGTTAGAAAACACTGAGAATTATGTCAATTAAAGACATGGACAAGACGTTGACATACAGTCAATGTCAATGTCAAGGAATAAAACATGAAGATCTGACCATGAGCATAGGCATATAACAATATCTATTACAACTATTGGAGAATGTGGATTTAGGCGGAATCCACATTCTCCAAAAGTTGTAAAAGATATTGTTATATGCCTATGCTCATGGTCAGATTTTCATGTTTTATCCCTTGACATGTCTTTAATTGACATAATTTTCAGTGTTTTCTCACCAAATTAGTTTAGATTTAGAACACGTGCTGGCTGTTTGCCCCATCAATTTAATTGATATTTGCCTTCAAATAACGCTTTCATAAGGGAACGGGGATCCCCTTTTTCAAAAACCCGCTAGTTTATAATGTTGTCAAAATATGAAATGTTTGACAATACCCTTCATATACCATTCTGGTATATGAAATGTTCATTAATAAAGAATAGTATACGCTCTAATTGCACGGGGCTCTTCATTTATTGAGAACCGGTTTCTTCAGAACCTTGGAACTCTTGACTATGGGCATTGACAGTTCAAGGAATAGTAGCATTATAATAAAATAATTTTCTCAACTCCAAGTAAGTCTAGCATAAAATAGGTGATTCTTTCACTTCAATATCCGTTGTTTTTGTATTGTAGACCTTTCAATTAAGCTAAATATGGTCTTTTATATGACCAAAACATGTCCCTCATGATTTGGTAATAATATTGTAATGATATTCCCCTTGGAGGGGCTTTAGAAACATCAGCAGGAAGGCAGGAGTACAACGATCATCCTGTATCACGCATCCCAGATTGCTCTCCTACCTCCCAATGATTCCTACATGCACTAGCATATTTCCGAACACTCAATATATGCCGCGGTGACAGATAACGTCACAGAAGATTCTGGAATGTTCTGGAAACAATCGATGGAACAATTAGAGAGAGAGGTTTGTTCTAAGAAGCTTCTAGAAAAAAAAGAAGGAGACGAAAGATCATTCGAGAAGGTTCTCGAACCAAGCCTGCCAAGTGATCTCATATATAAAGAGCCGAATAACTGCCGTCAGTCAGTCGAGCAGCGAGTGTCACAGAGACAGCTATATACCGCGTGATATAAATCGTTTTACATAAATAGTAGTTATAAGTTCGTTATAAATTAGTGTTTCTATAGTTCAAATAAATCAGTTCGAAAATAAATAGTGTCGTGTTCGCTTCTGCACCCGAATAACGTAACAATTGGTGTCAGAAGAGGGATATTCCAGTGTGAAGTGAACAGACCGTTGTGATGAAGAAACTACACGAGTTGAGAGTGGTGGACTTGAAACGCGAGTTGGAGGAAAGAGATCTCGACACAACAGGGATCAAGGCTACACTTCAGCATCGTCTCATAGAGTATATGGTGAGCGTAGGTCAGGACCCAGAGACGTTCACCTTCGAGGAACCAGCTTCAGCGGAATCGATGTTGGCTGGGATCTCAGAACAGATAGCGGCTCAGCGACAGGACATAGCGGCTCAGCGACAGGACATTGCGGCCCAGATAGTGGCTCAGCGGGAGAAGATTACGGAAGAGATAGCGGCTCAGCGACAGGACATTGCGGCCCAGATGGTGGCTCAGCAGGAGAAGATTACGGAACAGATCACGGAACAGATAGCGGCTCAGCGACAGGAGATTGCGGCTCAGCGACAGGACATTGCGGACCAGATGGTAGCTCAGCAAGAGAAGATCGCGGATCAAATGCGTGCACAGCAGGAGAAAATCTCAGCTCAGCAAGATCAGATAGCCTTCCAAATCTCAGCCCAACGAGACGAGGTATTAGCTCAGATGACCACTCAGCGAGAAGAGCTGCTGGCACGTATTTCTGCTCAGCAAGATCAGGTCGCCTCCCAGATATCAGCCCAACGAGAAGAAGTATTGACTCAGATATCAACACATCGGAAAGAAGTTATGACTCAGATCGCTGCTCAGCAAGAACAGATCGTTGCTCAGCAAGATCAGATCGCTCAGGTTTCAACCCAATTCATCACCCAGATAGAAGAAATGAAGAAGAAGCTGCAGCTCGGAATAGAGAGGAGATCTTTGCTGGAAAAGTCTGGAAATGGTCAACGACTCATGATTGAAACCACAGTAGGGCCAGATGCAGTGACTACTAATCGAGTAAAACCACCTACATTCGATGGAAAATCATCGTGGCCGAACTATCTGAAGCAGTTCGAAGCAGCTTCCAAAGCCAATGGGTGGACATCCAAGGACAATGTTGTGGCTCTGACAGTAGCTCTACGGGGTGATGCATTGAACATCTTGCAAGCCATTCCGGAAGTAGAAGTCGATAGCAACGATCATCCCGTCAAACGCCTCGAAATACGGTATGGTCACGAACATCTTCAGCAAGTATTTCAATCACAAATGAAGAGCCGTCGGCAGAGAGTCAACGAGAGCCTCCAAGAATTCGAAGTGGACGTTGCACGATTGGTTCATTGTGCATATCCATCAGCTCCCGAATCTCTAATGGAATGCTTGGCTGTTCAAACGTTCGAAGATGGACAACGAGGTATTAAAATGCAGAAAGCAGTTCACCTGACTCGACCAAAAGACCTCACCAGTGCTCTGGCAGCTGCGCTAGAGATCGAGGCCGCAGCAGAAGCTTCCCAAGGATCAGCGAGAGTCCGAGCAATGAACGACAGCGGAAACATAGCGGAAAATATCAGGCAAGATCCTACTGAAGCCTTGATCAACGCCATCCAGGGCTTCTGGGATGAGAAGAGAAGACCAGTACGTTGTTGGAATTGCGGGGAGTTGGGCCACCTCCAAAGAGCTTGTAAACGTGCAAAACAGGCTGCTGAGGAAGGATTATCTTCCACGCAGCCGCAGGAGAACTAGAACGGGTCAACTTTGAGGGGGCAGCTTCGACCCGTCATTCTCAAAACCCTCCCATTTTTGTGGCATCCCTACGGCGTGATAACAGCAGCGTCTACGTGGATGGACAGATCGACGGAAAGAAATGCGCATTGTTGGTGGATACTGGTGCATTGAAAACGATCCTGCGACGTGGACTTCTGACGTCTTCAAGAAAGCAATTTGTGAGCTCAAGATGGCGTCTGAGAACTGCTACGGGTGAAGCTGCCACCGTTTATGGGGAAATCGATGTGGATATATCGATCGGGACCGTCAAATTTCCACATCGAGCTATCATGGCGGATATTGAAGAAGATGTTATTCTGGGAATGGACATCATGGGTGCGCACGGGATTCGACTGGACTTCAGAAGCAGAACACTCAAGGTGGGTGCCGAAGAGATCTTCTCACATCCACGGGTGAAGGTAGCGGCAAGAGTAATGTTAGAAGGAGACGTCCTGTTACCAAAACGGAGCGAGACCATTGTAGCAGCGCGTATTGAGGGTACATTGGAGCAAGGCAGTCCCATCATCATGGAACCCTGGAACCATGACGAGGAAGTCGGACGTGGAATCTTAGTCGGCAAGGCTTTACTGTCAGCAGACGACCATGTACCTGTTCGATTCATCAACATGAATAACTACCCTGTGACAATTGGCACAGGAACGAAGATTGGAACATGTGTGCCAGCAGCCCCCATAATCCACCAGGTGACAGCAACCACTGATGGGGCCGGCAAGTATGAAGAACTCGTCTCTGCTGCAAGCGACTCACTCAACAACCGACAGAAGAAGAAGTTAACTGAGTTACTGCAGAGGTATAGATCCATTTTCATACCTGCCGATGGAAAAACAGGTAGAACCAACATCATCAGTCACAAAATCGATACGGCGGATACCAGACCGATTCGTCAACCAGCCCGAAGATTACCACAGGCCAAGAGAGAAATTGCAGAAAAGATCATCCAGGATATGGAACAAGACGGGGTAATCGAGCCATCCAATAGTCCTTGGGCTTCACCAGTGGTACTAGTGAAGAAGAAAGATGGAAACACTCGTTTTAGCGTGGACTATCGCCTATTGAACAACGTGACGAAGAAGGACAGCTATCCTTTGCCTCGAATTGACGACACACTCGACACATTGGCGGAATCGAATCTTTTCAGAAGAGGAAAAGACAGCGTTCACCATCGGCTCTGGATTATGGCAATTCAAGGTTATGCCTTTCGGACTCTGCAATGCTCCGGCCACCTCCGAACGAATCATGGAGAATGTGTTGAGAGGACTCTCCTGGAAGACATGCCTGGTTTATCTGGATGACATCATCGTGATCGGTAAAACTTTTGAAGAACATCTGGCTCACCTAGAGGAAGTTTTCCAAGGACTTCAGGCTGCAAACCTCACACTCAATCTAAAGAAATGCCATCTGCTGCAGAAACGAGTTAACTATTTGGGACACATCGTAGGAAGGCAGGACGTGGAAGTCGACCCTGAGAAGGTGCGAGCAGTGAAGCAATGGCCAGTACCAAGAGATATGCATCAACTCAGGAGCTTCCTTGGGCTCTGCACCTATTATCGACGTTACGTTCGAATGTTTTCGGATGTCGCAAAGCCCCTGCCTCGTCTCACCGAGGAAGCACGTCCCTTCCACTGGGATTCAGAATGCCAGGCCGCCTTTGATGCTCTGAAAGAACGCCTGACCACGACACCGATTCTTGGGTATCCACTTCCACAGGGACAATTCATTCTTGACACAGATACCAGTAATATCGGCAGTGGTGGAGTCCTTTCGCAGTATCAAGATGGGCAAGAGCGAGTCATCGGTTACTTCAGCAAGGTGCTATCGAAGGCAGAACGAAAATACTGCGTTATCAGGAGGGAACTATTGGCCATGGCAAAATCGGTGGAGCACTTCTATAAGTACCTCTATGGGCGAGAATTCCTACTCAGGACGGACCACGATGCATTGAAGTGGCTCCTGAATTTCAAGAACCCCGAAGGCCAAGTAGCTCGTTGGATCGAGAGGCTCCAGGAATATGACTTCGAGATAACACACCGAGTGGGGACGAGCCATAAGGATGCAGATGCATTGTCCAGAAGGCCATGTCCACCTGAGTGCTCACATTGTAGTCGTTTGGAGGATAAGGAAGTAGCCCTCTACAGAACCACCGTTGTCAATGAAGATTGGTTACCTGCAGCAAGAGAAAAGGACCCAGAACTTCGGAAGCTTCGAGAATGGAAGAAAGCGAATCGCCGTCCTTCTTGGCAAGAAGTAGCACCATCCTCACAGACTTTGAAGGCGTACTGGAGTCAGTGGGACTCCTTGGTATTAGAATATGACCTGCTCAAGAGGAATCTCGAGAGCGATGATGGGTCGGATAATCGGATGCAGTTGGTCGTTCCTAGGAGCCGAGTGTCGGAAGTACTTGGATATGTACATGATGGATCTGCAGGGGGACATCTAGGAGTGAGAAAGACACTGCAGCGGGTAGGAGAGCGGTTCTACTGGGTGAACTGCAGTGACGACGTCAGGGAGTGGTGCCGTTAATGCACCGTGTGCTTTGCCAGCAATGGGCCTCATCGTGAACCAAGGGCACCCATGAGACACTACAATGTTGAAAGTCCTTTCGAGTGGATTGCTATGGATATTGCGGGACCGTTTCCAGTGACTGATAATGGAAATAAATACATCCTTGTCTGCATGGACTACTTCACCAAGTGGGTGGAAGCGTATGCGATCCCTAACCAGGAAGCCGTAACTGTCGCCGATGTCCTAATGAATCAACTCATCAGTCGTTTTGGGGTGCCATTAGAACTTCACTCTGATCAGGGCCGGAACTTCGAGAGTGAAGTGTTTAAGAAGATGAGCGAGAAGTTAGGAATCAAGAAAACAAGAACAACTCCATTGCATCCACAGTCAGATGGCATGGTGGAGCGAATGAACCGAACCATAGGGAGGTATCTCTGCAAAGTCGTAGATCAACACCAACGAGACTGGGATCAACATCTTCCTTTCTTCTTGATGGCTTACAGATCTGCGGTACAGGAATCTACAGGGCAGACTCCGGCGAAGGTTTTATTCGGACGGGAGATGAGGCTTCCATGTGACTTGGTCTTCGGATGTAGACCTGGTGAGGACATAGTAGGGAACGATTACGTTACGAATCTGATGAGAAAAATGAACGATATTCACGAATTGTTTCGTTCTAATCTAAAATTTGCCAGCGATCGCATGAAAGACCGGTACGACATCAGAGCTGGGGGTGCAGGATACGCAGAAGGAGACTTGGTGTGGTTGTACAATCCACAAAGGAAACTACAGAGATCTTGGAAAGGACCATATACCGTCAAGAAGAAGATCAACGATGTCATATACCGCATCAGTAAAGAACCCAGTGGCAAACCAAGAGTCGTTCATTTCAACAGACTAGCACCATTCGAGGAAACACAAGATCAACAAGTTCAACAAATTTGTCCGGGAGAAAAGGAGCTTACATTTGATGAATTCATTGGGACATACAGTGGTTCATCAAAAGCAAGGTTTGGCGTCACCAAGGAAGAGCACCGCGACTTTTTACCATTCCTGTAGAATACGCACTAGCTCACTGCGTCGCCGAGGACCTTCAGATGTCTCAAGGAATAGCGAACAAGTTCATGAGGAAGTTCGGGAAGTTAGAAGAACCTCATCAACAAGGTCCCTCCGTCGGTCGAGCACTAGAAATAAAAAATATCAGCACTGAAGGAAAAAGGTCTCTGTTTTATCTTATAACGAAAGGAAGATCTTCTGAGAAACCCACTTACAAGGACCTCTGGGAGACGCTAGTCGACTTGCGAAGCATCATACTCGAGAAGGACATACAGAAGATAGCTGTTCCAAAGCTGGGGGTGTGGACTGGATACCTTGGATTGGAGAGTTGTGAGGAACATGCTGGAGGTTTTATTTCGATTCACCGGAGTTGAAATTCTGGTATGCTGCTGGAACTCCAAGGGAACTCCAAGAGAGAAGACAGTGCCATGCTATTTCTACCATACTGCACGTTGTAAAAATGAAACCAGTTGTCCCTATCTTCATAGTGATCAGAATGCATTCCAGGAGGAATGCGTTCTAAGGAGGGGGCAGTGTGATGATATTCACCTTGGAGGGGCTTTAGAAACATCAGCAGGAAGGCAGGAGTACAACGATCATCCTATATCACGCATCCCAGATTGCTCTCCTACCTCCCAATGATTCCTACATGCACTAGCATATTTCCGAACACTCAATATATGCCGCGGTGACAGATAACGTCACAGAAGATTCTGGAATGTTCTGGAAACAATCGATGAAACAATTAGAGAGAGAGGTTTGTTCTAAGAAGCTTCTAGAACAAAAAGAAGGAGACGGAAGATCATTTGAGAAGGTTCTCGAACCAAGCCTGCCAAGTGATCTCATATATAAACAGCCGAATAACTGCCGTCAGTCAGTCGAGCAGCGAGTGTCACAGAGACAGCTATATACCGCGTGATATAAATCGTTTTACATAAATAGTAGTTATAAGTTCGTTATAAATTAGTATTTCTATAGTTCAAATAAATCAGTTCGAAAATAAATAGTGTCGTGTTCGCTTCTGCACCCGAATAACGTAACAATATCATTAAAATTTGTGGAGATGACTTCGAGCATTCCTTCCTCCCTGTGAAATATTTCACTCCACTTTGAGCAATATGGACTTCTACCAAAAATTATCTTCCATCGCTTCTCTCTCTTCACATTTGAGTTTCTTTGTTGATATTTTCTTCTGACATGAATACTTAAGGTTTGGTTGCTTGAACAATTTTTCATCATGAATAAAAACAAATTAATCAATGGCTGCTGATACTCAACTTGTATTACCCTGAAGAGTTTTCCTCGACACGTAGGATTCACGAAAACGTTTATCCAATGGCAATATAAATTGGCATTTTTTCATCAACCCCTATCTACAGCACCGCACTAATTATTATCGGTAACAAAAAATTCTCGAAACTCTCGAAACTAAATTCCGTAGCTGAACTTTGATTTCAATCTCCTTTTTCCTTTTCCCAAAAATATGGGTACAAAATGAAAAATTAATGAATTTGGGCATGCAACGGATTCATATAAAAGGCATGCAGACATCATTAAAATTAAGATACATACATTACATACATTTAGATGGTTATATTATTCAATATCTTGTTTCTATGATCGAACTATGAACACTCCAAAGTTTGTTGTATCATGCCAAACACATATTTCTCGAATCTTTTCCTCGACGTACTTTTATCTAGTATCTAAGAAAATTATTCAAATAATCACATTCTTCTCCATTTAGCAAGAAAGTTGCGTAACATCCATATATTTCATATTGAAATGTGCTCATTCATTGATTCATATTATATGAACCTTCTTATTCTCAAGTGTATAATAGCTATAGGAACATAAAAGCAGATCGAACTGGAAGTATACGTAGAATCCCCACATGAAGTGAGAGCAGGCAACATTGTGGCCGGCGTTCGCTTTGTGAATAGCTGGTAGACTTCTCTGCAGCCTGTCATTTCACGGTTCTGCTGCATCACATTCTGATGATTTCTGATTCTGACAATGTACTGTTTTGATATTTCACGGTTTTGCTGACTAACAGTTCCTATATTTCACGATTCTGTCGATGTTCGATTCTGAATCTTTCACTATTCTGTAATTCTACGGATCTAACATTTTACTATTCTGCTGAATTACAGTTCTGATAGTTTGCGATTCTATAAGAATACAGTACATCACATTACAGTCTGATGAAGTACATTATGTCATTGTACGTTCTGATATAATATGATTCTGATGGAATAAGGTCTGTTGTATTACGAGTCTGTCGATGTACGGTTTGAGCATATTACGATTCTTTCAATTCACAGTGATTCTGCAAATGTGCTGTTCTGACTTTTGCTATCCTTTCAATGTACGAATCTGACATTTTACTATTCTGTCGATGAACGGTTTATTGTATTTCGATTCTGACAAAGTACGTTCTACTTATGTGCGGTCTGTCATTTCAAAATCCTGACGAATTACGGCCTGTGATGTTATGGTTATAACGAAATATCATTCCGCAGTATTGTTGGTTTGTTAGTTTCCGATTCTGTATATATTTGGATCTGCGATATTGCTTTATAGAAAAATACACATCTGCGCATTTGCGATTTGTTATTGTCTAGTATGCTCATCTACAGTATACAAAATACGGTTTGAAGGATTACGGTTCTGTGCATCTGAAGATAAATACGATTCCTATCAAATATTGTTTTGTCGAGTAACTATTCTAAAAATGTATATTCTGATGGATTTCGGATCTGCGATTTCATATTCTGTTAATTTGGGTGCTCCCATTCCATATTATGAGGGATTTCCTCTTCCCATCTCTATGAAATAAAATATCAATTTTATTCCAATATACGTGTAGTGAGAACGAATCAGATGGTATGCCCCAAAATATCACCACGTTCAAAGAATTTGTTTATCAGAGAGCCTAGAAGGAAAATTCACTAGCTTGTCAGTGACAATTTGTATTGAAAAAGGTTTGACGAAGAGGAATAGAGATATATAAAAAATATATATCAGATTCTCACTTTTCTCTGGACGTTTCGGAAACGAATCTGCTCCCGTTTTCAACATTAAAATAGAATTTACGTATGGCAAATTTGCATTCGTCTTGACACTTCTCAGTTCCCAGTGCCAATTGGTGACGTTGACAATCAAATGAGTTACAGGATGTTTCCATCATTCCATATATCAACCGAATTGGCAGTAATGCTATCGTCTCCGTTTAGAAGAATGCGAGCAGATTCCTTGATTTTTCCCTGCTGGTCGTTATTTTTCTCAATGCCTTCAATATTATTTCACTCTGTCGTATGTTGTCCATCTCCAGTGAGGATATGTTCAGCTAGTCACAAGGTATACTGTAAACAAAATTTTTGACGATTGTTCTCACAGTATACCTTGTGTTTGTAGAAAGTTTTATACAGATAAAACCAAGACAACTTTCGAGTAAGGACGAACATGAGTACAATATGAAGAAAAGACACATCGACAAATCGAAACTAGCTGAACATATCCTTACTGAAGATGGACAACATATAACAGAGTGGAATAATATTGAGATCTTTGGAGAAGAAGATAACAACCAGAGGAGAGAATCTGCTTGCATTCTTCTGAACAAAGACGATAGCATTGCTTCCTGTTCAGTTGATATGGTATACTGCACGAACAATCGTCAAAGAATTTTTTGACCAGACGTTATTGACGAGTATGTCACTCATATTCTCTGTTAGTTTGAACTCAGTTATTCTAGTTCAATTTTTCTGACCAATGAAATATCAGAATTTCATATTATGCACTTAATTTTGGCAGGACATGATATTTTTTTACGAAAAAATTTAGGAAGGATTTCCACAAGCGTTCTTTATGTTTTTTTTTGGCGATCATCATGGTGTGCACTCGAGCCAAGTTCGGGGCGGCTCAGAATAACTCTTCATGGTGATTCCTGCCTGTCGTAAAAAGGAGAACTTCAGATGGTAGACGGTCTCATCGCCTTGTAAGTGTCTTTATTCTGGGGCCCTTACTTTGACGCTTGTCGAACAGGCTCCTGGGACCTGTCGGGGTTTTTCGAGCGCCAGATTTTTGATGAAGGTGATTTACTTCACCTGCTCCTCTAAACTGAGTCGGAAAGGAGGCCCAAGGTAGCAACAGTGAAAAAAGACATCCACTGGATGTCTACAGTGAACCAGGGGTCAGAGCTATTGAATCGACCTGGGAGCAGAGAGCATGGGCTTTAAATACACACTCTTCGGGATTCCTGGAATAGAAATAGAAGATTATTATATTCAGATTTCTTCGTTCATCCAGAGACATCACTTTGAACTCATTTCTCACCATATTGTAGTCGGGATAAATTCGATATTTTTTATAATACATATACCTTAAGAATTTGTTCTGAATTTTTTCTATTTCAAATAATGTAGTTTGATATTCTCCTTACCAAATTTCTGAACCGAATTCGAGCTTAGATCTGACTAGAGTGAAATACAAAATCTTTATAGTTTCTAAGTTAGTAAATTCTGATGTCTGCCTTACTATGAAGCCTAACAAACGGTTTGCTGCTTTAGTTATATTTTTCACATGATTTGAAAAAGATAGCGTATGGTCATATGTGATTCCCAGGTCTTTCATCTCTCTAACACTTTGTAATTCCTCATCTTGCATCATATAATCGGAGATTATTGGATCTCTCAGCTTTGTTACTCTCATGACACTGCATTTTTCAAGATTGAAAGATAGTTTATTTCCACGGCTCCACTCACAAACACATTCTAAGTCTTTTTCCAACATAACACAATCTCTAATAGTGTCAATTTTTTTTTTAAATTTTCAGATCATCTGCAAATAGTAAACAACTCGAGTACCTGAGAATTGAGAGCAAGTCATTGATGAACATAACAAAAAGTAATGGTCCCAAATTGGATCCTTGTGGTACTCCAGAATCAGCTTAAAATTTTCCTGAGGTATTTCCATTATGCTTGACTACTAAGAGTCTATTTTCAAGATAACTTCCGAACATTTTGAGAGTACCTTCAGAAAAACCAAACTCACTCAATTTTGCTAATAGTACATCGTGATCGACTTCATCGAAAGCCTTTTGAAAATCAGTAAATATGACATCGAGTTGTGACTTGCTTTCAAGTGTTTCATATCCTGTACTCACAAAGCTGAATAAGTTTGTACTAACAGATTTCTTCAGGGAAAAAAATTTCTTCCGGGAAAGTTGCAAGCGTGGGTCTATTCAGGGAAGTGAGTTTGGTATCGTCAGGAATGACCACAGGAATAGAATTGTTTAGGTAGATCATTAACGCGGATCAGACTGGTGAAAAGTACTCCTTCAGAGTGTAGCTCTAACTCTGGCTCATAGCAGTATTCGGAAGCCGTCTGCAGGTTGACTTGCGAATCCTACTTTTCTCAAACAAAGGAGACGTGCCCTGCCACACAGGCGGGCTTCCAATCTCGAAACAATCGGAGTAGGGTGTTCCTAAGCTCGTTGCGAGATCCACCCAAAGGTTGAGCCGCAGAGCAAAACTTAGGAGACACTACTTTTTTCAGAACAGGATCTACGTTACTTATGAACTCTGAACTTCTGAACGTGAAGCATTCTTCACCAGACAAGGTTTTGATCTACTCAGGCGATAGTTTACTAGATACAAAACTCACTTAGGACAGGGTGGTCACTGATAAACTCCAAGCAATAAGCGTACGCAAACCAATTCGGAATAGCTTACTTGGATGAAACAGGGGTACTGCTGGCTGCGAACCACTCGACATAGTATAGTAGATCTACGATAAAAAATTGTCTTAGGTGGAAATAATTCCCACAAAATTTTTGTTTGCTTTTCTCAGTTCAGAATGCGTAAAAACACATGTATGAGAAAATATAGAGTGATTTCTGTGTGCAAAATAAAAATACACTGATTTTAATATTTGTTTATTCGTTAATTCGCTTGAATCATAAACCTATTAAGTTGCATATTTGGCATGTAACAAAAGTTCATTCATTATCATCTTCTTCTTCTTCTTCGATTGTATCATTGGTTCAATCTTTTCCTGAACAATTATTGCATAATACTGTGCAAAAAATACCGTATCGTCGACATTTACACCTGGTTCGACAAGGATCATCTACTTCAGTTTTGCAAGTACAATGAATCATATTCAACAACGATTGTGGTGCAGGACTCATCTCACATGCGATAGGCTGAAGATGTTCATCAACTTCTTTTCAACCCCAATCTTCAGGATTGACAGTGTGGCTAGAGTTCAGGGTTTTCCAATGAATACACTGTAAATAAACACGATATAGATGATACGAAGCAGCGTTTTTTGTTGGTGGCAAACGAGATATATCGAATTAATTTTTTGCAGTAGTTATATTTTTTAAGTAATACTTTCGCCTCAATATATTCAAGCTTTCGGTATCTGGATTTCCACCATACAAAGATATCAAGGCCTTGCTACCCACAATTATCAATTGCTTTTTATCAGCATTTTCTAATCCGTGAATAGTTGTATCAAAAACATTGTTGTACTTGCAGAAGTGTCGGAATGCTAACGATTCACTTTTTCCAAATAGGGCACTAGTGGTGTAACAGCCAGTTATGGCATGTTAGAATAGGATGGCCTTGCATCCTACTTCTCCTATCGCACATTGCATCGATCTGATGTTCAAGATTTTGTCAGAGGACGTAGCAGACTGCATAATTATATCTCTCCTATTATGGTATAGTAGACGGATCAGAATGTCAGTATCATCTGCTATGACTGTTATCTGCTTATTTTCTGCTAATGTGAGTGCTGTCTTCACGATCAATGTATCTGCATCAGATTCAGCATGAAGAATGTTGTGACCTGCAGCTTCTAAATGTTTTCCTAGTAATTTCACAAAGAGTTGCTTTTTTTCAGTATTCGAGAGGAGAGGTTTTTTTCCAATAAGGAGATTAGAATTAATAGTGAATTTTATTGTGACTGACGATTCTTTCGTACGTCTCTGATGCTCCAAATCTTTGTACTAGGAGTTTCATATCCATCGGAAATGATTGTTGCTTGTCCGTAATGCTTATTTACATACCTGCTGTACATTTCAAGGATATCTCCAAATGTTCCAGTTCTTGGCCATGTTAATCTGTGTACAAGAGCGCCACCATCTAGAACATAGGAGGTAGTTTCTGGTACATTGCAACTCGAACTACTTGTCAACTTGATCAGAGATCTTCCCAAGGATGACTTGTCAGTTTTCCGTGGAGAAAGGAGGTAGTTTCTGGTACATTGCAACTTGAACTACTTGTCAACTTGATCAGAGATCTTCCCAAGGATGACTTGTCAGTTTTCCGTAGAGATTGGGTTGCAGTATCGAATAATGATGGTGGTAATAAACACAATTCGTAGCCAAAAATTTCTTCTGACTTTATTAAATCAGAGTCGATTGACAAACATGCCAGCATTCGCTGAGATAAAAGTCTTGTATCAATATGTTTGATATCTTCGTCAATAACAATTCCTTTTTTCAATATTTTCATAGTCACAACTCTTTCTTTTTTGATCATGGACACAGAATTGAGAGCTGTTCCTGTCGATTTATTTTGAATCCTTCAACCAATAGACTTAGCATCATCTGCATTCACTTGATGTTCACTATCTGTTAAACCATTAAATATATTGCATAAATCAGAATTCTCATCAAATGGATTGTGACTAACCAAAATTTGTAGAAATGTAAGAAAGTCTTTCATATTTCTCCATTTCCTAGCATCAAATAATTCAACATGTTGTTCACTACTGATTCGGGAAACACCAGTGAGTGTGCTCATAGCAAAAACCATTTCACTGCAAATTGGTTGGCTCAAAATCAATAAAGCACGCTGACTTTCTGCCATACCTCCTCTATGTGTAATGCCGGATCGACTTTTCATCGATTTCATCAAACTTTGTTCAATGAAAATATCTGTCCAAACACCGCTCCAAAATACATCTTCTCTTCGAAGTGTAAAGTGTCTTTCATTGAGCTTCGCATACATATCAGGATATTGCTCCTTTAATTTTTCTACTTGTTGTACGTATACTCGAGCACACTTTGCGTAATTATTGTGCCCAGTCGCAGCAAAATATGGAAGCATATTCTTTACCGTCTCTACATGCATTCTAAAATTTCCTGTGCATTCAGCCCAAATGAATGCCTTTACAATATCTACCATTTCCTAATACATAATCCACAGATAAGCCGTTCTACTTTTCAGCTCCAAGGATTTTTTTTTCTCTTCTAATTGTGAATAGAGTGTCATAATAGAAGGATATGAATATATTTCACTAGGTGTGATCCTCCCACTACACAAATCGTCAAACAGTCTCGAACCAACATAACATTTTCGTTGTCTATCATCGCTTCTAAATTTTGCTCATTTGCTAGAATTATCTCATGTACTGGAATATTACAATTCACAATATCCTGAAGCAATAATGATGTGAGAGCTGATGAAAGCAATATGTGTCCTCTAACTGCTCTTGAATAAGCTTTCCCAGAAAGCATATGCGATACAGTGTTTCCAGCATACACCGTGTGTAGTACTTCTTCTATACCTGAACCTCCTGAGAGTTCTCCAATAGTTCCTAAGTAGGACATCAAGGTGTGGAAACCTCCAAGACGAATCAAGCTTTTAGGGAATTCATCGGGTTTACTACAAACCACTTCCATGGCCTTTATTCACAAACACTGAACAAATGTTATAACTGGCAGAGGGACCTTGAGTTTCTCAGCTTCAGAACATATGAATTTCAATGTACTATAGATGCAACTGTAACTTGTAGGATGGAGATCAATCATTGGCAGAAATGTTGTAGTAGTCAATCCTGGGTGTTCTCCACTTATAACATTCTGCATATAGCCAGACCAACCTGGTGTTGGTGTCTTCAATAATTTACTGGTCTGCCATAAAAGATCTATCATATTGATCTAAACATGTTCTAACTGCAACTCCTTGAATATAATTATTCAATCGATATTTTTGGTACCATGGGATTGATAAAAGTAAATTTTTATTCTAGCCTCGGATGCACTGATTCGAACTTTCTGTCGTTTAACCTTCCTTTTCATCAATAAATTAGAATCGCAACTAGTTTTTACCGAAGTGCACATTATAATACCCATCCCATAAAAAGTATTATGTCCGTCTTAGGTAATGATATTGTGATCAACATTGTCCGCTATCCATTGTCCGAAATGTCCTGAAGGAACCATGTGGCTCTTATTTTTCTCCATAATAGCTGATTGCAAGTACTTCTGTACTTCGTCATATGATACAGAAAACTCGAGCTTATGCAGCTCATCTACAAGTAATCGAGATCGAAAATCTCTATGATACTGCACACCAACACCTAGAAGAATTGGGCTTATAATAGATCGTGGCCTTGCAGCTTGCATTAGTGCCTGTCCAATTGAAATTTTCTCCAAACTCGAGGATTTTTTGTTGATTATTATGTCCAAGGATGTTTTCAAAATGTCGGGTAATATTTTACTGTTTTCCTGCTCGGAACTGATTTCTCCTGGTGAAGGATAATACTCTGAGGATCTACTCATCAACTTGATTTCATTCTTAATCAGTTCAGCTGCTGCTTCAACTATTCGAAATTCTTCTGCATCTGGATCTTCTCAACACTTTTCTCGCCGATAATCAGAAATAATATTGGCAACTGTTCTCCCCGTTATGATCATATTAGCTTTTCCTTTTTGTCTCAATATTACAATATCATCCGAGAAATATTCCTCTAATTTTTGTTGCATACGACGAACAGTGTAAGGTTCGGTATTTTCTTGTAACAGCTCTGCCATTGTGTCCAGCAACTCCTGAACTGAAATTGGCTCATCATTTTCTTTGAGCCACCTACATATTTCTAAAAAGGCATCTTCTCTGTTTCTGTCAAGGGGACGTCCTGCCAACTCCATCTGTTTATTGGAAATATCATTTCGGTGTTTCTTAGGAATAGAGTCGCCTTTTCTAAAATGTACAATACATTTCTGATGATACAGAGCATCTGCTGCTGGCAAGTCGATAACAGAGAGAATGCGTGCAAGGACATTTGCTGACCAAAAATCGTTTCTTCCATCACACACATCAATAATCGTCTGTCGAAATGCGAAAGTTCGCACTGGTATAACCGCAGATTTGATCCTCTTCTCAGTTTCCTTGATAAATTGGCCACAAAACAAGCAATTATCTTCGAATGCGAATGTCGGCAAATCAGATCGCAAAGCTCTGCTGCTGCCGTTGCTAGTTGATTTTTCTCTTTCAGGATTTGATTTGAACCTCAGATCACTCTTTATCTCATTCGGATTAACGTACAAACGACGACATTCAACGTGAACAGTTAGTGGATGAATAGGCACTGGTTCCAATAGTTCAATTATTTTGTCTTGTCGCTGCTTACTGGCACTAATAATTCCTTGGATACCTTTAGCTGTCAATTTGACACAATTCGAACTATTATCAGTGCTTGACGAACATAATAAACATTTGTTATCTTCCATCGCTGCTTTCAATTCAGTGTATATACCTAAAATATTTTAGGATTGTTCCAACTAGCGTCAGAAACCGTCATAAACAGTTTTCTGACAGTCAGGATTCTGCGCAGTAACGTAAATTCATGCGCAGTAACGTAAATTCATCCAACGACGAAAGCTGCGCGCGATCCTGTCTGGTCAAGTTAGTTCCTGCCGCGTCGCAAGTTGTAGTTCGGGGAACTCCCTAGCCACTTTCGACTTATTTTGAATAGATGGCAACACCCCCCATATTATCAACTTCAGGAGATGATTGAAAATAGTTTGAATCTTATCCTGAAGATCCTAACATAGGTAGCGAAACATGTGTTGAGTTGCGAAGAAATCATTTCAGTTTGGGCACCTGAAATAAGAAAATTTGCATAATTTTTTTTTGCATGAGTGAATGCATCTATATTTTTAATATGTTGTGAGGGATCGAATAAGGCTTCAGGAAATGAAAACTGCGTTTTTGTGGGAATTATTTTCACCCCAATTCCTTTAACTGCTCTACTAACACTGCTACTGGCGCGACCGCGAAGTCTCGGATATCGGCACGGGAGACGCAAATCGAAACACTCGATGAGTTTTTCGGAAAATAATAAAGGAGCTAGGTTATGATTTCTGAATTGTTGCGAAAGGCATAAAAAGGAAAACTATATATGCTGGAATTGAATTGACTGAAATGTGAAAAGTGACTGGAATCTGAACTGGACAGCAAAGCAATTTGAAATAGATAACCGGAAAAATAACTGGAAAAGCAACTGGAATAGTTAACTGGAAAACTATCTGGAATGGTGAACGGAAAAAATAAAGCAAGCACAGGAACACTGTTAAATCGACAGGAAAGTGATACCGGAGAACCGAACTCAAGAACTAACTGACTGTCGGACTAACTGCTGTACTAACTAACTCTGGACTAACTGACTGCTCGCTCTGATGGACCGAGTATTTATGTCCTGTCTAGACCTTGACGCAAATTGAGCAAGGCCAACAGCTATCCTTGCTCCTGATTGGCCAGTTTCGAGTGACGTCGTGAAAATGCCGGTAACAACCGTGAAAGCCGAAGTTGTCCTTGGAAAAAGAAAAACGCGGAAATAATATTTTCTTGACCAAAACGACCTAGGCACCTGATCAACCTTCTTTGCTGAAGCTACTGAATCAAGTTATTGCTAGGTGAATATTTGCATTTTCAAGGTCAAGGCCGAACATGTGAAAATTATAAATTTTCAGGAAATCTTACAATCAGGGGCTTTCAAAAGTTGCAGGAAGTCCTCTTGCATCTCCAAGACAGGATCACATTCTACTCTATCCATCAGGATTGCTTTCCAAACATAATAGAGGCTACCAAAGAACTTCCTGTACAAGTAGATCAAAGAGTCAATTTCTGGAGTTAGGACAGGGCTATAATGACACGAAAGACATCCCTAGTAGTTGGTATACGAGATTGATATCTTTCAGAACAGGTATTCCATGAGGAGGTGTGTAACGAACTGTATATTTCCCTATCAGCTAGATGTCGAGTAGAAGGTTGGTATCTAAATTATAAGCAATTCTGATATGGGTGATAACTGATTTTACTGGAATATTAGCTCGGAATGGAAACATATACGACAATACAGGAATTTAGATAGAAACCGTTTCTCAGTAATGAAGTCCTAAAAAAAACACTCCATTACACACTCCTCCTCCTCACGGAATAAAAATTGAAGCTTCAGCTGCAATTTTTTTGGTATACATATACCTATTTACTCATATTCTTGGAAATATTAGTGGGATGCAGTCTGGACCAATGAATATTATTATAGAACAGTCACGAAAGCTTCCCTATTTACTCATATAACTTAGGTATTCTCGTCTGGTAGCTGGTTCTGGTGGGCAAGGCGACATGCCTGCTGTGAAGTTTCCCTGGTGACGGGATCTGGAGAGCAGGGCGAGATGCCTGCTGTGAAGTTTTTCCGGCTAATACCGGTCGGTATCCGGGGCGCACTCTCTCACACGGGCAGCGCGAGCATTGGACGCCTTGATCGGCGACGGTTGGGGTGGACGTCTGGGTCCGTCGGTTGACCTGCGTCGGAGTTGGTGGCCTGGTGGTCCGGCTGATGGTGGTGGGTTGAGCCAGGATGAGCACTGGGAGGTGCTCGGGGTATCTTCTCGGGGGTCTGGGACACTGGCAGTCGCATGACCGCACACCATCCAGTCCACAGCGCCAGCAGAACCACCTTAACGGTCGGGTACACCCTTCTCGCCGGTGTCCTGGCCTTCCGCAACGCCAACAAAGTTGCTGCGCCACAGGAAGGTAGGTCAGGTGAAACTCTCCCACGCCTATGGTGACCGTGAAGTAGGAGTTCGGGACGAATGACTCCGCGGACCGCGTCGGAGCCGCCGTGGTGTCTGGACTGGTAGTAGTCAGGCTGGGTTCGCCTGGACTGGGGATAGTCAGGCTGGGTTCGCTGGGACTGGTGGTAGTCAGGCTGGGTTAGCCGGGACTGGTGGTAGTCAGGCTGGGTTCGCCGGGACTGGTGGCATCCGCAACGATGATGCCGGTGCCCAGGGGATTCGGGCTGGGTGCGCCAAGCCCGACAACATTAGGCGTCTCGGGGTCGCTTTTCCATCCGGCGGTGTCGTAGATCGGCAGGGGCGAGGGCAGGGGTGGGGTCAGGATTTCCAGGGAATCTCGCAGGGAATCGTTCATGGCTGTGGACAGAACATATCATTAGTTTTTCCTTACTCTTAGGACTCTGGTTTTTTGGATTTACTCGGGGTGGAATGGCAATCTACACGGCTTTCCCAGGCCCCGCTCGTACTGGGGTGTCGGCAACAACATACCTTCGGACAGGAGTCTCGTAGCTACGCCTCGGGGTGAAAGGGCTTCAAATCCTTTATGTGAACTCGGTTGTAACGTTTCCCGGTTGCGCTTCTCAGGTTGTAGACAACTGGGGACAGGCATTGGGTCACAGTGAATGGTCCGGAATATTTCGGGGCCAGTTTGGCGGCGTGACCGCGGATCCCGGAAGAGAGATCGTGCTCATGCTTTATTACTTTGTCCCCGAAGTGACATCTCCAATCTCGGCGGCGGAAATTGTAGTAATGACTCTGTTTGTTGAAAGCTCTGGCCAAGTTCACGCGGACCAACTCATGGACTTCTATCAATTGGGCCATATGCGCTGCCCAGAAATTCAGAGTATTCTCGGGATTTTCTTCTGGAACAGGGGCATCGGGATCTTTCCCTGTAACAGGGGCATCGGGATCTTCTGCTGGAACAGGAGGTCGAAGCAATGCCTTAGGAGGATCTAACTCTCGCCCAAACATGAGAAAAGCAGGAGTGAACCCAGTGGAGTCATGTCGGGCAGTGTTTATCGCGAACTGGAGTTCAGGAAGATGTTGATCCCATGTTCGGTGGTCATTCTCGCAATACTGGGATATCATGGTCCTAATGGTTTTGTTTGTTCTCCCGACTGGATTAGCTTGCGGTGTATACGGAGGTGTCAGTCTTTGCTTTATGCCGAGTTCCATCAGGAGATCTTCGAAGACTCTTCTGGTGTACTGGGCACCTTTGTCGCTGATGACAGTGCCTGGACGTCCAAATCTCAGAACGATATCCTCATAGTAGGCCTGGGCAACAGCTCAACAGGTAGCCTTCCGGAGAAGACGGACTTGAACCCATTTTGTGAATCGGTCCTGATAGACAGCCAGGTAGCAATTTTTTTTACTGGATCGGAGTAGCGGACCGAATAGATCGGTGGAAATAGTATCCCACAGCTTGGTGTTCTGGGAAGGATTCATTTTTCCTGGAGGCTGTTGCTGGGATACTTTATATTCCTGACAAACTTTACAACTCCGGACGTATCGGGAGATTTCACGGAACATTCCGGGCCAGTAGTAGCGATGACTGATCCTGGCGATTGTCTTCGCTATCTCCATACGACCCGCGGTGACAGCATTATGATTTTCGTCCAATACTTGTTGGCGGAGGGGTTTAGGAACACACAGTTTCCAGGGATCGCTCATCTCTATCTAACATAGGTTGTTGGCATCCCAAAAATGTCGGAACAGGGGATTTTCCTTGACACAGTAGTCTGGAAAAGCCTCCGGGTTCTTCTCTACCTCGGTTTTCTCAGTTCGATACCAGAAACATTGTTCTCCGGCTTCCATTTCGGCCTCTGTCACGCAACACATAACCTCTATCTCGGGTTCATCAGGACTGGATCCAGGTAATGGTTGACGGGATGAAGCGTCAACAACTTTATTCAGGACTCCACGGCGGTATTTGACTCCGGAGTCAAATTGTTGCAGGAACATAGCCGATCGAGCTATGCGACCGGACGGACTCTTGATGGACTGCAGCCATTTCAGGGACAAATGATCAGTCAGGACAGTGAAATCACAACCTTCCAGGTATGGTCTCAATTCCTCTATACTCCAGACGATGGCCAAACATTATTTCTCGGTGACGGAGTAGCTTCGTTCAGGTGCGGTCAACATGCGACTCGCATACGCCACTACTCTTTCCTGACTCTCTATGGTCTGGGTGAGCGCTGCTCCCAAAACACAATCGGAGGCATCAGTCTGTAGAACGAAAGGCTGAGTGGAATCCGGACAAGTCAATGCTGGTGCCTTGGTAAGTCGGGCTTTCAGAAACTCAAAGGCGGTTTCCTAAACTTCTGTCCATTTCCAACGGTTACCTTCCTTCAGCAACTTGGTCAGTGGTGCCACTATTCCGGAAAAGTTAAGAATGAATCTCCTATACCAGGAAGCAATACCTAGAAACTGTCTGAGTTTTGTTAGTGTGTTTGGGGCGGGCCACTGTAATGAAGTATTTCTGAGGACTTCATTACTAAGGAACGGTTTATGTAAGAATGCCTATTTTATCATCAATATTTCAATTCCAGACATAGATTCCCGTAAAATCAGTTGTTCTACACGATACAGGGTGAGCAAATTTCATTATACACCAGGTACTAACCTTATGTTAAACTAATAGATGATATTGAAAATATACAGTTCGTTACACACCTACTCATGGAATACCTATGCTGAAAGATATCAGTCTCGTACACTAACTACGAGAAATGTCTTCCGTGTCATTATAGCCCTGTCCTTGCTCCAGAAATTGACCCTTTGATTTACAAGTACGGAAAGTTCTTTGGTAGCCTCTATCATCTCTGAAAAGCAATCCTGATGAATAGAGTAAAATGTAATCCTGTCTTGGAGATGCGAGAGGACTTCCTGCAACTTTTGAAAACCCCTGATTGTAAGATTTCCTGAAAATTCATAATTTCCACATGTTCGGCCTTGACCTTGAAAATGCAAATATTTACCTAGCTATAACTCGAATATGTCTGCTTGTTGGATATAAATATTGATTCAGTAGCTTCAGCAGAGAAGGTTGATTATGTGCCTGGGCCCTTCTGGCCAAGAAAATATTATTTCCGCGTTTTTCATTTTCCAAGGACGACTTCGGCTTTCAAGGTTGCTACCGGCATTTTCACGAGGTCAGTCGAAACTGACCAATCAGGAGCAAGAATAGCTGTTGGCCTTGCTCAATTTGCGTCAAGGTCTACACAGAGAAAAATCTTCAATAATGGTTAATAAACATTTGATAGTCACAGTTAAAAACTTGAATACTATATGGGACAGATATACAGTATGATAGTGGTAGATAAAATATTTTACCTGAATTGGTATACCTGCAACAGGCACTCAATTATATAGTTCATTGATCGTTAATGAATGAATATATTCAAAATCAACTCAGGATTATTAAAGTGTTGAATAACATAGTTTAGACAGTTTAATTACCATTGAACATTGAGTAATTCCCTTTGAAACATTGCTATATTATCTTACAGACTTCTTCACCTGTTGTAGGTTCATACTTTGATGATAGTTATTCAACAGTTTAATAAATTCTCAATACTATATAGTTGCCACAGGTAAAAGAGCATGCTGTTGCAGAAAAATAGGTGATATTATCTGAGATACATCTAACTGATGTTGGGTACATCCTTTAATTACAACCACTGAAGAATACAATTATTCCAGAAACATTATTTAGTTGTCCTCGGATCATAAATTACTCGTCTCTGGAACATTATTTAATTATCTCAGATGTGCAATTCAATTGAAATATTGGGGATGTGCAATATGCATACCTGAAAAAGAAAGGAGTCCTGATTTTCAATGGCCTGGATATAGGAAAAATTGAAGATATTACGAGTAGCAAGTGCACCCGTGAAATACATTGAAAATCATGAATCGGAATGATCATTTCCGGTCCACTTTTTTAGATCATGCAGACCCATATACATTTATTCCTGAAAAACAAAAAAGATAATTGCGAAATATCAAATCATTAGGTATTATTTTTGGTTAACTGTTCATCATTCATCAACATTACAGAATCAATTTTTTGAAAGCTGTTACATATAGTTCAATTTGGATTAATATGTGCTTATTGTTGAATATTGGAGCAAGAAATGTTTCATATTTTCAAGGTATCACACAATGAGGATGGTGATTCTATAGAAGAGAAAAAAATTGATACAAAATATAGGTACATTATATAATATATTCTAGTCATTTGTAATTTCTGAATAAACTACATAAAAAAATGAACTTGAAATAATTATTTTCAATATACAATAGTTGTCAGTTTCAGACGTTGATGGAGTATCTGCGGGCCGCGGAGGTACTATAGGTCCACTTGAATTTAGATCAACTGGCATCAAGTTCTAATCGGGTACATCATTACCATATCAGCACCCTAAAATTTGAAAATTCCTCTATATAATATGTGTTGAATTTCTCCTATTATTTTCTTAACAATTCAAACAAATAATCCAATTTCAAGAGATTCATTGGAAGAATAAACTGTTAATAGGTAGCAAACGTCCCGTGAACCCATCCAAGTAAGGCCATTCTTCATAAAACTTCACTTTGACTCAAATCCAAGGACACCAAATAAAAAAAATCAAGATCCGTTACCTGAAATTTTTTCCCGTGTACCTACTATGAGAAATAAGATTTTTTTCAAACATTCACAGTAGAGAGTCTTTTCATTTTAATATTTCCCGATTTATTGCTTGGCTTTTGTGAAAAATAACCATAAAAACTCCCCTGTTTAGGTAATAACTTGAGGTCAATTCATTTATTTTTCTGAGATTATATATTTTTTTAATCTTCAACAAAATTCGAACTACTCAACAACTGACTTCCTACTGAAATTTTGACACCGTGTAGAGCACACTCGTTAAAAATATTGAGAAGTCACAACCAAAATGGGAGTAATTTCCAATAAAATATTACCTCTTTGAATGAAGATTAAAAGGCACGAACCACGAATAAAACGGACATATAATATCCGATGTAACAATTAATTGCAAATGATCAACCGTCATAAGGAACTAGAGGGCTTAGAATCATTTTCGGAAGGAGAAAAACATATCACTAAAAAACGTGTGTGCCCAAAAAGATTTCTTCATGCATGGAGAAAAAGGAATGGTATATTACTCACCAAGAAAGTTTTGCGTAAACTTCGCCGACAGCTGTTCCAAAGTGTCGTCGAGGAACTGCTTCTGCTTCTATTTTTCAACTTTCGACCTGGGGCTATATAGTCGCCCCATAGTGATGATTTCACTGGGAGAAATGTTTTCGGAATAGTCACAATCACTTAATGTAAGTTAACACAAATGTTTTAGAATAGAAAAAGGCACGCATAAGTGTTCACAAACACGGCGAGGATACATAGGTACATATTCTTAGTATACAGATACAGACTGAGTTCATCAATGGAATGAAGTGCAGAAGAGTTGCGCAGTCAGCTCGTGGCGTAACCGTGTGTATTCGAAACTAGCCGAATGATGACGAAACAGAGAAATCAAGTGAACTTTTACCTGTTGTTATTAAACTGGTAATAATGGCAGAATTATTCCTTCCACTCATAGAAAACAAGGATTGAGGGACAATTATATCAATGTTAGGTGGATTGTTGTATACTGATGAGTATTAACCACATCGATAAAAATTAATCAGGCACAAGAAAGATGGCCTATTCCAGGAGCATAGTTAACCTGCCACTGGAAGTCGATATCAGAAAAAACTGTTCACCTATTGTAATGGTACAAAAGTTCATTAATATTTTTGTGGGTATTGAATTTTACTCAAGTGTACTTGTGTACCTGGACCGTTTTTCTCTGTGTAGGCAGGACATAAATACTTGGTCCATCGGAGCGAGCAGTCAGTTAGTCCAGAGTGCGTTAGTTCGACAGTCAGTTAGTGCTTGAGTTCGATTCTCTGGTATCACTTTCCAGTCGGTTTACCAGTGTTCCTGTGCTTGCGCTATTTCTCCAGTTCACAATTCCAGATAGTTTTCTAGTTAACTATTCCAGTTACTTTTCCAGTTATTTATTCCAGCTTGCATTGCTTTCCAGTTCAGATTACAGTCACTTTTCACATTCCAGTCAATTCAATTTCAGCATATAGTTTTCCTGTTCATGCCTTTTGCTACAATTCAGAGATCATAACCTAGCTCCTGTATTATTTTCCGATAAATTCATCGAGTATTTCGATTCGCGTCTCCGAGATTTCACGGTCGCGCCAGTAGTAGTGTTGAGTGTTTCGCAGCCAGCAGTACTCCTGTTTCATCCAAGTAAGCTATTTCAAATTGGTTTGCGTACGCTTATAGTTTATCATTGACTACCCTGTACTAAGTGAGTTTTGTATCTAGTGAACTATCGCCTGAGTAGATTAAAACCTTGTCTGGTGGAGAATACTCCACGTTCAGAAGTTCAGAGTTAATAAGTGACGTAGCTACTGTTCTGAGAATATTAGTGTCTCCTAAGTTTTGCTCTGCGGCTCAACCTTCGGGTGGATCTCGCCACGAGCTTAGGGACACCCTACTCCGATTGTTTCGAGATCGGAAGCCCGCCTGTGTGGATCCAGGGCCCGTCTCCTCTGTTTGAGAGAAGTAGAATTCGCAAGTCAACCTGCAGACGGCTTCCGAATACTGCTATGAGCCAGAGTTAGAGCTACACTCTGAAGGAGTACTTTTCACCAGTCTGTTCCGCGTTGATGATTTTACTAAACGATTTCATTCCTGTGGTCATTCCTGACGATACCGAACTCACTTCCCTGAATAGACCCTCGCTTGCAACTTTTCCGGTCGTATTCGGTGGTTCATTGTCCCTGCTTTGCTTGAGCCTGCACTTACACCTAACGTACTAGACACGCTTGACTTTTGTACTCGCATATGCTCGAATGTCATAATTTTCAGTGTGAAGTTCAATTCAATAACATCATAACCTCAACCTGTTCGTATGATGAATTTTGCTTTATTTAATTAATGCCTATAACCTGATGAACGAAAGAAGTTGAATAAATCTATACTTGACCTGTTTATGTGATTCTGATTTCCCTATCCTGACAACAAAGGTATAAAACAAATTCAAATTCCAGAAAACTACCTGTAAGAGTTGTAGTACTCAAGTCACAAGAAGTGACGACTCAAAACATCTATTCAGAGCAACCAGTATTCCAGGAATCCCCAAGAGTGTGTAATTAAAGCCTATGCTCTCTTGGCCCCTGCTCCCAGGTCGATTCAATAGCTTCGACTCCTGGTTTACTGTAGACATCCAGTGGATGTTTTTCTTCACTGTTGCTACCTTGGGCCTCCTATCCGACTCAGTTTGGAGGAGCAGGTGAAGTAAATCACCTTGATCAAAAATCTGGCGCTCGAGAAACCCCGGCAGGTCCCAGGAGCCTGTTCAACAAGCGTCAGAGTAAGGGCCTCAGAATGAAGATCCTTACAAATCACGCCCTAGAGTAGAGCAGGAACTTGGCCTATTGAATTGAACACAATAAACAGACCTGAGTACCTGTAAACCGTAATCACAATCAAGTCCAGAAACCTTTGTTGTCAGTAAAATCAGAAAAGCATTCATAAACCAGTATCCCAATAGCAGTCCAGAAAAATCATAACTTGCCTGATAAAATTGGTCCTGAATTTCCCTGTGTAGATACTGAAAAGGTATTGAGAACCCAGACTTGATAAACTGAACTTTGCTTTGATATTTTGAACAACCTATAATAGCTGAAACGGAACGGCTGACACACTACTAGTCCTGATAGCTAGATCAATTAGTAGGTATAGATTATGCTATAGTATGCTCCTGGAATTGTATATGAACTGATCATCAATACTCACCTGCACCCAAAGTAATACTTCAGCTCTCCTGACATCAAACAATTTCAGTTTTGGTGTTATATCCTGTAGATTTATACTAATAGTTATCATTACCTGCCTGAGTACCAGATCATTATTAGTTTGTTCTCATCCTGGTTCCCAGATAGCACACAATCGCCTAGGGTCATCCTCAATGTGTCGCCAAACGCCTAGAGAGGACGTTATATTTTCTACAACCTAAGAACATCATCAGGCGTAGATTTAGCGCCGTAATTGTCCTAGAAAAGTTCTCTCAGTGACAGCCTGAGGCTGCAGCGGATTTCGTGCCTACGGATGTCTTCAGATGACATTCCATGAAATAACGTGTCGACGAAGCCAAAAGGAAGAAGAAGAAGAACTAGAAAGACTAGAAGTCAGGTTATGTTTCATGTTAATACAGGTAATTAATTGATCAAATCATTGATAGTAGGTACTGGATATGAAATATTAAATATATCATTCTATTTCAGGAGGTTATTGGGAACACAAACTTGAGAGCAGAGATGTTCAATTCCAAGATATTTTGGCTTCTTCGGAATCTATCAAACATTGCATGAAGGCTTGAACTTTTGAACTTTCAGTGGATTCAATAAAGATAAGTACCTACCTGAATCAACTCATTGATAATAGGTACTGGACATGGAATATTAATGCATTATTATTTGTTCCAGGAGGTTATTGATGAGAACACAAACTTGATCATTATATCATCAGATCAGAGATGTTTGATATCCCAACATATTTTGGCTTGTTCGGAATCTATAAAAGATTGTATGCAGGCTTTAACTTTCAGTATAGATACAATAAAGGTACTAGGTAGGAAGCAAATCATATTGATAGTAGGTATACCTACTGACCTACTGGACATAAAATATCAATACATTATTTGTTTCAGGAAGTTATTGAGAACACAATCTTGATGATATCATATTATCAGAGCAGAGATGTTTCATTCCAAGAAATTTCGGCTTCTTCAGAATCTATAAGAGATTGAATATGCAGGCTTGAACTCTCAGTAGTTCCAATGAAGGTAGGTACCTAAATCAAAACATTGATAGTATAGGTAGGTACTAGACATGGAATAATAATACATTATTTATTTCAGGAGGTTATTGAGAACACAAACTTTTGATGCTATCATCAGAGCAGAGATGTTCAAATAGAAGATATTTTGGCTTCTTCGAAATCTATAAAAGATTGTATGCAGGCTTGAACTTTCAGTAAATTGAGCATCAGAAAGTATGCCAAGGGTTCAGAAATGATAACAAGAAGAGAACTTACAACAGAATTAGAACGAAACAAAAATCATCATAATGTATTATTATGTTATTGATGATGAGTTTTTTCTGAGGAAGAAAGGAACAAAGGTAGGTGAATCAAATCATAGATATTACATGGATATGAGATATCTAATCATTGTTTGTTTCACAAGGTTATAGAAAACACAAACTTGATGTCATCTATAAAATATTGTATGAAGGCTTCAAATTTCAGTAGATTCAGCATCCAGAGTTGAGGAATCAAAAACAAAACATAGAGAAATATTGCCAATGGGCAATAACTTCTAGTAGTGCTCAACAAGAAGCTGAGATACATTTTTTCAAAACGAAACTCGAAAATATCCACAATAAGTTATAAATAATAGAATGTGAGTTTTTTATTTGAACATATTATTATTCCAGAGATATTTTGCAAATATCATGATTTTTTCAATAAAATTTCATATATATCAGCCTATCCCTAGACATTTTTGAATACTACCTGAATATGTTCCCATAATGTCCTATACATGTCCCAGAAGACCTTAAACGGATGTTCTAAGACGTTATCAGGATGTAGAGAACGGTAACAGGAGGACGGCCTAGGGATGTCATCAGGCTCGCCCCCGACGACCTGAGGACATTATTCTGAAAGCCTCAGAAGGGCCTCAGAATGTATTTGTGCTATCTGGGTTTGATTTTTTTTTCCAAAAATTTGATTTGACCTCCAGAAAACCTGTTGGAGTAAATTCCCTAACTTTGAATAGTAGCACAGAGATAACATAAGCTACCAGCATTGCAGTATAGTCTTTTCGATTAACAGTTATTCCTGAGTAAAGTGATAACAACTCCAGAAACCAGTTAGATCATAATTTTGGTTTATTTTGACACATGTACACACCTGAGAGATAGTGATCTGTTTCCAGATTTTTTGATTTTTTTCTGGTTTTACATAAGCCAGGTCCTGACAGTGAATCAAGTGAGTTCCAGCCTCATTCAGAAGCAAGATTTCAGTAAAAGATTATTAATTACCTGTTTGCTACATTGAATTTAAACTTGGAGGTCGAACAACCACAGACAGGAAGGGTATTTTCCTGAATAACTTGGCTCATTCCACCCTGACAGAGACTTACAATTTCCTGAAATCAATATCGTACCATGCAGGGGCCTAGTAAAAATATCCAGTCCAGAATAATTGTTTTTTGCATTTTCGATTTTTTTTTTAATATCTACCAGGTAGATACCAAATAGTTGAATAAGTGGTCCAGTGGGAAGATTTAGTGTTATTCTTCCAGAGTTTTGTTTTGTTTTTGATTCTTTTTTCCTCCTGATATTTACTTATTTTGAGGTTCCTGGTAGGAAAACATATCCTGCAAATAAAGTGGGGACTTTATAGAAATTAATTCAGACCAGTTCCAGGGTTTGTGGTTCCTGAAACTTGGAAAATAGTTTTAGTTTCTTTTTTTTCAACTTTGACTTGGGTTCACATTTTTTTCTGAATTTGAGTGTTAGGTTTAACTACATTGATTATTGAGTTTAATTTTTTTTTCTCTTGACTAAACTATATCATGCATGATTCTCCGAGCTTGGCCCCTTCACCTTTCCCCAGCGCATTGAATGACATGGATCATCTGGATGCCCCCCTTGGACCTACCATGAATAGGCCCAACTCTCTTGACCCTGATCGGGAAGAACTGGTTGACGAAGTTGGATCTACAGGTTGAAAAAACCAGAGCTTGTGGATGAGATGAAACAATATGGCCTTGACGTGAAGGAGACAGTTCTTGAACCACGTCGTCGATTGATATGGTTCCTGAGGGAAGAACTTACCAAAATAATCGGATTGAAGTCCCCAACTGTTCAGGGAGACACCGTCAACCTGTTACCCCCCGATCCAGTGCCAAGCCCCTCAATGGGGCCCAAACCCAAAACTTTACCTAACCTGACAATACCGATAGCTGTCCCACCTATGTCAATGCCACACCTGTCAGTCCCGTCCTTCCACCCAGGACCACAGAACACCTGAACACAGAATCCGGTTGCACAGAACACCGTTCCGCAGAATGTCGGAACGCAGCAGCCGGCAATGCAGCCAGCACCGCAGCCGCGATCCTGTCACACCCAAATCCCTGCGCCATCGAACTTGGGACCCGGTACCAGGGCTCAGAGATTTACTAACCCTCTGGATATGCTTTGGCAGGATTTATATGTAACTCCTCCCAACTTAGATTGAAGCCTAGGGTAGGCTTGGCTGGCTTGGCTGAACATGCATTTTTATGTCCTCCAGGCTCGTCTTCTTCTTCGCCGTGAAGTATGAATATGTAAGGCAGACAGCTGAGCAACTCATGATGATTATTCATATAGGTATGGATTCGCTTACTTGGGGATCCTGTAGGATTATTTGATGCTGGCTGTTCACTTTCGATATTATATGTTTGATTTCTTCGAGGTCCATATTTGTGAGCTTTATTTTGGTCGACCTTTCCAACATATTAGAAATATTTAATGTTGGTAACTAGATTATTTGGGCTGGAGAAAGTTCTTCATTTCCATGGACGAATTTTTCTTCATTGATGAGGAAATAACAACTTTCTGATATTGTTATTAAATAACTTCCAGATTGAAGTTCATGATGAGTTTCAACTGAGCAGCTTTCAGTGACAATGGCATTGGTAGGAGTTGTAATCAAGAGGTTTCGTGGAGTGACCTGGTTTGCTATCAATTTCTTCAAGTGGACTGGGTAGGTAGTACAATTGGCAGCTTCATTTCTGATGATGATGTTGACAACACAATCTTCTTCTCTTTGGAGGTGGTTTTTACAATAGTGAGTATTCTCTACTTCCTCACATAGGGCTTCTTGGTACTGGTAGAGTTCATCTCTCCCATTAAGGATAAGGTATGGTTTTTGTGGTGATATGATTCTACTTTGAATAGGAATTGGATACAGGAAATATGTTTTGAATGGCATAGTCATAAGAATTGGAACGTGAATTAAGAAAATTATTCTCTCTTTTTCATACACAAGTTGAATTCCAAAGACGGAATACTAACTGTGCTGATTTTTAAATTGAAGTACTTGATTTGGAGAATACAAAGTATCAACTTTTCGCAAAATTGAATTCCGATTTTCTAATGAAAGAAAAGTAGGATGTATTTTATTCAAATGTGCGAAAGTAATTGCATTCACCATTTGATTCAGTTGGCTTTGTAAAATCACGAGTGAATTGATGGTCAGTGTTAAAGCATTTATTTCATTATTCCTTTCTGAGAAATTCTCAATCAAATAAGATGTTTTTAAGATATTTGCTCTTATTTCAAAGAGATTTTGGTTTGTTTTCGTCATAAATTCCTTCGCTAAGGAAATTTGATCATTGATTCTTTCCTGTGGAAGATTATCATTTTTTCTTAGATGTTTGAATATTATATCAATTCATTGCCGTCATCAGCGTCAAGAGTACCAAATAACCATTTCGATATTTTACCACTAAAATTAATTAATCCACGTTTGTCTCTAATTCGAGGATTGACAGCTTGCAGTAAATTATCTATATCAGATAAAAGTATGTAAGCTTGGTGAATGAGCTTGTCAGATTGACTACTAAGATTCTTCTTATCTACTATAAAGTCTAATTGTTCTTGTGCAACGAATTTCATAATCGCAAGGTCAGTGATATTGATATAACTTACGCAAGTATGTTTACTCGATATGATTCTAGTAGCCATTAAAGTCATAGGTAATATATATAGGGTTAGTTAGTTTTCGAATAGAAGCTTCGGTTGAGTAATAGATAAGAATAAATGAGAGCATGAACATTCTCATCTAAAAATACAATAAATAATTATTAGTATTTTTTGCGTTTCTTGAGATTATGTTTAGAGTATTTAGACGTTTCTGTCTTCACTTCATTTTTTGTTTGTGCGACTGGCTCTATTTTTGAAAACCTGGATGCTAGTTTATCTCTAGGCAGTTCTTTATGATGAACTATATCGTCTCTTGATAAGGTCATAGGTTGTTGTCGTGTTGCATTTATTTGTTTTAACTGTTGTTTCTTTTTGTAATTCAAGTGTTGATTAATTTCTTCGTGTTTTTGGGTTAGCTTATTTTCATGTTGTTGAACATAGTTTGAGATGATGTCTCTCTCTTCAATATCAAATGGATCTTTTGAATTGAAATGTCCTGATACAATTTCAAAAGGAGTGAAATTAGTGGCTGAATGTATTGACTTATTATAATGAAGTTATGAATATTTGACTAGATTATTTAATGACTCTTGAGGATTATAATAATAATAATAATAATAATAATAATAATAATAATAATAATAAATGGACTTTATTCATCGATAATTAATAATTTATAAGAACAAGAGATCTACAAATGATAATGATGCTCGTTGAGAAGGCGAAGTTCAGCTTGCGCTGTTTCACAACTTAACCATGTGAGGTAATATAAACATATTAATATATGAGTGAATATAATTGAATATACACATACAAGTACATATACGACGATAAAATATTCACATATTCAATACGAATACAAAAAGGAAGCTCACAAACAAAGAAAAAAAAAACAGTAAAAAAATCAGACAAGGCGTTGTTATCATCCAAAATCTATCCTGCTTTGATTTATTCTTTCAACCTTTTCTTTAAATTCAGCAATGAGTCGTTTTTGAAGTGACTAGGAAGAGAGTTATACTGCTTGATCGAGTTATACATGAAGCTACGTGTGCCAAATTTTATCAAGTCTCAACCAACCGGATTCCTCAAATTTAGCAGATATGTGTTCAAACTTACGAATTCCGTATGAAAGACGGATACAATTATTTTGAATTTTTTGTAGACGTTTCACGTCCATTTGTACTATAGCGGGGCCATAAATAATATCACAATATGATAGTCTTGAGAGTATCAGTGTATCACAGAGTTTCAGTTTGAGTTTTGAGGACATGATATCTCTACTCTGATATAGTTGGCAAAGAATATTGTATGAACTCTGACAGAGTGAATTAATATGTTTGTGGAATCTGAGATCAGAATCAAGCCACAAACCCAAATTTTTACTCTCTTTGACAATAGGAATTTCAACTCGATTGAGCTTGATACGAAATAATTCTTCAATTTCCAACCGTTTATGTTTGGGACCAAAGAGGATTGACTGGGACTTCTTTGGATTCAACTTCAAATTATGGGCTGTTGAAATATTCAAGAGGTTCTGTAGATCTTCATTGACAATGTCTACTGCAACATCCCAGTTATGGTACGAAAATGAATAATACAGCTGAGTATCGTCTGCATAATGATGCATAGTACAATGGTTAATAATCTGGTGGAAATCGCATATATATAACGAGAACAAAAGAGGTCCAAGTATAGATCCCTTATGGTGCGTTCTTACTCTAACTTGTTCCAATAGGGTGGAGTGGAATCTTTCAATGTAGCTATTTGAATTTGGATTCTTGGGTGTTGTATAATAAACATTGATTTTATGGAGTTCACAAAATTCTTTGAAATTATTATTATTAAACTCTACTCCATTATCGCAAACAATAGTATGTGGTATGCCATAATGTGAAATGAAGATAAGTAGTCCATCGAGAACATTGATTGAATTTGCCCCTACTATAGAATACGCCTGTGAAAATTTAGAAAATGTATCTATGACTGTCAAGTATTTTTCTTTTGAGATTGAAGTATCCATATGAATTCTTTCAAACGGTCTTGATCCAATTGGTATGGCTTGAAATTGAAATTCATTAGGTTGTCTTTCATATTTCGATTTTTGACATATGACGCAATTGTTAATATAATTAGCAATGTCATATGTCATATTAGGCCAATAATAATTTTTTTCATAGACTCAATAGTAGCTGTAATACCTCTATGACCTGTTTTATAGACATGGTGATAATTCATTTTATCTTGTTTATCATTGTCAACTGTTACATCTGTGACTTTTGTGGAACAGATTATTGATTTAAAGTTCAATCTAATTAATTTCTCTTGGATAGCTTTTATGAAACTCATTTCATGTAGTTTATCTGGAAAGAAGAGATAATATGTAACGTTATTATTTAAGTTGGCTATAAATTCTTCTAGATCTTCGTCAATATTTCTTCTCCGTAAATCTTTCATTATCAAATACTTTTTTTATTATACATCGTGGTACAGGAGATGAGTCCGAAATTTTCACAATCATTTGATGTTTATGATAATTTAGTGGTTTTTCTGAATATGGCAGTCCTAGTTAAGGTAACTCGTCTGTTGAATAAACTGTGCTTTTCATTAGGTATCCATTTTTAAAAAAAATTCTTTTATAATTTCATCAATATCGCCTGTTTCATTTAAAATAGAGGTATTGTCTATCGGATTTCTGGATAGCGCGTCAGCAACAACATTATCTTTTCCTTTTATATAATCAATTCCATAATCGTATTCCAAAAGAAGTAATTTCCAGCGTACCAATTTTGAGTTAGGTTCCTTCAAATTTTCTAACCATTTTAACGGCTTATGATCTGTTCTAATTCTGAAATGTCTTTCAAAAAGATAAGGCCTGAAATATTTTATTGTCCAAACACTTGCTAATCATTTTTTTTCGGTGAATAATTTACTCCATTTGGATTGAGAGTACGACTAGCAAAACATATGGGTTCTTCTTCTTGACTCAATATACTGCTCCAATAGCAAAGTTGCTTGCATCTGTTGTCAAGGTGAATATTTTTGAGTAATCAGGTCGTTTCAATATTGTATCATTACATAAAATAGTTTTACAGGTGTGGAATGCTTGAATGAGTTGTTCTGTATTGTCATGATATTTTCCTTAGAGGGGCTTTAGAAACATCAGCAGGAAGACAGGAGTACAACGATCATCCTGTTGCACGCATCCCAGATTGCTCTCCAACCTCTCAATGATTCCTACATACACCAGCATATTTCCGAAAACTCAATATATGCCGCAGTGAAAAATAACGTCACAGAAGATTCTGGAAAGTTCTGGAAACAATCGATGGAACAATTAGAGAGAGAGGCTTTGTTCTAAGAAGCTCCTAGAACAAAAAGAAGGAGACGAAAGATCATTCGAGAACGTTCTCGAACCAAAGCCTGCCATGTATATATAAGACGGCCGAACAACTGAGTCAGGCAGTCAAACAGCGAGTGTCAGAGAGACAGTTATATACCGCGTTTTACATGAATAGTAGTTATAAGTTCGATATAAATTAGTGTTTCTTTAGTTCAAATAAATCAGTTCTAAAATAAATAGTGTCGTGTTCGCTTCTGCACCCGAATAACGTAACAATTGGTGTCAGAAGTGTGGGATATTCCAGTGTGAAGTGAACAGACCGTTGTAATGAAGAAACTACACGAGTTGAAAGTGGTGAATTTGAAACGCGAGTTGGAGGAGAGAGATCTCTACACAACAGGGATCAAGGCTACACTTCAGTATCGTCTCATAGAGTATATGGTGAGCGTAGGTCCAGAGACGTTCACCTTCGAGGAACCAGCTTCAGCGGAGTCGATGTTGGCTGGGATCTCGGAACAGATAGCGGCTCAGCGGCAAGACATAGCGGCTCAGCGACAGGACATAGCGGCTCAGCGACAGGACATTGCGGACCAGATGGTGGCTCAGCAGGAGAAGATCCCGGAACAGATAGCGGCTCAGCGACAGGACATAGCGGCTCAGCGACAGGACATTGCGGACCAGATGGTGGCTCAGCAGGAGAAGATCACGGACCAGATGGTTGCTCAGCAGGAAAAAATCACGGACCAGGTGGTGGCTCAGCAGGAGAAGATCACGGACCAGATTGCGGCTCAGCGACAGGATATTGCTGATCAGATGGCAAATCAGCGAGAAGAAGTTCTGGCACATATTACTGCTCAGCAAAATCAGATCGCATCGCAGATCTCAGCTCAACAGAAAGAGGTATTGTATCAAATATCGGCTCAACGGGAAGAGATATTAGCTCAGAAAGAGGTACTAGCTCAGTTCTCTGCTCAGCAAGATCAGATTGCCTCTCAGATATCTGCCCATCGAGAAGAAGTATTGACCCAGATATCAACACATCGAGAAGAGGTTCTGACTCAGATCGCTGCTCAGCAAGAACAGATCGTTGCTCAGAAAGAACAGATCGTTGCTCAGCAAGAACAGATCGCGTCTCAGCAGGATAAGATTATAGCTCAGGTTTCAACCCAATTCATCACTCAGATAGAAGAAATGGAGAAGAAGCTGCAGCTCGAAATAGAAAAAAGATCTCTGCTGGAGAAGTCTGGAAATGGTCAACGACTCATTGAAATCACAGAAGGGCCAGATGCAGTGACTACTAATCGAGTAAAACCACCTACATTCGATGGAAAAACATCGTGGCCGAACTATCTGAAGCAGTTCGAAGCAGCTTCCAGAGCCAATGGGTGGACATCCAAGGACAAGGTTGCGGCTCTGACAGTAGTTCTACGGGGTGATGCATTGAACATCTTGCAAGCCATTCCGGAAGGTGGAGTCGATAGCTTCGATCATCTCGTCAAACGTCTCGACATGCGATATGGCCATGAACATCTGCAGCAAGTGTTTCGATCACAAATGAAGAGCCGTCGACAGAGAGCCAACGAGAGTCTTCAAGAATTAAGAATTCGAAGTGGATGTAGCCCGATTGGTCCACTGTGCCTACCTGTCAGCCCCAGAGTCCCTTATGGAATATCTAGCTGTTCAAACGTTCGTGGATGGATTGCGGGATATTGGAATGCAGAAAGCAGTTCGCCTGACTCGACCAAAAAACCTCACCAGTGCTCTGGCAGCTGCGCTTGAGATCGAGGCCGCAGCAAAAGCTTCCCGAGGATCAGCGAGAGTCCGAGCAATGAACGACAGAGGAAACATAGCGAAAAATATCAGGCAAGATCCTACTGAAGCCTTGATCAACGCCATCCAGGGCTTCTGGGATAAGGAGAGAAGACCAGTACGTAGTTGGAATTGCGGGGAGTTGGGCCACCTCCAAAGAGCTTGTAAACGTGCGAAGCAGGCTGCTGAGGAAGGATAATCTTCCACGCAGCCGCAGGAAAACCAGAACGGGTCGACTCCGAGGGGGCAGCTTTGACCCGTCATTCTCAAGACCCTCTCATCTTTGTGGCATCCCTACGGCGTGATAACAGCAGCGTCTACGTGAATGGACAGATCGACGGAAAGAAATGCGCATTGTTGGTGGATACTGGTGCATCGAAGACGGTCCTGCAACGTGGACTTCTGACGTCTTCAAAAAAACAACTTGTGAACTCAAGATGGCGTCTGAGAACTGCTACGGGTGAAGCTGTCACCGTTTATGGGGAAATCGATGTGGATATATCGATCGGGACCGTCAAATTTCCACATCGAGCTATCATGGCAGATATTGAAGAAGATGTTATTCTGGGGATGGACATCATGGGTGCGCAAGTAATTCAACTGGACTCTAGGAGCCGAACACTCAATGTGGGTGCCGAAGAGATCTTCTTACATCCACGGGTGGAGGTAGCGGCAGGGGTAACGTTAGAAGAGGACGTCCTGTTACCGAAACGGAGCGAGACCATTGTAGCAGCGCGGATTGAGGGTACATCGAAGCAAGGCAGTCCCATCATCATGGAACCCAGGAACCATGACGAGGAAGTCGGACGTGTAATTTGAGTCGGCGAGGCTTTCCTGTCAGCAGACGGCCATGTACCTGTTCGATTCATCAACATAAATGATTACCCTGTGACAATTGGCAGAGGAACGAGGATTGAAACCTGTATCCTGGCAGCCTTCATAATCCACCAGGTGACAGCAACAACTGATGGGGCCGCAAGTATGAAGAACTCGTCTCTGCTGCAAGCGACTCACTCAGCAACCGACAGAAGAAGAAGTTAACCGAGTTACTGCAGAGGTATAGATCAATTTCCATACCTGCCAATGGAAAAACAGGTAGAACCAACATCATCAGTCATAAAATCGATACGGGAGATACCAGACCGATTCGCCAACCAGCCCGAAGAATACCACAGATCAAGAGAGAAATTGCAGAAAAGATCATCCAGGATATGGAACAAGACGGGGTAATCGAGCCATCCAATAGTCCTTGGGCTTCACCAGTGGTACTAGTGAAGAAGAAAGATGAAAACACTCGTTTCTGCGTGGACTATCGCCGATTGAACAACGTGACGAAGAAGGACAGTTATCTTTTCCCTCGAATTGACGACATACTCGACACTTTGGCGGAATCGAATTTTTCCTCCACTCTGGACCTGAAAAGTGGATATTGGCAGGTGGAAATGGATCCGGCAGATAAGGAAAAGACAGCTTTCACCATCAGCACTGGATTATGGCAATTCAAGGTAATGCCTTTCGGACTCCGGCCACCTTCGAACGAATCATGGAGAATGCGTTGAGGGGACTCTCCTGGAAGACATTCCTGGTTTATCTGGATGACATCATCGTGATCGTTAAAACTTTTGAAGAACATCTGGCTAACCTAGAGGAAGTTTTCGAAAGACTTCAGGTTGCAAACCTCACACTCAATCTGAAGAAATGCCATCTGCTGCAGAAACGGGTTAACTACTTGGGACACGTCGTAGGAAGGCAGGGTGTGGAAGTCGACCCTAAGAAGGTTCATACGAGCAGTGAAGCAATGGCCAGTACCAAGAGATGAGCATCAACTCAGGAGCTTTCTTGGGCTCTGCACTTATTATCGACGTTACGTTCGAATGTTTTCGGATATCGCAAAGCCCTGACTCGTCTCACCGGGGAAGCACGTCCCTTCCACTGGGATCCAGAATGCCAGGCCGCCTTTGATGCTCTGAAAGAACGCTTGACCACGACACCGATTTTTGGGTATTCACTTCCACAAAGACAATTCATTCTTGACACAGATGCCAGTAATATCGGCATTGGTGGAGTCCTTTCGCAGTATCAAGATGGACAAGAGCGAGTCATCGGTTACTTCAGCAAGGTGCTATCGAAGGCAGAACGAAACTACTGCGTTACCAGAAGGAACTATTGGCCATGGTAAATCGGTGGAGCACTTCTATAAGTACCTCTATGAACGTAAATTTCTACTCAGAACGGACCACGCTGCATTGAAGTGGCTCAAGAATTTCAAGAACCCCGAAGGTGAAGTTGAATCGAGAGGCTCCAGGAATATGACTTCGAGATAGCACACCGAGTGGAAACGAGCCATAAGAATGCAGATGCATTGTCCAGAAGGCCATGTCCACCTGAGTGCTCACATTGTAGTCGTTTCGAGGATGGGGAAGCAGCCCTCTACAAAAGCACCGTTGTCGATGAAGATTGGTTACCTGCAGCAACCAAGCAAGAGCATGAAAAGGACCCAGAACTTCGAAAGCTTCGAGAATGGAGGAAAGCGAATAGTTGTCCTTCTTGGCAAGAAGTATTACCATCTTCACAATTTTTGGAGGCGTACTGGAGTCAGTGGGACTCCTTGGTATTAGGAGATGACCTGCTCAAGAGAAATCTCGAGAGCGATGATGGGTCGGATAATCGGATGCAGTTGGTCATTCCTAGGAGCCGAGTGTCGGAAGTACTTGGATATGTACATGATGGAACTTCAGGGGGACATCTAGGAGTGAGGAAGACACTGCAGCGGGTAAGAGAGCGGTTCTACTGGGTGAACTGCAGTGACCGTGTGCTTTGCCAGCAATGGGCCTCATTGTAAACCAAGGGCACCCATGAGACAGTACAATGTTGGAAGCCCTTTCGAGAGGATTGCCATGGATATTGTGGGGCCGTTTCCAGTGACTGATAATGGGAATAAATACATCCTTGTCTGCATGGACTACTTCACCAAGTGGGTGGAAGCGTATGCGATCCCTAACCAGGAAGCCGTAACTGTCGCCGATGTCCTAATGAATCAACTCATCAGTCGTTTTGGGGTGACATTGGAACTTCACTCTGATCAGGGCCGGAACTTCGAGAGTGAAGTGTTTAAGAAGATGAGCGAGAAGTGAGGAGTCAAGAAAACAAGAACAACTCCATTGCATCCACAGTCAGATGGCATGGTGGAGTGAATGAACCGAACCATAGGGAGGTATCTCTGCAAAGTCGTAGATCAACACCAACAGGACTGGGATCAACATATTCCATTCTTCTTGATGGCCTACAGATCTGCAGTACAGGAATCTACAGGACAGACTCCGGCGAAGGTTCTATTTGGACGAGAGATGAGGCTTCCGTGTGACTTGGTCTTCGGATGTAGACCTGGTGAGGACATAGTAGGGGAAGATTACGTCACGAATCTGATGAAAGAGATGAACGATATTCACGAATTGGTTCGTTCTAATCTGAAAATCGCCAGCGATCGCATGAAAGATCGATACGACATCAGAGCTTGGGGTGCAGGATACGCAGAAGGAGACCTGGTGTGGCTGTACAATTCACAAAGGAAACGAGGTATTTGTCCAAAACTACAGAGATCTTGGGAAGGACCTTATACTATCAAGAAGAAGATCAATGATGTCATCCACCGCATCAGTGAAGAACCAAGTGGCGAACCAAGAGTCGTTCATTTCAACAGACTTGCACCATTCGAGGGAACACAAGATCGACAAGTTCAACAAATTCGTCCTGAAGAAAAGGAGCTTACATTCGAAGAATTCATTGGGACATACAGTGGTTCATCATAAGCAAGGTTTGGCGTCACCAAGGAAGAGCACCGCGACCTTTTTACCATTCCTGTAGAATACGCACTAGCTCACTGATCTTCAGATGTCTCAAGGAATAGCGAACAAGTTCATGAGGAAGTTCGGGAAGTTAGAGGAGCTTCATCAACAAGGTCCCTCCGTCGGTCGAGCACTAGAAATAGAAGATATCAGCGCTGAAGGAAAAAGGTCTCTGTTTTATCTTATGACGAAAGGACATACAGAAGATAGCTGTTCCAAAGCTGGGGTGTGGACTGGATGGCTTGAATTGGAGAGTTGTGAGGAATATGCTGGAGGTTTTACTTAGATTCACCAGAGTTGAAATTCTGGTATGCTGCAGGAACTCCAAAGGAACTCCAAGAGGGAAGACAGTGCCATGCTATTTCTACCATACTGCACGTTGTAAAAATTAAACCAGTTGTCCCTATCTTCATAACGATCAGAGTGCATTCCAGGAGGAATGCGTTTTGAGGAGGGGGCAGTGTAATGATATTCTTCTCAGAGGGGCTTTAGAAACATCAGCAGGAAGGCAGGAGTACAACGATCATCCTGTAGCACGCATCCCAGATCGCTATCCAACCTCTCAATGATTCACACCAGCATATTTCCGAACACTCAATATATGCCGCAGTGACAAATAACGTCATAGAAGATTCTGGAATGTTCTGGAAACAATCGATAGAACAATTAGAGAATGGGGTTTTGTTCTGAGAAGCTTCTAGAACAAAAAGAAGGAGACCGGAGATCATTCGAGAACGTTCTCGAACCAAAGCCTGCCATGTGTTCTCATATATGAGACGGCCGATCAACTGAGTCAGGCAGTCAAACAGCGATTGTCAGAGAGACAGTTATATACCGCGTGTTATAAATCGTTTTACATGAATAGTAGTTATAAGTTCGATATAAATTAGTGTTTCTTTAGTTCAAATAAATCAGTTCGAAAATAAATAGTGTCGTGTTTGCTTCTGCACCCGAATAACGTAACAGTATGTTCATTTTTCTTTCCTTTTCTGAGACAAATTGTTAAGGGTTTTGTAATTTTTGCTAAATTTTTTATGAATTTTCGATTGAAACCTATCATTCCTAAGAAACTTTCAATATCCTCGTGAGTTTTTGGCAATGGAAATTTCAAAATTGCATCTATTTTTCTTGGGTTAGGCTCAATTCTATCTGTTGTTACAATATGACCTGAAAATTCAACTTCTCTTTTCATAAATTCGCTTTTATCTAATTGAACTCTCAAATTATGCTCTTCGAATTTTCTGAAAACTTAGTGATAGGTTCATCTAAAGTTGTAGAAAATATTATGACATCATCCATATAGACTAAACAAGTTTTATTGATTAGATCTTTCAAAACTTCATTGATCATTCTTTGAAATGTTGCTGAAGCGTTCTTTAAACCGAATGGCATTCTTAAGAATTCATAATGTCCTAAATCAGTAGTGAATGCAGTTTTTTCGATACTGTGGATGAATATTTATTTGGTGAAAGCCACTTGCTAGGTCTAATGTCGAAAAATAATGAGATCTACCCAATTTATCTAGTGAATCATCGATATTTGGGATAGGATATCTATCCTGAATAGTTTTATTACTGAGCTTTCTGAAATCGATTACAATTCGTCATTTCTTCTGTCCGCTTGCGTCAGGTTCTTCTGGTACAATCCATATTGGGCTTGACCAAGGACTTGTACTATTGCGAATTATTCCATCTTCCAACATATTTGTAATTTGAGTTTTCACTTCTTTTTTATGGATTTCAGAAAATCTATACGATTTTATGAAGATTGGTTCATCATCAGTAGTTTTGATGACGTGTGTTGTTTGTGTAGTAGCTGATAGAGGTTGATCATGATATTGAAATATTTTGTAATGTTTCTTGCATAATTTGATCAATTTGAATTTCTCCTCTTCATTGAGATGATCTAATCTCAATAAATTTTCGATGTGTTGTTGGTCTATATGAGGTTCTAAATTATTTGATTTGGCCTCAAAAATATCGTATTCACTAATAGAAATAACTTCTAATGGATATTGGAGATCAACATTTGTATCCTCTATGTTTACATTATGAATTTCGACAATAGCTTTTCCGTTTTCAACATTGGTTATGCATTCAGGTATGGAACAGTGAGAGTTAACTATTAGTATTAGGAGGATAGTATGTTCCGTCAAATTAAGCAATTGTAGGAAGTTTCGTCCTGAGAATTTCATTTTCATTTATATTATAACAGCTGTACTCTGAAGGAGAACATTGATGAACTGGTATAATTACATCATCTTTACTTAGGTAACTTTCTTGTAAATTCCAGTTGAATCCCATATTTTTCAAATCTCTAAAGCTAATCAAACCGTCAAAAAAGGGATGGAAATCGAATAAAGTGAAAATTATCTTTCCTTTATTTTGAAACTCATTGAAAGCAGGAATATGCGCTTCGTATTTAGTTTCTTGTTGACCGCAGGATGTTTTAATGATAGTTGGTTTTGTTATTATACATTCAGGATAATTGAATTTGGCAAAACATGGATTTATTAGAGATATGTGACTACCGGAAACAATTAGAAGACGTAGTGGTTCACGGAATCCTGTTATTTCGATAAATGGCAACTTACGTTGGTCCATTGCATTAAGTTCTAAGTGGTTTCCGTTCCAGAGGCTGATAAAGGAAAATTTTCTTGTGTAGATTCATCAAAATTTGAGTATGCATTGTCAGTTTCAAATTCTTGTCTGGTATCAATGTCGTTTGGGTCGAGAATGTCTTGTTGGTTAGAGGTTTGCTCAAATATTTCGTCATAAGATTCCATTGAATTATCGAAATAATTCTCCAAAGTACTACGATCGTTGGAATTTGTGTCTGAGTCATTGAAGTTATTTACTTCTTCTGAAATAAACGTTGGTCTTGATCTGGGTTGGAAATAGTTAGGAATATGTGAAGTCTTTGGGAAGGTACTTGTCTTGTCATAGTTGACATTGGTGTGAGTCTGTAATTTGTTGGTTGATTTCTTGATTTCCATACATAAGTATGTGTGGTATCTGGTTTTCCGAAAACTTGTCTATTAGTAAAGAATTTTTGTGGAATTTGTCTTGAATTTACTTGAATGGGTTGGCTAGGAAAATTCCTTGGTGGTGTTTGTGAACTTGAAAACTGTTGTGAAAACTGTGGTCTGAAATTTTGTGTCGGTGATTGAAAAGTAGATTGGTATTGTTGTGATTGTGGAGTAGGTTGATACTGTTGTGGTTTTTGAGTCATTGGTGCTTTTATGTTAGGTGAAGGTAATTGTTGGAAAGTGTTTCGTTTCCCTTCATTTACTATGGACAAGAAGTTTTCTTCTTCTATTAGATATTGCATTGCTATTTCTAAACACTCCGGATTCTTGAGTCTAACTCCAGTTTGAATTTGTGGAGGTAAGTATTTAAGAAATGAAACCAAAATTTATTTTTCAATATTACCAATTTGTGCTATTTCAGCTTCATTTGTCATTGATCTGTAAGTATTGATTGAAGAAAATATCATACTACGGGAATATTGACAACGAACTCTAAAATTATAATGAGTTTTTCTTGGATAAGGTTTAAGACTATGTAGCTCATGAAGCAAGTGAAAGTTCTTTGATCCGCAAAAGAAATTTTCAAGATTTCTTTAACTTGAGCCCATGATTGTAGCTCGATGCGACCAGAAATTAAAGTTGATGCTCTTCCGCGAAGTTTTTCAATAACTGCTCTAAAAATTATTGTTTTTACAAACTCTGTGTCATCTGCATAGTGTTGAAATGCTTCATCACATGCGGCTATGAAATTATTGAGTTCACATGGATCTCCACTGAATATTGGTTATAATATCTGAGAAGAGTCTCAGTTCTTGGTAATTAGTCTCTGGCATTGTATCTTGGTTGTCGTCACTTATGTTGATATTAGAAAAATCACAGATAATACTTTCTGAAGTGATTTCAGAATTCCTATCTCCTTGATTGATAATATCTCTTGATCTTATCTCACTTCTAAATTGACTGTTTCTCTGAGCGATTTCTCTTAAAGTATTAAACATCAAGCAACATATTAGAAAGACTAGTTTAAAAAAAAATTGACTGGGGATGATGGTATAGGGGTGGTAAATGGATTTGAGATGCTTCAACTAACCTTGGCTATAGCTTCTTGTGTTGTTTCTGCTTCTGGTTTGGTTTTTATGTTCTAGTTTGTAACCACTCCTGGAATATACGGTCCTCAGGATTGATTGTCAGCCCACTCTTGGATGTACGGTCCGTAGAATGTAGCCCCGTGATTGGAAAAGTGAATATCCAGTCCAATTTCCAAGTCACTGTTGTCGTTCTGGTTGCCTGAGATTCCCGTTGAAGATTGTTGGATCAGCAGTCTGTTGAACACTATCCTGTTTGGTTCCAGGCACTATGTTAACTTTCTGTACGGCGACTATCCTTTTCCGACTGCGCCAGTTTCGTTTGAGACTTTTTGAGTAAAAGGGTCACTCTAATACTGAATGAAAAACAATTTTTGAACTTGGTTTTATTCAGCATAAGCTGGTAACTATTACAGAAAAAGACTTCTATCTAACCAAAAATGAAAATCGTTCCTTTTATAACTTCAATGAAAACAATAAAAACTAATAAATTGATATTTCACGAAAATAATTCAGAGTTGCAAAGATAATTTCTGATATGAGAGATAAAAGGTGAACAGAATGCAAAATAATAAAAAATCCCATATAGCACTCGACGTTCTGGGGACATCCAGTTTAGGACCCATTCAGGTCTGAACGTCCGGGACCTTTTCAAGACGTACTGAAAACGTCCATTTCTGGACGTACTGGGTACGTACGATTCCGATGTACTGGGTACGTCCAACTCTGGACGTTGTCTACTCTTTGTTTAGGGGATTGAATAAAATTGTTTAATGATAATCGAAATCATTGCATATATAATTTCTACCCTCGATCTCTGAAATCTATTCATATAGGAATCTTGCAAACATTAACATAATTCAATGCTCACGATAAATTCATAATTTACTGGCCCCACCAGATCACGAAACATCTATTTAGGTATTCTCTGCCGTGATTATCTAATTCTTTAAAAGTATCGATGTGATGAGTCAATCGGCAATCGCACATAATATTGCTTGTTGTATACTGTTAATCAACAAGGGTTCTTCAGAGTAATAGGTTAAGCATCTGCCTGCTGATCTAAAGGTCGTGGGATCGATCCCCGGTGGAAGCGTTTTTTTTTTCAATTTTTTTTATTCAAAATAAGACTTTCTACCCTATATAAATCTCTTTCGACTATCTGAGTGAAAAGAAGCGAATCTACGTTGAATCATGTATCCATGGTCCTGAATGGACGTACTGAGGAAGTACAAACGCGCGGAATCTGGACGTCCCGAGTACGTACGAACCGTCTTGGCCGGACGTTCTCAGTACGTTTTGGGGACGTACTCGTGCTATATGGGATACAAGATAAATAACGGGGAGAATCCTTAGTCAGCTTTTACCGGTGTTTATCAATGAAGGTGATCGGCACATGGACTCCAGTGGCGGCGTCTGGATATGCTTTGGCAGGGGTTATATGTAACTCAGTCCCGAATACTATCGCCCCATATCGTCCGGTCTTGAAAGCCCATAGGTGGAACTCGCATTTTGACGGTACTACCGATCCTGTAGCGTTCCTGGAAAGACTGGAGGAAATCTGAGATGCCGAGAAGGCCGACCCTGAACAACTCCTGGATACCCTTCCCACATTATTCCAGGGCAGAGTCCTACTGTGGTACCGATGCAATAAAGTGTACTGGAATTCCTGGCAGTCCTTCGAGAAAGTTTTCAGAGCTTCTTATTTCCCGATTCGGTATCAATTGAAATGGAAATCAGCCGCCAGCTACAAAAAGACAACGAACCGGCCATGGATTACGTCGTGGACATGCAGACCCTTGACATTTACCCAGGAAGTAGCCTGACTATATAGGAACTCGTTGCCAGACTATCGCCAGTATATCAAGAGATCCGATTTCCATGATGTTCCTTCCCTGATTGCGATTAGGGTCCCTTGATGCAAACTAGCAAACTCTGACGTATTTGTCGTCTAACAGGGTACGGACAGATCCTCGTCTCCTCTCACTCTAAAGTGTTTGTGAAACAGTTATATAGTTCCATCCTCATTCAATTCTGGGGATGAAAACTAGATTTTTGACATTTGTTGTTTTTTAGGTCATTGGCGTATCATACGTAATTCCCATATGGAATTCCTGATTCAACTATACCAAGATATAGATTATCTCGCATATTTTGCTCAATTTACCGATTCTCCTGTTCGGTCTCTCCATATTTACTTTCCATGTTTTGAGTTTATCTTCATCTGTTGGAAAGCTTATAACTTTGAATTTGCCATCTAACTGATTGGCACAGCCTAACACAGCACATTTCGCCATTTTTTCAGAAGAGAATAGAAAAATATCGTATTCTGTGAATAATATATCGTTATTTAATCGTAAATTTCTTTAATTTTCTTGAATTTTATAATCATTGACATTCAGAAATCTTTTGTTTCAATGATATACAAAGAATTTTAGAAACGAATAATAAATATCATTACTAGATGACTTGCCAAACGTTGTTTTGCTATGCACAATATTTCTAGAAACTATTCTCTCAGTTAAATATCCACCCGCACACTGTATTTAATACATTTTATACTTCTTTTTAGCTGGGCTATTCATAAAAGCTTGTTCCATTAGTTTTTCGAAATACTATTCATTTTATACTCCTTTTCAGCTCGGCAATCTATCTCTTCAGTTTTTCGAACTGTTATATATGTTCTACTCCTTCTCAATTCGACTGAGTATCTACGAACGCGTGTTTAATTGATTTTTTGAACAACTATTTATTACAAAGCTTGGTCGCCATCTCTGACTTCGGGAATCCTCAGATACCAATTTTGATTTTTGAATAGAATCGGATCATAATTACGTAATTCGTTCGCCATATCCGATCCGCTCTATCTTCCATTTCCCAATTTTGACAGAAAATCATAAAGTTCGACACCGAAAACCCACAGATACCAATCTTGAATAGAATCAGATCATAATTAGAAATTTCTTTCGATATATATTGGGTCCGTCATCTTGAATTGTCCAATTTCGAGGGAACAATCATTACATGGATAATAAGTCTATGAATCATTATCGCGAACCCCGGAAAATCCCAAATACCTTCAAATTTTGTATAGAATCGGATCATGATCACAAAACTCGTTCGTCATATGATCTTCCTCAACAAGTAAATACCCTGTACATACCTATTATTAAAATTTTGAATGATTTTCTGTGGCGCTCATGGATGTGACGTGTCAGCAATGTCAGGAATGCCAGTAGACAAAACTAAAGTCTCTAGATCATTGAAAAAGAATGCAGCTATGATCTGTCCGTACCGAGGTTCTAGTTACCAAAACAGACCGACGTACTCTGAATCATTCCGGGCTATGAGAGCAACCCAGCCCAATCCAGTCCAGACAAATTAACCTTTAAATAGGCCTGTCCCTATGATACCCTCCCCTGCTCCCAGAAGTACTGCGACAAGGGCGATAATGCCCGGTCCAGGTGCTCATGATAGAGGAGCAATCTGCTGGAGATGTGGTCAGCCTGGACATCGAAGAGACGAGTGTCGAAATGCCCCGAAAACATTTTGTTCGCGCTGTGGACGCGACGGAGTTCTGTCCAGAGACTGCACCTGCACCCGGGCAAAAAACTAGCAAGGAGCCCGATTGAACCGGGGGCAGTCCGGCTCCAGCCAGTGAACACCAAATACCCCCAGCAGCCACCTTCCCAGAAGGACAACCGTCCTCATATTCCAGTAATTATAGGAGATACCCAGTTCACAGCCTTTTTAGAAACTAGGAGAAAATCCAAAAAAATCTGAAATAATGAATGTACCACCTCCTCAATTAACCTACAGACAGTATCTGGAAGTGGTTTGCCCTGAATCGGACTTGAAAAAGTAATATAGATCAATGAGTGTAAGTATGAGCACTGTCTTTGAAGTTGACCCAACTAACAAAATTATTATTATTCAACAAACTATTTTGTTGATGGAGTCGCTGCTGCATTCAAAGCCATAAGAGCCATTAGAATATCTTTCCTAGAATGCATTCTATGGTATAACAGTCAAATTTGAATGAAATATTATATATAATGAAGTTTGCAGGTATCTGGAAAAACTATGAACTTGAATACAATCGAAATTTCACGTTCCTATGAGAAAGCGTCAAAAATACCGAAACCATTTTGAGATATCAACATGGATATGTTCAGGAATAATTTTCAAAAAAATTTCAAGAATTTTGTGGCGCATAAGAATGATTCTCATAAAAATTGAAAAATTTTGTGGAATAATTCTTATAGCACCTTTTTTTGAATGTTTGGTGTGTAATAACCAAAAAACCAGTAAATCTTATAAATGTTTCGCTACTTTCGCTGCAAGTTCCTCGCGCCCAGCGAGCAGAGAGCCAGGCGCAATATTACCTCGCTATGGTGCTATTGCTAGACTCTAGTCACACAACAAACCCCAGTTTATTTCAGAGCAGGCACTAGATGATTGCATTTTTCCACTTTTCCACAACATATAGTATGTCGAATAAAGTAAAATAATGTCAACTCGAGCATCAGCTGTATTATATTGAAATCATTCGAATGATTCAGCAAGCAGTAAAGAATGATGGAAGTAAGAACTGGTGCGCTTGCTCCCTATTGAAGGTCGTTTGCAAGTTTCTCGATGGCGCCTACTCTGATAAACCTTTGATAAACATACTTGACGTGGGTAAATCTCGCTAAGCTCATCCTGGTTACAATCCATATTTACAGGACACATATTACCGACCGATAAATATTTGGATACGTATATGATTTGGATCAGAGCAGTGAACTGATTCCTGATCAAAGGATCGAAACGTCAATATGTCAAAAATATTCTTGAGCTGAAAAAATGGTTATTTCTGAGATTGCGGTCAAGTGTTCGATAGGGACGTGTTCCGTAGTTTCTAAATTTTGTGTATAATACCTAATCCACGATAGAAAAAAGAAAAATATCTGTTCTACAACAGTATTATTTCTGTTATGATTTGGAACGAAAAATATTAAAGTTTCATTTTTGAATGTGGTCTTGCGCGAAAATGGAGGTAAAAACAATGAACCTAAAGCAGATCGCAAAAAGTCTTCAGCGACAAAGGACCCCGCACAAAACCATAGGGAATTGGCCCACAGTGGGATTTGCCTGAAATTCACCTATGTTATTGGTATAGAGTTTCTGATCAAATGTCTTCATGTGACCAATCCTCTAAGACCAAAGACTTAGCTCTCAGGGCCGTATTCCATAGGGAATTGGCCCACAGTGGGATTTGCCTGAAATTCACCTATGTTATTGGTATAGAGTTTCTGATCAAATGTCTTCATGTGACCAATCCTCTAAGACCAAAGATTTAGCTCTCAGGGCCGTATTTAGTATAGGTGCCAAATAAACAATGACACTTTTTTTTCAAGCCCATGACTTTTGTATCTTCCATTATAATTCAATTGAATGAGAAATGTTGCGAAATCTTGGCATTTGTCTTTTAGCACAAGTCCTCTGTAAAACATGCCTTGTCCTACAGGACCGTATTTAGTAAAACTGTATTTGCCAAAGTGCCGAATCGAATTGATTTTGTTATTACTTTCTTATTTCTTGTCCTATTTCAGTGGTTGTTTGATAGATGAATGTAGATTTCTTTGTGCACATAACAGAAGTGGTCACTATCTTAATATTCAAGATGATCGGCCTAACATTTAATCTTTATGTAGGACATATCTCGTAGCTTTTTAGGAATCATAGTAACAGGAAGATATAAGAACACGTTTCGATTGTTGAAATCGGTCATTTACTTTTTCAATTACCTAATTCTATAATATAAATATAACTCTACTATCTGATTGAAACTTCATCTAATTCATTACTTACGAAGTTGAAACCGATATTTACAGGGTGGTGAACAAAAAAGTCGAGCACTCACTATCAACAAAATTCCCGAACACTTACAGCTGCTGGAGTATTGCATCTTGCACTGGACGATTTGCGGCATCTTTAATATGATGTACAGAAGTCGATGGATGATTCCCATTTTGATTATGGCGGGCAAATCCTAAATACCACAATATGCTACAAATATGAGCACATGTTCCTAGTGGCCTTGCCCCTGATTTGCAACTGCAGTAGTATTCTATTATCAATACATCTTCATTATTCTCGTCTGGTTTTCATGCGGAGTGTATTGAATGAAAACTTGATATTTTTCTCTCTTCCTGAATCGAGAATACACTCTAAGTCTAATGAATCCAGGTTGGGAATAATAAAGTTGATTGATTGATTGATTCACTCAGCTTAATAATGAGCATGTTCCTTTTTCCACACCTATCTATGGAGAACTTGAGAATCGTGACTTTTGGAACATATCAAATCAAATTATCAGCGTCCTATGTCCAAGGCAGAATACTTAGAGATGATCATGAGTTGTTTGAAATTGATCTCAGAGTGAATGAACCTAGATTCATTAGACTTAGAGTGTGTTCTCGATGCAGGAGGAGAGAAAAATATCGAGTATTTATTCAATACACTCCGCATGAAAACCAGCCTGACGAGAATGATGAAGAAGATGCATTGATAATAGGATACTACTGCAGTTGCAAATCAGGGGCAAGGACACTAGGAACATGTGCTCATATTTGTAGCATATTGTGATATTTAGGATTCGCCCGCCATAATCAAAATGTGAATTATTCATCGACTTCTGTGTTACAGCATATTAAAGATGCCGCAAATCGTCCAGTGCAAGATGCAATACTCCAGCAGCTGTAAGTGTTCGGGAATTATGTTGATAGTGAGTGCTCGACTTTTTTGTTCACCACCCTGTAAATATCGGTTTCAACTTTGTTAGTGATGAATTAAATGGAGTTTCAATCAGATAGTAGAGTTATATTTATATTATAGAGTTAGGTAATTGAAAAAGTAAATGACCGATTTCAACAATCGAAACGTGTTCTTATCTCTTCCTGTTACTATGATTCCTAAAAAGCTACGAGATATGTCCTACATAAAGATTAAATGTTAGGCCGATCATCTTGAATATTAAGATAGTGACCACTTCTGTTATGTGCACAAAGAAATCTACATTCATCTATCTAACAACCACTGAAATAGGACAAGAAATAAGAAAGTAATAACAAAATCAATTCGATTCGGCACTTTGGCAAATACAGTTTTACTTAATACGGTCCTGTAGGACAAGGCATGTTTTACAGAGGACTTGTGCTAAAAGACAAATGCCAAGATTTCGCAACATTTCTCATTCAATTGAATTATTATGGGAGATACAAAAATAATGGGCTTGAAAAAAAAGGGTCATTGTTTATTTGGCACCTATACTAAATACGGCCCTGAGAGCTAAATCTTTGGTCTTAGAGGATTGGTCACATGAAAACATTTGATCAGAAACTCTATACCAATAACATATGTGAATTTCAGGCAAATCCCACTGTGGGCCAATTCCCTATAGTTTTGTGCGGGGTCCTTTGTGCCTCGATTCACCGACTACTCAGTATCGGCTTGACCGCCGGACTTCGTTCGTTCGATACGAATTTCGCTACTTCGCTTTTTTCGCTATTTCCGCTTATAAATTATTATTTCGCTAATTCAATAAAATGCAACAGTGATCTTCGCATGAGCAATACATTGCTGCTTTTGCTACGTTATAAGAACAGGTGCTTCACTTTGAAGAATACCGGCATCCAGGGAGCTCCCGAGAAGTGACAAATCCAGCTTTCTTGGATTCCTCTAAAGAAGATACCACGGATCGTCTATGGTAAGCTGTTTTGACTCCTCGCTATATCATACCACAATTGAAAAGTTAGTTTTGCGCCTTTGATTAGAAACAGTTCATTCTTCTTGTACCACATTTGAGCTATTGAATGCCTTTGTGGCGCACATTTGGTCCTTCGAGCCGGATATCAATCAAATTTTCCGGAATTTTCATAATTTTCATATTTCCAAAATTTCAAAATAGCTTCAAAAGTATCAACTTTGATCATTAGTATTTCTCTAACTATTTAATTGTCGACTTGAATCCTCTATAATAATTGTATTTTTCAAAATTTAGTTGACTTCTGAAAATTATAATTTTCGTCGATAATTATTTATTTTCTCTAAGTACGCACATCCATAAAATATATATACGTTCGCTATATGCGCTGTTCTTCGCTAGACATTCAACGACGTGTTTTTTGCTTTATTGCCACAAAAAGTCTGGGGTCTCCGGTCGCGTTTTTCTATCTTCTGTTTATTCGTGTTTTTGCGCTTGGCAGTTGAACTCAAAATAATCATTGGAATTCCGTCAGCTGTTTGACTTCACCTATATTTTAATACGCTCTTCGAAAATTTATAAACAGAATGGCAGATAAAATGAAAAGATATGTATTGCTTAGAAATAATTGTGTGTCGGATATTCATACTTTATATTCAATTGGCCAACGAGCTGAACAGGAAAAAACCTATATTGCAATGTTTCGAGTTCGATACGAGGAAATCGAACAAATTCGCGATAACTTTGAAAAACAAACTTCGAATATTCTTGCTATTCTATTACAAAATGAAGCACCTGATCTAGGCACCGAAGACACCATACGAGAAGCTTTCATGAACGATTATTGGGCAGTACGCGCCTTACATTTGAAACTGTGCGAAGCACCCCGCGCTGATTCAATACAAAACGTTTCTTGGAACCAAAACCATTCGCATATACGCTTACCTAAGATTGATTTAATAAAGTTCAACGGTGACTACAAGTTGTTTAAGACGTATTTAGATCACTTCAACGCATTAGTACATACAAACGAGTCCCTTAGTTTGATAGAGAAATTCAATTATCTGATGTCCTCACTGGAGGGTCCTCCTCTGTCGCTTGTTCGAACCTTACCTCTGACCTCAGACAATTATGAAATTGCTCACGATTCTTTAGTAAAACGTTATTTGAACAAACGACTACGAGCTACTGCACACTGGAGTGAGATAGAGAATTCAACAAAGTTGACTTCAGAAAATCCTCATGCCGTTCGAAAATTAATTGACACATTTTCTGAAAATTTGGCAGCTCTCAAAAATTTAGGTTTTCCCATTGAGCATTGGAACTTAATTTTAGTACATATGCTGTTGAAAAGATTAGATACCTCAACAGTGACACGGTTCGAGTTAGAGCATGGTTCTTCTGAAGTCCCTGACTTTGAGATGTTACTAAATTTTTTGGATAAACATTGTATTGCTTTGAATAATTTAACATTTTCGCCGCCAGAAATTCATACAAAAAAATCGTTGAATCAGAAATCGAAACCAGTTTATGGTAGAACCACTACATGTTTTGCTAAACCGAATACAAAACCCAATACTCTATCTTGCAAAATGTGTAATGACAATCATGTACTTTATTATTGTCAACGATTTTTAACTAAATCTCCCGCTGAACGCAATGATTTTTGTAAAAGCAAACATTTGTGTTTTAATTGTTTGAGCAGTTTACATGATATAAAATCTTGCAAATCCCTCTCTTCGTGCCGCTATTGTGGAAAGAGACATCACAGTAGTCTTCACATTCATCAATATACTGATTCTCGAAATACAAGCGCCCCTTCTACATCAAATGCACCCCCCTTTTTAGGGCCTCCAACCACCTCAACTGTACCGCACTCCGACACAAATGTAACTGTTAGTGGAGCGGGCCTTCTTTCAAAAACGCATAGTGTTTTATTGGGAACTTTGGTACTAGAAGTACTTGACCATTTTGGAAATTATCATAAACTCAAGTGCCTTCTCGATAGTGGGTCGATGACCTCGTTCATAACAAAGGCAAGCGTTCACAAATTAGGGCTACGCAAAAATAAATTTTCACTTGACATCCATGGCCTTGACGATATGAAGACTACAGTCAATCATGGCCGTGTTTCTTTACAAATTCGTCCTGTGAACGAAATGTCGCCTATCTTTCTTGTCGATGCCGTTATTTTACCCACAATCTGTGATAACTTGCCTATATCTATGTTTAATACTACTGATTGGCCACATATTGCCGATTTGAATTTAGCTGATCCCTATTTCAACACCCCCGCTTCTATAGATATGTTGTTGGGAGCCGATATCTTTCCTCAAATTGTTAACCCTGGTCAAATTATAGAGTGCCCAGGGAAGCCTACGGCAATCAATACCGCTTTGGGATATGTTCTCATGGGAAAAATAAGTCAATCAAAACCCCAAACGATCACGTCTTTACTTTGCTCAACGCTTTCTTCAGATATAGAACATTCGGCTTTGACCACGACCTTGAAAAACTTCTGGGAACTTGAAGAAGTTCCTCAACTTCATCATATATCACCCGAAGATGAAAAATGCGAACAAAAACTTCACTGAAACCATTTGTAGAGACGAAACGGGAAGATTTTGTGTCTCACTTCCTTTCCGTGATCCATTTCCTATTTTCCCGAATATTCGCTCTCTTGCTCTTTCCAGATTTTTGTCGCTAGAGAAACGACTTCTCAAAAACCTTTCTCTCTACGAGGCATATAGTCAATTTATGCAAGAGTTTCTTGACATGAATCATATGAAGGCCGTTTCTTGTAATGATGTCCCGCTCGAGAGTTATTACATACCACATCATTGCGTTCTCAAGCCGGACAGTTTATCCACTAAACTACGTGTGGTGTTCAACGCCTCCGCCCATCTTCCGAATCAACCCTCCTCAAATGATAAATTGTATGTTGGTCAGAAATTACAAAAGGATATTATGAATATTCTTTTGAATTTTCGTTTACATCGATATGTTTTTATAACCGACATACAAAAAATGTATCGCATGATTATAGTAAATCCGGAACATTGTAACTATCAAAGAATTCTCTGGAGATTTTCTGTTGAGAAGCCCGTTCAAGATTATGTGCTCTCTCGAGTAACTTATGGCTTGTCATCAGCACCTTACCTAGCTCTTCGAACTTTATTGCACTTGGTGGACATCGAAGGGAAAGATTATCCCTTGGCTTCTGATGCTCTGCGTAATTATACATATGTCGATGATATTGTTCATGGACATTCATCTTTAGACCAGGCTCATAAACTTCAATCAGAGCTGATTAAACTCCTAGCCTTGGGAGGATTTCAGTTTCACAAATGGTCAAGTAATGAACCTTCATTATTAAACAATCTTCCTGAATCCAGTGTCACTAATAATCCTGCCTCATTCAACGACGAATCAGATATGACAATTAAAGTTCTAGGCTTGAAATGGAATCCCACAACTGATTGCTTTCCTTTTTCTGCTAACCCCATTGACAGCCTGTGTACTAAACGTCATATATTGTCAGAACTGTCAAAGGTCTTTGACCCTATAGGTTTTTTATCGCCCGTAACGTTCTTCACTAAATATTCAATACAAAGATCAGGGACTTTGAAAATTGGGTGGGACGAATCTCCCCCTCCAGATGTACAAAGAGTTTGGAATCAATATAAACATGAAATTCAGTCACTCTCTCATATCAAAATTCCCAGATTCATCCTGCTAATTGATTATGTAACATGTGAACTACATGGTTTTGCTGACAGTAGCGAAAAGGGCTATGCTGCTGTAATATATGTGCGAATATCGAAAGATTCCAAAACTTACAACACTTCTTTCGTTTGTGCAAAGTCCAAAGTGACCCCTATCCAAAGTACAAGTATTCCCCGCCTAGAACTTTGTGCTGCCGTTCTTTTGGCAAAATTATTATCATTGATCACAAAGATTTATGAAGGAAAAATCGATTTTCAACGCATATATGCCTGGTCTGATTCCCAGATCGTTTTAAAATGGATCAGAGCATCTCCGCATCGTTGGAAAACATTCGTTTCTAACCGAGTATCATTTATTCAAGATAGAATCGCCGCTTCAAATTGGTTTTATGTCCCGTCTCAAAAAAATCCCGCAGATGTAGCGTCACGTGGAATTGTTCCTTCCAAACTTTTATCGCATCCATTATGGTTTCAAGGTCCTTCATTCTTGAACGATCCGGAAATCAAAAATTTCGCCGAACCTTCCGTAACTGATTTAACTTTTATAGATCAAGAAGAACGTAAAATCGTTCTCACAACAATATCAGAATCAAACTTTATTGATGCACTACTTCATAATATTTCTTCATTCAATTCAGCCCAAAATATTCTAGCCTATTTTTTAAGATTTATTTTTAATAGTAGATGTTCGCAGGCTGTACCTAAACGAAATGGGATTCTTTCCCAGGCTGAACTTTCCGAATCATTATTGCTCCTGATCAAACGCTCTCAATAGGTCGCTTTTCATGATGAATTGGAGAATTCAATTTTTTCTAAACCTTTGAGAAAACTTAATGCTTTTATAGATGATAAAGGAATTTTACGAGTTGGTGGTAGGCTTACTTATTCGCATATGTCTTATGACAAAAAACATCCCGCTCTATTACCACGAAAGTCACGACTCACTGATTTGCTCATCGATTGTTATCACAAACGATATTTTCATGCCGGTCTACGTACTGTACAATTTTTATTGTCGCAACATTTTTGGATTCTTTCACCAAGGCGCGCTATACGATCTCGATTAACAAAATGCGTTCGATGCTTTCGCACTCAACCTGAGGCCTTTGAGCCGCCCATGGGGAATTTACCTCTTTCTCGTATTTCAGAAGTTAAACCGTTTTCTCATGTTGGGGTTGATTTCGGAGGACCTTTCTTCGTAACAATGGGTAGGCATCGCGGAGTCAGATCGTCCAAGGCATATTTGTGCCTTTTTATATGTTTTGCTACTAAGGCTCTACACTTAGAGCTCGCTAGTGACCTCTCTACTGATATTTTTCTTGCTGCGTTACAACGCTTCATCGCTCGACGTGGCTGCTGTAATTTTTTGTATAGTGACCAAGGCACTAATTTTGTCGGAGCAAATCGGAAATTAATCGAACTCATGAAATCCGCAGCTCTTAACGAATCAATCGAATTTAAACATAACATTCCTTCAGCTCCCCATTTCGGGGGATCATGGGAAGCGGGCATAAAATCTGTGAAAACTCACTTGAATCGCGTTATAGGTCAGCAAATTCTGACCCATGAGGAACTCAATACGGTGTTGATATCAATCGAAGCCATGCTCAATTCTCGACCGTTGACACCTATGAGTTCTGATCCGAATGATTGTTCACCGCTCACACCGGGACATTTTCTTACGCTCGAACCGTTATCCGCAATTCTTACTCCCGATTTTAGTTCTACCCCAATCAATCGGCTAACTCGCTGGCAATTTTTACAGCGACTCCACCAGGATTTTTGGCACCGCTGGCATAAAGAGTATCTCCATACTCTGCAACAACGAAGCAAGTGGTTGGCCCCGGAGACCCCTGTGGAACTTGGAACACTTGTTCTTATCAAAAATGAGTCCCTTCCTCCTCTTCAGTGGTCGCTCGGACGTATTTGCGCCTTAAACCCTGGTGGAGATAAAGTTGCCCGAATAGCCACTGTAAAAACCACTAAATGAATCCTTCATCGTCCTTTAGTCAAGTTGTGCCCTTTACCACTTGAAACAAATTAATTGAATGGCTGTCGAACATCTGTGTATATAGTGTCCGTTTTTTTTTTCGATTAGATATACTTTATATTTCTATATAGTTTTTTTTTTGTTTTGATATGGAATAAGTCTTTCCAAATATTTTTTTTTCTTTGAGTTAGAAAAATGCTAATTTTCAAATCGCATTTTTGGCGGCCGGCAATGTTAGGTTTTGGAACGAAAAATATTAAAGTTTCATTTTTGAATGTGGTCCTGCGCGAAAATGGAGGTAAAAACGGTGAACCCAAAGCAGATCGCAAAAAGTCTTCAGCGACAAATTTGTGCCTCGATTCACCGACTACTCAGTATTGGCTTGACCGCCGGACTTCGTTCGTTCAATACGAATTTCGCTACTTCGCTTTTTTCGCTATTTCCGCTTATAAATTATTATTTCGCTAATTCAATAAAATGCAACAGTGATCTTCGCATGAGCAATACATTGCTGCTTTTGCTACGTTATAAGAACAGGTGCTACACTTTGAAGAATACCGGCATCCAGGGAGCTCCCGAGAAGTGACAAATCCAGCTTTCTTGGATTTCTCTAAAGAAGATACCACGGATCGTCTATGGTAAGCTGTTTTGACTCCTCGCTATATCATACCACAATTGAAAAGTTAGTTTTGCGCCTTTGATTAGAAACAGTTCATTTTTCTTGTACCACATTTGAGCTATTGAATGCCTTTGTGGCGCACAATTTCAGTGATTTGAAATATTAGCGTGAACTGGTGTGAATAAATTCTAAGGTGAATACCAGTTACCATATCTGCCTATTATGATTCGGTCTTTGTTCTGGTTCTTCAAAGAGGAAATTTATCAGATTTCATGCTTTAAATAGGTTCATGTCATGAAAGAAGTAAAGCTTATTAAAATCGGCTACAAAAAAGCTTTCTTGCTTCTATTTCAAATTGAAATTTGAATGAAAATGTTGAGCACAGTATTTATTCGACCACAGAACAATGATGGGAATAATAGATTCATCCCTCACAGAACCAAGGTTTTGAACGATTTCCGATTATGGCACCTCTATCGCAAATACCTGAACCCCACGTCCAAAACTCGCTTGCAAATGTTCCATATCGAGAGTTAGTCTGACGAAACAATTGAAGAGTGAGCCCACCAGTTAAATTTCTATACATCTCTCGGTAAAGAATCATGTCGAACTGTACCAGAAGCTATCTTGTTTATATCAGGTTGTAACAAGCGACTAAACACAACCGCACCCTAACATCATGGTGTATCCACCTTTAGTTGCCCGCAGCTCTACCCGGCAACACTGGAATAGCAGGCTACCGTCCTGTACCAGTGGCAACGCGGTGGACCGTGACAAGTAACATAACAAAAATAACCTAGACTGTCAGTTGGTTTCAAGTGCAACAATTTTTCTTTTGTTTAGCCTCTTATTAGCAACCAAATCGTTATAATTCGTTTTGTAATAAATTTTTCACTTGATACAAGTTTGAAGCGATAAGTATTTTCGTTGTCCCGTTGTGTTTATCACAGAAAACCCACGTACCCAGTCGGTTACAATTGGCGCCCATTCGAGTGGCCATCGAAAAACTCGCGAAAACTAAAAACTAGTGAATGTTTATCGACTATTGATTCGGTGTGCTTAAAAAGACTTGCTTCTTTCGTTGTACTAGAGAACAGTTTTTTTTCGAAAGTGAAACCCAAGTGCGTTCGCAACGTACGCGAAAACTCTTCGTGTGTGCTTCTATTGTTATAGGACTGATTACGACAGTTTCGTGGACATTCTCGTGAACACTTGCGTGTCGAAAGCTTCTGCTGTTGTAGGACTTTCAAGCCGATTCGATAATATTTTGTGAAGGTTAACCCTAACCTCTCTCGGTGCTGTACCAACTGCACAGGACGCTAGAGGACTTGCTGCATAGGAACTGCGAGTCATGAAAATATTCATCAGCTCAACTGTAAGTTCTTTTTACACTTAAAAACGGCCGACCCGAAGCATCCGTATTTTCTACGATCTACTGCTGGCTATAGTGAAGTAAGTGAACTTTTCGCTGACTCAGACGATTCGAAAATGACTGTTACAATGTCAGACGAACAATTCAGACAATTACTAGACCGTATGTCTGTACAACCTAGTATGAATACAGGCAATTTCTCGAAATGTTCTAGTAGGTTCGACGGCGAGAAAAACTCAGATGTTAATGCATTTCTAGACGCAGTAGAAGTTTATAAAGACTGTGTTCATATTTCAGACGAAAACGCGTTGAAAGGTTTGCCTATGCTCCTAACTGGATTCGCAGCTACGTGGTATCAAGGTGTAAAAGCTACCTTGACTACCTGGATCGAAGCAAAAAGGCTCCTCAGAACTACTTTTGGCCCAGTGAAGCCCCCATATCGCGTGTACCGTGAACTTTTCGCACATGAACAAGATTCTAAAACAAAAACCGATATTTTCATTTGCAAATCTCGATCAATCTTAGCCCAACTACCCAGTGGTATGCTTACTGAAAATATCCAGCTTGATATGGTTTATGGTTTGCTGAATAGGAAAATTCGAGAAAAAGTTCCTCGTGATAACATAACCAGTTTCGAGGCATTACTGGTGGAAGCTCGATTAGCGGAAGAAACTTTTGATGTACCAATTGAATCTACTAATCAAAATGAGTCAAAAGACGCGCCTTCCAAAGTAAACTCAACGAAACGATGTTCCTATTGTCGAAACCCAGGACATATCAAAGATGAATGTCGAAAACTTGCAAAAGTGCAGAATAAGACGAATACACCAAATCCAAACGGTATTTCCATTAATAAACCCTCATCATCATCTATGCCAAGTGAACCTGCTACGACTCCTAGCACTTCAAATGTTATTACTTGTTATGGATGCGGAAATCCTGGCTTTATACGCACAAACTGTCCAAAATGTAATGTAAAAACAACTCCAAAATTGAATACGGTTGCACCTACAGAATTTTTTTGCAGTAAATTCAGCAATTCTGATGAAAGTGTGATCCGACCTTTAGTCTCACTCCAGATTAATGGGCACAATGGTTATGCATATCTAGATACTGGATCTAAGTCAAGCATTGCGGGACACACACTATCAAAACTGCTTTTGGAAGACAATGTTCCTTTCCGACGTGAGGACCTTGTGATGACTCTTGCTGATGGTGTCCAACGAGACGTCAAAGTACTAATTTTCAAGGTCAACGTGGCACTGATTGGTAGGACGGTTACCATTGAACTAATTTCTGTTCCAGAACATGAAAATAGCCGAACATTGTTAGGCGTTGATTTTATACGAGCCACAAATTTAATTTTAGATTTGTCTAATAATGAGTTCTTCTTTGGAGATAATTCCCATGTAACTTATCAGTTTTCTCTAGAGCCCATTCCCCAAGATGCATGTACTGTGAATACCGTACAATTCGAAATGATCCAGCTGAGAGAAAACGAAGGACTCTCTCTGTCAAAGGTGGAACGTGAAAAACTCAATAATCTTCTCATTGAAAATAGGTCAATTTTTGAGGAAAATGGTGAGCCTACGCCTTTTGCAGAGCATTCCATCACCCTTTTGGATGAAGTTCCGATTGCTGTACCTCCATATCGCATGTCGGAACCCAAAAAACAAATATTGAAAAAAGAATTGGACAAGCTGTTGGCAAATGGTACTATTGAAGAATGCGAGTCGCCTTATGCTGCCCCAGTGGTACTGGTCCCAAAGAAAGACGGTGGTACCCGTCTAACTGTGGACTATCGTGGCCTAAACGCCATTACTCGTGCAGACCGTTACCCGTTGCCCAGAATAGATGACCTTTTGCATGCTGCAAAAAGGAGTGCCTACATGTCTACTCTTGATTTGAGATCCGGTTACCACCAAATCTCAGTACGCCCATGTGATAGAGATAAAACCGCTTTTATCACGCCGTTCGGAACATATCGCTACACCAGAATGCCATTTGGAATGCGTAACGCACCTGCCACATTCCAAAGAATGATGGACCGCTTCAAATCAGGACTACAAGACATCCTCCTAGTGATATATCTCGATGACTTAATCGTGATATCATCTAGCTTTGGTGAGCACCTGAGCAACCTTAGTAAAGTTTTTCTGAGATTGATGTTATTTAAATTGCATCTGAATCGAGATAAATGTACTTTTTCGTGCCAATCAGTACATTACCTAGGACACATCATTTCTCCTGATGGTATCCAGCCCGATGACGCTAAAGTTTCTGCTATTCTGAACATGCCACCACCAAAGAATATCAAACAGCTCCTCAGCTTTCTGCAAACCGCCTCGTGGTTCAGACGTTTTATTGAGGACTTCTCTGGTATAGCAAAACCTCTATCCATGCTAACGAAGAAGAAAGCTAAGTGGAAATGGGAGAACGAGCAGATCCAAGCTTTCAACAACCTCAAGCAAAAATTAAGCTCAGCACCGATTCTACGACAAGCAGATTCGAGCTTACCATATATGCTTCGTACGGACGCCTCAAGCTACGCTCTGGGAGCATGCCTCCTCCAGGGGGAGGGCCCAGATGAACGGCCTATAGAATACGCCAGCCGCCTCCTCAATCCAGCAGAAATGAACTACTCCACCTCGGAAAGGGAAGCGTTAGCTGTAGTATGGGCCGTCGAGAAGTTTAGGGGGTATCTAGAGGGAGCCACAACTATCGTCCAGACAGACCACCAACCCCTTAAATGGCTTATGTCCCTAAAATCTCCTAGCGGAAGGCTAGCAAGATGGTCACTTGCGTTGCAGTCTTATGACCTGCGCATTGACTATATAACAGGAAAATCCAACGTACTGGCGGACACACTATCACGTCCCCCCTGCGAACTTCCCGATACTGAGGTGAACAGCATCACCCTAGAATTTCCAACACAATCGCCAAGCTCCATTAGGGTCGGACAGCTCAAGGACCCCGAACTGGAGAAAATTATTGTATGTTTGGAGAACCGTACTAATGAAGTAGATTTCAAAAAGTGGTCAGAAAGAGGGTTCCTCATGAACAACGGGATTCTATACAGATATTCCCCTGAGATAGATGAAGAAGAACCTCAATTGGTTGCTGCAGCCCTTGAAATTCCCCGCATTTTGAGAGAATTTCACGATTCTGCATTAGCAGGCCATTATGGTGCGGAGAAAACCCTACAACGCATCGCATCTCGCTATTACTGGCGAAGTATGCGACGAGATATAGCTGAACATGTCAGGAAATGCCTCGAATGTCAACGTTTTAAGGCTACTAACTTGAAGCCTGCTGGATTGTTGCAGACACCAATCCAGTCCCAGAGATTTGAAGTGCTTTCAATTGACTTATTTGGACCCCTACCAGAGACGCCAACCGGCGAGAAGTGGATTATGGTAGTGGAAGATACGGCTAGCCGATGGATAGAACTCCTACCCCTACAGTTAGCCACTGCTGAAGCCTGCGCTCGTAGCCTCATTGATGAAGTTATCCTCCGGTATGGATTACCCCGTCGTGTTGTCAGCGATAATGGATCCCAGTTCGTTAGCGCTGTGATGCAGCAAGTCGCACATGTATTGGGCTTCCAACAATCTCTTGTTCCGGTTTACCATCCTGAAGCCAATCCAGTGGAGAGGAAAAATCGTGACCTGAAGACGCAATTAGCTATTCTCACGACCGGTGATCATACTAAGTGGAAGGATAAACTCCCCGCGGTACGTTTCGCAATGAACACTTCGTGTTGTGAATCTACTAAATATACCCCGGCATATTTGACTTTTGGCCGCGAACTACGTGCTCCCGATGATGTGCACCGCGACTTACGCGCTATCTTGCAAAGTGACTCTTTCGTAACTCAAATAACACCATACCTCGGACTGCTCAGTGAAATTCTTTGCAAGGCCCGCGAAAATCATGAACTCTCTCAGGATAGACGTAATAAATATAGTAACGAGCATCGACGCGCTGTGACCTATAGTGTTGACGACCTAGTATTGGTGGACACTCACGCGTTGAGTAAAGCAAAGGACTCATATACTGCCAAGTTCGCGCCGAAGAGAGATGGTCCCTACAAAATAATCCAGGTAGTCACGCCGACTACCTACATCGTAGCATCCTCAGATAATCCAGATGTTCCCCTGGGCAAGTATCACAGTTCAGCCCTTACTCCTTACACTGGAGAAGATACTGCAATCCCAACTCGTCCACTCCGTAAGAGAGGCCGACCACCCGGATCAAGGAGTCAACCACCCGAGACATCAGAGCCCAACTCTGACGTCCCTGAACCAGATGACCCCGTTCCAGACGATGACACACTATACACGCCTGCAGAGGAGACTCCTGTCGAGAAGACACCCGTCGAGAAGACACCCGCCGAGGAAACACCTCCATTAACTCCATCCGAAGCAGATATCCAGTTAGACTCAGCTCCCTTGGACCGACCCAGAAGGACTGCACCTAAACCTAGGTGCCCCTGCTGCAACTACATTCATGTGGCATCCCCCACGGGACGTTTGTGTGATGCCAAGGGGGAGATTGTAACAAGCGACTAAACACAACCGCACCCTAACATCATGGTGTATCCACCTTTAGTTGCCCGCAGCTCTACCCGGCAACACTGGAATAGCAGTCTACCGTCCTGTACCAGTGGCAACGCGGTGGACCGTGACAAGTAACATAACAAAAATAACCTAGACTGTCAGTTGGTTTCAAGTGCAACAATTTTTCTTTTGTTTAGCCTTTTATTAGCAACCAAATCGTTATAATTCGTTTTGTAATAAATTTTTCACTTGATACAAGTTTGAAGCGATAAGTATTTTCGTTGTCCCGTTGTGTTTATCACAGAAAACCCACGTACCCAGTCGGTTACAAGGTCAATTTCTTAAATACAGAATGTAATCAACATAATAAAAAGTTGATTTTCGGATATTCTTCCTTCGTTATTATTAGATACAGAAAAACTGAAGATACTTTTCCATAGCTTTGATGAGATTCAACGTGATTATATCGATTTCTCTAAGCGACATTTCGTATTCGTGAAACCATCATCAACTTTTTTTTAAAAATACATTATCCTGATTATGTGTTCACTGATTCTGATAGCTCTTTTCATTCTGAATTCAACTGAACTAAGTAGTTTGAATGTGTCACGACCTAGGTTTATTAGCCATCATCAATGTTTTTTTGAAAGTCCAAAGAAGACTATATATAGCATCAGTTCCACTTATTTCTGATCATTCAATATAACTACGTTGAATTTCCAAAGTTGCTGTAGAAAAGTACCTATCATTAGTTTTTCTGTATCTATAATTATTCACGTAGTAAAACATGAAATATATTTTCAAGAAATTCACTTTTTTCGATATAACTGAAACACTAAAAACAATTTCAAAAATTTTCGGAGTCCATTGGTATGACCCTCTGGATCACTGAATGCGCAACCTATTCTATCCTATTCAACCGAATTCGTATCCTCTCCCGTTTCCGAGATCCCAATGCTGGGCAACCTTATCTTGGTAACACTTTGTTATTTTTTACTGTGAGAAAAAGTATATTTATAGTATACAACATAATATATTCCGAACTGAACCGAAATCCTACATACTTCTCGTAAAGCAGATTTATATTGATGGAAATCAATTTAGAATGATATGAATAATTGCTTGCTGAATGATTTCAAAACAGTCACAGTGTAAACATAGTCGAAGTCGCAGTTTCTTGTTCTGCCTGTTGTGTGCGTTATACCCGCTTTGATGTCGTCTCATATGGTCTTTGTCTACTAATCTGCTTCAATAGTATCTTCGTGAGATGATAGATAACAGAGATACAGTGTGCACACCGATGAAGTCGAAATTTCCCTATTCCCTCCAAAGTCGTTTTATATGGTCAGTGCGATTGTATCTGCTCCAACTGTATGCATGTTAAATGCTAGAATGCAGTGTAAAAATAGTCGAAGTCAAAGTTTCTTGTCTCATATAGCAAGTACAACAGGCAAATGGGGATACATCGACTTCATCGTCGTACTCACTATATCTCTTTATTCTATCATTTCACATGGACACTATTGAAGCAGACAAGTTCGCATTGACCATATAAGACGACTTCCAAGCAGGTATAACGCACACAGCTTGTAGAACGATAATCATCGATTTCGACTATGTTTACATTGTAACTGTGCAGTACAGCATCTGACATGCATACAGTTGAAGCAGATATGATTGCGAAGACCATATAAGACGACTTTAAAGGGATTATAACAAGTACAATAGGCAAATTGAGATACATCGACTTCATCGTTGTGCACACAATATCTCTCTATCCTATCATCTCACATGGACACTATTGAAGCAGACGAGTACGTATTGACTATATAAGACGACTTCCAAGCGGGTATAATGCACACAGTTTGCAAAACAAGAAATAGAGAGAAACAGTGTGCACACCGATGGAAGGGATGTATCTTCATTTGCCTATTGTACTCGTTATATGCTCATCAAATTCGTCTAATATGGTCAGAACGATCGTATTTGCTTCAATTGTATGCTTTTCAGTTGCTGGAATGCAGAATAACAGTGTAAAAATAATCGAAGTCGGAGTTTTCTGTTCTGTGTATCGTGTACGTTATAACCGCTTTGATAACGTCTCAAATAATCGTTGCGAACTGATATGCATCGGAAGTCTCCATGTGAGATGATAGAATACAGGGATACAGCGTGCACACCGTTTGAGTCGATGTATCTAAATTTTTTTGTTGTACTCGTTATATACCCTCTGAAGTCGTCTTATATGGGCAGTGTGATTGTTTCTGCTCCAATTGAATGCATGTCAGATGCTAGAATTCAGAGTAACAGTCCAATCATAGTCGAAGTCGAAGTTTCTTGTTTCGCCTGTTGTTTGTGTTATTGCTGTTCGATATCGCATTATTTGGTTTATGTGAACTATTATGCTTCAATGGGATCCATGTGAGATGATATAGTACAGGGATACAGTGTGCACACCGATGAAAAAGATATATCTTCATTCGCCTGTTGTACTCAATATATATTCTTCAAAATCGTCTTATTATCAGTGCGAATTTCTCTGCTTCAATTGTATGCTTTTCAGATGCTGGAATGCAGAATTACAGTGTTAACAAAGGCGAAGTCGAAGTTTCTTGTTCTGCATGTTGTGTTCGTTATACTCGCTTTGATGTCGTCCTATATAGTATTTGCGATTCATTCTCCTCCAATATCATCCATGTGAGATGATAGAATTGACATAAACAGTGTGCATCAAGTTGATGTATCTTCATTTGTCTGTTGTATTCATTATATTCCCTCCAAAGTCGTCTAATATGGTCAGTGCGATCCAATCTGCTCCAACTGTATGCATTTCAGATGCTAGGATGCAGAGTAACAGTGTTATCATAGTAAAAGTTCGAGTTTTTTGTTCTGCATGTTGTGTGCATTATTCCCGCTTTGATGTCGTCTCATTTGATCTTTGCGATCTATTCTGCTCCAATAGTATCCATGTTGTTAGTTCGTCTTTTTTTGAATCAAAGATTCGTCTGATATGGTCGAAAAATACTTTATCTGATAGCATGTCATAATGACAACGTTATGTCACTCAATTTTGATGACATAAGGAAGCTCATTATGGGACTAAGTACCATAATGAATTCATTATGGGTCTGAGTACCATAATAAATTCATTATGGTACTAAGTACCATAATGAAATTCTATAAGGAAAACATGTAATGGTTTGATCAAAAAAGTTTATTCAAAATGCATAACTATGTACAAAACTATTTATTATAAATGGTAAAAGAACAATTACTACAATTTGTAATATCAATGTAATGGCAAAGCACAGCTCACTCACCTACTAATATTTGAAACTACACAATACTTACTCCTTTAAAAATAGTTGTCATTGTGACATGTCGAAAATGCAGTTTTTAATTTTTCGAAAATGTATTGATATAAATGCCATCAGATAAAATTTTGTATATGTAATACGAATCATAAACAATCATTATGGCACACGCCCTGTTATCGGACTCGGCTACGCCTCGCCCGATAACATTCACGACTTGTACCATAATGATCGTCTTTATGATCCTTATTACATAAATATACAGGGTGTTTCATAATTGAATGTCAATATTCGAGGAGGCGATTCTTGAGCCCATTCTAAGAAGAGAGTTTCATATGAACGTATGACCTAAACGTCCTAACTTTTGAGATATAGGGTGGTAAAGTTATCAAAAATTGATATAGCCTACTAGAATGAGAAGTTATAATTCCAAAATACCAAATACGAATACGAAGTTCATAAATTATGAATTGTATTTCTGAAATTTGATCTAAAAAATAAAATCCATTCTTCTCTTCATTGTGATATTGTCATATTAACTATTGCTATAATATCATGTAGTGAAAATCTTTTTATTTTTTTAAGCGAAAACCGTGCATCAGATTGAAAATATTGTGTTGATCAAATTCGCTTACAAATGATTGGGAATTCCAGGCATTATTTCAATTTCGAGATAAATCAGTGGCGTACCATCAATGACTGCCAAAATATGTATGTAAAATTCTATACTACGCCACTGGTGGCAACCAAAAATAAATGTAGTACACTAACTGAGGCCTCTTGTTACATAGTACATGTATACGAAATTTCATCAGAATATCTGAAGTGGTATTACAGATATTAATAAAAAACTAATAATTTTTGAGAACTTCACCACCCTGTATCTCAAAAGTTAGGACGTTTAGGTCATACGTTCATATGAAACTTTCTTCTTTGAATGGGCCCAAGAATCGCCTCCCCAAATATTGACATCCAATTAAGAAACACCCTGTATAACTATTTTATTCTATAAAAATCACTGACAAGTAAAGTCACAATTATCAAAAATATTTCGACTTCTTTAATGTCATCCAAAAGAAACATCATCTTGCATAGGGTGATTGAGATAATAGAAATAATACAGGGCGGTCAAACATCCCTCCCCTCGTGAAAAAGATCAATCTTCTTTCACTCTTCATTTTCCACATCAATCCGACATAACTTCGTAACTGGACGCTTATATACCCCTGTAGCAGTTTTCAAACCGGCTTCCAGGATTCTGCCGTCTATGCCTGATGGATATAGAGCCTCTACCTTTCCGTATTTCCGCAACTTCTACGTAGTGTGTTTTCATCTACCATTTTTTTTTTTATTTATTTATTTAATAAGCACGGTCACTCAACAGCCAGAACTTTAGAAGCTCGTCCTATAACAGAGTGACACAATATAACAAAATACATTACATATGAGCCTGATGGAATCATACAGAAAACCTAAAATTAACTTATACCTAATAAGAAAAAGAAGAAGAAAAACAGTGAGTTACTACTATGGGTTTATCAAATTCCAGTGCCTAATCAATAATAGTTAGAACATAGGAGAGATTTGAGATGCTTCTTGAACAGATTTATAGAATAATGAAAGATGTCTAAGTGGGTATTACAAACAAAATTATAGGAATTCATTGACCTTATTAATGGAGAGTTATTGTAATAATTGCTATCGAAAGTGCGTATGTAGAAGATTAGTCTATTTCTTGTGATGTAGGGGTTGCAATTAACTGAGTACTCAGAAGTTATGTAGTTAGCATCGATGAGATTATTGAATATTGAATATTTTGTAAACAAAAATAATCACAATATCGTTGATCTTGATCGGTTTACCATCAGTGGTCCACTTGGATCGTTTCGTTAGAGTTGGATGGTCACAGGTAGTAAGATGACAAGTTGTCAACCTTAAAGCGAAATGTCATGAAATGTTGTTTACCAAATAGAGTATACAAACTTTTTGGTCTGCTCAGCATATTTATATTAATTTATAGTATATTATTATAATTATTAGTAGGTACCATTATAAAATATGGATATTTACATATACGTCTGTATAATACTCGGTATAATACCTTCAATCTTCGAAATGAGAAGACAATTTTGGATGGATCATCAGTAGTACAGAGAGGAATACCTATCTAAAATTTTGTTCCAGGCGCTATTTACCAGGTCGTGGTACCAGAGGTATGTGTGTTTTGAGGTATGGAGCATAATTATGGAGGTAGTGATTACCTATGCATTGATTATGAACCTACGCATCCTATGAATATTATGCAAATCAGATAAAGTGAACAAGAAACTACAGAAAATATAAGAATAATCAACTGATGATCCAGAGGTAGTAGCAGTGGACCAATATTTCGTACACATCAGCCCAGGTAACAAGCTGACGTCATTTGTACGTCATTGTCACGTCAGGCCTGACGTCAGGATGACTTCCAAAATGACGTCATAATGACGTTTATATGACCTTCTAAGTCAAAGACGAATGACGTCATTTTCATGTCGTCAAAATGACGTCATCCTAATGGCGTCAAAATGACGACATCCTAATGGCGTCAAAATGACGTGATCTTTACGATTATTCATATCACTGAAATCTTCTGCATGTTTCAGTTTATTTTGTGCTATTTCAAGATCTTCTGTAGGTGAAAAAACACTGTTGTATTAGGGTTGTATCAATATTATTATTAAATACAAAATAATATTATAGGTAGGTACTATAAATACCAGTTTCTTAAAATTGTCTTTTCATTTGAAACTTATCCCATTCGGATGATGCACTCGAGAGATTTCTCAGAACCCTATGGTATTCCTTCAATGGCGTCCAATTCACATTCTGCTTTTTCGGCATAGGTAGGTACACCACTTGTCTAAAATAAAATGACCATGCTGCCATCCTCAAATTCTACTACTTGATACATGAATATGAATAAGTATGACCACCACACCACACCACATAGATAGCCGAATAACATGATAATGATGGCCTTCTATGTATTGTTATTTTGTTGTTATGGTCATCATTACTCATCATGGCCGCAACAGCGAAACGAAAGTCATTTACGTATTAAAAAACAATACGGATCATAACGGGTGCCAGGATGAAGCAAAAAATATGAAACAAATGAATATCCATAAGGATTTGGTGGCATGATACGCATGCGCCATGCGCTGTTATAGTAGTCATCAAAGACATGCGTTTCGGTGGACAATGACGTTTACTAGCCTTTCAATCAAAGCAGTATGTGTCTGATCGTTTCAAAACTTTTCCTTATGGATAGTCATTTGTCTTCAAAAATCGGCTTCATGTTTCGCTATGGAAACAGATAGAGATTATCCGTATTGATTATTAATACGTATATGACGAAAGTGAACGGACAGCCGTCTTCTGAAGACGGCTGTGGCTTGGCGCTGGCGGTCGACGTTCGCATGTCTGCGCAAGGTCCGTGCCGACCAATCGAGTACAGTTCTCCACGCACTCTCCCGCTCTGATTTGAATTCGCATTCCGGAATAACAACGTTATAAGCTTTTTATGACGTGGAATTCGGTCTTATATTTTCAATAGCTTTAGGGAGAATACTTTGCACAGAAGGTATATAATTAACAATTATCTCAGAGACCATCGAAAACACACATCTCGCACAGATTAGAGGAAAGTTATTATGAAGCATAATATATAATGAGTGACATAATTATACAGGGTGATTCAAAAGTAAGCGGCATCCTTTCAGAGGCGTATTCCTTGCATGAAAATAAGGCAAAAAGTTCCTATTGATAAGGATCCGAAAATGCTTCCTAAGGGAGCTACGGCCCTTTGAATAGGACACCTCAAAGACGGTTTTTTCTCTATAACTTTAAAATCCTTCACAACAAATTTTTAAAAATTGGTGTACGGCATAAACATTCGATGGTAAATAGGACTCCGTATTCGAAATAATTTCCAAACGAAATCACAGTAACCTGAATATCCGGAGAAGAAGGGATATTTTTACACTTACCCTCTCCCGCATGTGACGCCCCTGAATGAAATTCTGAAATTTCGAATACGGAGTCCTATTTACCATCGAATGTTTATGCCGTACACCAATTTTTAAAAATTTGTTGTGAAGGATTTTGAAGTTATAGAGAAAAAACCGTCTTTGAGGTGTCCTATTCAAAGGGCCGTAGCTCCCTTAGGAAGCATTTTCGGATCCTTATCAATAGGAACTTTTTGCCTTATTTTCAAGCAAGGAATACGCCTCTGAAAGGATGCCGCTTACTTTTGAATCACCCTGTATATGTTATATAACATAACTACTAACGTTTTCATATAGCAGAGATGGGAAACTTCTTGATTATGAATTTTTCTCGATGTAGATGACTCAATGAATGATGGTCATAATTAGTCATGAAAATGACCATCAGATGACGTCATATTGACGACATATCAAGGACGTCTATATAACGTCATATTGAGTACGTCAAAATGACGTCATTTTGAGGTCATATGACGTCAATGACCATAAATGACCATATATTGACGTACAAATGACGTCAGCTTGTTACCTGGGAGATCACTTATTCTATTATTATAACTGTATTCTGAAAAATTGAAAAACTTCTTCAGATACCTATAGAAATTACAAGAGGAAATAGTAGTTCATTGTTTGATTATATTGTAGAGTCGAAAACAGAGCAATTGAAGTGTTTGAGCATAAAAAAATAACAAAATATGATTCTGTTCAAAATAACAAAATTAATAAAAAATAACACTATATACCTATTATAAGTAAACCTATAGTAAAGGATAGTTCAAGGAATCTCTCAAATAAACATAGCTCCTCTTCGTTGGATAACGTCCTCTTGCTCATGCAAATATATCTCAACTTGAAAACACGTGTGATATCTTCTGATGCCCATTATTCCCGTTCAGCAATATAATCTCAACTCACAACTGGTCTGGTTCTGATCATTTTTCCAAACTTCCATAATTATGGTGTTTCTCTTGTTGTATTTGGTATTATTGATGGGATTCCTACCTTGAGTTTTCTTCTCTTTGGTGTGTGATTTAACAATTCTGCTTGTGCCGTTCAAGATCCTTTGGCATCGAAAAGGGCAGAATATATTCGCCAAGTTTTGATGTTGAATGAATTAAAATCACGTTCACAAAATTGAATCCATTACTCACGAATAGACTCATCTTGTGGAAATATCGTACATATAGAAGTACACTTTTCGTGCAAAAGAAACGGCCTACTACGTCATGAGTTACTCGCGGGGTAATCGCGGGGTGCGATTGAGGCACAAGGATCGAGGCAACCTTCCTCTACAAAATAATCATCAGTTCTACCAACCTTGAAATAATATAAATTGTCGCCCCATCTGACGGCAACAACTGGAACACTTCTGAGCGGTTTGTTTTCAAAAAAACAAATGTGAAACAATGAATACAAAGTGAACAGGCCGCTTTGACAGCTATCAAGAACTCCGATAGGTGACGTAAGCTTATTTTCTATTGTTTCTATCGCGATTATCGCAACATCCGAAATTAAGCAACAGACGTGCCTAAATCTTTCGAACCATTCCCATCAGGTGATATGTCGAGATTCGTGTTTTTTTATTATTATTGTTTGAAATAAAATTGCGGAGGATGAGTATTGTGGTGCACTAATAGAATGGCGACAGCCTACTGTTATTTCCTTCTTCTGGAGACAAAGAGGGTCTCCGAATGCGCATGCGCTCATAGCGGATCACATGATTTACTGTGACCAATCTGACAATCAGGTTCGAGAATTGATCGAAAACTTTAGGCTCTCGTATAAACAACAGGTTCAATAAAGCAGCGTACATACATTAGACAAGCGTAATATATCAATCAACGATTAGACGTAAGCTGAATAGAGCCAACATGTTTTCGACCTTACGCTACCTGGCGGTATATTTGAAAGGTATTAACGAGGTATATAGGGTATATACTTCATTCTGGTTTTCGGTTGTGCTATTGTTCAAGTTATTGCCGTCAGGTGGAGCGACATGTTATTTGATTTTCTTTGGCGAATAGAAATATCCATGAAGATCCGAAATGTACACAAGAATCATCAAGATATCCGAAATATTGCAGGATCTGAAAATTATCCGCTCCATCAAAAAAGATCCGAAGATCGAACTTATCCGCCAATTACTATAACAATTCTGTTAGTCAAGGACATTCTTACGTTCGGGTACGTTCGCCTCCTCAGAAGGTGCTAGCCCTAGACTCTAGTCAATTTGGGACTTTCTGAAATATGAGTTGGCACCACTGGAAGCCATAAGGTACCTAATCCAAACATAAATCATAAAATAAACTAAATAAACTAAATAAAGTCATCAATGAAAGTGAACTACTGGGAGTATTGAGTAGTACAAATATGGTCTGTATAAATTTATTTATCAAAGATATCCACATAATCTTTTAATCATTCGCGCATGGTAGAACAACCTTAATTAATTGTAGATAGGTTGAAACTAAAGGTGGGAAATATATTATATTCAAGAATATTCACTATCAATGGCAGTCGGTGTTAGTGCGTGGATTTATTAACTTGTGGCTTGATTTTCCAATACATAGACAATATTTACAAAAAATTTCAAAATGATACAAGGTTATGGTCCAGTCATGCAAGCTTTTTTTGGCACCCTCATAACATGGGGCCTAACAGCTGCAGGAGCAGCTCTAGTTATATTCATTAAAGGATCCCAGGTTAGAACATACATAACCTCTACATGTAAACAAATCTGAAAGTTTACCAATTTTTTGTTTCATTCAAGAGGAGATTATTGGATGCTAGCCTAGGGTTTGCTGCTGGAGTGATGACTGCAGCATCATTTTGGTCCCTTCTGGCTCCTGCTATTGAGCAAGCTTCTGAATCAACACTTTATGGAGAAAATGGAGAATATGCCTTTTTACCTGTTGCCTTTGGGTTTTTACTTGGTGCCTTATTTGTATTTGGAGCAGATAGATTGATAACCAAGTTAGGAATTCATTCTCCTAATATGATGTTAGGTAAGGACATTGTTCATATTGTTTTTCTAATTTTCTTTGAACTGGCACCCCTTTGAATGTACCCCCTATGCCAGCAAAAATACTTGAGGTTTCTCCATTTTTTCTTGGCCCATAATTCAAGGCTAGATTGATTCAAGGCTAGTTTGAGACTAATTTATTACTCAATTGCTGAATTTGTTGCTCTTGGATTTATCCAAAGAAACATTGAACTAGCAGAACAACGTCTTAAATAAAGGTTCAATCCCAAAATTAATTTTACTATATAATCCAATGCTAATTGAGAGCTCTAATCATCATAGCCTATTGCTGATGTTTTCACACATTTTTCTGAAAAAATCATTGGTTTTGCTGGAAATTTTGTCAGCATCTCATATACAAGGATATTGAGTATACCATAATTAGGGCCATTTCAAGGCTCCTTGTTGAGTCCATCATCAATTTTTTTGTTGATAAATTTTCCCAAAAATTTTAATAAATCCAACATGAACATGATAAACCATTAGCATATCAGAAATAGTTCAATCTGGTTCAATAATAAAACAAATTATACCATAGTTTAAGGCTAATCCTAGATTATTGCTGTTTATTTCACACATTGTTTTTTAAAAAAATTGCTTTTGCTGGCTTAACCATTAAGCTATGAGAATGAAATCTCAAATTAAAATAATATAATTTGAATATTGAGTACACCATAATTTAAGGCTCCTTATTGGCCATAATATTGTCATGCCATATAGGTAGCCAGGAAAGTAGTAATTTTCTTTTGAATAAACCAAGATAGAATTGATATTTTCATCACATAGAGAATGCGAACTCTCAATGTATATCTTTATATATATATATATATATGTATATACCTGTCCCTAGACCAGTGGGACAGTTGAATATCTTCTGAACCAATAAGAATTTTCAAAATATTATAATTTCACATCATATCGCATCATGAGTGCTAACTCTAGGAATGACTATATTTCATACGAGGGGCGCAAGAAAGGCTCACAAAATCGAACATCAATTTTTTCAAATAGAACACCCTGTATTCCATTGCATTTTCATATTCTCCTTGAAGAGCTGAATTCACCAACCTAGCACACTTGGGGTCTAGCGGGAATGATATCCGAGATATAAGGTGTGGAAAATCGAGATTTTTCATTTTTGGGAATTTTTTGTGTCGAGACTATTCATTATTGGTCAAAACGGCTTACATGTCCATATCTTAACTTTTGATTCACTATTTACTCGTATTTAATTGAAACAAATACAGGGTGGTGTAGAATTAACAGTTTCAGTCAGAATTCTACACCACCCTGTACTTGTTTAAATTAAATACGAGTAAATAGAAAATGAAAAGTTAAGATATGGACATGTAAGCAGTTTTGACCAATAATGAATAGTTTCGACACAAAAAATTCCCAAAAATGAAAAATCTCGATTTTCAGTTCAGTAAAATTAAGATTTGTCTCACTTCTCATGGAAGCACCCCCGTATCTCACGTAATTATTGAGGTAGGGTTCTGAAATTTGCCGGAGGAAGAGAAAGTCCAAAGATAAAGTCAATTACGTGAGATACGGGGGTGCTTCCATAAAAAATGCAACAAAATTTCATTTTTCCGAACTGAAAATTTTCCAGGAAAAATTTGAATAGTTAGTAAATTGGGCGTCCTGATTCCAAATCGGAAGTGATTTTCGACCTATTTTGACTCCTAATATCATTTTCCGGAAATTGGGGTAGTTTCATGGCTGTTGGCGAGCAGTGTATATCACTGAAGATGACCCCACTTGGTCATAGAGTGCATTTTTGGTATATCTCTGGCTCCAGCAAATTTCAGGATCCTTACCCAACAATTATGTAAGATACAGGTGTGGTTCCATTTTAAATGTCACACTGTATATCCATTTTTTTATGTTCATAATTTTTCCTGAGACTATACCTTTTCAATCAAGGGATTCAAACTTGAATGATGAAAACTTGTTAGTTTTATAGACCTTCAATGGCAGATTCCTGATTTTGTTCCCTCAATTCAGAATTTCTTTCCATGCCCTGTATGAAGAATATCAATTTGTCATACATCCAAAAACAAATCTTTTGTTGACCATTTTTTGCAAAAATTTCCACAAATTCTTCATGAACATGAAAAACAAATAGCAAATCTGAAAAAGTTCAATCACGAAACTAGTTATACCAATATTCCAGGCTAATTTAATGCTCTTATCCTAGTCTATTTCCAATTTTTTCTACAATGTTTTTTTTTAAATCATGGGTTTTGCCAGTTCGACCTCAGTTAGCAGATCCAAATCTTGAATTGAGGAATTATAACTATATTGAGTATGTATACTAAAATTTGAGGCTATTTCAAGTCCCTTCATTGAGCCTGCCATCGAATTTTTGATGATAGTTTTTTTGCAAAAAGTTTCACATCCAACATAAAGCATGACAAACCACTTGCAAATCAATAAGAAGTTCAATGACAAAACTGATTATACCATTATTAAATGCTAATTTTAGGGTCTCGTCTTAGTAGATAATCTATTCTATCAACATTGTTGAAAAAATTACAAGTTTTTCTATCTCAACCATTATGCTAGAAATGAATGGGGTAGGGTATCAAACATATAATGAAATTATGTGAAGAACAAGTTGTGGACACATAGGATTCTAGCTAGGATTTCAGCCTCAAAGTTGCATTAATTCAGGTTTTTCATTGAACATTTTCTTGATTTGCCAGAGATTTGTCATGTTCATGTTGAGATTGTGAACATTTTCACAAAAAGCATCTAGCAAAAGTATGGATCATAGGCTCAACAGAGAACCTTGAGCTAATCTTATGAAATACTCAATATCCTCATATTTGCTCGATTGAAGATGACAAAACTCATGGTTTTTCAACAATTTCAATAAAAAAGATTATTGTGTGAAACGGGAGCCTCACATGATATTAGCCTATCTATGGTATAATCAGCTTTGTCATTGAACTTTTGATTGTTGCACCAGTGGTTTGTCATGCTCATGTTGCATTTGTGGACATTTTTGCAAGGAACAATCTACAAAAAATCCAGGATAGGCTCAACATAGAGCCTTGAAATAACCTTAAATTATAGTATACTCACACGGGTGTGAAAGCAGAAACTGTTTTTCTGGCTGTTTCTCAAGTTCACTTATATGGTACATGAAGGAAGGTCTTTTTCTATTGCTGAAATTTTGTTATGCAAGTCTACTAATCTGAAGGAGTTGAAGAAGGCTCCTGACAGTAAAATAATTTGTGAATTTCAAACCACCCCATAACTACCCCACAAAACAAAAAAGCTATTAGAACAGTTGGGAAATTTCTCGATCGCTATTTTATTGTGTGAATCAATAATTTTACAAAGATCGAATACCCTACATACAATGAAATGATTTGTGAACCAGAAACTAAGGGGTAGTTCAACCCTCCGGAGTACAAAGACCTAAATTCTGTTGAAATTTCCGTTGCCTGATGTTTTTTGATGGAAACGGATCATTCTAGACCTACTGAATACACTCTATGGTGTGAAATAATTTGTGAACCAAAAACTACCCTTCCACAACCCTCCTAAGTAGAAAATCATAAATCAGTTGAAATTCCCCTATCACGAGATTTTCTGATGGAAATGGATTATTCTAGACCTGCTGAATACGCTCTATGGGGTGAAATAATTTGTGAATCAAAAACTACCCCTCAACAACCCTCCGAAGTAGAAAATCATAAATCAGTTGAAATTCCAGTTGTACGAGATTTTTTTATGGAAACGGATCATTCTAGATCTGCTGAATACGGTTTATGGGGTGGAATAATTTGTGAACCCAAAACTACCCCTCCACAACCCTCCTATAAGAAGAAAATCACAAATCAGTTGGAATTCCCGTTGCAGGACCATTTTTTTTATTGGATCATTATATACCCGCTGAATATGCTCTATGGGGTGAAATAATGTGTGAAATCAAAAACTACCCCTCAACAACCCTCCGAAATAAAGAAATCTTAAAACAGTTGAAATTCTGGTTGCTCAAGATTTTTTGATGAAAATGAATTATTCCAGACTTGCTGAATACGTTCTATGAGGTGAAATAATTTGTGAATCAAAAAATACCCCCCTCCCCACAACCCTCCTATAACCCTCCTCTTTGTATTCCCCTCCTGAAAAAATATTTTCATGAAAGTGTGAAATAATGAGACAGTAGTACATGAATAACAAAAATTCAATGTCACACATTTTCATGCACACCAACTATTTTTTACAATTTCAGTTTTTCCTTAGTTCTCAACACCAATTAGCTTATTATTTTGAAATGCTATCATAGAATTATCTGAAGTTGGTAAGATACTCCCATACATGTATATTGAAATACAAGACAGGAAAAAAATTCAATTGCCTGTTTCCTATTCAGTTTTGATGAAGATAATCTCCATGCTACCTACTTACATGGTATTGAACCTTTCAACTTCATATAAGTTGGCTATGATATTGAATTTTTTTCATGGGCGAAGAATTATTATTGAATTCTCAAAATCTGACCCAACAAAATATTTAATTTGGTTATTTTCTTACAACCTACAAGTTATGAGTGGAATAGAAAATCACTTTTTAATCTCAATTACCCATATGAGTAGATTGTAGAGTGAACATATAATTGTGACATTGGATAGGTTATTCCATCAAGGTCATGCCTGTTGTCAAGCTCATGGAAATCGAAATAGTGAGAAGCTAGGTCTAGTAGGCACACAAAAGCTAGTATCCTCAGAGACTGGTAGTGTGCAGGTTAGGCCCATAACACCAAGAAAAGCTGAAGAACAAAAAGAAGAAGAAGCAATCAGGGTCAAATCCACTAAGGTTAAGGATTCCCATGGCAACAAAAATGACAAAATAAATAGAGACAGAACTCGAACTCAAAATCATGTTCAAACTCAACAATACATTAAACCAAGTGATATAAATTCTGCAATCAAATCAGCAAACGAAGCAGCCATAATGAGAGAAATTCTAGAACTGGGAAATAACCAACCTCCCTCTGATGAAAGTACAAAGGATGGAGGAAACTGGGAAACCAGAAGAACAAAGAAACGTCGAAGATTCATAATAGGAGGAAATGAGGAAAATACTGGAATTGAGGCAGTTCCTAAATATTCTACCCTACATGTGACAAGGCTGAAGCCAGACACAAAGCCAGAAGACCTGGAAAAATTATTGAAGGAGCGATTCCCTGAGGTTCGCTGTGAACAGCATGCATCAAAACGACCTGATCTATATGCAACTGTTAAAGTAACAATCAGGAAAGAACACTACAGAGAGGCGTGGAAAAAGGAAGTCTGGCCAATTGGTGCCCTGGTTTCAAATTTTTTCTTCCCAAGGAGGATGCCACAAGTAAATGCATAAGTGGATCCTCGAATGTTCAAATTTGTACAAGTGACATAAACAATGAGGAAATTACTTCAAATATGAACAATTGTTCCAACAATTATGACCTTTTACTTTCCAACATCAGAGGACTAAATCAGCACAAAATTGATGAACTCATCTTGAGCTACTCAAACTTGAAATTCTTATGTTTCACAGAAACTTGGTCAACAATGGATAATATCTCAAATTATTGTATTCCTGGTTATAAACTTATAAACTTCTTTGGCCGATCCCAATTCATTAGAGGAGGGGTGGCTATCTATGCTCAACAAGATCTGGACACTAAACCAATTTTGTTATCCGCATACTGTGTAGAGAAGGACATCGAAATATGTGGATTGAAATGGCATTTTAATTCGCTTCAAACAATTATCTTGGTATGTTACAGATCTCCAAGTAGTAATTTCAATACTTTTTTTGATAATTTGAATCAAATTCTTGAAAATATGTTCAAACACTGCCTTTATATCTTTCTAACTGGAGACTTCAATGTCAATTCAATGACAGCCTATCAGGCTCTTTATTTTGATCAGCTACTGCAGTCATATGGATTATCTCCAAAAAACTTAATGCCAACTCGTGGTAGTTCTATTTTAGATCAGATCTACTCTAACTTTGAGAACTGTCATGGTGTGGTGGATATCAATACAGAATCGGACCACGACACACTTCTGCTAACTCTGAATATTGAAAGGAAGGCAAAATGTAGCAACAATATTATAACTAAGAGGATCACTAGCGACAGTAGAATTAACAGTTTCATATCTCACCTAATCAAGGAAACATGGCATGATATTTACTCAGCAGAAGATACTGAATCTAAATTCAATATATTCCATGATACATTGCTGCACTATTTTGATGCAAGCTGTCCAGTTAAAAAGGAGAAAGCTAGAGTAAAATCTAACAACCAATGGGTAACTAGTGAGGTAAAAGAATCATCTGATAACTTAAAAAACTTATATGTGCTCAAAAAATCTAGCTCTCTCTTTGAAAGTCATTACAACACAGCTCAAAGAGAACATAGAAACCTTATTAAAAATACTAAAAGTCAATACTATTTCAATAGAATAAATAACTCCACAAACAAAAATAAAACTTCATGGCAAGTTATTAATGAATTAAGAGGTAAAGATAACTCCCGCACACATATAAAAATAAAAGATGGTAATGAAATTCTCGAGGATCCATCAATAATAGCTAACAAATTTAATGACTTCTTTATCAAAATCCCGAAAGACACTATATCAAAGATATATAACCCAGATATTACTATCCAATATCCTAATAATTTTCAAAACAAAAGCATGTTTATTACTCATGTAACTGATAATGATGTGCTGGAAATAATAAAAAACAAAATAAAAAATAAACCATCTTGTGGTTTTGATGGAATTTCTGGGATAGTTCTGAAACAAATTGGACCTTACATAACTGCCCCTTTGGCTCACATCATAAACTCGTCATTTGCAGAAGGAAAATTTCCATCTAGGCTAAAAATTTCCCAAATCACTCCAATTTTGAAGAAAGATAGCTCCGAAAATATTGAGAACTATAGGCCATTGTCTGTACCCTCTGCAATATCCAAAATATTAGAATATGCTATGATTCATCAGCTTACAAATTTCCTGAATAAATTCCAAATAATCAGCGAAAATCAACATGGTTTCCGTACACAGCATTCTACAATGACTGCAATTATATCTTTCTATGAAAAAATTCTAGATGGCTTAGAGCAGGGAGAGAGTCCAACTGGCATCTTTTGTGACTTTACTCGCGCTTTCGACTGTGTTGACCATGACATACTACTGGATATGTTATATAGGTGTGGTATTAGAGGCAATGCTTATGATTGGTTCAACTCCTATTTGAAAGATAGACCTCAAATGGTCAAGATATCTGGATCTGGAACTTCTGCCTTTTCATCGACCAATATTAATGCACTAGGGGTTCCTCAAGGCTCTATTCTCGGTCCAGTCTTGTTCACCTTATATGTTAATGACTTACCACTAATTTTATCTGATACTTTTACGACACTATATGCTGACGATTCTACATTACTAATTAAAGATAGAGACTTCGCAAGCTTGCAAACCAAAATCGATAGTTCAGTTAATAGATTATCTGCCTGGTCTTTTGATAGATCCTTGTTGCTTAATGCTAGTAAAACAAACTACACAACCTTCCATTCTCATCAGAATACAAATATACCTCGATTAAATATCTGCTTAAATAAAAATACTATTAACACCATCGATGACGTTAAGTTTCTTGGAGTGTATTTTGATTCTTCTCTTTCATTCAAAACCCACTGTAGTAAACTATGTAAGATCTTGAACTCTAAATGTTACCAAATAAGAAACCTCAAAAGTGCAATGCACTTGAGTCATCTCCTAAAATTTTATTTTGCAGAAGTGCATTCCAGAATTTCCTATGGTATTATTGCATGGGGAAACACACCTGCAGCAACTAATGTATTCCTTGCTCAGAAGCGCATTCTAAGATGCCTAGTTGGTTGTCCAGCAACGCATTCATGTGTGAATATATTTAAAGAAAATAAAATTCTAACAGTCAGTGGCATATTCATCCTTGAGCTTATGACATATGTTCATCAAAATCAAAATTCATATCTAAAGAACTGTGACAAGCACTCGCACAATACTAGAAAGAAAGAGGACTACCATGTGCCATTCAAGCACCTGGAACTAACCAAAAGGTCACCAAACACTTTTGGTGTCCACATGTATAATTCTCTCCCACAAAATTTGAAAAATATTCGGCCTGGTCGCAAATTCAAACGTGCATTATCCAAACTCCTCATAGAACTTTGTCCTTACTCCATACAAGAGTTCGAAATAGCATTTAGTTAATCTATGGTGTAATCAATTTTATTTTATATTTTTAACTTTACATGTATTTTGTCTGTCTCTGCCTATATATTTCAAATCATTGTTACTGTAATAATTAGGAAAGTATTATTATTATTATTATTACTATTATTTGTTTGTTGTATATATAATTTTGTGTAGGTACTGCTATGTTGACTTATCCGATAACTCTTGTGAGTTCCGAAGGACCAATAAATTGATTGATTGATTGATTGATTGATTGATTGATTGATTGAATCATGATTTCCAAAAACAATTATACTTTGTATTCAAAATAAAAAAATTGGATGCACTTCCGGTCAAACCAGGAGTGTCATATTTGGTCTGATACTATCAAAAACATACTCACACCCATGAAATCAAATCGATGTATCAAATTAGCAACGAAGATACAGGGGTAAATTCGAGGGGCGAATCGCTAATGAAGTCTGGTGTACACGTTGAAGAAGTCTCGATGAAGTCAGTGAAGTCTCGATGAAGTCAGTGAAGTCACGATGAAGTCACTGAAGTCTCGATGAAGTCAGTGGAATCATGATGAAATCAGTGAAGTCACGATGAAGTCACTGAAGTCTCGATGAAGTCACTGAAGTCTCGATGAAGTCACTGAAGTCTTGATGAAGTCAGTGAATTCATGATGAAGTCAGTGAAGTCATGATGGAATCAGTGTAGTCTCGATGAAGTCAGTGAAGTCCCGATGAATTCTTATACTAAAAATCGTAATAAATACCTACCACGCTTGTCCGAATTTCCCGCGAAATATAACAGAGTCTTCCATTTTCGCGTCTATCCGAGTGACCCTTCTTTCCCGAGTTATTTCCTGTACGCATCGCATAGAGGCGAGTCACAACTTGTCGAGTCTTGACTCCAATCGAATTATATCAGTATTGAGTGAGGTCTGTGTCTTGTGGAGTATACCTACGTGATTAATACACAACAGAACATTGTTATATCGTGATATCGAAATTCCATTTTTTTAGTTATTATTAAAAATATTCGATATAAGTCTTTCATTTTATGGTAAGTGAACTTTCTGATACCTAATGGATATTATTAGTGATGTCTAGTGCCGGTTGTGATAGGAGATTGTAGATTGAACTGAACTAAGAATTATAAATTGAATTGAGATTGGACAAATCAGGTGTCAAAAAATCTTATATTAATTATTGACTCTCAGTATAGTGAAATATCGTGAAATATTCACTCCCACCATTACTCGGCCGGCTTGGCTAGCTCTGATTGCTTGATTTGACAGGGTGACAATGATGGGGAATTGCCATGTCACTTGGTACAGGGTAATACATGTACCAATAAATAATCATGTCAGGGTTACCGTTTCACTTGACATACCATGTTTTTATGAATATTGCAATGTTGCCAAATATATATTCCTACAATAAAATTTTCCATCAAGAAATCTCTATATATAGGAAGAAGATTAAATCATCCAATAAATATATTGTTTATAGTTTTCATCATTTCGATATCCAATGGCAAGTAAGTGCATCACTCAAAACAAATTAATCACCCGAGATCCATTTATTTAAATAAACAGGTGGATTCACGTTGGAATAAAAAATTGAAATTTATTGATCGGATAAAAGACCATGCGCGGTTTTCATAAAATATTGATATATTTACAGGGGGTGTCGAAAACGAAATTTGATGGGCAGATAAAAGATCATTATGTAATTGTGTGTATTTGCGAGCTCGCAGTCACTTCTCTGCCAAGGTGTATAATATACTATTTTCCGAGCTATTTTCAAAACTATATAGCACATTTCACTTTGGACTCTTTGTTATTTGTTTTTGATATCACCTTAGGCATGTATATTTCATGATTCACCTCTGTTAAAAGAACGAGATTTCTCACGTCGAAGATATAATAAAATGATTTCTTGATCTTCCATTGATATTGAGAGATATTTATATTGGTATTCACACTATTCACTAGATTATAGTTTTGATTTCGAGGTTTTAAAGCATGCGGCTTTCTTGTCAATAGTTTACTTCGAATCCACTTCGAATTTTGGATGTCTTACCTCAAATTCCGTACAAAATCCAAAAATTCCTCATCGAATCTGCCAAGCTTTCTTCGAATATGATGAAATCTTCAAATATTGTGATATTATTCGAAATCCCTTGTAGGTCCATTGAAAATCAATGGGAAAACCCCAAACAAACCCCTATATAGTAGTAGTATATGTACATTGTCGGATGTGTATGTACACACCAACTGGCCATCGACCTTACGAGAGGTCCTTCAGCCATGTTTGTTGTGTGTAGGAAATGTTACTGACTCCATACGCCACCTTAGGAGCGGCACTGTTAATTGGAACGCAACAGTGAATCGTGCGGAATTATCTCCGGCCGAGGCTACGAAAATTAGTTTCATAACTCGCTTTATAAATAAATATTCTCTGCTCCGCTGGGGATTCGAACTAGGTACCTTGCGGTTACTAGTCGAGCGCTTCACCAACTGCGCTATTCCGCCGCTCACCCCTTTATAAATTTCGAGAAATATAACTTTGAATCCGACATGAAATTTCACGAATCATCGTATAGATAAAAAACTTCTTCGAATATTGATAAATCTTGCCGAATACTCCTAAGCGAAGGATACATTCCTCGGAGGAAAAAAATATCCATTCGATATAAGGAAGATATTTAGTCAAAACTTCGGCACACCCCGAGGTGCTCCCTGTATCCTGCAGTATAGATCTAAAAATATATTGTGAAGAAAGCGCATGGTCTGTTATTGCCGAGGTTATAGCCAACTTGAAACCAAATTTCGAGTTATTATGCTTCTCATGCATCGTTGTATAACTCGTTGTATACACCGTTGTTTTTTCAGATTATTCCAAAATGGAATCGGGAATAGATATAAATTCGGATCCAAATGGCAGCACTATCAACGAAGATGAAATTCTGGAAGCAGAGACTTCTCTGGGCATCAAAATACCTTTAGACCTCAAGAATATGTTGAACATAAACGGTTACAATACTTTGCGTATGATTTCAGAAATCACAGAAAGAGAGATAACTGAAATCCAATTATTTGCGCGTGAGGTGTTGCCCGAAATAATAAACAATAGTGAGTATGAAGACTATTATGGCCTACTATTCAAAAAGTTTCCACAAAAATATACCATAATGAGTGGGCATAAAAAAACTCTGAATTTGCTGAAAATATACTATGAGAAAAAATCATTAAAGAAGATACAGATTCAAGATACTCGCTCTTCTCGATCTACATCGTCCACAAGCTCATCTAGAGCCGAGTCCACAGCTAGGTCCACAGCAGAAACCGTGAGATCATCAGTTAGAGATCGCTCTAAATCAAGATCTCCGATTCAAGTGAAAAACACGCATTTAGCTGAGGAATGCGCATCTATTGGAAAAGCGGTGAATTTGTGGATTAGGAATAGCTGTGATGAAAACCAGTGGGAATATTTTCGAACTATTACCAACGACATTATAGTCAACTGCACATTCGACTCTACTACAGAGCTGAAATGTGAAATTGTGTGTTTTTGTAGCAACAAGGTGAAGATTTCTCGAAATGCGAACAAACCTAATCAGCGAAAAAGGTGGATTTTCAGCAATTTTCATAGGCATTTCAAAGTACATTTGAACAATAAAAATAGAATCACCAAAAAATCAGGCCACACGTCTATACAACACTATTTTTCAAATAAAACTCCTCTTTCTCAAAAACTCAGCCACTCCAACTCGTTCACTAACATAGCGGAAACAGAGAGTACCTCTGAAAAACAAATAAATATTATTCAAGATGTTTCATTGAAAATTCCGGAAATAGATACCTGTCCGAGTATATGTCCCAGTCAAGGTCCCAGTTCTTCAAATAATATACCCCTTGAGATATCGCTACCTCTCAGCAATGACGAAATTGAATCAACTCCATCTGAGATACTACTCATGCAAAACATGAACTACAATCAGGAAACTGCGCAAGAAACTGATAACTTTGAGTCAGTCAAGAGAGATAATCAATGCCAAGCTCAAACCTCTCTAAAAACCAAATGGTCGTCAAATAAATATTCCCGAAGAGAAAGAAGTCGAAGAAAAAGAGAAGTAGCTGATGATCATCAACTTTTAATTACTAACTTTCTGCCACTGATTGAGCGTTTCCAAGGTATAATCACAGCTGATTCTGAAATTTCACAATTATTTCTGAAAAATATGTCAATTTATGATGGGCATAATTCGGAAAATGATTCCGAACATTCTCTTGAAAATCATGAGAAATTGCCTTCATTGGAAGCTCAAGATAACTCTTCTAGAATAGGAAAGTTTCTTGAAATACTAATAGACGTTTCAAAAAAAAATGCAACCGTCAGTTCTAATAGAAATGTTTTCGACGATGTAGTTAAAAAAATCGCGCTATATATATATTATATAGGAGGAAAATTACTTTACGAGACGTTGTATTCAAATATGCAAAAAACATTACCGTCCTTATCAACACTCAGCAGATATATTAATAAACATGGTCGTAAAATACAAGAAGGAATCTTCGATTTCGAGGGATTGAACAATTTCTTGGTCCAAAGAAATCTTCCAAAATTTATATGGATTGGGGAAGATGCAACTCGAATATCTCCCAAAATTGAGTATGATTCCGTGTCTAATAAAATTATGGGATTCAGTTTACCACTAACCAAAGAAGGAATTCCTAAAATAGACGCATTCATTGCTCATTCAGCCGAACATATTCGTCAATATTTTATGGAGAATGAAAAAGCCAACTACGCATATGCTATAATGGCCCAGCCCATCATTCCCAATGCTCCATCCTACTGTTTGAGTATCTTCGCAACAAACAATAAATTCACCTATGAGCACATCATCAATAGGTGGAAATTCCTCCAAGGTGAAGCGGATAAATATGATATAAAAATTTTGGGATTCTCGTCTGATGGTGATACTCGCCTGCTCAAAGGAATGCGACTAGTTAGCAATTTATCTAAAACTCAGCATCATGAAAGTTGGAAATGGTTCCATATGGGAAAACCAAAAATTAGTGGTTGCAGTTTTGTTCAAGACAGCGTTCATATTGGAACAAAGTTGAGAACAAGGCTGCTGAAACCATCCATTATCCTTCCGCTCGGAAAATTTTTAGCCACTCCCAGTCATTTACAAGTTCTTATTTCCGAATTCTCGAAAGACAAACATCTTTTAATACCTTCAGATTTGAAACCTGAAGATAAGATGAATTTCCGTTCGGCGGAAAAAATGTATTCCGACCGAGTAAGAGAGTTACTGAAATTCATACCTGACACTATAGGTACACAAGCATATTTACTTGTTATGCAATACTCAGTCACAGCATATTGTGATGAAACTTTGAACATTCATATTAGAATATATCGATTATGGTATGCGGTTTTTTTTCTTAGGATTTGGAAAAGATGGATTATCGAAAATGACCAGTACACGGTGAAAGATAATTTCATCTCACAGAATTGCCATGTGTCTATAGAACTTAATGCACATAGTCTAATAAATCTAGTCCAAGACTTCAACATATTGACAGATTTAGATGATACTGCATTTACCACATGGCTATATAGTAGTCAAGTTTGCGAAAAACTTTTCAGGGCAACTAGGTCTATGACATCCACATTCTCCACTGTAGTGAACTACAGCATCAAAGACATCATCAATCGTACCAATCGAATTTCTGCCATCAATTTTATTTTGAATGATCTTAATGAAGAGATCATATTTCCTCGTGAAGCACGTAGGAAGATCTCTGATGAAAATGTCACTAAAGTGAAGGGCCTGTGTGATAGAGATATTGAAAGATCTGTTGAAAATGCTTTAGCGGATGCAATAACAACGACATCTGAATTGGGCATGGTCGTAGAACATGATTCTTGGTTCTACATGGATCTAGTATCTGATATGGCGCAGGATGAGATGTCCGTCGAAAGAGAACAGACACATTTGGATGACAATGAAGAAATTAGCATTGACGATGGGTTAACCGATATAACTAATAATGACGCAGACGCGGTACTTGGGAACATCATGCAAAATGAAGTAAATATAATTGAAGATAATATCACTGAAGAAATATTGGATTTATCAAAAATTGCATCCATAAAAGATTCCCTTCACCTGAAAGATTTCACTAACCACAAGGACAAAATTTCAAAAAAAAGTATTTTTGCTGAAGTGATTGTTGGCGGGAAGAAAATGATAGTGAAGAAATCATCTTTGTGTTGGTTATTTGATCAAATGGGCGAAAAAGTTAGTTCTGATCGACTTAGGCGGTTTATTTCAAAGAATACAAAACAACGACCAGCGGTATTAAAATGCCCTCAACCAAGCCCAATAGCGCGAAAAAATATTATACAAGTTGGTGACTGGTGTATTTTCTCAATTGATCAAAAATTTCCGACAGTGAATTCTTCGAATATTCTTAATGGTGTAATTGGCCGCATACTAGCTTTTAAATACCTCACAGGAAAAAATAGGTCATACTCGATGGAAACGGCTCCTGTAAGCATCTCAATCAATAGACCGAAACGTGGTTTAGGGTGTTTATGTTCTTGGTACACAGTTGACCAAACTGGGATATTGAATCAAATTATATGCCCAGAACAAAGTTTTTGGGACGTTTCAAACTATATGGCAACGATATCCCAAAATATTTTCCTCTTCGACGAAACTACATCTGAATTGATGATTCAGGGGCAAACCATATTGGACGAATTGAGGAAATTTACCTTAGATATTCCAGGAGAGATAGCTCCTCATAGTGAAGATTCGGAAAATTGCTCGGAAGTTGAAATGGTTTTGGATGATTCGTCCGAAGTAGATGATTTTTCTTCCAAAGAGGATGAGGAAATAGAAGAGGAGATGTATTATGCCGCCTATTACGATAATCAATGGTATATCGGGAGGGTTATAGGGAAAGAGAAAGGCGAATACAAAATGAAGTTCCTCAAAGAAAATTTGGGAACATTTTATTGGCCAAAATCGGAAGACCTAGATTTTGTTAAAAGAGATCAAATATTTCACGGTCCTTTGAGAATGATTGGCTGTGACCCATTATCCATCACTATATCAGATAAAGAGAATATAGAAAAAAAATATAGGTCAATGAAGAAGACGCATTGATTCTTTTCATGTATACACTTTTTTTTTTAAATCAGGAAATCACCTATACTTGTCAAGAATTGTTATGTATTCAGTTTGATTGTGATATGTACACCCGAGTGTACACCTATGTAGGTACTTTATTACTTACCTGTTCATGTGTGTATCTGACTGTGATTTCGAAATTATTTTTTAGTTTTTTGTTTGTTACTTGAGTTTGTATTATGCAGAATTCACGAGTATTTTTTGTGTGATTTCTGATGACAATGTCGGTTTATTTTATGCTATATGTGCCTCATATGCATATTGTTTTCTGTTAAATATGAAGAGGTTTACTTATGTACTTGATTTCGTACCTGTTTTTTTTTTGTTGAATGTTTTTTCTCATCGTAGATTTTTGTCTTAGATATTTATTAACCATTGCATTTGTTGTTGAAGATTGGTTTATACAGGGTGTCTGGTAACTCATGTCCGTTATTCGAAACAAAGGTAGATGACACATGCACATAAAACCATCAAACTAATTTTTTTCTGGAATCGACAGTTAGAAATCAATCGGGAAGGTGAAAATTTCAAAGACTTATTGTTGGTTGATTATCCATATTTGTTCTACTTCAACTGTTGCAGTTGAAAATCCTTGTTATGTTACTTCCTAAAGAGTTTGATCGATTTTTCATCTCCAGACACTCTGTATAACGTGAAATTCACGTATATAGATATTTTTTCAATCGCGCCAATGGGCTCATCCATACTTGTAGAAAAAAAAGAGATGAATATTTTGTTTTGAAATTGCCTCGGGTATTGCTGAGATTCTGAATTATTATGTATGTACCTGTTTTTATGCATTTGAATGTTTCATTAGATATTTATTTTTGAAATTCATTATTGAGTTTTCTGTTTTGAATAGGTTAGGTATATGATGTGAAATTCATGAAAATGTTTTTTGTGCTCAGTTTATCTATGTTCGTTGAATTGCCAATGTTGATTTCATTACATCACATATTGAACATTTCTGTTAATTTGGAATATATCACAATAAACCAATCATTATACATACACTCAAACAAAATATTGGTCTAGCCTCTCACTTAATGAAAAAATAACCCTAGGTCCAGGCTCATTCAATTTTTTTGGCATAATTTTGCCAACTTTCTACCACGGAAATAATTTGTATTTTCGGAGAACCCACCCACAATCAGATATATGTATTCTCTTGGGTAATGTAATGTTGAAGATTCTGAAAACTATGTCTCAGTCGAGGTTTTATAGGTATGAATCAAGAAAAATATAAAATATTAATGAGTATATTTGGAAAATATGCATTATCAATACATTATATTCGATCATAATGACGTCACTTCAACGTGATTGAATTTTCAATTAATGTCGTGATATCTCAATGAAAATTTTCCCAAGAAGTACCAATGAAGTTAATGAAGTCTCGATGAAGTCAGTGAAGTCTTGATGAAGTCAGTGAAGTCACGATGAAGTCACTGAAGTCTTGATGAAGTCAGTGAAGTCATGATGAAGTCAGTGAAGTCATGATGAAGTCAGTGAAGTCATGATGAAGTCAGTGAAGTCTTAGGAAATTGTGAAGTCAGGTGTACAAATTTTCGTCTGCGGTTCGCCCCTCGGGTAAATTGGTTCCGGGCCACCTGGTATTGCAAGTTGATGAATCTAAACTGCCCCTGAATGTATCATCTTCTTTCTAGTTGTCTTGGGAACATTTTTCAGCAATGTTTTCCTTTGATATTGGTTGTAATATATGGTTGTCAATGCATATCCCATTAGTGGACAATCATTTGGGGTGGTTCTTGAGTATTTGTCCATAGAAGAACTTTTTTGATGTCAAAATTTAATGATAGATTAGAAATATTGCTAATGAAAGGGACCGATGACATTTTGAAATTCATTATTCCTGATAATTAACATTCTTGGACTAATGAACATTTGTGTGTATGTATGAAAATTGTTGAGCTAGGGTTTCTGCTCGGGTTTGTGGGCATGATAAATTATAATTTGGTATCCACTTCGATGAATGGGGTTGTGAACTCTAGTCGGATTTTATACTGGGTGTTCCAAAAAACCTGACTCCCTTTCTTTGGTAGGTGGAACACTGCAAAATAAGTTGTCCAGTAAAAATATATCGTAACGACACCCGTTTTCAAGATACAAGGTGTTGAACAAAATTTTTTTTACACATTTTTCACGATTTTGTCGAAACTACAAGCAACATCGTCAAAATTTTTTTTACACATTTTTCACGATTCTGTCGAAACTACAAGCAACATCGTGATGAAACTTTGTATTGATGTGTTTTGGAAGCTGACACATTGCATGAATTCATTTTTATATCTAACTTTCATAGAGGGCGCTAGTTACACAGTTCGTACCGAATAGTTTTCAACAAAACATTTTTGAGGATAGATTTTTCAATCCGAATTCGATGTGAACTTGAACATAATTCAATTCCACACCAAAAAGTTACCCTTGCTAAAACTCAATACTGTGTTTCGTTTCCGGAATATTTCGATTTGAAAATGATGAAGTGATAACTTTTGCGGGTATGAAGCTATATATTGGAGTACGTATTATTGAAAACCGATAACAACAATAAAGTTATTGCTGAACTAATCGATTAAAGAAGAAAACAATTAAAATAAATTTGGCCAAGAACATGGATTACACAGTTTGGTTATATTTCAAGAAAAAAGGCTATGCTACTTAATCTAACAGATTCAATATTTTACGTTTTTAGTCAAATTTGACTCTATATCTTGTGATTCCTTGTTCAATCAATGATTCCAGCACAAGAATAATGTTATTGTATTCGAATCTATAATATAATGTTTCATCATATATTTTTGTTTCGTCCCATTCCTGAATGTTAACTGTGACTGGCTTGTGTATATCACCAATGTATTTGTTATATGTTTGTAAAATCTAATTTAAGTGCAATGGAGCATTTCATTATTATCATAAATTGGCAATAGATCTCAATAAAATTTATTTTATATCAGCATCAGCTATAACTCCTTTATTTCTATCAAGGGTACCTTCTTGATGTTGAATTCAATGATGTCCAAGTTAACATCAAATTTGGATTGGAATATCAAACCTCAAAAAAGTTATGTTCAAAACTACTCGATTTGAACCATGTAACTAGCGCCCTCTATGAGGGTTGAATATAAAAACAGATTTATGCCATGTGTCAGCTTTCGAGACACATCCACACAAAATTGCATGACAATGTTGACAGTAGTTTCGACATAATCAAGAAAAATATGTAAACAAATCTTTTTGTCAACACCTTGTATCTTGAAAACGGATGCCGTTACGATTTTTTTTACCAGCAAACCCAACTTATTTCGTAGTATTTTACCTACCCTACCAAAATCAGGAATATCTTTTTCCATGATCAAAATAATCCAAAATAATCATCTGTCAAAAACGATAGCTCTCCAATAGTGAGCCTTCCCTCGGCTCTCCATGATGTTACATACCGATTAACTATGACTCGAAAACCAATTGACATATGTTCAAATTCTACATAGAAATAAGAATTCACTTCCACATGAGTGTACTGAAATATACACAATATCCCAGTAAACATTATTTTGTTTGGAAAGGTTTCTGAAACATAATATTTTGTGCAAGAAACATTGCATTCTGAGTTGCCTAGATGTTTCAGAAACAGTTGAGAAACTACGTAGTTAACAAGCTGATGTCATTTGCACGTCATTATAACGTCATACCTGATGTCAGGATGACTTCCAAAATGACGTCATTCATAAGTCAAAGACGAATTACGTCATTCTCATGGCGTCACAATGACGTTATATTCATGACATCAAAAAGACGTGTCCCACATGGCACAATATTATGTGATCATCATGATTGATTAAATTGCAGAAATCTCATTCAATGACAACAGTTTAATCAACGACTAGAATATAGTATCACCGTCAAAAGATAGAAATGTCTATATATCATAAGTAACAACAGGTCTCTCAATGTAGTGGTCGACGGAGTTTCATCTGACTCTCTTATTATAAATGCTGGTGTTCCGCAAGGATCAATTCTAGCACCAACACTATTTCGACTCCATATCAACGATTTGTTGGAAGCAACTTCATGTCCAGTACACAGCTTCGCGGATGATAGTACCCTCCATACCGCCTTCTCTTCCAGGGCTCCAATACCAGCCAGGCAAATCAGAAACGAACAAGAAAGAAATGTTGACAACATAAATATGGACTTGGCCACAATTCTCGAATGGGGATCCAATAACTTGGTAGATTTCAATGCAAACAAAACACAAGCATGTCTTTTCTCTAGAAAAGCCGACCTCACTGTGCCCAACATGAGCTTGTGAGGTGTAACTAAACCTTTGAAGACATCCATTTCGATTCTTGGTATTACTATCAGCAATAACCTTTCTTGGGAAAATCACGTGAGATCAATTGCTAAAAGTGCATCCCAAAAACTTGGTTTTCTGTTTCGGGCCAGAAGCTATTTCACTTCCAGTCAGCTGCTTTATTATCTATAAGGCACAGATCCGACCTGTCCTGGTATACTTTTCCCATATTTGGAGTGCAGCACTCAAACATACCCTGAAACTGTTGGATTTTGTCCAAAAAAGGGCAATTCGTCTCGTGGGTGATGCCTCGCTTACAAAGTCACTCACTCCTCTGGAACAGTGGAACACCGTAGAAAAGTTGGCGATCTGGCTCTATTTTATAGATATTTTCATGGACGATGCTCTTCTGAAATATCAACAGTTGTTCCTCCTTTGGCAGTCCCCGCGAGATTAACCCGTCGAGTTGAGGCTTCGCATCCCTTCGTGGGCACTTTGAAGACCTGCAGAACATCTCTTTCCAAAGACTCGTTCATCCAACGAACAGCGAGGCTCTGGAACATATTGCCAACGGAGGTGTTCTCCGAGGCATATAACCTCCAGAAATTTAAGGAGATCACCAATTCCTACCTTATTTCCCTTGGTGCTCACGATGTTCTCTGAACATTACAGGATATCTCTTTTGGTGGGAACCAGAACATAAAAAAAAGATTATTATTCAGATATATCTATGATCATCAGGTATATTATTTCATGAGGAAGTAAATGATATCCAGTTCAAAAAAATTTATATGAATTTATTGAACGTTCATTGAAAAAAACAATGAATCTGAAACAGACCAAAACTCTAAAGATATCTTTTAATATATAAAATTCTCGTGTCACAATGTACGTTCCTATTAGGTATTTCGGAATGCTGTCAAAATCAATTTCAAAATGGTTGCTGTACCCAAACAAACAACTGTCATTCCATGCATTTTTTAACCATATTTTTAATTGAATCTAAAATGTGTTGATGCTGTTTTTTTCGCTTCTTTAGTTGATAATTGCATTTTATATACTTGGTTTTATCAGGATTTCATTTGGCTTGCACATTTTTATGAAAATTATTGAATAGTTGATGTGTATTCTGGACGGGTTCAGGACACTATTGGGATAGGTTTTGCTCGGTGTTTGTGTTATAACAATGTCTTATTGTGGAATAATCAATGTTGAAAGTCGGTTTCATCGTGATAGTGTGAAGTTTCTTCGAATCCCCAGTGTCTAAAATTTGAACATTAATTGGAACTCAATGAATTATCCTCTGAATTATCTATTGAAAAAAGAGACAAGTGGATAAACAGAAATGGTTTGATGGAGGAGAAACTCAAAATGTTGAGAGTTTGCAGCAAACATTTCCTACATACTTGGTGAATTCACTGAAACAGGTAAGGAATAATAATAAATATAATATATAAAAAATTCATTTTACTTGGTTCTTTGGGATTTTCTCTCCTCGTTTCTATAAAATAAAAGTATTCGTATTTTAGACTCCCTGATAGAAAAATTTGTTAAACGCAGTGACATTTTGGGGCAAATCATCTGATTTGTCCCTCTACAAATATATTGAAATAATACGAATACTTTTATTTTATAGAAACGAGGAGAGAAAATCCCAAAGAACCAAGTAAAATGAATGTACCACCTCCTCAATTAACCTACAGACAGTATATAAAAAATTCTATGGAAACCCGCAGATCTATGAGATGTTAATAATCCTGACTGGGCTTTCAGTTTATTTTTGGGTTATGATATGATAGCTTAGCTTCTGACAACCAATTTGAGGAAACTATCAATGATATGGAAACATCAGAATGCCAAGCTGAGGCTGCAGGACCATCTTATGAACAGGCTGTAGGTTCATCAGATTTTCAAGATGATAACCTTAGTATAGTTCCTGAATGTGATATTTGTGAATATTGACAGACAAATATCACAACTGTCAGCCTAGTGCTGGTCTAATTATAAACATCATCATACCCTGAAGTATTTGATAGAAATCACCCCACAAGGAACAGTGTGTTTGGTCAGTGAGCCTTGGGGACAAAGAGCATCTGATAATCCCATAACAATCAATTCAAAATTATTAGATAATATTATTCCAGGTGAGTTTCTGTACAAGATCAATTGATTATAATTGATACCAATCTATATCAAATCTAAAACTACTGAAGGAAATTAAACTTTTTAAATTAGTTTAATTGATCAGCAGCTTTTGGACTAGAAGGTAGAAATCTTTTATATGTATGGAAAAACTAATTTTATTAAATAGCATGCATTGTTGAAATTGTTCCACTTGTATGGACTTTCAATCTATTTATGTATGTCTCCTGTTCTAACTATCTTCCTGAACTCATCTGAATTTCAAACTCAAAAAGTCCCTTACAACATAAGTATATCCTTGGGACTTCCCAGGGACGTTCCTAATTTTATACTAGGACATCCGAAGGAAATCCTACGTACTAGGGACGTCCCAGGGACATCCGCTGGCCGCCAAAAAAGGCATTCAAGGGATGTCCTGGTAAGTCCCTGGGATGTACCAAGTATGAAGGAAGGATATCCCTAGGACGTCCCAAGGATACTCCAGGGACATCCCTTCGACAAAAAAAAAATGTAGGTCGAGTAGGAATTGATCTTGGGACCACTAGCTTATCGGACACGCACATTAATCCATTGGCTAATACGCCTCCTCTAGATTTATGTACTAACCAGATTCTTAGACAGGACTAAACTACGAAAACTTGAATAAATTCAACGTTGTTAGGATTTTGTTTTAATTATTATCATTTGCGGGTGTTTTAAAGTGAGGGGCATTATGCATTTACGATTTTTGTTTGCGAAAAATGGTCATTTCTTAAGAAGTTCTGAGACTATATTCTTTATTTTCATTACAAATATTTTCAGGAAGAAAAACAAACATTTCCAAAAAAAAATTTAACTCAATACTTTGATGAAATTCAATGACTTATGTGGAAGGATATCAGATATTCCAGGGACACGAATAGGATAACCTAGGGGTGTACCGGGTGGGATGTCCACTGGACAACCACTGAGGGACAGCCCCTGAATGTACCAATCATGTCCTTGTATCGCGGGATAAAAAAGGGACGTACCTAGGACATCCCTGTGTTGTTAAATTATAACAAATTCAATTTGTAGGTGATTTAATTTTAGGTGACTATGGCTTTTTGGTTGGTGACTATGTACAAATTTTAAATGCCCAAGTGAAGATTCCAGCTTTTACAAAAGGAAAGAAACAATTACATCCTACTGAGATTCAGGGAACTAGAGCTACTGCCAATGTGAGAATTCATGTGGAGTGAATTATTGGTTCAATGAAACAGAAGTACAGGATATTGACTGATAACATGCCAATTTCACTTATAATGTGGTGATGATCCAACTCTCCACAAAAGCATCACAATTTGCTGTGCAAATATCAACATTTGTCCCCCAATTGTTCAATTGAACTGAATATATTATATATTATATAGTAATAGAGTTTTTATGCAATGTAGACGAATCTTTGATAAGTAGTAACCAAATATATACAGCATATCTCAGTTTAAAATCCCCTTCCTCTATATCCTTCAATATCTTGATTTTTATGAAATCATGTTAGGAATATTTTGGCATAAAAACTAACTTCATATGATTGTTCCTCATTTTTCCAAACCTCCATATAGTGCAAAAAATCACCATATTCCAAGTTGACAAGATTTGCTTGATTTTTTTTCATTTTCAGCCTGGAGAAAATAGTGAATTCAAATCAACTGCTAATTTTGGAACTCTCAATGTCTCCAGTAGGTAGAAAATCATAATTTGAAAAAAAAAAACAATATTTTATGTTGAAGTCACTATTTCAGAGTAAATAATGATTAGATTACATTTACAAAATTGCTATTCAGATATGCCTGTTTCTGGATTTTGAACAAAACTGGTATGGTATTTTTATTGCCCATGAGTGGACTTTCTTGGGAACACAAGAGTACATAGGAGAAATACTCAGTTTTTTTTTAAACACAAATTAATAAGATTGAAATTCATTATATTTTTGTAGAAGACATTTTTCTTTGTGCCAACACTTTTGATTGGTCAATTTTCACGAACGTGATATTAAGTTAAAGTCAAATTTTGAAATTTGTGATAAATATTTTGTGTATGAATGATAGGTACTCGTTATGATAGCAAATGTTTGTAATTAATAATAATAAATAATAATAATATAAGTTTATTCAAAAACGTTTACAATATATACACTGGAACAAACAGATAGGTATCTTGATTAAACTGGGAAAAACCTTACGAAGTTAACCTTGTAGTAAGGATAAAAAAACAAATGTATATAGGTCAATAAATATTTAACAATATTAAATTATCACAAGGGAAAAAATTGTCTCATTATGAAATGAGACAAGTATTTAATTCATAATATATGTGTACTGAGCATTTCATTCAATTCGCATAATCATTCATATTCATACATACTTATTCACAACTATTATTTAGATTTTTCTAATGATATTATTGAATGTTAATTGAAGAGATAAGATACTTTTTAGGGGAGTTCAATATCTAGTTTTTTTTTTTTTTTTATTGTATAGAATTGTAGTGATTTTGTTTTTATAATATCATTTGGAATTCTATTATATAGGTAAGGAATTGAAAAACTATAATTTCTACGTCCAATTGACTTGTTTGTTTTATATTTCAATGTTATGTTATTTTTATTTCTTATGTCATAGATATGTTCTCTGAACTGAATGTCCTTTCTATTTTTGAAAATATGAATCAGTAAATTGTATACATTGAGTTGATTTATATCCATTTTCTTAGATACCTTTTATAAAAGTTCAGTTGGAAACAAATAATCTTTTCCATAAATAATTTTTAAAATCCATTAATAAGTATTTTGTGTGATTATGATATCTATTGATACTTTGATGAACTGTGATGATAGTCGAAATTTCTAAACTGAAAATTCAAGTAGAATTATTGATGAACAAGGTTGATCTGCTTTTCAATGAATTGTTGGTCAATACAGCAAACTTTAACAAGACATTAAAATGTTCAAGATAATTCACTAAAATGACTTGGTGGACTTTCTGGAAAGACATTCTGTTGACTATATATAATTATTATTACAGGTATCACATTGAAATGTGTTTGAGAAAACTATAGTTGGGATGAATAAAATCATGAAGCAAGAATATATAGTGTTTCAATGAATTATAAGGGTGGAAGAAATGATATAGCTTAATTTGTAATTGAAGAATACTTGATTCCATCAATAGTGTAGATATTTCGAGGAATATCATATTTGTGAATTCTCATATTTGTCTAGAAGTTAAGAACAAAGTAAATATTTTTGACATGAATTTCCAGTAATGATATTGCAGAGCAAGACTAACATCAAAATGTTTTCTGGAGTTACTATGATCAGTATACATTTTTAGATATTTAGAGTTGAATCATAATAGTTAAAATGCTAGCAGATCAGAAAGCTTACAAGATTCTGATACACATTTTTCGAACAGGATTTGTACAAATGGGTGAAATGGAGGGAATCAGTAATATACATTGGTGTTGTCCTTGTCAGTAATACGGTATCAAAGGAGGAAAGTATCTACACTCACTATAATATGCCTGTTCTGTGTGAACATGGTTGGGGAATTAAAATATGATCAATTGCTTATGCATGGCAGGGATATCAGATATTTGCTAGGTCAATTTCTCTTGAAGATTTCAATATTTCTGAGAGCTGTTGCCTTCTATTGGTAAAATATGAGTTACTGTGATGAAATTAGATGGTGTAGGTTTCATCCATTTTTCCTGAATATGGGTACTTGACTTGGCAGTTCTGCAGTTGTGAATACATGCTAAGCTATAGAGGCAAGCAGCAACATGACTACAAACTTCTGACAGCCCAGCCATGCAGGTGCAATGGGCTGTATTTATTCCTTGATCACTTTTACACAATACCCAGACTTCTAGTGAGGGTAAAAATATTATTAGAAAATGTTTCACCTAAAAAAATATCAAATATTTAACAGGTACTATCAATTATCCACTCATAGTATGACTGCCTAGAACAACAAACAATAGCCACTGATTTTCTTCACTCCGCACTCCACATAAGTATTTGTACAAAACCTGCCTCAGAAAATTTATACCCACTCAAACCTTCATGAGCTCTCGTCGGCTCTGCAGTATAAAAACCAGAAGTCAACAATTATATTATGTCAAGATATCTATTGAAGTGAGTCCAGGAAACTTCGGAGCCTGGGTTTCCATTATTTTGCAGAGTATAGGGATCAATAGAATGGATGACTTCGATTTTCCCTTTGTATCGCTCTATATTATGACCACCAGAAATTTCTAATATTCACTTTATTCATGATGAAAACTACAATATCAAAAAATCAGAACAAAATCAGTGACGGTCATAACCTTAAAACTCGCAATTTAGGAGAAGAGGAAGTACATTTTTGACGTTTGACGTACGGACGAAAGCGAGGCAGGTACAGCGGCCATTTTTAGGTCACGCCGGGTTCTGGAATGCCTAATACTCCTCCGAACGGCTCCACCAATTCTCATGAGATTTTTGGTGCGTATTTGGTAGGTATGAGAATCGGTCATAATCTATTTTGTTAAATCGAAAATTCATGATGGCGGGTCCATCTGGGGATTTTCGGGGTCGGAGATTATGATTTATCAGTCGAAAATAGGAAATTCAAAATGGCGAATCCAATATGGTGGACGAGTTTTTCAATTATGGACCGAATCTATTCAAAATTTGTATCTAATTGGTGTTTCCGGAGTCGGAGATTATGATTTTTTTGTCAACATTTGAAAATTCAAGATGGCGGATCTAATATGGCGGACGACTGTTGTAATTTTGGCGAGATTCTATCAAAATTGGTAACTGGGGGTTTTCGAGGTAGGAGATTATGATTCTTTTGTCAAAATTGGAAAATACAAAATGGCAGATCATGGCAAACGAGTTTTTTAATTATGATCAGATTCTATTCAAAATTGGTATCTGGGAGTTTTTGAAGTAGGAGATAATGATTCTTCCATCAAAATGTGAGAATCCAAGATGGCAGATCCAATATGGCGGACGAGTTTTGTAACTGTGATCCGATTCCCTTCAACATTTGTATCGGGGGGGGTTTTGGGGTCGCAGATCATGATTCTTCAAGCAAAATTAGGAAATTGAAGATGGAGGATCCAATATGGCGGAAAAGTTTTGCAATTATGATCCGATTCGATTGTGTCGGGGGGTTCTAGGTGTCGGAGATTATGATTTTTTTGAAAACTTTCATTGAACTTGCATTGTATGCATGTATGTATGTATGTATGTATGTTATCTGGCGCTCAAGACCCTTCCTTCCCCGTCAAAGACTAGAGTAGTCTCTTTCCGAAAAAGGGCCTCAGAAATAATGGCCATTACAGGATCATTATTTTCAAATGGAATGCCCTGTATATTAGCACATTTTTTTGAGCATCTCTGTGAGCTCTATCGACCCCTATAATATTCCCAGTAAACATGAAACATTTATGAAATATTTCAAGATTACCACAAATGTGAATAATTGAAACATTTTTCAGAAATATTCCAGGGATATTTCAAAATCACTGTAACATTTCTGAAACATTTCAAAACAACTTCAATTGATATATTTCAAAACATTCAATTGATGATTTTCAATATTTTCATTTGTCAAATTGCTGATTATTATTATTGACTGACGGCTGACGGTTTCGGCTGACACTGATATAGTCAGTTGTTAATTCTTCTTCTCTTCCTTGAGCATTTCAATCCTGTGAACCGGTGTCCCTGTGCTTGGTATCGTGTCAGGCTGTGGCAGGTGGTTAATGAAATTCTTACATCGATAGGCAAATATAATTAACCTCACTAAAATTCCGATATTGAAAAATTAAAGAGCAAAGGAAAAGGAAAGATGAATTGGAATTGAATCTGTTCAATTCGTTTGGAGCTGTGTTACCGATTCTTCAGGTAGACTTTATGAAAAAGTTTGAATAAATAATTTTCCATGCCTAGCCTACAAATAACAGACCCGAAATATATTTGCTTTGATTCCTGTAATTATCCAGACTAAAAATAGCAATCAGTGTTCCAGGCTAAACCCAGGGGTTTTAATTAAAGCCTATACTCCCTTGGCTCCTTATTTATTCCAGGTCGATTCAATAACATTGACTCCTGGTATATACCGAGGTAGGTATACCTCCTGTACCTGTCTTCACTGTTGCTACTTTGGGGCCTCTGTATAGAAATAGCTTTGTGCAGAGCAGGTGGAGTAAACTTTCTCGAACAGGGACTACTCTAGTATTTGACGTAAAATACTAGAGTAGTCTCTGTTCGAGAAAGAGTTTCAGAAATAAAGGTCATTGAAGGATCATTATTTTTAAATGGAATGCCCTGTATATTAGCACATTTTTTAGAGCATCTTTGTGAGCTCTATCGACCCCTATAATATTTATTGATCATATCTCGATCATATCAAAGTAATGTTTTTTTATTTCGAAATAATGTCATTTGCAGATGCATACCGACAAAATCACTGTCGTCGCGATTATTATGAAATCTTAGAGAAAATTATCATATCATTTGATGGTAGGATGCGTGATATACACTGTGTCCAAGATAAGAATGTCTATCATGGGGATCTCGGAAACCATAAGAGATACGAAGATTGTTAAATCAGAGAAAAGTTGCGCATTTTTGAGCTTAACAATATGCCATTTGAAAAATTCCGAAATGCTATGTATTTCCGGAGATATGCCTGAAAAACCGAAATATGCCGATTTCGTTTTTATTTTTTTTATGACGTTATTTAAAAATAGATAGAAAAACGAAAGGAACTTTCTCGTTGCCACTTTTTGAGCTCTACAAAACAACGTTGAGAGATTCTCCGTTGAACGTTTCGTTTCGGAGAAACCATCATCAACTTTATTTTTTTATATGGCTCGTAAAATAATTTCACCCTGTATAGAATAGCATATTGTATTACGAATACAATGATGTATGACACATAATGATTCTGCAATTTTTCAATAGGAAAAAATGGTTTTCATTATTATTTCGAACGTTTTGGTGCAGTAGGCTGTGAAATGACCTCGCAGTATATGGTATTATTTACGTGTTTCGAAATATCGAATTGAAATCACGTAATTGAAATTTCAAAAACCTTATACATAATATACGTAGGTAGGTCACGTCATATGTTAATTAATTAAACAAATTAGTTAAGAACTACTTACTAGAAATTCAAAAAACTAATTAAAATCGTGGACAATGTTCAAACAAATTACCATTATTCTCCAAACACAGATAACATCTTCTAACTGACGAATTCAAAACACTTATCAACATATCAGGTGTAATGCTCTCGAACGCCTCAAGAACTAGTCTCCCAAGCTGATTCTCAGATTCAAAAATACGGCGGTAAACATAATTTTTACCCCCAGAGAAAAAAATCGAGCAGAGTGATGTCTGGCGAACGAGGGGGCCAAGGAACTGTTGAATGTGTACCTACCCTTTTTCCCGAAAATCTGTTCGATAAATACTCGCGCACGATTAGGGCATTATGCGCGAGAGCACCATCCTGCTGAAACCAGCAGTTTCTAACTTTTGCAAGCGGTAAGTTGTCCAAAGCTCCTTCCAAATCGCGTTCCAATAAATTACGGTAATGCTCAGAGGTAAGGGAATTGTTGTAGAAAAAGGGGCCTATTAAATCTTCAAATTGAACAGCCCCCTGGTAGCTACCCCTCAATTTTCAATGAATGGACTCCCTATATATTGTCATTGAAGATTGCCTATCATCCTATTTGGGAAAAGAACGATATATAGCACATCGGTATTTTGTAGTTTGTTCATTAATAACATCAAAGCAATGAAATTGTTTGACCTTATTTACGTTACATTGATTGAAAATTGCATCCTCCCATGTTTGTAAAAATATCTTACAATAAAAGTAGATTAATTATCACACTAGGTAGGTACCGTCTTCAATGATTGATGTTCTGCACTTCAAAATGGATAATCTATCATTAATTTTTTAAAACAAAAATGCAATCCATACTTCTCATCTGTGAACTTTTTGGACACATGGGTGAAAGCAATTTATCATTCGAGTAACGTAAAACAGTCACAAAATGATCATGTTCTTGTTGTTATCAATGAACAAAACACCGAGTAGGTATGTGCTATATCGTTGTATTCCAAATAGATTGACACGCAATTTTCAGAGACAATATGCTATTTGAAAATAAAAACTGATTATTATCTACCATCAGGGGGCTGCTAAATATATCACATTCTTCATAAGCCATTAGGAAGGTTTTTTAATAATGCCATTCAATGCAGTTTTTCAATGTTTTTGACATCTTGACAAATAGGCGAGGTATTGCCTGTAATCGATAGCTTGGGACACCCAGTATTTGAATTATAGAGGCTATTGAAAAAAATAACTCAATATTTTTGTAGGAATTTTCATTAATTATTCAGGTTATGTTTGTGATTACTTTAGGAGCTCGCAATGGGAAATGCTTGATCTTGTTACGTCCAGGATATCCTTGGGTGCTCGCAGAAAGAAATGCCTATTCATTTTCTGTCATAGATAACCTCAAGGATTCGCAATAATGAGGAATATTTCAAATCTGAGGCGGAGTGTTCCGTGTTACCTGGGATATTCAACGAATGAATATGATACAGTCTAACTAATATTCCCAAAATATCAGATTTTTCTAATCATACTGATCATCGAGAAATTTTATCTTGGAAATTGAACGAAAAATAAAAAAAAAGTTTGCGACTCAAGGACAATTTAAATAATTGAATTCTGCGAAATTATGTCTTCCCCACGAAAATTTGTACAGAGGTGACGTCATAATTTTCACAGTGTAGATCTTTGGGTGGAAAAAGGACTCTCACCCCAAATCTTATTTTGATTCCAAAATGTTTTTATTGGTGTCATTCGATCTCCCTGTATACATCACTTCGATTAATTAATTGAGATAACGCATATCAAAACGAAATTATGTGGAAAAGAATGGATATCGCACAGTATTATGTTTGCTTGTATATGAGTATATAATAGTTACAATACATAGGTAGGTATTTTTCCCTGTTTTTAACCAAGATTCTCAATATAATCTGTTTTCACCTCTAATTAATGTCTATCTGGTAATCCCAACACAATATCATACTTAGTTTATACAACACCTTTTGATGGCGCAAAGGCACACATAGGTAGGTACCTACCAATATCTTTAATAATAACGTCGCAACTCAGATGGTTCTAATAGGTTATATGACATTATTGAGAACAGACGTGTCGCAACTCAGATGAACCTTCACCACGTTTCGCAACTTAGACATCGCTTTAACTTCGATGTATCAACTTAAGAGTACTCGCTTGGCTATTTCGCAAGAGGATTTTCAGTATTTCACCACCCAACCACATTCATCCCGAAATGAAGAGAATTGTTTTTCAAAAGTTCAACAAACAATTTATTTAATCACGAAAACATAAAAATGTGCCAAAAAAGCGGAACAGCAAAGAACAAACATGGAACGAACGGACAACAGAAAAAAGATGATGGTTCTTGGTACTTACATTAATTATGTTATGGGCAGCAATATCAAAGTCGAGGAGATGTCACACCCCCAAAGTGGCATAGTGCCACTTTGGAAGTCAGCAATCAATGGATGAGTGTTATGTACTGATTGTAATGTAATAATTGGTAGTAACGAATCGATCAACGATTAAAATAATAATGCCCATGCCTTATCGATTCGGGTTCTATTTATATCTGAACCTGACCTAGGTATTATCGCGCGGTAAGCGGTTTTTTTGGAAATTATAAAGGAAATGACGTCTATGAACTCCGCTGACCTGATCGAAACTACAATGTTCTGAATGTTTTAATTTGGAAAAGTAAATTTATGGTAAAAGGTCTTGAAATCAACGGGAGTTTGAGTGATGTTAATTCATCGGCATTTATACTTCTTGACAATTCTCCTCCCTGTCTTTATTTTTCATCTTCTGACAATATATCTTGACATAAATTATCAAAATTAATCCCTTATTACCATATTCAATTATTAATTATATACAGCTTGATAACTTGGTCCTATATTCCTACAATACCCGCTTCGAAGCATACATTACTCCTGGGATGGAATTGACGTGTTTTAGATATATGAGCACTGTCTTGTCTATCCTCATTAAGGTAATTCACATAAGCAAGTACGCCATCGATATATTTCACTCTGCTTACTTGAAATGGACCTTTTGTGACATACTCTTTTCCAATCTTTTGATTCCTTGTCAAAATCCAATCACCCACTTTCAAATTAGGTGGCTTTCTTTTCTTATGCCTATTTGCTTGCTCTTGAATTCTAATTTTATACATCTTCTGTTAATGTAATGTTGATATCAATGTCCAGATCTTTATCGGCTTGCAAAATTTTCGATCTTCCATGTAACTTAAAATGGGGAGAACACCCTAAATATTCGTTGTGGGACGAATTATGATGTTGAACAGCACACTCCAAAGCTTTCTTTCAACCACCTGGGAAATGTTCATAGTATCTCATGAAAGTTTCAAGTTCTCTTACTGTCCGTCCAGTAATACTGCTGGATGATATGGACTAGTCTGTATCGAATTTATTCCATTTGTTGCAGCCCATTCGGTCATTATTCTTGAAGTGAAAGCAAGGCCACAATCACTCACGATATTTTTGATTTGTTCCACAAATGAGAGTCCTTGTAAATAATTTCGCACTGCCACTGATGATTCCTTCAAAGATTTAGCATACATGTCTAGTAGCTTCATCAACCAAAATTATGAAAGATTCAGTGGACTGATTTGTATCTGACCTTTTTCTAATTTCTGCAAAATCTATGTGAACAGTCTCAAACGGTATTTTTGAACACGAAGTTAAATGGATAAAATCTGGTTTGGGTATAGATATTTGAATTTGACATGCTGACAAACTATACAAGTTTTCACGTATTCTTTGATACCCTTGTTCATCGTCTACCAGTAGAATCGATTTTTGATTTCATAAAAACATTTATGATATCAATCATGACCACCAGAATATGGGTCATCATGATACAGGGCTGAAATCTCTCTCTTTTCCAAAAAGAATCTCAGGTTGATGAAAATCTTATCACCATCTCCTTTCCATCCATTTGAAAGGGCCATAAATTCAAATGATTCCACCCATGTATTGGGATCTTCATTCAGACCGTTGAATGATGTGATTCTGTTACTATTCTTATTGAATGTAGCCAAATTCAACCTCTTACACATCATTTCATTCAGTTCGTCTTTATTGATCTTTATTGAATTGTCTGGATTGTTAATTCCATGATTCGTAGTAGATGACTGCTGGAGAATATTTTCAGCTTCCTGTATTTGTATAGATTCTTCTGAATCGTCTTGGTAGTTGATTCTCACGAAAGTTTGATCCGACTGCGTCATTTGTAATAAATCTGAATAGATTCAGTAATAAATGTCTTTATTTTTTATCTTCTGACAATGACATAATTTATCAACATTAATCCCTAACTACCATATTCAATTATTAATTATATACAGCTTAATGACTTGGTCCTATATTCCTACATATTACAATCAGTACATAACACTCATCCATTGATTGCTGACTTCCAAAGTGACACTATACCACTTTGGGGGTGTGACATCTCCTCCAGAAGGTCCGCCATGTCGCGCTCGTCCAGCTCGTCCATCTCCATGGCCTCCATCCGTCCAGGTAAGCACCCCTTCCCAGTGGACGGTCATCCTCCTTCTCGGCGTCGCCATCCGCTCTTCCAATGTCTCCTAGGATAAGGGTGGCATCGGAATCGGAGTCATCATCATCTCCATTCCCTATGAGGCCCATTCTGCCATCATCGTCGTCGCAGTCGGAGGCCCCATCGCTATCGCTGTCTTCAACTACGATGGCACCATCCGCTTCCAAGGAGAATGCGAATGAGACCTCATCCGCTTTCCAAGGAGAATGCGAATGAGACCTCATCCGCTTCCCAAGAGAATGGAAATGCGACGTCTGAGGATGAGTTGCAAGGTCCCTCAGGCGCGGCCGCTTCTCATGGACGTGATGGACGGCATTCGTGGACGAGTCGCAAGGCTCATCTTCTTCTTCTTGGCGAAATTTTAATGACGAAAATATTTTTCTGCGAAATAATTCACTTACTTGTGAACTAACGCGGAATCAAATATGGAAAAACATAATAACTAATTAATTTTATTGATAATATTTCAAATTTTCAACAATAATACAACAAATATATATTTTTTAATTATTCGACGGATGTTATGACAAACACCTCGAAGGAACTCCATCTTTCGATCCGGATTTTATTCCAGTAAAAGCCTGAGGCGACATTCATTTCCATTATTTTTTGTTCCTTTTTGTAGTCTCTTCACGTAGAATATGTTCTATTTTATGATCGTTGAGGTTTTGTTGTTGCTGCAGTACTTTGATGAGTTTCCAAATAGTTGGATTAGAACCATCTATTTTACTATGTAGTTGAATTGATTTTGCCAAGATTCCACAGAATTATTGGTTTTGTGTAATCCATTACACACGTTCTCACACTGATTCCACAGCTTAATAGCAAACTCAGCAGGGCGTCTTCTTCCTCCCCTCAAAGACCGACCCAACCAAGTCCCTTCGAAATAATCGAGCTATTCCGTTAGGCTTACGTTCACAATCTTGATCTGAGATATCGAGGTATGTTATCTGCTCCTTTTCATCGCACTGCAATATTTCGTCGATCATTCACTTACAACATTTTTCGCCTGTACAATAATGTAAGTAATGATTGGAAGCGTCTGTCGTTGTCCGGTTTCAGATTCGCCTATAAGAATTTATTATAAGGATTTATTATTAAATTAATATTTATATAATTATATATTTTTACAATGATTCACATGTCATGCTTGGGTTTGATGTTAACTTTTTTCAAGATATTCTGTTTCTGGGTTTTATACAATAAAAGATGCTGCTATCTCGAACCTAAACGGGGATGGCACTAGATATCAGTTACGACTGCCTGTCATCTCCCTTTTTGCAGTTCGCATTTTGTTGGAAATTTTATATATAATGTACTAATTTGGCGAACTTCGAAATAAACTTTATTATTATTATTATTATTATTATTATTATTATTATATTGATTTGGTAAAATTCAGATCGCATCAATACCTCATGCCCATCATGCCCATCAATGACTTCTTTTTCAGGAAGGAAAGCCAATGCTTTCAGACAATTGAGTTGCAAAGTAACATTTGGGCCATTTTGGTATTGGCTAGCCCAATCTGAAAATGTTTGCAAGTTTCTATAGAGAGCCTGCTTGAAATGGAAGTAGCAACCAGAAATCTTTGCTTCAGGAAATTCTTGTTTTATGGCGTCTTTGCACGCAATTTCAATCATTATATTTTGTGGGCTTTCAAGATCTTCACGCAATTCTTCAATATTGGAGAAAAAATGTATGTATGTAATTGTAGTTTTGATAGGCAAAAGTGCAAATACGGTAGGAAGCCAAGTGTCGTTTTCTGCTACATGTATGGTGTACAATTGCTGGAATAGAGAAGGTGGGGCTTTGAACGTGCTATCACAGTTCCATTTTTTGTTCTGTGTCATGTGATTCAAATTTTCAGCGGTAGAGAATATCAAAATTGTTATCTCCGCTATCATACAGCAAGAAGGTCCTCTCATTTTTGCTAAATTTGTACTCTTCTTTCACTTTTCTATCGATACTTCCACGGGAAATGTTCTTCGGAAATCTCTGCTATCATCCCTTCACTAGCAATACCAATCAGACGAACTAGACAAGCCCAGTCAGCACATCCTTTCGTTGTCAACCTCGAAAGATGTCGAACAGCACTTTATCAAGACTCCTTCATCCATAGAACGGCTAGGCTCTGGAATTCATTGCCTGTGGAAGTATTCCCAACAACATATAATCTCCAAAAGTTCAAAAAAAATTCCAATACCTACCTCCTGTCCCTATCCTCCCTAGGAACGCACGATGTTCTTTGAACATCATAGGGATTCCCTTTCGTGCGCTCCAAGCGATAAAAAAAAATCAACAGTTCTTCCAAAGATATTGGATTATTTGGAACATATCCCTCTTTCAATCTGTGTTTCCTAATACTCCTTTTCATATTTTTTACATTTGGCATTCTTCCCATGAACGCTCTTGAAAGTTCACTACACCCTACGAGAAAACAAAACTATAACTTTTTTTCATGTTCTGGTTCCCACGAGAAGGGATATCTTGTAATGTTCAGAGAACATCGTGAGAACCAAGAGAAATAAAAGAGGAATTGGTGTTCTTCTTGAATTTCTGGAGGCTATATGCCTCGGGGAACACCTCCCTTGTAAATGTGTTCCAGAGCCTCGCTGTTCGTTGGATGAACGAATCTTTGGAAAGAGATGTTCTGCAGGTCTCCAAAGTGACCACGAAGTGGTGCGAAGCCTCAACTCGACGGGTTAATCTCGCGGGGACTGCCAAGGGAGGAACGATGATATTTCAGAAGAGCATCGTCCATATACGACTAAAACAAATCCAATGAATAATAGTAGTAGTATAGGTACAAAAAGTGAAAATAATTGACAAAAGTATATACCTACCTGTGCAATAATATTATTGTCATTGGTTTCGGTTGCCAGTTGTTTCATATCGTCTACTACTTATCTTGCGTATATCTTCATTATATTTTCATTTTTAGTCTGTAATCTTCCATGGAATAATTCATCCTTATATTCCACACATTTCCAATAAGTTTTCTCACCAACTACTTTCTCCTTCCTATATAGAAAATTATTATATACAGCCAAAACATTGCCGCGTTTACTTTTAATGAACTGTGACATGGCAACGAACTAATGTTCAGAATACACAATATTGTTCCGTTTGGAGGTAACATTTTGTCTACCTATAACACTATTCTCACAAAAAAAAACTGCTTCTAGAAAGTGAAACTCGTTTAGGAGCAAAATCTCATCAATGCCCATAGCCGAAGAAATATTTTCAGTGGTATATTTTTTATTTCGCACTATATGGCAGCGCGCTAAAATTATTCGCCATTAATTTTTTATAACTAAATGTATTCAATGTAATTGTTCTGCGACTTTTAATTTTGCACCCTCAAGAAGTCGCTATACTCAAATTCGCTCTTTATTTTCGCTCACAACGACGTCCCCCGATCGAAATACCCGAGGCAAGACCTCTCCACTTCACAGACCTGGCGAAATTGTTTTTCTGTTGCCAATTGTCGATCTATCTCAGCCAGTCGTGAAAGCAATTCATCTCTTTCAGATGATATACGAGTTGTTTTGCTTTCACTATCAGTGATCAGTTCATTCACGTTCGCATACCATTACTTCAATTCACCATCATATTGCCTTATGACTTCAATAGGCGCTATGGGAGGCGATGGAATGCGTCCGTGAATGGAAGCATTACAATCGGTACCATCATCGCCAGCGGCAGCGCGCCCGTGTAACACATCTTGAAGATTTGGTGGTTGGTCAGCCGGATGTACAATGTCCACTCTTATGATTCTGACCCGCTCTGGCTGCTCCTGCTCCTGCTGTTTCAATGTAGTTGATACAACATGATCTCTGCTGGCATTATACCATATGCCATCCTTACCACTTTGGTAGTGGTTAGATTTACCTCGATTTCCCAGAAACTTTCGGAGAGTCCATCAACCCCTCTCATTATTTCCAAATTCTTATTAGGTGAAGGTTTCTGGCAATCAATTTCAGGCCTATCCAATGTTGGTGGCGTCAGTGATGGTGAAGGTGAAGGTGCAGGGGTCTTCTTGCCGAGTAAGAGTTTCTTTCCTTACTGCATCAAGACACCGCGATTATTGCCGTCGCAATCATTGGACCTTGGCCATCCAAGTGTGATGATGCCTCAAATTGGTTTCCGCCTATCTTGAGACATTTCGAAGGCCTTCATAATACCCCAGTAGCGGGACCAGCACTTGTAGATATGGTAGGGCCGGATGGTGATCCTTCAAGTGAAAGCATATCTAATGATGGTGCTGACACGCCTGCCCAAGCCTCATCGGTTGTCAGCAATTCACTAATGAAGCTGATATTAAGGTCTTCTGAATCCACATTCAAATTGCTGATGGACCCATCAATACCTGGAATACAAATTATGAAATGTATATGAAAAAATCTACCGTAAAGGGATAGATCTATTTTCTTCCTCTTCCGCGAAAGCTGTAGTCAAATCGGTGTTAGACATCTGGAAAAATTATTTCAGATCATTGTAGACTATTTGATGACAAAAAAAATTGTGAATCGAAATACAATTCACTAGCAATGATTCATATGGCAACTTTTAAACGTACTTACAATTGGTTATTCGACGATGTAGTGGATTGGCACAAAAAAGATGATATATCGAGAGTACTCTGGTAGCGGATAATATCTGCTAACATAATGAGGAGTCTCCGTGTATTCCATGAGTTTTATCTGCTAAGCGCCGCCTATTCTCCTTCCACCGCTAAAATTTACCTCCACTCCTCCACCTACTCTCTTTACACCAAAACGGGCCTTATCGAAAATGTATTCTTTACTCAAGGCCGACCTTCACCCAAGGCTGCATTATTCAATGCGAAACTAAATTTCATTTGATATTTAATATTATTGCGTTGTGGCATGAGCTGGCTGATAAATGTTATAATATAAAAAAAAAACATCTAAATAAATCCAAGGAATAATTAATTCTCAAATAAATACATACATACATACATATACAGGGTGTTTCTGAAATTGGGGTAATAAATGAAATGAGGTGTTCGATGAAACATTATGTAACAAATAAATGGCAATAAAAAACATTTCTAGAGCTAACGAAAATTTTCGAAATGTTGATCATTTGACTCACCATAGTTTGGGAAGCACTGTTTTGGTTCCTTTGTACAGAGAACTCTCTCGCACTACTCCCGCACTGTTGCCAGCTTTTTTTTTATACTTTCATTTACTGTTTCACAACAGGTGTTCAAAATCAGCGCCACCCATTCCTATGCAGAGTCTCGAACGGCGTAGTAATGATTCGCAAGCCCGCTGGAAACTACCTAGTTGTCGCATTACTTAAACCGCATTGTTTATTTTCTCTCTAAAAATCTCTGGGTTCCCAATATCCCGAAAGGGTGGAGCATATACCAAATTTTTCAAGAAACTCCACACAAAAAAGTTCATCACATTCAGATCCGAAGAGCGTGGTGGGCACGGTACAGGCCCTCCCCGACCAATCCATTTTTGTGAAAATTCGCAGTTCAAAAATTCCCGAACAATAATGACTAAGAGCTCCATCATGCATGGAAAACATTGTTTGTCTAAGACCCAATGGCATATCTTCTAAAAGAGTATCTAGATCATGTTGCAAAAATTTTGAATAGGAAAGTCCATTCAGTCTTGGTGGCAGCTCATGAAGTCCAATTGAAACTCCGTACACCACTCCACCCCATAGATTGATCGAAAAGCGATGTTGAAAATTAGTTTGCTTAGTCATATGTGGATTTTCAACTGCCTAGTGGTATTATGATGATTGCAAATACCATTTCGGGTGAATGTTGTGTCATCAGTGAAGAGAATTTCATTCAGGAAATTTGGATTCTTTTTGTTGACCTAGTATCCATTCACAGAATTGTATCCTCCGTGGATAATCTTCTGGCTGCAACGACTGCACACGCTGATAATGGAAGGGATGCTGCATGTCCTCATTTGAAGTCCGCCAGACAACTTTATTCGAAACCCCTAACTGACGACCCATGTCGCGGGTACTTGAGGTTGGATCATTTTCAAAAGTGTCCAAATTTTGTTGTTCCATGTTTATAATTCTGAGAGTTCTATTCCTAACGGCATCTCGGCCTCTGTGAGTGCATATTCCACCTGTATCGCGGGCTCTTTGGACAAGTGCGACAAACCTGCGACCACGGTGATGAACACGATTAGGAAACCGTTCTGCATAAAGGCGGCAGGCTGCCTCAGAATTTTGTTGCGTTTTGCCATAAATAAGGAGAATATCTATCAGTTCGTTATTTTCATATACGTGGGCGTATGCGATTATGAGGAATCAAAATTATTCAATACAAGCACCAATTCGTTGCACAAATTGAACTAACATGTTTTTATAGTCTTACACAAAATGCCATAGATTATAAAGAGGCGGCACAAAAGCACATACCTGACCGACCGACTAAAGGGTGCAAACTGTCACAATTTGCAATTTTAGGTCATATTTCATACATATTACCTGCTATGGTTCAAGCTGATAATACCCGTGACGTTACTTCCGTTTGAGTAAGTACACCTCACTCATTACCTGCCCTTGGGTTTTCAGAAATTTGTTTACAAATGAGGTAATTATGTGGAAGATGGTAATGAACACATTCAAATCACAAATTGATGGAGTGGATGTTGGAAGTACAAAATATCCCTCTAGTGTGAGACTGAAGAGCTTTTTGCAAAAAGGAATAATTTCTCAAACTGATTTCGATGTGGGTATCCTCTTTTGTAGTTTGATTGTTAAGTCAATGTAGAAAGTAGCAAGTTGCCTTAAACAAGTTGAATATAACATTTGGAATAGTTACTTACGTAACTAGTGACGCATCATTTTGTGTGACGATGGAATTTTGCAGCACGAGCGAAGCGAGATCCCGCAAAACACAGAGTAACACAAAATGCGTTTCCTGACCTGTTACGTGCGATATTTTTTTTAATAAAAAATCCCGCTTGAACAGGAATAATGACCAGTTCTATACTCGGTTCTACATAAGATCTGCCAATTATGTACAAAACTTATCAGTCATAGCAGGCAAGTTGACTCTGCCTATCACTTTGAAGTAGCCGTCAAACAATGATATGCTCGATAATATGATCTGTATCAGCGACGAAATTCTAGAAATATACTCGTTTGATATTCACATTAGTGAAAAATGGCTGATTCAAGTTCAGATTTCCTAAGTGATATCGAGGAAGCAGCACAAAATGCACTATTCTCTTCGTCCATCCATGTTTTCATTTCATAACTGGTGTTAAAATAAACAGTTCATCACCAGTTATGTATTATCTTACCTCACGCAACTGGTTACGTTTTAAAACTTTCGTCAGTTCTGAGAAGTGTGAAATTACATGTCAGAATTAGGTGTTTGCCTCCCCTTTGGCGTCAGCCTGAAATCTGTTTACCCGTACTGTAGATAACCCTTTCCAGACATTACGTAAATTACTATCATCTTTATTTTCGTTAGATTCTTCTTTTATGTCTACTTTCAATCGTATCTGGGATTGTTTTTTTTTTAATAGAAACACTACTCAAAATGTCTACAACATACTTCTTAAACCCCACGTCTTTCAAATAACAAATGAGAAATATTGTCTCACAAAAATATTGAACGTCCGGCAACATTGCACGAACCTTCATCGAACCCTTGATTATATGGGTCAACCTCTTCATGCAGTCGCCCGCATTTCTGTCGGGCCGTTAACCTCTGGGAGGTTAGGGTATGTCCATAACGGCGCACCGCACATAGTATCGTACCATAGTATCGTACCATATCATCGCATCGGCCTCGCACATAGCATTGCCTTCGAATGTCCATATTGAAGCACCGCACCTAGCATTTCCTTGCAGTTTATTTTCAACTCCTGACGAAGCAGCACGGTAAACATGAGTTCTTCTTCATCTTCGTCAGATGAAGATGATATCTTGCTTGACTAGTATAAACAAGTGGTACTTTATCAAAAAAAAAACAGTACATCCTGTAAATAAAAAACGAAGTCAGTTTGGTGAATACCATCATCTTTTCAACGATCAACATAGATACATACGACTATATTGTAAGCAAAGTTGGCAATAAAGTGAATATATGGTGGCAGAACTGCCATGCTCAGCCAATAACAATTGAAGAAAGACTGATGTTAACGTTGCGGTAAGTGCAAATAACTTTATTGAAAATATGAAATAGTATAAAACTTAAGGATATTCAAATGTTCTCATACGTTTGGATGCCTGTTAAGTCATAGTGCGGCTCTCCAGAAAAGCTTTGAAGATGGTCACCAGAAATTGGACTGATAGTCGTCCCTGGTTCTGCCGCGTTACTCGCAGAGCGAAAAGGGTGACACTTTCACGTTGGGAACTTCCAGAATTATGAGTAAATGGAGATCTTTGTTGCACATACTGTCTTGACGATTGTGTAGAAATTTCATTGTTTACCAGCTGCAAAACTTGTATGCGGAATCTCATTTTTTGTTTTGGGTTCATTGCCCTCACGTGTGGAAGTATGCTCTTAAAAAATGCTTCGTCTTCGTCCACTTCTTTTTCTTCTCTTTTGCTCCTATTATTCTCTTTTGCTCCTATTATTCTCTTTTCTTTTTAGGAATGCAATTTTTTCTTGTTCTGTCTTTAATAATGCTTCCCCAACAGCATCGGTTGTTTTCGCTGTTTTTTGCTTCTTTGGCTTTTGTAATACTGGAGCGGCGGAAGTTCTATGTTGTGGAATTGATGAGCACGACGTTAACTTATTATTTGCAACATGGCTCCTCAGACTACATTGACTTATCCCGCCTGTTACACCTTTTTCAAAAAAATGTATCATATCGATGTCGGTTAACAATTCCAATTCGATTTTTGGGTACCTCATCATAGCATCCCACGATGAACCGAGTGCAGTAAAGTATTGGCACGGATCTAACTTGAACGTTTTTAAACAAACATTCCGGAAGTTCTCGAAAACATCGCATAATAATGATACATCTGATTTCAAATTGAGATCGGAGTAATCGCTGAGTGTTCTACATTGAAATTAATCCCAAAGATGCTCAGCTCTTCAATAATCCCCGTTCGAAATATGTTTATTAGATAAGTTATCGAAAAAATCATTTTCAGGTGGCGAATCTTCATTATCCAATTTATTTATAGAGGTTATGAAATTATATGGGAAAACTCCATTTTGCGTCATGTATTCAAATTCTTCAGGATCACGAAAATATCTAGGAGTTCCTACGCTTCATTCAAATTTCTGGCCAAGGATTGCAGAAGTTTGGCAAGGAATTTTTAGCTATCCCAAAAACGCAGTTTCAGCAAGACATTCTGATTCGCGCCGTTTTTTCTCATATATTCGTCAACTGAAATATGTTTGGGAAATAAAATATATTTTTCCTAAATTTGCACGATACAATTAACTCCCTCTTCCCGATCGAATAATTGCTTAATGAAAAGGTGGCTATCGTAGCCACTCATATCATGAAAAAATATGGGAATAAAATTTGGAATTTTGAAGTTCAAATCACGTATTGAATGCGCGGCCCCAAATCTTTTTTTTTTCTGTTACATGACAGTGGTCTCTCACTTTGACGTCACCATATATGAAAGCTTTATCGCAAATACCGCACTGAGTGGCATCAGCGAATTCAATTTCTTCTGCCGGAGTTAACTTATCCATAGGAACTACATGTTTCAGAAACAAGTTGTATATTCTTTTGCAGTAATTGACTAAATTGGATACGAATTCTTTCGCAACATCTTTTCCACGGAATGTAACATATTTTCTGATAGAATTATCGGAAGAGCATTTGATCTTCGGATCTGGTTGGCTAGTATGTATCGGCTTCAGAACTGATTCGAAATCTGCACAAATAACGAATGGTACTTTCTCGAATTTCAAAATGTATTCGGGTACTGAATTTCCAAATTTATCGACTTTGATCTCTGTGGATGGAGTTGTAGTATATGTATGGTTACAATCGTTTAGCTGATGGCGTAACAACTTTGTTTCATCTGAGAAATGTATCATACAACCGTCGCAAAAAAATATCTTATGCTCGCTTGCAGATATCTGGCTAGATACTAGCCTCTGTGGTCAAAAGTAAATTCACATATTTACTTATTCTCTTCTTAGAGTAATGACTACGTGGTATTCCACTTGATGTTTTTAAACACGCTCTCTAACCCGTAAACGATGATGGAACAATCATTGAGATTTTGGAATTCTAATTACTTCAACAGGGAACTCTATACCCACCAATCCATCCTGATTCACTATGTTTACTACGGTCTTTTTATTCTTTATGAAGTTAGGTAGCTTTATGAAGGAACATCCACGCAGAGGGCTGTACTTGTTGATATTGATTTTCAGGAACATGATTCTTCCCATAGCCCAACCCATAACAAAAATAACATCTGAATATACAGAAATATTTTGAGACATTGAGAACAGCATGTCTGAATTCAAAGATGTTGAGCAAGGTGTTCCTCAAGGGTCCATTTTAGGACCTCTAATATTCCTGTTATATGTGAATGACCTCCCTTTACATACAAACGCTGATTATACCATACTGTATGCTGATGACACCACTCTGGCAGCAGATGCTGAATCATCCACCGAACTTGTCCATAAGCTCGATCTATTAGCTGGAAAATTCACTATGTGGTGCAGAAAAAACTCTCTGATAGTTAACTCTTCTAAGACTGTGGTCATGCAGTTCTCTTCAAGGAACAAATTAACAAATAACTTCACTGTGAAAGTAGAAAGAGAGGATATACCTCCATCCGTTGTAACGAAATTTCTAGGTGTAATGCTTGACAGTAATGTAAGTTGGGCCTCAAACATCTACTTTGTTTGTGAAAAAATAAACTGTGCATACTATGCTATACTACAACTCAAGACTGTATTCAATATCAAACAACTTCTCCAAGTCTACTATTCACTTGTATACTCCCATCTATCATATAATATTGTTCTGTGGGGTAAAGTACCAAATGTGAAAAGAGTTTTTATTGCACAGAAACGAATTATCAGATTGATTTTCAATCTAAATTTCAAGCAAACCCGTAGGGAACATTTCAAACAGCATGAAATATTAACATTGCCGTCGATATATATCTACAAATGCATTTTATATGCAAAAAGCAATCCATCGGAATTCTCTAAAAACCATGACTTCCATAATTACTCTACAAGATATGGTGATAAATTATGCGTCCCCAAACACTCAACATCTCTCTATCAGCTCAGTCCACACTATAATGGAATGAGTTTTTTCAATCATCTCCCATCATCCTTAAAGGAAATCAAAGATCATAATCTTTTTAAAAGATGTCTCAAAAAATTTTTAGTAGAGAAGTGTGTGACATATTAACTGAGTTTATGTGCTTATGTGTTTTTTGTAATAATTATACTAGCAGTTTTATATATATTTTTCGTTTTACCACTGACATATCTTATATCAACTATATGTATGATCAAGAAAGATGAATAAATTTATTATTACTCATTATTATTATTATATACCAAATGATCATACCAACTCACCAGAATCGCGCTCCTCAAATTTAGTCGTTTGATTGAATAAGATTTCCAGAAGTTTCTGTTTGTTGGGTGCCATCTATCAGTCGAAGCTTCTTTGCAATAGATCGGTTGAAATTTCCCACACATGCAACCCTTCGATAGCGCCGTAGAATGTCACTACGTGTGAATGGTTTAGCGCACACACTGCAAACTAACATATTGTTCAGATAACTCATCACTCACAAGGAACTATTCAACTCAATGTTCGATGATGGCATTGAGAGAATTGTGCTCTCATGGACACAGCTATTGGTTTTATATAAGAGAGAGTCATGACGTAACATAGCACCATAACGACCTCGACCAGCTCACGCACACGCTGCCACCTCTCTTGAAGGTCGAGGTATCTCTATAACTCAAGGTCACACATGCGGAGGTTACCCGTACAATCTCCTTTCAAGGTCACTCTATCTCCCCTTGATAACCTCCGTTCAAGGTCGCGCTGTCGAAACTTCACCATACGGGGAGGCATTCTGCCCAGAGTCACTACGCCCAATGTCCCTCTCTCAAGGTCACTCCGTCCAAGGTCGAAGGGCAGTGACCTCAAGCAAAGAGCCAGAAACGGCAATTCGTATCTACTAAGTTCAAATCAGTTGATGTGCCCCAAAACATCACTGCGTTAACGAATTTTCCTATCATAGAGCCTAATAGGAATATTCACTAGCCTGAAACAGAAACAGAATCTTTTTATAATTTTGAAAGATGCGACTTCTTACAGCTCTCATATAGAATCAGAGATATTGACTGGACTGAAATGTTCGAAATAGAAAATGTCAATGACGCCGTAGATTTCTTTTTACAATAAGATATATGAAATATTCAACGAATTAGTACCTCAATTGAAAAATAAACAGAGTAAGTTTCCTGTTTGGTTCACTAATGATGTGAAAAAATGTCTAAAAAGGAAAGAGGAAAATTAAAAAAACTAATAGAGAAGTGTCATAAAGAGGACATAATAAATATCGAGAACGCCATTAATAATGATCCAAAATACTTCTGGTCTTTCACAAGAAGTAATAAAAAAACATATAACTCGTCCCCCATACTCAAGCTACAGGGCACTACCATAAATAATGACGAGTCTGCACGTTCTTTTGGCAAATATTTTCAATCAGTCTACAGCAACGAGCAGGCATCAAACAACAACTTGGATAATAATAATATTGAAATTTACTTATCAATCAGTGGAGTAACTGACAGCAATTACTTTGAAGCCCTGAAAAAACTTAAACCGAAAAAATCTGCAGGAAGTGATAAGATTCCACCATAATTGTTAAAGGATGTGGACTCTGGTTAAAGCAGCCTCTTCTATATATTTATAACTCAGCAATAATATCGAATACATCCCCAGACTTATGGAAAGAAGCTATTGTAACACCTATCCATAAGTCTGGCAAAGTCTCAGAAATTGAAAACTATAGGCCCATAGCAGTTTTATGTGCTACTGCGAAGCTATTTGAGCAGATTATTCATGCGAAAGTGTGGAGTGGCTTTGGAGGGAATATATGTGAAGAACAGCACGGATTTGTTCCGAAAAAATCAACCTCTACGAATCTTTCAACATTGTCTTATCATGTCCTCAACCATCTAGATAACAATGAACAGGTCGATGTAATTTATACTGATTTTCAGAAGGCTTTCGACAAAGTCAATCACGATGTGATACTGCAAAAATTCCATAAATATGGCGCTGATCTCCAAGCACTCAAATTGTTGGCCTCTTACTTGAATAACCGATACTTCAGGGTCAAATATGCAGGAAACTGTTCAGAGAAATTCCGCGATAACTCCGGAGTCCCTCAAGGATCAAACCTGGGCCCGCTATTCATCAACGACCTTACACATAATATAAAGTATTCGGAGTGCCTATTATTTGCAGATGATCTGAAATTTTATATAAAGATTGGAAGCCCACAAGACTGTGTCAAATTACAAGAAGATATTGATAGGGTCCACCGATGGAGTGTAAAAAACGAACTCCCATATAATATATCCAAATGTATTGTACTAACTTGTAGCCGAAAATTATCTAAAATATTATACGATTACTCGATGAACGATATGCAGTTATCCAGAGTAGAGACTGTTAAAGATTTGGGTATATATTATGACTCCGCACTTTCGTATAAACCACATTTGGATCATATCGCATCGGAGGCACTACGGACTATGGGCTTTGTAATGAGACAAAGTGCACATTTCAATGACACCAAAGCAATAACTTCACTTTATAATACACTAGTAGGACCTAAACTTGAATATGGCGCTGCAATCTGGCATCTCTCTCAGCTAATTAACAAAAATAGGTTGGAAAAAATTCAAAACAGATTCCTGAGATATCTGTATTATAAAAAATATAAAGTTTACCCGGACTATAATATAGTTAGAACAGTAGCACTTAAATGTGAATTTGAAATACCCAGTCTAGAAAATAGAAGACAAGCAAATATAGTCACAATGTGTCATAAAATCTACAAAAAATATTATAACTGCCCCTATGATGAACACGATTAGGAAACCGTTCTGCATAAAGGCGGCAGGCTGCCTCAGAATTTTGTTGCGTTTTGCCATAAATATGGAGAATATCTATCAGTTCGTTATTTTCATATACGTGGGCGTATGCGATTATGAGGAATCAAAATTATTCAATACAAGCACCAATTCGTTGCACAAATGGAACTAACATGTTTTTATAGTCTTACACAAAATGCCATAGATTATAAAGAGGCGGCACAAAAGCACATAGCTGACCGACCGACTAAAGGGTGCAAACTGTCACAATTTGCAATTTTAGGTCATATTTCATACATATTACCTGCTATGGTTCAAGCTGATAATACCCGTGACGTTACTTCCGTTTGAGTAAGTACACCTCACTCATTACCTGCCCTTGGGTTTTCAGAAATTTGTTTACAAATGAGGTAATTATGTGGAAGATGGTAATGAACACATTCAAATCACAAATTGATGGAGTGGATGTTGGAAGTACAAAATATCCCTCTAGTGTGAGACTGAAGAGCTTTTTGCAAAAAGGAATAATTTCTCAAACTGATTTCGATGTGGGTATCCTCTTTTGTAGTTTGATTGTTAATTCAATGTAGAAAGTAGCAAGTTGCCTTAAACACGTTGAATATAACATTTGGAATAGTTACTTACGTAACTAGTGACGCATCATTTTGTGTGACGATGGAATTTTGCAGCACGAGCGAAGCGAGATCCCGCAAAACACAGAGTAACACAAAATGCGTTTCCTGACCTGTTACGTGCGATATTTTTTTTAATGAAAAATCCCGCTTAAACAGGAATAATGACCAGTTCTATACTCGGTTCTACATAAGATCTGCCAATTATGTACAAAACTTATCAGTCATAGCAGGCAAGTTGACTTTGCCTATCACTTTGAAGTAGCCGTCAAACAATGATATGCTCGATAATATGATCTGTATCAGCGACGAAATTCTAGAAATATACTCGTTTGATATTCACATTAGTGAAAAATGGCTGATTCAAGTTCAGATTTCCTAAGTGATATCGAGGAAGCAGCACAAAATGCACTATTCTCTTCGTCCATCCATGTTTTCATTTCATAACTGGTGTTAAAATAAACAGTTCATCACCAGTTATGTATTATCTTACCTCACGCAACTGGTTACGTTTTAAAACTTTCGTCAGTTCTGAGAAGTGTGAAATTACATGTCAGAATTAGGTGTTTGCCTCCCCTTTGGCGTCAGCCTGAAATCTGTTTACCCGTACTGTAGATAACCCTTTCCAGACATTACGTAAATTACTATCATCTTTATTTTCGTTAGATTCTTCTTTTATGTCTAATTTCAATCGTATCTGGGATTGTTTTTTTTTTAATAGAAACACTACTCAAAATGTCTACAACATACTTCTTAAACCCCACGTCTTTCAAATAACAAATGAGAAATATTGTCTCACAAAAATATTGAACGTCCGGCAACATTGCACGTACCTTTATCGAACCCTTGATTATATGGGTCAACCTCTTCATGCAGTCGCCCGCATTTCTGTCGGGCCGTTAACCTCTGGGAGGTTAGGGTATGTCCATAACGGCGCACCGCACATAGTATCCTACCATAGTATCGTACCATATCATCGCATCGGCCTCGCACATAGCATTGCCTTCGAATGTCCATATTGAAGCACCGCACCTAGCATTTCCTTGCAGTTTATTTTCAACTCCTGACGAAGCAGCACGGTAAACATGAGTTCTTCTTCATCTTCGTCAGATGAAGATGATATCTTGCTTGACTAGTATAAACAAGTGGTACTTTATCAAAAAAAAAAACAGTTCATCCTGTAAATAAAAAACGAAGTCAGTTTGGTGAATACCATCATCTTTTCAACGATCTAAGAAAAAACAAACGGCGTTTTTTTGAGTACATGCGAATGAACATAGATACATACGACTATATTGTAAGCAAAGTTGGCAATAAAGTGAATATATGGTGGCAGAACTGCCATGCTCAGCCAATAACAATTGAAGAAAGACTGATGTTAACGTTGCGGTAAGTGCAAATAACTTTATTGAAAATATGAAATAGTATAAAACTTAAGGATATTCAAATGTTCTCATACGTTTGGATGCCTGTTAAGTCATAGTGCGGCTCTCCAGAAAAGCTTTGAAGATGGTCACCAGAAATTGGACTGATAGTCGTCCCTGGTTCTGCCGCGTTACTCGCAGAGCGAAAAGGGTGACACTTTCACGTTGGGAACTTCCAGAATTATGAGTAAATGGAGATCTTTGTTGCACATACTATCTTGACGATTGTGTAGAAATTTCATTGTTTACCAGCTGCAAAACTTGTATGCGGAATCTCATTTTTTGTTTTGGGTTCATTGCCCTCACGTGTGGAAGTATGCTCTTAAAAAATGCTTCGTCTTCGTCCACTTCTTTTTCTTCTCTTTTGCTCCTATTATTCTCTTTTGCTCCTATTATTCTCTTTTCTTTTTAGGAATGCAATTTTTTCTTGTTCTGTCTTTAATAATGCTTCCCCAACAGCATCGGTTGTTTTCGCCGTTTTTTGCTTCTTTGGCTTTTGTAATACTGGAGCGGCGGAAGTTCTATGTTGTGGAGTTGATGAGCACGACGTTAACTTATTATTTGCAACATGGCTCCTCAGACTACATTGACTTATCCCGCCTGTTACACCTTTTTCAAAAAAATGTATCATATCGATGTCGGTTAACAATTCCAATTCGATTTTTGGGTACCTCATCATAGCATCCCACGATGAACCGAGTGCAGTAAAGTATTGGCACGGATCTAACTTGAACGTTTTTAAACAAACATTCCGGAAGTTCTCGAAAACATCGCATAATAATGATACATCTGATTTCAAATTGAGATCGGAGTAATCGCTGAGTGTTCTACATTGAAATTAATCCCAAAGATGCTCAGCTCTTCAATAATCCCCGTTCGAAATATGTTTATTAGATAAGTTATCGAAAAAATCATTTTCAGGTGGCGAATCTTCATTATCCAATTTATTTATAGAGGTTATGAAATTATATGGGAAAACTCCATTTTGCGTCATGTATTCAAATTCTTCAGGATCACGAAAATATCTAGGAGTTCCTACGCTTCATTCAAATTTCTGGCCAAGGATTGCAGAAGTTTGGCAAGGAATTTTTAGCTATCCCAAAAACGCAGTTTCAGCAAGACATTCTGATTCGCGCCGTTTTTTCTCATATATTCGTCAACTGAAATATGTTTGGGAAATAAAATATATTTTTCCTAAATTTGCACGATACAATTAACTCCCTCTTCCCGATCGAATAATTGCTTAATGAAAAGGTGGCTATCGTAGCCACTCATATCATGAAAAAATATGGGAATAAAATTTGGAATTTTGAAGTTCAAATCACGTATTGAATGCGCGGCCCCAAATCTTTTTTTTTTCTGTTACATGACAGTGGTCTCTCACTTTGACGTCACCATATATGAAAGCTTTATCGCAAATACCGCACTGAGTGGCATCAGCGAATTCAATTTCTTCTGCCGGAGTTAACTTATCCATAGGAACTACATGTTTCAGAAACAAGTTGTATATTCTTTTGCAGTAATTGACTAAATTGGATACGAATTCTTTCGCAACATCTTTTCCACGGAATGTAACATATTTTCTGATAGAATTATCGGAAGAGCATTTGATCTTCGGATCTGGTTGGCTAGTATGTATCGGCTTCAGAACTGATTCGAAATCTGCACAAATAACGAATGGTACTTTCTCGAATTTCAAAATGTATTCGGGTACTGAATTTCCAAATTTATCGACTTTGATCTCTGTGGATGGAGTTGTAGTATATGTATGGTTACAATCGTTCAGCTGATGGCGTAACAACTTTGTTTCATCTGAGAAATGTATCATACAACCGTCGCAAAAAAATATCTTATGCTCGCTTGCAGATATCTGGCTAGATACTAGCCTCTGTGGTCAAAAGTAAATTCACATATTCACTTATTCTCTTCTTAGAGTAATGACTACGTGGTATTCCACTTGATGTTTTTAAACACGCTCTCTAACCCGTAAACGATGATGGAACAATCATTGAGATTTTGGAATTCTAATTACTTCAACAGGGAACTCTATACCCACCAATCCATCCTGATTCACTATGTTTACTACGGTCTTTTTATTCTTTATGAAGTTAGGTAGCTTTATGAAGGAACATCCACGCAGAGGGCTGTACTTGTTGATATTGATTTTCAGGAACATGATTCTTCCCATAGCCCAACCCATAACAAAAATAACATCTGAATATACAGAAATATTATGAGACATTGAGAACAGCATGTCTGAATTCAAAGATGTTGAGCAAGGTGTTCCTCAAGGGTCCATTTTAGGACCTCTAATATTCCTGTTATATGTGAATGACCTCCCTTTACATACAAACGCTGATTATACCATACTGTATGCTGATGACACCACTCTGGCAGCAGATGCTGAATCATCCACCGAACTTGTCCATAAGCTCGATCTATTAGCTGGAAAATTCACTATGTGGTGCTGAAAAAACTCTCTGATAGTAAACTCTTCTAAGACTGTGGTCATGCAGTTCTCTTCAAGGAACAAATTAACAAATAACTTCACTACGAAAGTAGAAAGAGAGGATATACCTCCATCCGTTGTAACGAAATTTCTAGGTGTAATGCTTGACAGTAATGTAAGTTGGGCCTCAAACATCGACTTTGTTTGTAAAAAAATAAACTGTGCATACTATGCTATACTACAACTCAAGACTGTATTCAATATCAAACAACTTCTCCAAGTCTACTATTCACTTGTATACTCCCATCTATCATATAATATTGTTCTGTGGGGTAAAGTACCAAATGTGAAAAGAGTTTTTATTGCACAGAAACGAATTATCAGATTGATTTTCAATCTAAATTTCAAGCAAACCTGTAGGGAACATTTCAAACAGCATGAAATATTAACATTGCCGTCGATATATATCTACAAATGCATTTTATATGCAAAAAGCAATCCATCGGAATTCTCTAAAAACCATGACTTCCATAATTACTCTACAAGATATGGTGATAAATTATGCGTCCCCAAACACTCAACATCTCTCTATCAGCTCAGTCCACACTATAATGGAATAAGTTTTTTCAATCATCTCCCATCATCCTTAAAGGAAATCAAAGATCATAATCTTTTTGAAAGATGTCTCAAAAAATTTTTAGTAGAGAAGTGTGTGACATATTAACTGAGTTTATGTGCTTATGTGTTTTTTGTAATAATTATACTAGCAGTTTTATATATATTTTTCGTTTTACCACTGACATGTCTTATATCAACTATATGTATGATCAAGAAAGATGAATAAATTTATTATTACTCATTATTATTATTATATACCAAATGATCATACCAACTCACCAGAATCGCGCTCCTCAAATTTAGTCGTTTGATTGAATAAGATTTCCAGAAGTTTCTGTTTGTTGAGTGCCATCTATCAGTCGAAGCTTCTTTGCAATAGATCGGTTGAAATTTCCCACACATGCAACCCTTTGATAGCGCCGTAGAATGTCACTACGTGTGAATGGTTTAGCGCACACACTGCAAACTAACATATTGTTCAGATAACTCATCACTCACAAGGAACTATTCAACTCAATGTTCGATGATGGCATTGAGAGAATTGTGCTCTCATGGACACAGCTATTGGTTTTATATAAGAGAGAGTCATGACGTAACATAGCACCATAACGACCTCGACCAGCTCACGCACACGCTGCCACCTCTCTTGAAGGTCGAGGTATCTCTATAACTCAAGGTCACACATGCGGAGGTTACCCGTACAATCTCCTTTCAAGGTCACTCTATCTCCCCTTGATAACCTCCGTTCAAGGTCGCGCTGTCGAAACTTCACCATACGGGGAGGCATTCTGCCCAGAGTCACTACGCCCAATGTCCCTCTCTCAAGGTCACTCCGTCCAAGGTCGAAGGGCAGTGACCTCAAGCAAAGAGCCAGAAACGGCAATTCGTATCTACTAAGTTCAAATCAGTTGATGTGCCCCAAAACATCACTGCGTTCAAAGAATTTTCCTATCATAGAGCCTAATAGGAATATTCACTAGCCTGAAACAGAAACAGAATCTTTTTATAATTTTGAAAGATGCGACTTCTTACAGCTCTCATATAGAATCAGAGATATTGACTGGATTGAAATGTTCGAAATAGAAAATGTCAATGACGCCGTAGATTTCTTTTTACAATAAGATATATGAAATATTCAACGAATTAGTACCTCAATTGAAAAATAAACAGAGTAAGTTTCCTGTTTGGTTCACTAATGATGTGAAAAAATGTCTAAAAAGGAAAGAGGAAAATTAAAAAAACTAATAGAGAAGTGTCATAAAGAGGACATAATAAATATCGAGAACGCCATTAATAATGATCCAAAATACTTCTGGTCTTTCACAAGAAGTAATAAAAAAACATATAACTCGTCCCCCATACTCAAGCTACAGGGCACTACCATAAATAATGACGAGTCTGCACGTTCTTTTGGCAAATATTTTCAATCAGTCTACAGCAACGAGCAGGCATCAAACAACAACTTGGATAATAATAATATTGAAATTTACTTATCAATCAGTGGAGTAACTGACAGCAATTACTTTGAAGCCCTGAAAAAACTTAAACCGAAAAAATCTGCAGGAAGTGATAAGATTCCACCATAATTGTTAAAGGATGTGGACTCTGGTTAAAGCAGCCTCTTCTATATATTTATAACTCAGCAATAATATCGAATACATCCCCAGACTTATGGAAAGAAGCTATTGTAACACCTATCCATAAGTCTGGCAAAGTCTCAGAAATTGAAAACTATAGGCCCATAGCAGTTTTATGTGCTACTGCGAAGCTATTTGAGCAGATTATTCATGCGAAAGTGTGGAGTGGCTTTGGAGGGAATATATGTGAAGAACAGCACGGATTTGTTCCGAAAAAATCAACCTCTACGAATCTTTCAACATTGTCTTATCATGTCCTCAACCATCTAGATAACAATGAACAGGTCGATGTAATTTATACTGATTTTCAGAAGGCTTTCGACAAAGTCAATCACGATGTGATACTGCAAAAATTCCATAAATATGGCGCTGATCTCCAAGCACTCAAATTGTTGGCCTCTTACTTGAATAACCGATACTTCAGGGTCAAATATGCAGGAAACTGTTCAGAGAAATTCCGCGATAACTCCGGAGTCCCTCAAGGATCAAACCTGGGCCCGCTATTCATCAACGACCTCACACATAATATAAAGTATTCGGAGTGCCTATTATTTGCAGATGATCTGAAATTTTATATAAAGATTGGAAGCCCACAAGACTGTGTCAAATTACAAGAAGATATTGATAGGGTCCACCGATGGAGTGTAAAAAACGAACTCCCATATAATATATCCAAATGTATTGTACTAACTTGTAGCCGAAAATTATCTAAAATATTATACGATTACTCGATGAACGATATGCAGTTATCCAGAGTAGAGACTGTTAAAGATTTGGGTATATATTATAACTCCGCACTTTCGTATAAACCACATTTGGATCATATCGCATCGGAGGCACTACGGACTATGGGCTTTGTAATGAGACAAAGTGCACATTTCAATGACACCAAAGCAATAACTTCACTTTATAATACACTAGTAGGACCTAAACTTGAATATGGCGCTGCAATCTGGCATCTCTCTCAGCTAATTAACAAAAATAGGTTGGAAAAAATTCAAAACAGATTCCTGAGATATCTGTATTATAAAAAATATAAAGTTTACCCGGACTATAATATAGTTAGAACAGTAGCACTTAAATGTGAATTTGAAATACCCAGTCTAGAAAATAGAAGACAAGCAAATATAGTCACAATGTGTCATAAGATCTACAAAAAATATTATAACTGCCCCTATCCCGGCTTGTACAATTCTTTGATGTTCCATATTTATCAACTAATAACTGTTCACCCATTCTAACAATGATAAAGTTGACAAACATTTTCCTTCTATTGTCAGAAGTCAGCTTTGTTCTCCCTCCCTCAAAATTTTATCATGGTATGAAAACATATTTTTGTAATTTATAATAAACAGTTTTTATAGTGTGTTCGCGCCATCAGTGATTTGAAATGATCATTTCAATTATTGTAGTTAGTAGAATATTTGCAATGATATACTCTAAGACTGTTATCATAGGTACTGTTGTTATATACATTACGGACTATAATATAGTTAGAACAGTAGCACTTAAATGTGACTTTGAAATACCCAGTCTAGAAAATAGAAGACAAGCAAATATAGTCACAATGTGTCATAAAATCTACAAAAAATATTATAACTGCCCCTTCTCCTTCGTAAGTCGACTAGCATCTCCCAAAGGTCCTTGTAAGTGGGTTTCTTAGAAGATCTTTCTGTCGTTATAAGATAACACATTTTTCCTTCAGGGCTGATATCTTCTATCTCTAGTGCTCGACCGACGGAGGGGCCCTGTTGATTATGTTCCTTAACTTTCCAAATTTTTTCATGAAGTTGTTGGTTAATTCTTGAGACATCTGAAGATCCTTCGCGACCCAGTGAGCTAGTGCGTAGTCTACAGAAGTGTCAAAAACGTCGCGGTGCGCTTCCTTGGTGACGGCAAAACTTGCTTTTGATGAAGCATTGTATGTCCCAATGAATCCGTCGAATGTGACTCCTCTTCATCCGGATATACTTATTGAACTTGATAATCTTGTGTTCCTCGAATGGTGCTAGTCTGTTGAAATGAACGACTCTTGGTTTGCCACTGGGTTCTTTGATGATGCGGTAGATGACATCGTTCATTTTCTTCTTGACTGTATAAGGTGCTTTCCAAGATCTCTGTTATTTTTTGACAAATGCCTGGTTTTTGGTTTTCTTCTGCGTATCCTGCACCCCCAGCTCTGATGACGTATCGGTCTGTCATGCTATCGCTGGCGATTTTCAGATTCAGAACGAATCAATTCGTGAATATCGTTAATTTCTATGTCCTCACCAGGTCTACATTTGGAGAACAAGTCACATGTCATACACACTCTAAGTAGGCAAGTTGAATTCGCCTGGCACTTTGAAGTATCCGTCAAACAATAATATGGTCTCAAATCAGCGACGAAATAAAAAAAAAATACTCGTTTGATATTGAAATTAGTGAAAATGGCTTATTCTAGTTTAGATTTCCCAAATGATAGCGAGGAAGCAGCACAAATTACACTATTCTATTTGTCCATCCATATTTTCATGTCATAACTGGTGTTAATATGAACAATTCATCACCAGTTATGTAATATCTCATCTCATGCAGTGTATAATCTCTGGCTCATGCAACTGGTTACGGGAAGTAAGATGTTTTAAAACTTCCGTCAGTTCTGAAAAGTGTGAAATTACATGTCAAAATTAGGCGTCATCCTTCCCTTTGGTGTCAGCCTAAATTTTGCATACTCGTACTGTAGATAACCCTTTCCAAACATAACGTAAATTACTATCATCCTTATTTTCTTTCGTAAGATTCTTCTTTTATGTCTAATTTCAATCGTATCTGGAATTGTTTTTTTCTTCAATAGTAACACTACTCAAAATGTCTACAACATACTGTTCAAACCTCGCGTCTTTCAAATAACAAATGAAAAATATTGTCTCACAAAAATATTGAACGTCCGGCGACATTGCGTGCACCTGCTTTGAACCCGAGTTTGAACCCTTGGTTATAAGGGTCAAACTATTGATGCAGTCGGCCGCATTTGTGACGGCCCGTTAACCTCTGGGAAGTTCTCTTGGAGGATTCTCAAACATGGCAATATCTTCCAAAATAATTTTTTTTTACAAAAATGTATTCTTTCATTTCGTTTCGTCTTTTCGTGTCCTATTACCCATTTCATTTAATACCCCAATTCCAGAAACACCCGGTATATCAACTAACATCACCAATGTGAGCACATTTTCATAAATAATTGTAATACATTAATCATCACAATCATCATATCAAAGTAATGTTTTTTTATTTCGAAATAATGTCATTTGCAGATGCATACCGACAAAATCACTGTCGTCGCGATTATTATGAAATCTTAGAGAAAATTATCATATCATTTGATGGTAGGATGCGTGATATACACTGTGTCCAAGATAAGAATGTCTATCATGGGGATCTCGGAAACCATAAGAGATACGAAGATTGTTAAATCAGAGAAAAGTTGCGCATTTTTGAGCTTAACAATATGCCATTTGAAAAATTCCGAAATGCTATGTATTTCCGGAGATATGCCTGAAAAACCGAAATATGCCGATTTCGTTTTTATTTTTTTTATGACGTTATTTAAAAATAGATAGAAAAACGAAAGGAACTTTCTCGTTGCCACTTTTTGAGCTCTACAAAACAACGTTGAGAGATTCTCCGTTGAACGTTTCGTTTCGGAGAAACCATCATCAACTTTATTTTTTTATATGGCTCGTAAAATAATTTCACCCTGTATAGAATAGCATATTGTATTACGAATACAATGATGTATGACACATAATGATTCTGCAATTTTTCAATAGGAAAAAATGGTTTTCATTATTATTTCGAACGTTTTGGTGCAGTAGACTGTGAAATGACCTCGCAGTATATGGTATTATTTACGTGTTTCGAAATATTGAATTGAAATCACGTAATTGAAATTTCAAAAACCTTATACATAATATACGTAGGTAGGTCACGTCATATGTTAATTAATTAAACAAATTAGTTAAGAACTACTTACTAGAAATTCAAAAAACTAATTAAAATCGTGGACAATGTTCAAACAAATTACCATTATTCTCCAAACACAGATAACATCTTCTAACTGACGAATTCAAAACACTTATCAACATATCAGGTGTAATGCTCTCGAACGCCTCAAGAACTAGTCTCCCAAGCTGATTCTCAGATTCAAAAATACGGCGGTAAACATAATTTTTACCCCCAGAGAAAAAAATCGAGCAGAGTGATGTCTGGCGAACGAGGGGGCCAAGGAACTGTTGAATGTGTACCTACCCTTTTTCCCGAAAATCTGTTCGATAAATACTCGCGCACGATTAGGGCATTATGCGCGAGAGCACCATCCTGCTGAAACCAGCAGTTTCTAACTTTTGCAAGCGGTAAGTTGTCCAAAGCTCCTTCCAAATCGCGTTCCAATAAATTACGGTAATGCTCAGAGGTAAGGGAATTGTTGTAGAAAAAGGGGCCTATTAAATCTTCAAATTGAACAGCCCCCTGGTAGCTACCCCTCAATTTTCAATGAATGGACTCCCTATATATTGTCATTGAAGATTGCCTATCATCCTATTTGGGAAAAGAACGATATATAGCACATCGGTATTTTGTAGTTTGTTCATTAATAACATCAAAGCAATGAAATTGTTTGACCTTATTTACGTTACATTGATTGAAAATTGCATCCTCCCATGTTTGTAAAAATATCTTACAATAAAAGTAGATTAATTATCACACTAGGTAGGTACCGTCTTCAATGATTGATGTTCTGCACTTCAAAATGGATAATCTATCATTAATTTTTTAAAACAAAAATGCAATCCATACTTCTCATCTGTGAACTTTTTGGACACATGGGTGAAAGCAATTTATCATTCGAGTAACGTAAAACAGTCACAAAATGATCATGTTCTTGTTGTTATCAATGAACAAAACACCGAGTAGGTATGTGCTATATCGTTGTATTCCAAATAGATTGACACGCAATTTTCAGAGACAATATGCTATTTGAAAATAAAAACTGATTATTATCTACCATCAGGGGGCTGCTAAATATATCACATTCTTCATAAGCCATTAGGAAGGTTTTTTAATAATGCCATTCAATGCAGTTTTTCAATGTTTTTGACATCTTGACAAATAGGCGAGGTATTGCCTGTAATCGATAGCTTGGGACACCCAGTATTTGAATTATAGAGGCTATTGAAAAAAATAACTCAATATTTTTGTAGGAATTTTCATTAATTATTCAGGTTATGTTTGTGATTACTTTAGGAGCTCGCAATGGGAAATGCTTGATCTTGTTACGTCCAGGATATCCTTGGGTGCTCGCAGAAAGAAATGCCTATTCATTTTCTGTCATAGATAACCTCAAGGATTCGCAATAATGAGGAATATTTCAAATCTGAGGCGGAGTGTTCCGTGTTACCTGGGATATTCAACGAATGAATATGATACAGTCTAACTAATATTCCCAAAATATCAGATTTTTCTAATCATACTGATCATCGAGAAATTTTATCTTGGAAATTGAACGAAAAATAAAAAAAAGTTTGCGACTCAAGGACAATTTAAATAATTGAATTCTGCGAAATTATGTCTTCCCCACGAAAATTTGTACAGAGGTGACGTCATAATTTTCACAGTGTAGATCTTTGGGTGGAAAAAGGACTCTCACCCCAAATCTTATTTTGATTCCAAAATGTTTTTATTGGTGTCATTCGATCTCCCTGTATACATCACTTCGATTAATTAATTGAGATAACGCATATCAAAACGAAATTATGTGGAAAAGAATGGATATCGCACAGTATTATGTTTGCTTGTATATGAGTATATAATAGTTACAATACATAGGTAGGTATTTTTCCCTGTTTTTAACCAAGATTCTCAATATAATCTGTTTTCACCTCTAATTAATGTCTATCTGGTAATCCCAACACAATATCATACTTAGTTTATACAACACCTTTTGATGGCGCAAAGGCACACATAGGTAGGTACCTACCAATATCTTTAATAATAACGTCGCAACTCAGATGGTTCTAATAGGTTATATGACATTATTGAGAACAGACGTGTCGCAACTCAGATGAACCTTCACCACGTTTCGCAACTTAGACATCGCTTTAACTTCGATGTATCAACTTAAGAGTACTCGCTTGGCTATTTCGCAAGAGGATTTTCAGTATTTCACCACCCAACCACATTCATCCCGAAATGAAGAGAATTGTTTTTCAAAAGTTCAACAAACAATTTATTTAATCACGAAAACATAAAAATGTGCCAAAAAAGCGGAACAGCAAAGAACAAACATGGAACGAACGGACAACAGAAAAAAGATGATGGTTCTTGGTACTTACATTAATTATGTTATGGGCAGCAATATCAAAGTCGAGGAGATGTCACACCCCCAAAGTGGCATAGTGCCACTTTGGAAGTCAGCAATCAATGGATGAGTGTTATGTACTGATTGTAATGTAATAATTGGTAGTAACGAATCGATCAACGATTAAAATAATAATGCCCATGCCTTATCGATTCGGGTTCTATTTATATCTGAACCTGACCTAGGTATTATCGCGCGGTAAGCGGTTTTTTTGGAAATTATAAAGGAAATGACGTCTATGAACTCCGCTGACCTGATCGAAACTACAATGTTCTGAATGTTTTAATTTGGAAAAGTAAATTTATGGTAAAAGGTCTTGAAATCAACGGGAGTTTGAGTGATGTTAATTCATCGGCATTTATACTTCTTGACAATTCTCCTCCCTGTCTTTATTTTTCATCTTCTGACAATATATCTTGACATAAATTATCAAAATTAATCCCTTATTACCATATTCAATTATTAATTATATACAGCTTGATAACTTGGTCCTATATTCCTACAATACCCGCTTGGAAGCATACATTACTCCTGGGATGGAATTGACGTGTTTTAGATATATGAGCACTGTCTTGTCTATCCTCATTAAGGTAATTCACATAAGCAAGTACGCCATCGATATATTTCACTCTGCTTACTTGAAATGGACCTTTTGTGACATACTCTTTTCCAATCTTTTGATTCCTTGTCAAAATCCAATCACCCACTTTCAAATTAGGTGGCTTTCTTTTCTTATGCCTATTTGCTTGCTCTTGAATTCTAATTTTATACATCTTCTGTTAATGTAATGTTGATATCAATGTCCAGATCTTTATCGGCTTGCAAAATTTTCGATCTTCCATGTAACTTAAAATGGGGAGAACACCCTAAATATTCGTTGTGGGACGAATTATGATGTTGAACAGCACACTCCAAAGCTTTCTTTCAACCACCTGGGAAATGTTCATAGTATCTCATGAAAGTTTCAAGTTCTCTTACTGTCCGTCCAGTAATACTGCTGGATAATATGGACTAGTCTGTATCGAATTTATTCCATTTGTTGCAGCCCATTCGGTCATTATTCTTGAAGTGAAAGCAAGGCCACAATCACTCACGATATTTTTGATTTGTTCCACAAATGAGAGTCCTTGTAAATAATTTCGCACTGCCACTGATGATTCCTTCAAAGATTTAGCATACATGTCTAGTAGCTTCATCAACCAAAATTATGAAAGATTCAGTGGACTGATTTGTATCTGACCTTTTTCTAATTTCTGCAAAATCTATGTGAACAGTCTCAAACGGTATTTTTGAACACGAAGTTAAATGGATAAAATCTGGTTTGGGTATAGATATTTAAATTGGACATGCTGACAAACTATACAAGTTTTCACGTATTCTTTGATACCCTTGTTCATCGTCTACCAGTAGAATCGATTTTTGATTTCATAAAAACATTTATGATATCAATCATGACCACCAGAATATGGGTCATCATGATACAGGGCTGAAATCTCTCTCTTTTCCAAAAAGAATCTCAGGTTGATGAAAATCTTATCACCATCTCCTTTCCATCCATTTGAAAGTCCCATAAATTCAAATGATTCCACCCATGTGGTATATGGCACTACAATTCAGGAGATTGGGACGGTCTTCGCATGTTTTTCTCCGAGTTTCCTTGGCATAGAGTATGCTTTGACTCTGAGGACCCTTCACAGTGTGCTGCGGAAATATCCGAGATCATCATGCTCGGAATGGACACATCATCACCATCGAAACCCTGGTTCAACAAAAACTGTTCTAGAACTGTTGCCTTGAAACAAACAGCCTACCATCGCTGGCGCAAAAACCCTAACCTCGCGACTAGAGCAGAATACGTTGATGCCAGAAATAACTGCAGCCAAACAATAGATGCTTCGAAAGAAACATACAATGCCAAGATAAGATCGAAACTCATAGATTGTCCCAATGGCTCCCGTTCGTTTTGGTCCCTTGCTAAAGCGGTCGGAAGAAATTTCACTAATAGTTCATTTCCACCACTGTCCAAATCCGACGGCACATTAGCAACAACATCGCAGGAGAAAGCAAATATGTTTGCAGAGATTTTCGCAGCAAACTCTACTTTAGATTCCCAAGGAAAAGTGCCGCCAGACATTCCACCCGTTGAGAGTCGAATGCCCGAAATCGTCTTCCGTCAACGCACTATCAGACGAATTTTGCTTGGTCTCAAAACGAATAAGGCTAACGGTCCTGATGGAATTCCACCCATTATCCTCAAAAAATGTGCACCAGAATTAACACCGATTCTCTGCAAGTTGTTTACCGTCTCGTACAGGTCGGGTATTTTTCCATCATGCTGGAAGACAGCTAGAGTCCAACCAATCCCCAAAAAAGGGAACAAGAACCTGCCCAACAACTACAGGCCCATTGCCCTGTTATCAGTAATCTCCAAAGTTATGGAGAAAGCCATCAACATTGAGCTCATCAAATATCTGGAGAGCTCGGGAATCATCAATGATAGACAATACGGCTTTCGCCACCGAAGATCTACTGGAGATCTACTTGCCTACGTCACCCATTTATGGCAAGCTTCATTAGAAAAACACGGGGAATCTCTAGCTGTCGCTTTGGACATATCGAAAGCATTTGACCGTGTTTGGCACGAAGGACTCCTCCACAAACTACCATCATACGGCTTACCACCTCAGCTATGCCATCTCTTATCGAGTTTTCTTTCAGGCAGATCGCTTCATGTAGTGGTGGACGGTGTATCGTCTGATACAATTGGCATCAATTCCGGCGTTCCACAAGGATCAATTTTGGCACCAACATTATTCCTTCTTCATATCAATGATCTGTTGGGAGTAACAACTTGCCCCATCCACAGCTTTGCAGATGATAGTACCCTCCATACAGCGTTCTCTTCCAGAATTCCTATTTCTTCCCAGGAAACTAAGAACACACGGCGCAGGCAGGTCAATGCTGTCAATGAAGACCTTGCTGAAATCACAGCCTGGGGAACCAACAACCTAGTTGAATTCAACGCCACCAAAACTCAAGCCTGTATTTTCTCTAGAAAGGCGGAACTCAGTATGCCCGACATTGTAATGTCTGGCACCACCATACCCACCAAACCCACCATATCTATGCTCGGTATTTCCATCAGCAACACTCTTTCATGGGATAATCATGTCAGATCCATCGCAAAAGCTGCTTCACAAAAACTCGGATTCTTGTTCCGTGCGAAATGCTACTTTACACCTCAACAGCTCCTCATGATCTACAAAGCGCAGATACGGCCTGTTCTAGAATACTGTTCCCACATATGGGGTTCAGCACCGAAACATACGCTGATGCTCTTAGATTCCATCCAGAGAAGAGCCATCCGCTTGGTGGGTGACGCCACACTCACTCGCTCTTTGACATCATTGGAACACCGTAGAAAGGTCGGCGACCTTTCACTTTTCTATCGATACTTCCACGGGAAATGTTCTTCGGAAATCTCTGCTATCATCCCTTCACTAGCAATACCAGTCAGACGAACTAGACAAGCCCAGTCAGCACATCCCTTCGTTGTCAACCTCGAAAGATGCCGAACAGCACTTTATCAAAACTCCTTCATCCATAGAACGGCTAGGCTCTGGAATTCATTGCCTGTGGAAGTGTTCCCAACAACATATAATCTCCAGAAGTTCAAAAAGAATTCCAATACCTACCTCCTATCCCTATCCTCCCTAGGAACGCACGATGTTCTTTGAACATTATAGGGATGCCCTCTCGTGCGCTCCAAGCGATAAAAAAAAAAAAAAAAATGTATTGGGATCTTCATTCAGACCGTTGAATGATGTGATTCTGTTACTATTCTTATTGAATGTAGCCAAATTCAACCTCTTACACATCATTTCATTCAGTTCGTCTTTATTGATCTTTATTGAATTGTCTGGATTGTTAATTCCATGATTCGTAGTAGATGACTGCTGGAGAATATTTTCAGCTTCCTGTATTTGTATAGATTCTTCTGAATCGTCTTGGTAGTTGATTCTCACGAAAGTTTGATCCGACTGCGTCATTTGTAATAAATCTGAATAGATTCAGTAATAAATGTCTTTATTTTTTATCTTCTGACAATGACATAATTTATCAACATTAATCCCTAACTACCATATTCAATTATTAATTATATACAGCTTAATGACTTGGTCCTATATTCCTACATATTACAATCAGTACATAACACTCATCCATTGATTGCTGACTTCCAAAGTGACACTATACCACTTTGGGGGTGTGACATCTCCTCCAGAAGGTCCGCCATGTCGCGCTCGTCCAGCTCGTCCATCTCCATGGCCTCCATCCGTCCAGGTAAGCACCCCTTCCCAGTGGACGGTCATCCTCCTTCTCGGCGTCGCCATCCGCTCTTCCAATGTCTCCTAGGATAAGGGTGGCATCGGAATCGGAGTCATCATCATCTCCATTCCCTATGAGGCCCATTCTGCCATCATCGTCGTCGCAGTCGGAGGCCCCATCGCTATCGCTGTCTTCAACTACGATGGCACCATCCGCTTCCAAGGAGAATGCGAATGAGACCTCATCCGCTTTCCAAGGAGAATGCGAATGAGACCTCATCCGCTTCCCAAGAGAATGGAAATGCGACGTCTGAGGATGAGTTGCAAGGTCCCTCAGGCGCGGCCGCTTCTCATGGACGTGATGGACGGCATTCGTGGACGAGTCGCAAGGCTCATCTTCTTCTTCTTGGCGAAATTTTAATGACGAAAATATTTTTCTGCGAAATAATTCACTTACTTGTGAACTAACGCGGAATCAAATATGGAAAAACATAATAACTAATTAATTTTATTGATAATATTTCAAATTTTCAACAATAATACAACAAATATATATTTTTTAATTATTCGACGGATGTTATGACAAACACCTCGAAGGAACTCCATCTTTCGATCCGGATTTTATTCCAGTAAAAGCCTGAGGCGACATTCATTTCCATTATTTTTTGTTCCTTTTTGTAGTCTCTTCACGTAGAATATGTTCTATTTTATGATCGTTGAGGTTTTGTTGTTGCTGCAGTACTTTGATGAGTTTCCAAATAGTTGGATTAGAACCATCTATTTTACTATGTAGTTGAATTGATTTTGCCAAGATTCCACAGAATTATTGGTTTTGTGTAATCCATTACACACGTTCTCACACTGATTCCACAGCTTAATAGCAAACTCAGCAGGGCGTCTTCTTCCTCCCCTCAAAGACCGACCCAACCAAGTCCCTTCGAAATAATCGAGCTATTCCGTTAGGCTTACGTTCACAATCTTGATCTGAGATATCGAGGTATGTTATCTGCTCCTTTTCATCGCACTGCAATATTTCGTCGATCATTCACTTACAACATTTTTCGCCTGTACAATAATGTAAGTAATGATTGGAAGCGTCTGTCGTTGTCCGGTTTCAGATTCGCCTATAAGAATTTATTATAAGGATTTATTATTAAATTAATATTTATATAATTATATATTTTTACAATGATTCACATGTCATGCTTGGGTTTGATGTTAACTTTTTTCAAGATATTCTGTTTCTGGGTTTTATACAATAAAAGATGCTGCTATCTCGAACCTAAACGGGGATGGCACTAGATATCAGTTACGACTGCCTGTCATCTCCCTTTTTGCAGTTCGCATTTTGTTGGAAATTTTATATATAATGTACTAATTTGGCGAACTTCGAAATAAACTTTATTATTATTATTATTATTATTATTATTATTATTATATTGATTTGGTAAAATTCAGATCGCATCAATACCTCATGCCCATCATGCCCATCAATGACTTCTTTTTCAGGAAGGAAAGCCAATGCTTTCAGACAATTGAGTTGCAAAGTAACATTTGGGCCATTTTGGTATTGGCTAGCCCAATCTGAAAATGTTTGCAAGTTTCTATAGAGAGCCTGCTTGAAATGGAAGTAGCAACCAGAAATCTTTGCTTCAGGAAATTCTTGTTTTATGGCGTCTTTGCACGCAATTTCAATCATTATATTTTGTGGGCTTTCAAGATCTTCACGCAATTCTTCAATATTGGAGAAAAAATGTATGTATGTAATTGTAGTTTTGATAGGCAAAAGTGCAAATACGGTAGGAAGCCAAGTGTCGTTTTCTGCTACATGTATGGTGTACAATTGCTGGAATAGAGAAGGTGGGGCTTTGAACGTGCTATCACAGTTCCATTTTTTGTTCTGTGTCATGTGATTCAAATTTTCAGCGGTAGAGAATATCAAAATTGTTATCTCCGCTATCATACAGCAAGAAGGTCCTCTCATTTTTGCTAAATTTGTACTCTTCTTTCACTTTTCTATCGATACTTCCACGGGAAATGTTCTTCGGAAATCTCTGCTATCATCCCTTCACTAGCAATACCAATCAGACGAACTAGACAAGCCCAGTCAGCACATCCTTTCGTTGTCAACCTCGAAAGATGTCGAACAGCACTTTATCAAGACTCCTTCATCCATAGAACGGCTAGGCTCTGGAATTCATTGCCTGTGGAAGTATTCCCAACAACATATAATCTCCAAAAGTTCAAAAAAAATTCCAATACCTACCTCCTGTCCCTATCCTCCCTAGGAACGCACGATGTTCTTTGAACATCATAGGGATTCCCTTTCGTGCGCTCCAAGCGATAAAAAAAAATCAACAGTTCTTCCAAAGATATTGGATTATTTGGAACATATCCCTCTTTCAATCTGTGTTTCCTAATACTCCTTTTCATATTTTTTACATTTGGCATTCTTCCCATGAACGCTCTTGAAAGTTCACTACACCCTACGAGAAAACAAAACTATAACTTTTTTTCATGTTCTGGTTCCCACGAGAAGGGATATCTTGTAATGTTCAGAGAACATCGTGAGAACCAAGAGAAATAAAAGAGGAATTGGTGTTCTTCTTGAATTTCTGGAGGCTATATGCCTCGGGGAACACCTCCCTTGTAAATGTGTTCCAGAGCCTCGCTGTTCGTTGGATGAACGAATCTTTGGAAAGAGATGTTCTGCAGGTCTCCAAAGTGACCACGAAGTGGTGCGAAGCCTCAACTCGACGGGTTAATCTCGCGGGGACTGCCAAGGGAGGAACGATGATATTTCAGAAGAGCATCGTCCATATACGACTAAAACAAATCCAATGAATAATAGTAGTAGTATAGGTACAAAAAGTGAAAATAATTGACAAAAGTATATACCTACCTGTGCAATAATATTATTGTCATTGGTTTCGGTTGCCAGTTGTTTCATATCGTCTACTACTTATCTTGCGTATATCCTCATTATATTTTCATTTTTAGTCTGTAATCTTCCATGGAATAATTCATCCTTATATTCCACACATTTCCAATAAGTTTTCTCACCAACTACTTTCTCCTTCCTATATAGAAAATTATTATATACAGCCAAAACATTGCCGCGTTTACTTTTAATGAACTGTGACATGGCAACGAACTAATGTTCAGAATACACAATATTGTTCCGTTTGGAGGTAACATTTTGTCTACCTATAACACTATTCTCACAAAAAAAAACTGCTTCTAGAAAGTGAAACTCGTTTAGGAGCAAAATCTCATCAATGCCCATAGCCGAAGAAATATTTTCAGTGGTATATTTTTTATTTCGCACTATATGGCAGCGCGCTAAAATTATTCGCCATTAATTTTTTATAACTAAATGTCTTCAATGTAATTGTTCTGCGACTTTTAATTTTGCACCCTCAAGAAGTCGCTATACTCAAATTCGCTCTTTATTTTCGCTCACAACGACGTCCCCCGATCGAAATACCCGAGGCAAGACCTCTCCACTTCACAGACCTGGCGAAATTGTTTTTCTGTTGCCAATTGTCGATCTATCTCAGCCAGTCGTGAAAGCAATTCATCTCTTTCAGATGATATACGAGTTGTTTTGCTTTCACTATCAGTGATCAGTTCATTCACGTTCGCATACCATTACTTCAATTCACCATCATATTGCCTTATGACTTCAATAGGCGCTATGGGAGGCGATGGAATGCGTCCGTGAATGGAAGCATTACAATCGGTACCATCATCGCCAGCGGCAGCGCGCCCGTGTAACACATCTTGAAGATTTGGTGGTTGGTCAGCCGGATGTACAATGTCCACTCTTATGATTCTGACCCGCTCTGGCTGCTCCTGCTCCTGCTGTTTCGATGTAGTTGATACAACATGATCTCTGCTGGCATTATACCATATGCCATCCTTACCACTTTGGTAGGGGTTAGATTTACCTCGATTTCCCAGAAACTTTCGGAGAGTCCATCAACACCTCTCATTATTTCCAAATTCTTATTAGGTGAAGGTTTCTGGCAATCAATTTCAGGCCTATCCAATGTTGGTGGCGTCAGTGATGGTGAAGGTGAAGGTGCAGGGGTCTTCTTGCCGAGTAAGAGTTTCTTTCCTTACTGCATCAAGACACCGCGATTATTGCCGTCGCAATCATTGGACCTTGGCCATCCAAGTGTGATGATGCCTCAAATTGGTTTCCGCCTATCTTGAGACATTTCGAAGGCCTTCATAATACCCCAGTAGCGGGACCAGCACTTGTAGATATGGTAGGGCCGGATGGTGATCCTTCAAGTGAAAGCATATCTAATGATGGTGCTGACACGCCTGCCCAAGCCTCATCGGTTGTCAGCAATTCACTAATGAAGCTGATATTAAGGTCTTCTGAATCCACATTCAAATTGCTGATGGACCCATCAATACCTGGAATACAAATTATGAAATGTATATGAAAAAATCTACCGTAAAGGGATAGATCTATTTTCTTCCTCTTCCGCGAAAGCTGTAGTCAAATCGGTGTTAGACATCTGGAAAAATTATTTCAGAACATTGTAGACTATTTGATGACAAAAAAAATTGTGAATCGAAATACAATTCACTAGCAATGATTCATATGGCAACTTTTAAACTTGTACTTACAATTGGTTATTCGACGATGTAGTGGATTGGCACAAAAAAAGATGATATATCGAGAGTACTCTGGTAGCGGATAATATCTGCTAACATAATGAGGAGTCTCCGTGTATTCCATGAGTTTTATCTGCTAAGCGCCGCCTATTCTCCTTCCACCGCTAAAATTTACCTCCACTCCTCCACCTACTCTCTTTACACCAAAACGGGCCTTATCGAAAATGTATTCTTTACTCAAGGCCGACCTTCACCCAAGGCTGCATTATTCAATGCGAAACTAAATTTCATTTGATATTTAATATTATTGCGTTGTGGCATGAGCTGGCTGATAAATGTTATAATATAAAAAAAAAACATCTAAATAAATCCAAGGAATAATTAATTCTCAAATAAATACATACATACATACATATACAGGGTGTTTCTGAAATTGGGGTAATAAATGAAATGAGGTGTTCGATGAAACATTATGTCACAATAAATGGCAATAAAAAACATTTCTAGAGCTAACGAAAATTTTCGAAATGTTGATCATTTGACTCACCATAGTTTGGGAAGCACTGTTTTGGTTCCTTTGTACAGAGAACTCTCTCGCACTACTCCCGCACTGTTGCCAGCTTTTTTTTTATACTTTCATTTACTGTTTCACAACAGGTGTTCAAAATCAGCGCCACCCATTCCTATGCAGAGTCTCGAACGGCGTAGTAATGATTCGCAAGCCCGCTGGAAACTACCTAGTTGTCGCATTACTTAAACCGCATTGTTTATTTTCTCTCTAAAAATCTCTGGGTTCCCAATATCCCGAAAGGGTGGAGCATATACCAAATTTCTCAAGAAACTCCACACAAAAAAGTTCATCACATTCAGATCCGAAGAGCGTGGTGGGCACGGTACAGGCCCTCCCCGACCAATCCATTTTTGTGAAAATTCGCAGTTCAAAAATTCCCGAACAATAATGACTAAGAGCTCCATCATGCATGAAAAACATTGTTTGTCTAAGACCCAATGGCATATCTTCTAAAAGAGTATCTAGATCATGTTGCAAAAATTTTGAATAGGAAAGTCCATTCAGTCTTGGTGGCAGCTCATGAAGTCCAATTGAAACTCCGTACACCACTCCACCCCATAGATTGATCGAAAAGCGATGTTGAAAATTAGTTTGCTTAGTCATATGTGGATTTTCAACTGCCTAGTGGTATTATGATGATTGCAAATACCATTTCGGGTGAATGTTGTCTCATCAGTGAAGAGAATTTCATTCAGGAAATTTGGATTCTTTTTGTTGACCTAGTATCCATTCACAGAATTGTATCCTCCGTGGATAATCTCCTGGCTGCAACGACTGCACACGCTGATAATGGAAGGGATGCTGCATGTCCTCATTTGAAGTCCGCCAGACAACTTTTTTCGAAACCCCTAACTGACGACCCATGTCGCGGGTACTTGAGGTTGGATCATTTTCAAAAGTGTCCAAATTTTGTTGTTCCATGTTTATAATTCTGAGAGTTCTATTCCTAACGGCATCTCGGCCTCTGTGAGTGCATATTTCACCTGTATCGCGGGCTCTTTGGACAAGTGCGACAAACCTGCGACCACGGTGATGAACACGATTAGGAAACCGTTCTGCATAAAGGCGGCAGGCTGCCTCAGAATTTTGTTGCGTTTTGCCATAAATAAGGAGAATATCTATCAGTTCGTTATTTTCATATACGTGGGCGTATGCGATTATGAGGAATCAAAATTATTCAATACAAGCACCAATTCGTTGCACAAATGGAACTAACATGTTTTTATAGTCTTACACAAAATGCCATAGATTATAAAAAGGCGGCACAAAAGCACATACCTGACCGACCGACTAAAGGGTGCAAACTGTCACAATTTGCAATTTTAGGTCATATTTCATACATATTACCTGCTATGGTTCAAGCTGATAATACCCGTGACGTTACTTCCGTTTGAGTAAGTACACCTCACTCATTACCTGCCCTTGGGTTTTCAGAAATTTGTTTACAAATGAGGTAATTATGTGGAAGATGGTAATGAACACATTCAAATCACAAATTGATGGAGTGGATGTTGGAAGTACAAAATATCCCTCTAGTGTGAGACTGAAGAGCTTTTTGCAAAAAGGAATAATTTCTCAAAATGATTTCGATGTGGGTATCCTCTTTTGTAGTTTGATTGTTAAGTCAATGTAGAAAGTAGCAAGTTGCCTTAAACAAGTTGAATATAACATTTGGAATAGTTACTTACGTAACTAGTGACGCATCATTTTGTGTGACGATGGAATTTTGCAGCACGAGCGAAGCGAGATCCCGCAAAACACAGAGTAACACAAAATGCGTTTCCTGACCTGTTACGTGCGATATTTTTTTTAATAAAAAATCCCGCTTGAACAGGAATAATGACCAGTTCTATACTCGGTTCTACATAAGATCTGCCAATTATGTACAAAACTTATCAGTCATAGCAGGCAAGTTGACTTTGCCTATCACTTTGAAGTAGCCGTCAAACAATGATATGCTCGATAATATTATCTGTATCAGCGACGAAATTCTAGAAATATACTCGTTTGATATTCACATTAGTGAAAAATGGCTGATTCAAGTTCAGATTTCCTAAGTGATATCGAGGAAGCAGCACAAAATGCACTATTCTCTTCGTCCATCCATGTTTTCATTTCATAACTGGTGTTAAAATAAACAGTTCATCACCAGTTATGTATTATCTTACCTCACGCAACTGGTTACGTTTTAAAACTTTCGTCAGTTCTGAGAAGTGTGAAATTACATGTCAGAATTAGGTGTTTGCCTCCCCTTTGGCGTCAGCCTGAAATCTGTTTACCCGTACTGTAGATAACCCTTTCCAGACATTACGTAAATTACTATCATCTTTATTTTCGTTAGATTCTTCTTTTATGTCTAATTTCAATCGTATCTGGGATTGTTTTTTTTTTAATAGAAACACTACTCAAAATGTCTACAACATACTTCTTAAACCCCACGTCTTTCAAATAACAAATGAGAAATATTGTCTCACAAAAATATTGAACGTCCGGCAACATTGCACGAACCTTCATCGAACCCTTGATTATATGGGTCAACCTCTTCATGCAGTCGCCCGCATTTCTGTCGGGCCGTTAACCTCTGGGAGGTTAGGGTATGTCCATAACGGCGCACCGCACATAGTATCGTACCATAGTATCGTACCATATCATCGCATCGGCCTCGCACATAGCATTGCCTTCGAATGTCCATATTGAAGCACCGCACCTAGCATTTCCTTGCAGTTTATTTTCAACTCCTGACGAAGCAGCACGGTAAACATGAGTTCTTCTTCATCTTCGTCAGATGAAGATGATATCTTGCTTGACTAGTATAAACAAGTGGTACTTTATCAAAAAAAAAAAACAGTACATCCTGTAAATAAAAAACGAAGTCAGTTTGGTGAATACCATCATCTTTTCAACGATCAACATAGATACATACGACTATATTGTAAGCAAAGTTGGCAATAAAGTGAATATATGGTGGCAGAACTGTCATGCTCAGCCAATAACAATTGAAGAAAGACTGATGTTAACGTTGCGGTAAGTGCAAATAACTTTATTGAAAATATGAAATAGTATAAAACTTAAGGATATTCAAATGTTCTCATACGTTTGGATGCCTGTTAAGTCATAGTGCGGCTCTCCAGAAAAGCTTTGAAGATGGTCACCAGAAATTGGACTGATAGTCGTCCCTGGTTCTGCCGCGTTACTCGCAGAGCGAAAAGGGTGACACTTTCACGTTGGGAACTTCCAGAATTATGAGTAAATGGAGATCTTTGTTGCACATACTGTCTTGACGATTGTGTAGAAATTTCATTGTTTACCAGCTGCAAAACTTGTATGCGGAATCTCATTTTTTGTTTTGGGTTCATTGCCCTCACGTGTGGAAGTATGCTCTTAAAAAATGCTTCGTCTTCGTCCACTTCTTTTTCTTCTCTTTTGCTCCTATTATTCTCTTTTGCTCCTATTATTCTCTTTTCTTTTTAGGAATGCAATTTTTTCTTGTTCTGTCTTTAATAATGCTTCCCCAACAGCATCGGTTGTTTTCGCCGTTTTTTGCTTCTTTGGCTTTTGTAATACTGGAGCGGCGGAAGTTCTATGTTGTGGAGTTGATGAGCACGACGTTAACTTATTATTTGCAACATGGCTCCTCAGACTACATTGACTTATCCCGCCTGTTACACCTTTTTCAAAAAAATGTATCATATCGATGTCGGTTAACAATTCCAATTCGATTTTTGGGTACCTCATCATAGCATCCCACGATGAACCGAGTGCAGTAAAGTATTGGCACGGATCTAACTTGAACGTTTTTAAACAAACATTCCGGAAGTTCTCGAAAACATCGCATAATAATGATACATCTGATTTCAAATTGAGATCGGAGTAATCGCTGAGTGTTCTACATTGAAATTAATCCCAAAGATGCTCAGCTCTTCAATAATCCCCGTTCGAAATATGTTTATTAGATAAGTTATCGAAAAAATCATTTTCAGGTGGCGAATCTTCATTATCCAATTTATTTATAGAGGTTATGAAATTATATGGGAAAACTCCATTTTGCGTCATGTATTCAAATTCTTCAGGATCACGAAAATATCTAGGAGTTCCTACGCTTCATTCAAATTTCTGGCCAAGGATTGCAGAAGTTTGGCAAGGAATTTTTAGCTATCCCAAAAACGCAGTTTCAGCAAGACATTCTGATTCGCGCCGTTTTTTCTCATATATTCGTCAACTGAAATATGTTTGGGAAATAAAATATATTTTTCCTAAATTTGCACGATACAATTAACTCCCTCTTCCCGATCGAATAATTGCTTAATGAAAAGGTGGCTATCGTAGCCACTCATATCATGAAAAAATATGGGAATAAAATTTGGAATTTTGAAGTTCAAATCACGTATTGAATGCGCGGCCCCAAATCTTTTTTTTTTCTGTTACATGACAGTGGTCTCTCACTTTGACGTCACCATATATGAAAGCTTTATCGCAAATACCGCACTGAGTGGCATCAGCGAATTCAATTTCTTCTGCCGGAGTTAACTTATCCATAGGAACTACATGTTTCAGAAACAAGTTGTATATTCTTTTGCAGTAATTGACTAAATTGGATACGAATTCCTTCGCAACATCTTTTCCACGGAATGTAACATATTTTCTGATAGAATTATCGGAAGAGCATTTGATCTTCGGATCTGGTTGGCTAGTATGTATCGGCTTCAGAACTGATTCGAAATCTGCACAAATAACGAATGGTACTTTCTCGAATTTCAAAATGTATTCGGGTACTGAATTTCCAAATTTATCGACTTTGATCTCTGTGGATGGAGTTGTAGTATATGTATGGTTACAATCGTTTAGCTGATGGCGTAACAACTTTGTTTCATCTGAGAAATGTATCATACAACCGTCGCAAAAAAATATCTTATGCTCGCTTGCAGATATCTGGCTAGATACTAGCCTCTGTGGTCAAAAGTAAATTCACATATTTACTTATTCTCTTCTTAGAGTAATGACTACGTGGTATTCCACTTGATGTTTTTAAACACGCTCTCTAACCCGTAAACGATGATGGAACAATCATTGAGATTTTGGAATTCTAATTACTTCAACAGGGAACTCTATACCCACCAATCCATCCTGATTCACTATGTTTACTACGGTCTTTTTATTCTTTATGAAGTTAGGTAGCTTTATGAAGGAACATCCACGCAGAGGGCTGTACTTGTTGATATTGATTTTCAGGAACATGATTCTTCCCATAGCCCAACCCATAACAAAAATAACATCTGAATATACAGAAATATTTTGAGACATTGAGAACAGCATGTCTGAATTCAAAGATGTTGAGCAAGGTGTTCCTCAAGGGTCCATTTTAGGACCTCTAATATTCCTGTTATATGTGAATGACCTCCCCTTACATACAAACGCTGATTATACCATACTGTATGCTGATGACACCACTCTGGCAGCAGATGCTGAATCATCCACCGAACTTGTCCATAAGCTCGATCTATTAGCTGGAAAATTCACTATGTGGTGCAGAAAAAACTCTCTGATAGTAAACTCTTCTAAGACTGTGGTCATGCAGTTCTCTTCAAGGAACAAATTAACAAATAACTTCACTGTGAAAGTAGAAAGAGAGGATATACCTCCATCCGTTGTAACGAAATTTCTAGGTGTAATGCTTGACAGTAATGTAAGTTGGGCCTCAAACATCGACTTTGTTTGTGAAAAAATAAACTGTGCATACTATGCTATACTACAACTCAAGACTGTATTCAATATCAAACAACTTCTCCAAGTCTACTATTCACTTGTATACTCCCATCTATCATATAATATTGTTCTGTGGGGTAAAGTACCAAATGTGAAAAGAGTTTTTATTGCACAGAAACGAATTATCAGATTGATTTTCAATCTAAATTTCAAGCAAACCCGTAGGGAACATTTCAAACAGCATGAAATATTAACATTGCCGTCGATATATATCTACAAATGCATTTTATATGCAAAAAGCAATCCATCGGAATTCTCTAAAAACCATGACTTCCATAATTACTCTACAAGATATGGTGATAAATTATGCGTCCCCAAACACTCAACATCTCTCTATCAGCTCAGTCCACACTATAATGGAATGAGTTTTTTCAATCATCTCCCATCATCCTTAAAGGAAATCAAAGATCATAATCTTTTTAAAAGATGTCTCAAAAAATTTTTAGTAGAGAAGTGTGTGACATATTAACTGAGTTTATGTGCTTATGTGTTTTTTGTAATAATTATACTAGCAGTTTTATATATATTTTTCGTTTTACCACTGACATATCTTATATCAACTATATGTATGATCAAGAAAGATGAATAAATTTATTATTACTCATTATTATTATTATATACCAAATGATCATACCAACTCACCAGAATCGCGCTCCTCAAATTTAGTCGTTTGATTGAATAAGATTTCCAGAAGTTTCTGTTTGTTGAGTGCCATCTATCAGTCGAAGCTTCTTTGCAATAGATCGGTTGAAATTTCCCACACATGCAACCCTTTGATAGCGCCGTAGAATGTCACTACGTGTGAATGGTTTAGCGCACACACTGCAAACTAACATATTGTTCAGATAACTCATCACTCACAAGGAACTATTCAACTCAATGTTCGATGATGGCATTGAGAGAATTGTGCTCTCATGGACACAGCTATTGGTTTTATATAAGAGAGAGTCATGACGTAACATAGCACCATAACGACCTCGACCAGCTCACGCACACGCTGCCACCTCTCTTGAAGGTCGAGGTATCTCTATAACTCAAGGTCACACATGCGGAGGTTACCCGTACAATCTCCTTTCAAGGTCACTCTATCTCCCCTTGATAACCTCCGTTCAAGGTCGCGCTGTCGAAACTTCACCATACGGGGAGGCATTCTGCCCAGAGTCACTACGCCCAATGTCCCTCTCTCAAGGTCACTCCGTCCAAGGTCGAAGGGCAGTGACCTCAAGCAAAGAGCCAGAAACGGCAATTCGTATCTACTAAGTTCAAATCAGTTGATGTGCCCCAAAACATCACTGCGTTAAAGAATTTTCCTATCATAGAGCCTAATAGGAATATTCACTAGCCTGAAACAGAAACAGAATCTTTTTATAATTTTGAAAGATGCGACTTCTTACAGCTCTCATATAGAATCAGAGATATTGACTGGACTGAAATGTTCGAAATAGAAAATGTCAATGACGCCGTAGATTTCTTTTTACAATAAGATATATGAAATATTCAACGAATTAGTACCTCAATTGAAAAATAAACAGAGTAAGTTTCCTGTTTGGTTCACTAATGATGTGAAAAAATGTCTAAAAAGGAAAGAGGAAAATTAAAAAAACTAATAGAGAAGTGTCATAAAGAGGACATAATAAATATCGAGAACGCCATTAATAATGATCCAAAATACTTCTGGTCTTTCACAAGAAGTAATAAAAAAACATATAACTCGTCCCCCATACTCAAGCTACAGGGCACTACCATAAATAATGACGAGTCTGCACGTTCTTTTGGCAAATATTTTCAATCAGTCTACAGCAACGAGCAGGCATCAAACAACAACTTGGATAATAATAATATTGAAATTTACTTATCAATCAGTGGAGTAACTGACAGCAATTACTTTGAAGCCCTGAAAAAACTTAAACCGAAAAAATCTGCAGGAAGTGATAAGATTCCACCATAATTGTTAAAGGATGTGGACTCTGGTTAAAGCAGCCTCTTCTATATATTTATAACTCAGCAATAATATCGAATACATCCCCAGACTTATGGAAAGAAGCTATTGTAACACCTATCCATAAGTCTGGCAAAGTCTCAGAAATTGAAAACTATAGGCCCATAGCAGTTTTATGTGCTACTGCGAAGCTATTTGAGCAGATTATTCATGCGAAAGTGTGGAGTGGCTTTGGAGGGAATATATGTGAAGAACAGCACGGATTTGTTCCGAAAAAATCAACCTCTACGAATCTTTCAACATTTTCTTATCATGTCCTCAACCATCTAGATAACAATGAACAGGTCGATGTAATTTATACTGATTTTCAGAAGGCTTTCGACAAAGTCAATCACAATGTGATACTGCAAAAATTCCATAAATATGGCGCTGATCTCCAAGCACTCAAATTGTTGGCCTCTTACTTGAATAACCGATACTTCAGGGTCAAATATGCAGGAAACTGTTCAGAGAAATTCCGCGATAACTCCGGAGTCCCTCAAGGATCAAACCTGGGCCCGCTATTCATCAACGACCTCACACATAATATAAAGTATTCGGAGTGCCTATTATTTGCAGATGATCTGAAATTTTATATAAAGATTGGAAGCCCACAAGACTGTGTCAAATTACAAGAAGATATTGATAGGGTCCACCGATGGAGTGTAAAAAACGAACTCCCATATAATATATCCAAATGTATTGTACTAACTTGTAGCCGAAAATTATCTAAAATATTATACGATTACTCGATGAACGATATGCAGTTATCCAGAGTAGAGACTGTTAAAGATTTGGGTATATATTATAACTCCGCACTTTCGTATAAACCACATTTGGATCATATCGCATCGGAGGCACTACGGACTATGGGCTTTGTAATGAGACAAAGTGCACATTTCAATGACACCAAAGCAATAACTTCACTTTATAATACACTAGTAGGACCTAAACTTGAATATGGCGCTGCAATCTGGCATCTCTCTCAGCTAATTAACAAAAATAGGTTGGAAAAAATTCAAAACAGATTCCTGAGATATCTGTATTATAAAAAATATAAAGTTTACCCGGACTATAATATAGTTAGAACAGTAGCACTTAAATGTGAATTTGAAATACCCAGTCTAGAAAATAGAAGACAAGCAAATATAGTCACAATGTGTCATAAGATCTACAAAAAATATTATAACTGCCCCTATCCCGGCTTGTACAATTCTTTGATGTTCCATATTTATCAACTAATAACTGTTCACCCATTCTAACAATGATAAAGTTGACAAACATTTTCCTTCTATTGTCAGAAGTCAGCTTTGTTCTCCCTCCCTCAAAATTTTATCATGGTATGAAAACATATTTTTGTAATTTATAATAAACAGTTTTTATAGTGTGTTCGCGCCATCAGTGATTTGAAATGATCATTTCAATTATTGTAGTTAGTAGAATATTTGCAATGATATACTCTAAGACTGTTATCATAGGTACTGTTGTTATATACATTACGGACTATAATATAGTTAGAACAGTAGCACTTAAATGTGACTTTGAAATACCCAGTCTAGAAAATAGAAGACAAGCAAATATAGTCACAATGTGTCATAAAATCTACAAAAAATATTATAACTGCCCCTTCTCCTTCGTAAGTCGACAAGCATCTCCCAAAGGTCCTTGTAAGTGGGTTTCTCAGAAGATCTTTCTGTCGTTATAAGATAACACATTTTTCCTTCAGGGCTGATATCTTCTATCTCTAGTGCACGACCGACGGAGGGGCCCTGTTGATTATGTTCCTTAACTTTCCAAATTTTTTCATGAAGTTGTTGGTTATTTCTTGAGACATCTGAAGATCCTTCGCGACCCAGTGAGCTAGTGCGTAGTCTACAGAAGTGTCAAAAACGTCGCGGTGCGCTTCCTTGGTGACGGCAAAACTTGCTTTTGATGAAGCATTGTATGTCCCAATGAATCCGTCGAATGTGACTCCTCTTCATCCGGATATACTTATTGAACTTGATAATCTTGTGTTCCTCGAATGGTGCTAGTCTGTTGAAATGAACGACTCTTGGTTTGCCACTGGGTTCTTTGATGATGCGGTAGATGACATCGTTCATTTTCTTCTTGACTGTATAAGGTGCTTTCCAAGATCTCTGTTATTTTTTGACAAATGCCTGGTTTTTGGTTTTCTTCTGCGTATCCTGCACCCCCAGCTCTGATGACGTATCGGTCTGTCATGCTATCGCTGGCGATTTTCAGATTCAGAACGAATCAATTCGTGAATATCGTTAATTTCTATGTCCTCACCAGGTCTACATTTGGAGAACAAGTCACATGTCATACACACTCTAAGTAGGCAAGTTGAATTCGCCTGGCACTTTGAAGTATCCGTCAAACAATAATATGGTCTCAAATCAGCGACGAAATTAAAAAAAAAATACTCGTTTGATATTGAAATTAGTGGAAATGGCTTATTCAAGTTTAGATTTCCCAAGTGATAACGAGGAAGCAGCACAAATTACACTATTCTATTTGTCCATCCATATTTTCATGTCATAACTGGTGTTAATATGAACAATTCATCACCAGTTATGTAATATCTCATCTCATGCAGTGTATAATCTCTGGCTCATGCAACTGGTTACGGGAAGTAAGATGTTTTAAAACTTCCGTCAGTTCTGAAAAGTGTGAAATTACATGTCAAAATTAGGCGTCATCCTTTCCTTTGGTGTCAGCCTAAATTTTGCATACTCGTACTGTAGATAACCCTTTCCAAACATAACGTAAATTACTATCATCCTTATTTTCTTTCGTAAGATTCTTCTTTTATGTCTAATTTCAATCGTATCTGGAATTGTTTTTTTCTTCAATAGTAACACTACTCAAAATGTCTACAACATACTGTTCAAACCTCGCGTCTTTCAAATAACAAATGAAAAATATTGTCTCACAAAAATATTGAACGTCCGGCGACATTGCGTGCACCTGCTTTGAACCCGAGTTTGAACCCTTGGTTATAAGGGTCAAACTATTGATGCAGTCGGCCGCATTTGTGACGGCCCGTTAACCTCTGGGAAGTTCTCTTGGAGGATTCTCAAACATGACAATATCTTCCAAAATATTTTTTTTTTACAAAAATGTATTCTTTCATTTCGTTTCGTCTTTTCGTGTCCTATTACCCATTTCATTTAATACCCCAATTCCAGAAACACCCGGTATATCAACTAACATCACCAATGTGAGCACATTTTCATAAATAATTGTAATACATTAATCATCACAATCATCATTATACTCTTTACAATAATCAATGATACGATTAAATTTACTATTACTATCATGTAAGTCCATATCGCATTCAAAGCGCATCTTGGGTCTGAATAATAATTCTATGAAACTATTTTGACACCACATAGAACTTTTTTGATATATGATATGGATGTTGCGTGTATCATAAAATAAATGGAAATGATCTCTTATAACATCTGAATTCAGAATAATATTATTTTTTTTTAATATCTGAGAGAAAATAATAACATGATTCACATAAATATAAAGTCAGATTGTTTATTCTATATCTATTAACCCATATACAATATTGAGGTTCTGGAAATGTTGATTCCCAAGTACAATGACTGAATTTGCAATAAAACCAAATATCTCAGGGCGCTCTTATAGGGATTCTTCAGGCTGTTTTTGGAAATTACTGGACTAGATGGATGTTTTTGTTGGCATACTTTAATTAATATAACTTCAACCGTGCAACTTCATCTACAACTATCAAATGACCCTGTATATAGTACATAAAATGATGTATAAAAATGAGGCAGCGATTGCCAGTTGAAAGTATCAGAACTATATCAAGTAAGTACGTAAATAGTTGTTACTTTTATAACATGTGAATAAAATTGTGCAAAACCATATATTATTATAATTAGTATACATAGAGTACGTACCTATCAAATGACCAGGCCCAAAAACAATGAATTATTGTTTTGAATGAAACCAGAAGGCTCTTTTGGTGATTGTTAACGTCGCATGAAAATCTCGAATGCTCGTTCTCTCCGAATCTGTTTTCAGAAAAAAGCTAGACCCGCTCGCAAAAGAAGATTCAAATTCAACAAAGCTTTTCACTGCCTCAGTTTTTGTCGCATGAAACCGCGCGACACCTCGACGATAGGTAGATATATTGAAATTAATAACATACAGGGCGTTATCATATACGTGACACAATGATGGAAGTTATACCGATATAACCGAAATATTACGAGAGGTATATAGTAGGTGTTTGGTCACGTCTGCCCCCCCTACAGCTCCTGTGAAAAATCTACTCATCATTGAACTGAAGCTGGAAGAACTAACATATGACTTCAAATGACTAGCGTAGAAAACTCCTTTCTCTTAATCGGACTCAATACCCTGTAGGACATAAGTGGCCTCACGAATTTTCTTTTTTATTCGATAAGGGCTTTCGAAAAGAAGGAGAAATTGCTCAATCTCAGCTTTCACGGCTGGGGAAATATTGATGGCTCTCAGAAAAACGAGGTCTCCGGGAGCAAAATCAAAATAAGGTTTACTCGGATGCAGTATAGTCCTACGGGCTGCTTGTTCTTCAAGAGTGGCATCTGCTAGTATCAGTTTGGTTTTTAGCGAAGGTTCAGAATCTGGGATTTTCCCAGGAAGATCCATGGATTTGGGTAAGAGACGTAAGGGTGCTAACCCCAACTGCAACTCATTGGGGAAGAAACCCGTAGATTGATGAGTGATGGAATTTATATACTCTGCAAAACGTGATACTTCATAAGCCCATTTTCAATGTTGTTCATTGCAGTATGTACGAAAAGGCATGATACGCTCCGAAGGGTTTCCGCACGGATTCCGGACGAAACTACACACCAACTTTATGCCGGCGTCTTTCATAGTGGTCTGCCAGTGTCGGGAAATAAACTGGATACCCCTATCATGAAGATTACGTTGAATAGTGCCGTATTTAGGAAAATAATCCTAGAACAAACGATCAAGAATAGCTCGGGAGGTCGATTTCTTCAGAGGATAAAGCGTCACAAATTTGGTTAATAAGTTTTATACCACCAACAGATAGCATACCCCCCCTCGGCTACGAATTAAGGGTCCATAGATGTCCATCGCTATTTTGTCAGATTTATCAACGGGAATTATTTGAATTTGCGCAGGTTTTGGAAGCACCGAAAATTTAGATTTCTGTCAGACATCGCAAGCTGAAATGAATTCTTCAATTTGGCGGTACATATTCGTCCACCAGACATCATTACGTATCGCGACCCAAGTTTCATAACTCCCGTTATGCCCAAGAGTGACATGAAACATTTTAATAAACAAAGATATCAGATGTTTTGGTACGCAAAGAAGGAAACTATTTCTATCTGTTCCATACTTATAGAGAACATCCCTATATACTACAATCATACCTTGCAGTTTTTCATCCCCAAGTAAGTTTTGCTTTATCTCTGACAGCTTTTCGTCTTGGGATTGATGATGCCTAATATTTTTTAGAATTTTGTTGAATGATTCGGATGGTGAAACATTTATCGGATGGTGCGGGAAAACGGGTACATGCATGTCTGGATAAGGCATCCGCTCCCACATTTGTATACCCTTGGACATATTCTACCTGGAAAACAAACTCTTGCAGGGCTAGTGCCCATCGAGTGACCCTTGGAGTCAGCAAACGGCAGGTATCAATATGAACAATAGCTTAACAATCAGTGTGGAAAATTATGTGATTCCCTAATAAATAGTTTCTCCATCGTTGAAACGCCCACAGTGCCGCTAAGACTTCTTTCTCAAACGCACTGTATCGCCTCTCTCTATCTAACAACAAACGAGACGCGTATGCTACCACCTGGCGGGTACCCTCAACTATCTGAAAAAGAATGGCACCTATACCTACATCACTGGCATCTGTTTGTACATGCCATGTAAGGATGGTAAAGCAGGACTTTCTTCTGGATTCCCTTCTTAATATCCTGAAAAGCGTCTTCTTGGGGAGGTCCCCAGTTCCATGGCCTCTTCTTCTTCAGAAGATGAGTCAGAGGTGCAGCCATGTCAGCAAACCGATACGCAACAATCCTATCATATTGACAGAGTCCTAAAAATTTTTGGAGTTGTTTGGTGTTCCGAGGAGTAGTATAATCTACTATCGCCTGAACTCGTTGCGGATCTGGGCGCACGCCACTGGAGCTGAGGATATATCCTAAATAGGGCATCCCTTTCCTGAAAAAATTGCACTTCGAAAACTTTAGAGTGAAACCTGCCTCCTTCAATCGCTAGGAAACCCTTTCCAGGTGATGGAAATGCTCCTCAATGGATGGACTCATTACCAAGATATCGTCAATGTAGGTGATCACAAAATCCTTGAAAGCATTACCAAAAACCAGATCAAGACAACGCGAGAAAGAACTTACAGCACTGGATAAGCCAAAAGGTAATCTAGTGAAAGTGTAGGTCTTTGTACCTACTATTAAACCGGTGTATTGCTGATCTTCCACCTTGATAGGGACTTGCCAATACCCGTGACTTAGATCCAGGGAACTTGAGACCATTTTTCCTGACATCATCTTAATAATTTCATCGATGGGACGGGGCATCTCAAAATCAGGTTCCTTCACAGAATTTAATTTTCGCGTGTCAAGACAAACTCACCGTGCCATCTTTTTTCATAGTAGTCATAAGGGAAGATATAAATTTGGTCGAGCAGCGTTTAATGACCCCCCACGATTCCATCTGCTCGATCGCTTCATGCACAGCTTCTCTATGCGCTAAAGGGAGTGATAGGATAGGGTTCCACAAAAAAAACCAGAGGTATCTTCCATTTTTATAGTATGAACGTACTCCTTGGTAAACCCTGGTTTGTCCGAAAATAGCTCAGAAAATGATTCAAATACTGATTTCAACCTTATTTTATCTTTTTTCGGTATAACCACACTAGTTACCGCTTGCTCAGAATCAAAATTATCTCGAACTATTGATTCACTCGTTAATTCATTGAAACATTTACTTGACCTTATACTTATTCCTAGATTCGTTTTCAGAAAATTAATGTGTTAAAATTTAACTGCGCTTGTAGCGACACTTCTTTAAATTTGGTTTTGAAAGCTCCTACCACGCGAACACCCGGTGCTTTGAAATGAGGAATAATATGGTGAAAATTATTTAATTGTGACCAAACATCTTCTGATAGTGCACACACTGTACTGCATGTGTCTATCAAACCCGGGATGTACCCGTATGAATTTATTAAAACCAACGGTGATCTAGTATCAGGTAATTCATGATCAGAATGACATTCCTCTGAAAGCTCATTCAAAGGATAAGGAGAAATACTGATAGTATGGTAGCTCCTTTCAAAACTGCCTCCACACCCGAGCCTATATGTGGGAGACATTTTCGTCGTTTTCCGAAATACTATCAGCCAAATTCAAACTAGAAATATTTTGTTTATTCTTATTATCTAATCCCCTTTGTGGAAATACCGTTTTATTTAGAAAATTTCTTTTATTTTGATTTGTATCCCTAGAATTCAAAAATGCTTAGGAATTTCTAGGAATATTTTTAAAATATTCGTCGGCCTGACGTAATCTGGAAATCGCCTGAGGCAAAGTGGTGGCCCCTAGCAAAGAACCTGCCACGTTGGGAGGGAAATGGGGAGCCATAAATTCGATCAGCTCCACAGAAGTGTAGGGGGGCTGCAGATGTTTGGCAATAGACACCCAATAATTAAAATGATCGACAAAAAGACCCCTTGTATGAGTGGCACTCCCAAATTGCAATTTCCGCTTATTTTGAATTCTGGAATGCCAAAAATTTTCGAAGAAAGCATTTTTAAAATTTACATAAGTGTAACAAGAGTCTGAAAAGGCATTCCACCATATTTTTGCGGAATTCTTGAAACACCCATTCAATAGAATTTTAACTTTACTAAATGGTGTTTTTTTAAGTCTAAGCCTCTTTCTAAAAATTGGGGAAATTCTGGTGGTTGTATATTATCATTTTCATCCCCAAAAGAAAACTATCACCCCTATTAGATTGCTGAACTACTTGAGGTTGGTTATTTACATCGAAAAATCCATTAGCATCTGGTCTTACAGGGTAGTTTGGATAATACGGTAAACTGTTAACATTTTGATGACAATTTGGATTATTATCTGCAGCTTGCATTTGCATAACAGTTGACACAACTTGAGTTATTAAACGTGTCAAATCTTCATTTTGATCAATAGGGCAGCATGATTTTGTAGAACTTCCTCCTGACTGCACTGGCTGCGTTGGGATATTGTCTATATTCGCTCCAGAATCAGAATTCACTCTCGTAACACGATTTTTCCCCATATCATGCAAGACGGGTTGAGAAACAGTTGGAAAAGTACTATATCCTGCCGTAGTGGAAAAATGCTGATTTTCTGATGAAATTGGAAAATCGTGTCTTGGAAGATCACCCTGTAGTCGGGCATTACGCATCGCTTCAGTAAGGGGTGTTCGGTTTCGTGAAGTCATGACCCTGGGTACAGTACCCGTTGATTGCTCATCAACCATTTGGGTTGAGGGTTGAACATTTCCAGCACCAAAAATATTAATTGGAAAAATCCTACCTTGGTTTTCTGCTTGTTCTCGAACCATCAGTGATACATTTTCATCACTATCAAACATGCCCTCATTCATCCTTTGGTAATTCAAAGATTTCCTTGACCTCAAGTTATAATCGCCTGGGGTCCTTTTTATTTCCTTCAATGAAAAACCAGCCCCGCGTGATGAACGTCACGTTGCAATGAAACCAAATATCTCAGGGCGCTCTTATAGGGATTCTTCAGGCTGATTTTGGAAATTACTGGACTAGATGGATGTTTTTGTTGGTATACTTCAATTAATATAACCTCCACCGTGCAACTTCATCTACAACTATCAAATGACCCTGTATATAGTACATGAAATGATGTATGAAAATATATCAAGTAAGTACGTAAAAAGTTGTAACTTTTATAACATGTGAATGAAATTGTGCAAAACCATATATTATTAGAATTAGTATACATAGAGTACGTACCTATCAAATGACCAGGCTCAAAAACAATGAATTATTGTTTTAAATGAAACCAGAAGGCTCTTTTGGTAATTGTTAGCGTCGCATGAAAATCTCGAATGCTCGTTCTTTTCGAATCTGTTTTCAGAAAAAAGCTAGACCCGCTCGCAAAAGAAGATTCAAATTCAACAAAGCTTTTTACTGCCTCAGTTTTTGTCGCATGAAACCGCGCGACACCTGGACGATAGGTTGACATATTAAAATTAATAACATACAGGGCGTTTCCATATACGTGACACAATGATGGAAGTTATACCGATATAACCGAAACAATAAAACCAAACTATTACGAGAGGTCTATAGGGGGTGTTTTGTCACAACTTCGCTCATATGATGTAAAAATCATACTTCTATATAACATATTGGTGGGGAGATTAGCACTATCGCCCTTAGAACACTCTTGAATATCCATCCATTTATAATAACTAAATTTTTCAACAATTTTCATAGTCAAGCTCAAAGGTGATAATAGTTTATCAATGAAAGGTATTACTCCTCTAATATTTTGACAAAAAGTCTTGATACAAAGTTCTCTCAATTGCATATTGATTAATTCCTGAAACATAACAGGAAGAATCTATGTTCTATAATGACCCCATGGAAGTGTATCAAATGACTTGGGAATTATTATTCGCTTGTCATCATGTGGACTTAGGGCAATTCTTGTTTGTCCTATACTGAATACTTTGTGAGCATAGGAACGGATACTTTGTTGTGATATTGATCTTTCCTTGAACTCTTTCAGACAATTAACATAATCCTCAAAATTTATCTTATTTTTCATTACATTCTTTTTGACATCCTTAGATGTTTTCTTCATACCCAAATTCTTGATTTCGATATCTATTCGTTACTCATACCCTTTTTGAGCAACTTTTTCTTCAAATGTTCCCTTGCTGAGTAACAATTGTTTTGAAAGTATACATTTTCGAGCGGAGGCCAGCAAAATCTGAAATTATTCTTCAATTTGTTTCATCTTTTATCAAACCAGGTATTTGTTTATTTACCAATGGAATATTGTACTCATTATTTTGTTCCTAATCACAGGTATCAAATTCAATGATATGTTTTTGATTACATCTTTATAAACATCAGCACAAGTCAATTCGTAGAAGAAACTATCTGTGTTGTACATCAACTTATAATTGTCTGATCCTACCATAGGCAACATGAAATTATAATGAAAATCATACATACAAAGTTTAGAAATGTCCAAAATATTTATTGAAGATTAATTCAGCTTCCTTCAATTCAATTGCCATAAAATCTTCATCAAAAACTGATCTACTATGGAATCGTGGACTAGTAATTAAATTTTTGGCTCCATAACGACCTTCATAAAAATTCACTAATTTGACGACTCTGTGTAGTCTTCTATTCTCCATTGTTTTCCCAAAAAATGAATCATTAGCTAATTTATATTGATTTTTTTTTAAGTTTCTCGTAGCCGCAGCCCTTGAACGAGTATTGAGTTCGATATATGGCCGTAACCACTCAGACTGCTTGAACTCTAACACTTTATGTATTTTAGCTGAAATCAAACCGTTTGCCAAAGCTTGTTTCAAATGTCTATAATGTAAAATATAAACTTCCTCATTACGCATTAAGAAAGTCTTTGTGTAAGTCATGTAAGTCTCTGGGATATTTCAAGTCAACTTGTGAGATGTATTCCACCGATGAATCATCCTGAACCATTGTTATATCAATATTTGTGTCAACCGATTTGAAGTTTCCAAATGGTGATGTTTGTGATATAGCCCAACCATAAGAGTTGTTTACATCAAGTAACAAAAGTGTTTTGTTTGGTTTTGAGGGATCATAGTCGGACATGTATTTATTATTGGCTTCTGAGAATCGGTTGCTACAAACCGAAATTCCACCTCTAATCGCCTTTTCTATAAACAATATCATATCAACATCCTTCAAAATTTGCAATTTACATTTTGTATATCTTCTTGTGAGTTATGAATTTACAGGAAAATACTCAAAGTGAATGGAGCTTTAATTATTTTATAAAACATAAAACAATGTACTTACAATATATATCAATAATAAATATATCACCTAAGAAACCCATAAGGTAAAGTATACAAAGTGAACATAGTATTAACAACACTCCCACTCTTTGTTCACTTCGGCATAGTTATACTGAGTCGTTCTCGGTTTCTTGAAAATTTCTCCTTTGGTAATGGTTTGGTTAGAATATCTGCTAGCTGGTTTTCTGACTCGACGTAGATAACAACGACACTCCTTTCTTCAACATGCTGTCTGATGTAATGGTACTTGACATCGATGTGTTTGGTACGTTTATGATGATCAGAATTGCTCACTAAATTGATAGCACTCTTGTTATCAACGAAGAGTTCCGTTGGTTTTGAAACGTCAAAACCAATTTCTTCCATAAATCTTCTCAGCAACATTACCTCTTGCGTTGCATCGGACGCAGCAATATATTCAGATTCCGTCGTGGATCTTGCAACACACCTTTGACGTTGAGATGTCCATGTAACTGGACTACCAGATAATAAAGTCACATAGCCCGTCGTGGAATATCTTGTATCAACATCTCCTGCAAAATCGGCATCTGAATACGCTTTCAGCCATTCATTACTCCCACTGTAGAGAATTCCGTGATTTGCAGTTCCTTTCAGATATTTGAAAATACGTTTTACAGCTTCCCAGTGTTGTTTCCCTGGGTTTTCAAGATATCTGCTGACTCTGCTTACGGAAAATGATATGTCTGGACGAGTTACTACTGCCAGGAACATGAGGCATCCTACTGCTTCTCTATAGGGTGTAGTATTCATGTTTTCTTTTTCTTCATCATTCTGAGGAGACTGGTCTGCATGAAGAATCACATTTGGATCGGCTGGTACTGCATTCGATTTAGAATCTAACATTCTGAATCTTTCCAAACACCGCTGTATATACCCTCGTTGACTGATGAAAATGTGTTTTCGGCTTCTATCGCGTCGTATTTCCATTCCAACATAGCATTCAGCGTTACTCACAGTGATTTCAAAACATGAAGTCAACTTTTCTAAAACCAAATTGATGACATTTGCTGACTTACACATGACAAGTCCGTCATCAACATACAGGGCGAGAAAAATGACTTGTCTTTCGATTTCTGCAACGAAGACACATTTATCTGCTTCTATTTGTTTGAAGTGGAAGGATGTTAGGAAGGAAACAAATCTGTAGTTCCAACAGCGGGGAGATTGTTTCAAACCATATAAACTTTTCCTTAGTCTGCAAACCTTTGAATTGTCCTCAGATTCGAAGCCCTTGGGTTGATCCATGTAAATTTCTTCATGTAAATCACCGTAGAGGAATGCTGTTTTAACATCAAATTGTTGAATTTCCATATCATTTTTCGCTGCTAGTGCTAGTAATATCCTTATTGAGTCATATCTAACGACAGGTGAAAAAGTTTCTGAGTAATCAATACCGGCTACTTGAGAAAACCCCTTTGCGCACAATCTCGCCTTATAACGTGCGATCGTTCCATCTGGTTTGCACTTCACCTTGAAAACCCATTTGCACCCGACTGGTTTTCTGTTTTGTGGCAAAGGAACCAACTCCCATGTTTCATTTTTGTCCAAACACTCGATTTCTTCTTCCATTGCCTTTTTCCAGCAAGATCTTTCATGACTCGTCACAGCTTCTTCATAAGTTCGAGGTTCATTGATGGCTGCACAGGCAAACTCATATCTGGATGGGCGATTAATTTTTGTACGATCTCGAAGTTGACGACCTTGATTCTGATTCCCATCGTGATTTGTATCTTCTACGCCATCATCTTGACTGATTTCGTCTTGTATCAGGACCTGTTCTGTTTCAGATGTTGAATCTTCTTGAACTATTCCTGATATTTCTGGCGCTCTGGAGGAACAGGGACCATCGTACAAGAAGACTTCATTGGCATTACTGCTTATGGGTGGACTTTTCAGACACTTTTCGTTGAAGACCACATCTCGTGCGACAGATATTCTCTTTGTTTTAGGATCAAATAGTCGATAATTTGAACTATTACCGTCATAACCGACAAAAACTAGGTTTCTCGATTTGTTTTCAAATTTGGTTCTCAACTGCTTCGGCACATGGGAAAATGATTGGCTACCGAATTTCTTCAAGTGACTGAGTTTGAGCTGTTTCCCAGTCCACATTTCGAACGGTGTTTTGTCATTATTTTGCTTGCAGGGTCTTCTGTTGAGAATGTATACCGCTGTATTCACTGCCTCTGCCCATAATGATTTTGGTAGAGAAGTTATAAAACGAAATATTCCGCACCACCCAAAGAAGTTGTAGTCATTTTGCCACATACATCAGAATGGATGAACTCGCCTTGCTTGTATTGATGAGGTGTACTCTTACTGAATGATTTTCTCTCTTGTTTTCCATATTGACATGATTCGCAGAAGAGTCCAATTGAATTTTTGATTCTGAGATCAGGAATTTGTCCTCGATCGGCCATTTCCTTCAGTGTTCCAAAGTTCACATGTCCCAAACGCTCGTGCCACAGTTGGATGGGATTTGTTTCAGCTATATTGACTTGATCGATGGTTGGCATTTCGAAAAACATTTCATAGCAGTGGTTGGGTTGTTTCATTCCAAGAGCAGATAGATTTTCTCCAAAATACACTTTTATGAACTTTCTGTCGAACATGACTTTGAAGTTTTTATCTGTCACTGCTCCCACTGAAAATAAGTTCTTGCCGAGTTTCGGAACATACAGGGTGTTTTCAAGAGAACGTAGTTCCCGACGACCATCGATTACAGCGAAAACTTTGATGCAGCCCACAGCTTCGGCATATACGAAAGAGTTATCGCCAATTTGAATGGGTGTTGGATGAACCAGAGACTTGAGATTGGTAAACCATTCATGATGAAAAGTCATGTGTTTCGAAGCTGCACTGTCTGCAAGCCAAATATTTTCACAACCCTCTATATTGATGTTCTTTTCTTCTGCACTGAACGCTTGAAATTTCTGCACTTGTTTGTCTTCCTCTGCTTTACTGGCTATTTTCGCCAACCTTTTTCTTCATTCTGCTTTCACATGACCTCTCTTCCGGCAATAGCAGCAGAATGGTATTTGCTTCTTCTTGAATTGTGGTTTTTCAGAGGTAGTGCTACTTTGGCGACTAGAACCTGGTTTATTTATGTTGACAGCAGCGAAGGCTGAAGTCATTTCATCAGCTTGGGTCAGCCGTAACTCTTCTTTCAGTAACCGTACGGTTAGATTGTCGAACGTTTGCTTATTTTCTTCAAAGGAATCCCATGCTGAAATGAACGGTCCGTACTTTGGTGGCAAACTGCCTAAAACTTTGGCTATTCGGTCGATATCTTTAACCTCTTCTCCAACATCACGAAGTGCTTGCGCCATCGACTCGATTTTACTGATATGTTGGGCAATACTATCAGTACTAGCCATTTGATGATTGAAGAATTTCTGCTTCAGCGTTACTTTGTTGATTGCAGATCGTTGCTCGTGAATTATTTTCAATCTTGACCACATTGCAGCTGCATTGCATTGAGCTGTTTCGCACGTCATGATGGTTTGTAATTGTTCAAATTCCATTGATACTGATATAAGAAGCATGGCTCGGGCATTCATTTCTTCCCATTCCTTCTTGATATTCGGCTCAGCATCAAGGGCAGGACGTTCAGATTTCTCAGTGAACAAGATTGACAAGCCTTCAACTTTGAATATGATTTCCATTTGATATTTCCACAGCTGGAAGTTTTGACCATTGAATTTCTGAATGTTCAGATTCCTCATCTTGTCCATGGTTTATTCGCTGGATTGGAGCCTCTGAATTACAGGGATCAGCGAATTTTCACACTGACAGTGACACTGATGAGTTCTTGGATTTGGATTATTCAAAAATACACTGGGCACACTTCTTTATCTTCAGTTTTCGTAATCTGGGCCCATAACCTCTTGTGAGTTATGAATTTACAGGAAAATACTCAAAGTGAATGGAGCTTTAATTATTTTATAAAACATAAAACAATGTACTTACAATATATATCAATAATAAATATATCACCTAAGAAACCCATAAGGTAAAGTATACAAAGTAAACATAGTATTAACAACATATCTCAACATAGCATCCCAGGTATATCCCGGCATTGTATAATACCAAGCGGGATCTAAACCATAAGTTTCCGATGCAGTTTCCCTAAAATTCTCCATAAAATCTGCAAGTATCAAAATATCAGTTTCCATATAGAAATCACTATATTCCCCTAGAGTTTTGATTTTGAATGCTTTCCATACATTTTGTGCATGAAGGTAGTCTTCACACTGTAAGGTCGGGAATATTAAAACACCCTGAGGACCTTCTATAACCAAGTTTCTTTATTGATTAAATACAAAATCATTTTCTCTGGTGCACATCGCACCGATATTATTGTAACCCAAAAAAACTGCTTACGTTTTCTAAACCGACGTATAGGTACCAGAATATAATTTCCAAATAAAACATATAACAAACATATTATAATAACTGAATCATCTTTATAATGAGGTTGGTGATAGCAATGATGAAATGTTTTGATAATTTTTTATATGAACGGTTTGATGAACTCAAGCTGTTACACCTCCCTTCCGCAGAAAAATGGCCTTCACTATGGCCACTTGTGAACGTCATTCTCCACGATAAATAATGCTGAAACAGTGAAATTAGATATATCAACACTCAACAGTTGAATCAAATACCCATGTGTCATACTAGTCACCTCATATAACATTATGGATATGAAATAAATAAAATCTTCATTTGCGAAAACATCTAGGCACATAAATCATCATGAAAAAAAAAAGTTCATATAAGTAATTGCAATATGATAAAAGTAGCAAAATAATACACATGCATGATTAAATACTAATGGTGACAGGCCTGCCTAAACTTATCATCTAAATCAACAATTTACATATTTTTTCACCCTATTTTTATGCAACGTGATATGTTTACCTTTACTGTTTTTTATTGTACATTTGCGTTCTCAATGCCAACTACCTCAAAAGGACCATCGCATCATGAGTCGAATTTTGTGCGATTTTCGTTTGTTGTGATATCGAGATCTCCAAGTTTTAGATCAATTTCGGTTGCTTTAGCATCATGACAAGCTTCTCGATGTCTTTCAGCTTTCAGAAGAATTTGTTTTGCTTTGTTATATCCTAATTGCAATCGATATCGAACTTCTTGATCATAAGCGTCTATATTATAGGATCAACGCGAGAATTATCAAAATTTGCTAGATTAACTTGCTCAGCATAAATAAGTTCGTACGGTGTATAGTTATGGTACCTGCCTAAACCATCAGAAAAAATAACCAGGCAGATCCTAGAATGGAGCAGGGGTAACCTGCGAATTCTGACTGGACTGCTTATGGGAAACTGTTGTCTAAGATACCACTGGGAAGGATGGGTCTGAACCAACAAACGCACTGTCGGTTCTGTTGTGTGGAAGACGAAACGGCTGAACACATATTATGTTCATGCTCTAGCTTAGAGAGACTTAGGTTCGACACATTCGGCTTTACCAATTTAGAACCTATCGATTTCAGACAAAGCTCACCCAATTCAACCATGAACTTGAAAAAGATGTGGATTGTACGGTGAACTGTAACCTCTAGGGGTGAGCCACAATAGACCCATCTGGGGTCGCAGTGGAGGGGAGGTATTCGCCCCACTCACATGGAACCTAACCTATAGTTATGGTAAATACTTGGAGTGGTGTTGTAGAAAAATGCATAAAATCGAGTCCAATTGTCCCAGTCTGTTTGTGATTCGTTTATGTACATTCGCATATATTTCTTTAAGTACTCTATGATTCCTTTCACAACCCCCAATAGTCTGGCTGTGATATGCAGTAGATCTTTCATGCTCAGTTCCAACGCAATGTTATCGAAAATTTGATTTTTATATTCCAAACCCATGTCTGTTCTAATTTCTTTAGGTGGACCATAAATAAGAATGAAATGTTCAACCATTGCCTTTGCAACGGTTGAGGCCTCTTTATTCGGAATTGGTATGATAGTAACATATTTTGATATAACTCGCATTGTATGTTACCGCATATACCGCATTACCTGTGTCGCTTCTTCGAAACGGACCAATTGTATCTATGCATATTATGTCAAAGGCACTCTGAGGAGATGGGGTCATAACAAGTGGTTCTAAATGTTTAATTTTTCCTTTGTTGACTTGGCATTCGTGGCAGTTTTCAATGAAATTGGCAACATCACGCGACATATTTTTCCATGTATATGTAGATTTCAACTTCTTAAGTAGTCGTTTTTGACCTAATAATACTGGGTCCATATGAAATTTTTCTACTAGCTTCAACTTTTCTTCTTTATTAGTTATAAGCTAACATGGTTCGAATAATGCAATAATTATATTTTTCAAGTGAATTTGACCTAAGTGTTTGAATTCATTAATGGTGCATCTTTTAAATATTTCATCTCCTAGGCTTAATTTAACTTTTTTCAACCTACTATCACTAGCCATTAGATTTAGCTGAGACATCACTTGCTCTAAAGCAACGGTGCCATTAGTGATTGAACGTCCTTTTTCAAAAATATTCTCAGTTTCATACCTAACTGATATCCTAAGATAAGTAGGTTTAAGATCAAATTTTAATCTTGGGAGTTTCAATACTTCTATATTTTTGGTTGAATAATCTGAGATTTTTCTCTAGGAATTTCATCTGTACAGTTTTGTATTGATTTTGACTCAGAACGCGTCGTTATAAAAATATTATGTGTGTCATAAGACATTTCTTTTAAAGTATCTATACTGATTCGTGATAAAGCATCAGCTGTAACATTATCTGTACCTTTGATATATTCAATTTCAAAATCATATTCTTCCAAGTCGAGCCGCATTCTGGTTAGTTTCAACGATGGATCTTTCATTTAGAATAGAAAAGCAAGTGGTCTATGATCAGTTTCAACCGAAAAACTTTGTCCACAAAGATAATGGACCGCTGTCAGTTCTTTGAGAATTGTTGGTTTATGCGCTTCGCCTTTTGTAAATGTACGAGAAGCGTATGCAATTGGTAAGTCTTGTCCGTCAAAATTTTGAGAAAGTACCGCTCCACACGCTTTGTCAGAAGCATTAGTAGTAACTATAAATTGCTGCGAAAAATCCGGGCATTGCAAAATTCGTGGGCTGGTTTACGCATTTTTTAGGGAAATAAACGCATTTTGGCATCCCATTGACCAAACAAAGTTCACATTTTTTCTAGAAAGCTTATTCAATGGTTGTGCTATCGATACAAAATTTGGAATAAACCTACTGTCATAATTACAGAATGCCACAAATCGCTTAACCTCGTCAGCAGTTCTTGGAACGGGATATTTATGAACCGTATTCAGCATCATCTGGTTAAATGCCCTTGTCGGTGATTTTGTGTCCAAGATATGTAACTTCTTTTCTGAAAAAGTGACATTTTTCCGGATTTAATTTCAGATTGAATTTTTCAAGTTTGAAATACACTTTTTAAATTACTTAGATGTCTTTCCGAACAGCCAATTACTATGAGGTCGTCCATATATAAAAAAGCTTTTTCGGGTGTTATGCCAGCAAAGGCAATCGACATCATTCTCTGAAAACTATGTGGACTTACTGACAGTCCATATGGCAACCTGGTAAATCTAAATGAACCAGAGTCCACGCTGAAAGATGTAACGTCACGTGACTCTTCATCTAAAGGAGTTTGGTGAAATCCTGAAATTAGGTCAATAACTGAAAACCACTTGGCTCTACCTTTCCGAAAACATGTAAACACCGGAAACCTTCAGGGAAAAAGATTTTCAATTCACCTGAGATTACACAAATGAAGAATCAACGGATTTTTTATCAGTCAATTTCTAAAATCGATCCAGACTATAGAATCGCATATAAACAGTTGAAAAAGGACTATAACAATCTCTTGGAATCAACTAAAAAATCCTACTACAGAAATAGAATCGTTGAGTCGGATAATAAATCCAAAACAATGTGGCAGATAATTAAAGAACTCACAGGTACATCTCAATCCGAGCAATTTCAATTCGATAAGCCCATAGAGGTAGCCAACAGCTTCAATGAATACTTCATTAACTCCGCTCCTGAACTCTTGTCAACACAGATATGGGTAAAGAAAGTGGTTTTGGAAGAGATATAGCCTTTCACAATCACACTCTGTTCTTGTACCCTGTCACGGAATATGAGTTACTCTCAATTATAAACAATATGAAGAACAAGAAAAGCACAGGTATTGATGAAGTACCCATACACATATTGAAGAGTTGTGCCCAAGAGATTGTATGTATTCTGACTTTCATTATCAATAAATCATTCGAGGAAGGAGTTTTTCCAGATGAACTGAAGATAGCGATAGTGAAACCACTCCAAAAAAAAGGAAATAAGACGGACATGTCTAACTTCAGGCCAATTAGCCTATTGACATGCATATCAAAAATTATCGAAATAGCAATGGCTAACCGATTATTGAAATTCTGTGTCAACTACAAAATCTTTTCTGATAACCAGCATGGCTATCTGAAAAATAAGTCTATTGAAACTGCTCTGGTATATTTCAGCAACGAAGTCTTGGAAGCAATGGACAGGGGAGATCTTTCCTGTGGGATCTTCATGGACTTGTCAAAGGCCTTTGATTGTATAGATCATGACATTTTATTACGGAAACTTTATAAATATGGAATTCGAGGAAACTCGTACAACTGGTTCAATTCATATCTGAAAAATAGGAAACGAATAGTAGAACTAAATCAAAAAGATAACACGGTTAGATCAGAGGCTTTTGGTGTGTCTATGGGGGTCCCTCAGGGTAGTATCCTCGGTCCAATATTGTTTATTATATTTATCAATGATATCAATAAGGTTATAGCAGACATAAACACTGCCCACATGATTAACTTTGCTGATGATACTAATCTTCTAGTGACAGGTACAAACTTACCAGATATCATAAAAAATGGTAGCAAAATAATAGAACAATCCAAAAAAACTGTTCAAAATCAGTTTTAATCTTCTCCTGAAGATGCTAACATAGTTAGCGAAACACGTGTCGAGGCGTTAAAAAATCGGTTTGGTTAGTGGTAAAACAGTGTAGTGTATTATCGTGCCAAAGGTTCCAGTCTTCGATATATCCCATCCATGCAAAATGCATTTATGAACGCAGTACTATCTATAGTGCAATGAAATTTTATAATAACCTCCCACAAGATGTAAAAGATATTGTGGTTGCTGACAGATTTCTGAGGTCTGTAAAGGAATTTCTATGCAACTTAGAGCCCTACAGTATCGAGGAATATTTTCTGGCCTGTAGGAACCCATGAATGAAATTTTTATTCGAAACCATGCTATCTATGTGTATATATGTATTTATTGAAAAGTTATGTACTTATGTCTGTTTAAATCTACATGTGAAATTTGTCACTCATTTTAAATTGTTTTAATAGTGTTTGAAACTTATATCCATAAACTCATGTGAATGTTTCATATCATTTTTAAATTCATGTATTAACCTATTGATAATTCTAAAAGTTCTTCTTGACGTATTTCTCAGACAAAAATATTCTGCCACTTTTGTGAATGATTATAGAATACTCTGTTGAAATAAATTTATCTATCTATCTATCTATCTACCTAACTGTCCAGAATGTCGTCTATTCTCGGAAGAGGAAATTTGTCCGCTACAAGCGTTCATTTATGCATCTAAAGTCAATACATAGTCTCCACGCTATTTGTCCATTTACTGATTTTTTTGGTACTTATAAAACTGGGCTATTATATTCCGAGGTTGATGGTTCTATTATGTCATTATCTAACATTTTTTCTATTTGCCGATTTATTTCATCTTTTTGTAGTTTGGGAGTTCGGTATTTCTTAATATAAATAGGTTTGTTATCTAAAAGTTTGAGCTTTTGTTTATAAAAATTATTTACTGTAATTTTATCTTTTTCAACGCAAACATTTCGGAAAATTCCGAACAAAGACTAAGAACATCGTTTTTTAAATATTTGGGTACATCTAGATTTAACTGTTTTAACAAATTGGAACAACGATCGGTGGTTTCCTGTTCTATGTTATAAATATTATATTTGTCGAGGTTAGCGGTTTCAAGTTCAAGGTCTTTAATAGTAGCTGTTTCGCACGTTGTGTTTATCATTTTGACTATTGGATTATCTTTAGAAACTATTGATCTGGCAACGAAAATTCCGTTTTTTATATCTTTATCCATTACTTGAGATTTCAAGCTGTTCATCTGACGAAATATTTCACACCGGGGGGGGGGGGTATAATTATTATCACTTCCTGAGGGCTATTGCAAATTCGAATACAGATTTCTTAGCGGCCTATTGATAACGTCATGGTCCAATTTGAATAATCTAAAATACATTTATATTCAGAAATGAGATCTCTGCCAAGAATACCATCGGAAGGGATAGGAAATTCGTGACTAACTACCTGGAAAGTATGACTTAGTGTATGCCCCTCAATATAAATATCAGTTTCTGTAGTACCTTTGAATGCCGTCAGTAACACCTTTGATTTTGCAACGATTTGAGGTATAACCATCTGATCTAAATCAATTTTTGTTCTTTTAAAAACTATATATCAGCCCCTGTATCTATAAGAAGTGTTATGTTTTCATTAGTCATTCCGCAAGAAACAACTTTGAAATTTGGAAAAGATAAATCCAATGAAAATATTTTCAAATTTCCCCCAACCGATCCTGTTGGGGGACCGGTGGGTTTCCCGACTCATATTCTGAGTCATATTGTCTTATGTTACCCGAGAAGTTACCCCGTTGAGTTTCTCTGTTATCACCCCGCCAATGATATCCACGTCCTCGTGTGTTGTAGCTATTATTTTGAGTATGATTGTTATTTTGATGATGACTCCTATTGCGATGAAAATTTGAACCATTAGGTCTTCCACGATTGTATCTATTGAATCTAGTGAAATTATTATTATTACCTCCATCGACACCTCTATAGTAAAAAATATTTGTTTTACCGGCATTACTAGGATCTATATTGACAAATTTGTTCACAGCTTCCTGCACTGTGCCAAATGACCCAGCTTCCATCACTATACGAACCTTTTCTGCATTGGCATTTTGACTCAACGCCTTCACTAAAGTTGTGATTTCTGACGAATATGTAACAGAGTCCTTGTTGTTCTGTTTCAAATTTTGCAATTTGGCTGTCAATACTCTAGAATTATCCCCTTTTATTCCATTATTCAAACATGTTACTATACCGTCAATCGAATTTTTATTCGTGATCAGATCTCTAGCTTTTCCTGATAACCGCGTTTTGATGAATGCTGTAGCATTTTGCTCGTGTCCTTCCGAATTGTTCTTCAGTAATTCGAGCGCATCTGAAAATGATCGCAACTTATCTGGGGAACCGTCAAAATCGTGTGGCACTATTTTACTAGCAAAATTGAAAAACTCGACTGCAGTCAGCGGCATTTTTTCTGATTGATCTTCGTCAACTTTTTCGATCTGGATTTCAACGACAAAGTTTTCGTCTAAAACTAAAGGGTCAATTTGCTCTGTACATGATATAGGAACCTTGAAATTAACATCGATTATGAGAAATGCTCTGACTACTTTGTCTCTAATAAACTAAAAAATTTGACGACTTATAGTTTTCTGAGCATCGTCGAGAGAGTTCCAATATTTTGCGAGAATAATTGTGAAATCATTATAAAGTTGGATTGAATTATTACGAATTTCGTATCTCACTGGCTCGCTCTTGGGTACTGCTTTTAATTACTCTTTTCGATTGATTAATGACGTCTTGTTGTATTTTGATTAATTTCAAATTAATTTGATTCTAAGGTGGCATCAAGAACTGACAAAAGTGAAATTGAATTAGGCAAAATGTAGATTAAAAAAACAAACCATATCACCTTACATTTAAAATGCATAATGTACACCCGATAAAATAAAATTATTACAGCAGAAAAAAATAACGTTTATACAAATACAAATTATTTGTTACCTTAGTTCATTCGTTCTTTCTTCGCGCACATCACCATAGTTTCCCAAGTATCACCAAGAATTAGTTGTTCACTAAACGGCTCCAACGCTGCTCCTGGAAGTAGCAAGCTCTCTTTGCCACTGCTTTTTCAAATTTTTCCTGTACATCTGGAAAGCTTTCAGTACGAGCAACAGAAACAAAGCAACAGCAATAATGTACAGCAACACCTTTACGTCCTTAGAGACATGAACTCCTTCCTACTGCACTATGCAGTTAGAGTTGACTACTCCATTTTCTGATACCTCTTGTTGATGAGATTTTGAATTTCCCATTTTTCAAAATTTTCAGGATCAACCAACCATCAGTTATACAGGGTGTTTCATGAGTAGACTCACATAGCCGAATGGTTGATAGGGGAAATCAAGACGAGTTGATGTATATATATGAAAACATTTTTTGACCCTCCATAACGAAGATACAGGATATTATGTGAAATTGCTATATAACTTTGATCGTCGATAGTACAGAAATGATTCGTCGTAATCTACTGAAATTTGGCAGCGACGTATCACTACTGAAACTATTCAAGATGACATATTATGAAAAAAAATATCCAGGTCCGGACTTGGGAAACTTTTATGTTTTATTGTTATATCAAAAAAGTTCACTTTGTGGCCACTTTTCTCGAAAAATTCCATCAGATTCAGAAAGATCAGACAAAATTCTATGAGAACTGCTCTTCAATTCAGACGGCACACTTTGTCTGGTTCAATAAAATAATATAGAACAAAATTGTTCGAATGAATTTTAAATTTCGACCTGGCTGATAACTGTCAACTTTCAACTGGTATCATGTGAATTGATTTTTCCTTAATTTTTGGTGAATAGTAATTGACAGGAGAATAGACAAGAAGAAGAACACGATATTTTTTTATCGGAATTCCAGATAGATATTATTATTCCTGACTTTGTTTTATGGGTGTCGCTTGAAGTGAGATATCGAGTAGGCCCGGTTTTTCATTTGTGTGACGAGACGTGACGTTTGTTGATAATCCGACCTGATAGGTAAGTACTAGGCTAGTACTAGGTAGGTACCAACTGATGAAATTACAACATGAGGATTCATGTGCCCATATTATGATGATTTATCAAATTAGTTATGCCATCACGCATGAACTTAGCTTCATTTTTTGTTATTGATACACTTCTGCAAGTGATATAAGGATATGCATTTGCTATTCATTCAAAATTCCTAATGTTCATCATCGTGAAGGTTTTACTGCAACGTATTGTTGGGTCTGGGAACATTCTATGGTATTAAACATTTTCGTCTTGTTCAGCATTTGGAATATGATAAGTGGCACCTAGAGTGTAAGAATATTTCGATTTCCAGTGTTCACCTATCAACAAACGTCATGTTACATAAAATAAAAACAGGGCCCACTTTATGATAAATTTATAACATAGAGTCACTAGTAATCATATCTATCTAGAAGTTCGGTCAAAAACGAACATGTCAAATCATTAAAGAATCAGTACTAATCTCTTCTGTCAATTTTTATACAATAAAAATGTACAAAAAATCAATTCACACGAATCCAGTTAAAAGTTGAGAGTTATCAGCCAGGTCGAAATTGAAAATTCATTCGAACGTTTTTGTTCCATATTTTCATGTTGAACCGGTCAAAGTGTGCCGTGTAAATTGGAGAGCAGTTCTCATAGCATTTTGTCTGATATTTCTGAATCTGATGGAATTTTTTGAGAAAAGTGGTCACAAAGTGAACTTTTTTGACATAACAATGAAATATAAAATTTTACCAAGTCCGGACCTGGATATTTTTTTCTTAATATGTTATCTTGAATAGTTTCAGTAGAGGTACGTTGCTGCAAAATTTCAGCAGATTACGACTAATAAATTCTGTAATATCGACCATCAAAGTTATATAGCAATTTCACATAATACCCTGTATCTTCGTTATGGAGGGTTAAAAAATGTTTTCATATATATACATCAACTCGTCTTGATTTCCCCTATTAACCATTTGGCTATGTGAGTCTCCTCATGAAACACCCTGTATAGTTTCATAGCACTTTACTAGTGCCCCTTCGTATGCCTAGAGTTGTTTAACTCAAAGGCAGGATCGCCATGTAAGGTCGGGAATATCAAAACACCCTGAGGACCTTCTATGATCAAGTTTCTTTATTAAATACAAAATCATTTTGTCTGGTGCACATCGCACCGATATTATTGTAACCCAAAAAACCTGCTTACGTTTTCTAAACCGACGTATAGGTACCAGAATATAATTTCCAGATAAAACATATAACAAACATATTATAACAACTGAATCATCTTCATAATTAGGTTGGTGTAAAAGTGATAGCGATGATGAAATGTTTTCATAATTTTTTATATGAACGGTTTGATGAACTCAAGCTGTTACAGCACAATTCTACATCACCTAATTTGTTGTAGAATTTTTCAATGGGTGGAAGTTGAGTATCTTTCAATTTATCAACATTATCTTAATAATCATAGGGAAATACTCCTTCTCTAGTCAATAGTTTGAATGTTTCATCATCCAACTCTTTGAACTCTTGCTTCAAATTTTGAAGATTATCCATACATAAGGTGGATACGAGTTCATCAAGACCCGCACCCATGAATCTCAAAAGAAACGATAAATCTCAATTTCAGCTTACTATCATTGTCATTAAGAGTGAAGAAATGTATTTTTCCTCATTCAATGGATGCACACTCAGAGAGCCTCGTTTGGCCATATCTTTGATAATAAAGTGTGTATCATAATTTCACATATTATGACATATAACTGGTACAACAAACCATTTTTTGAAGATTAAATTACATTTCTGATGCGCAAATCCCCTAAACATGTCAAAAAAATGATCGTGATCTCTTACAATTACGTCATCTGATTTGAATATTTTTTCTCAAACATGACAAGTTCTAGGATTTGCATTGTTATTTGGTTTTTCTATTATTGGTACAACATCAAGTATTTTGTTCTCAACGAACTTCGCAATTTGCTTCATCTCTCTTGAGAAACATTCCATACAATTTTCGCCCCCTAAACTATCGAAACAAGAAATGGAATAATCATAACACTTTAGGTAATAACTCACCGAAAATGCCTCGTGTAGTTGGTATTTCGTTGTTGTTTGTGATAATCTTAAATACACGGTTCTAAAATGTATTCAATATCAACATAAGTTACAAAAAAAAACTTTCTACTTGTAAACATAATTCCGAAATTCTATGAAGTCATACTTTGGACTTTGGACTATTCTACAATCGTTCTTTTTACACAATACATAATGATTTTTAATTTTTCCTCGCTATGGAAATAGTTTGAGCAGCGATCACATAAATGAATTTTTTGTTTCATTTTGCTTACTTGCATCGATATCAGACGTGACATATTTTTTCAATAGTGAAACCTTATTTCAGATTAATCATCGTCATCTGGCATTGGTGCAGTATAATCATTCAGTTTGGGAAAATAATGGTTTTGAATTAATAGCAAAATGACATGACGTTCTAATTTACTTCTTCTAAGTAAGTCTTACGGGCACTACTACATAAAATGAACCATTGGTGGAGAGATTCAATTCTAACGCATAAACGTTTACATATATATTATTTAATTTCTCAAATTTATTGATATGATTCAGTTTCATGTGTACTTCTAAACCCTCAGTATCCAATACAAATCTGTAATGTGGATACGAAGTTTGTAAGAAGGATGGACTCTGATGAAGATACTCTATCCTCGAAATAAACTGATTGAATTACACCTGTCTTAGGTCCACCTTCTTAATAATATTCATTTCCTTCATCTACTGATTTTCTTTGCCGAACGAGACAGGTTAGGCAAGTAAGGTTCAATAAGAATACGCTCGGGTTGGCTCGTAAACATTATCCAAAAAATTCCACTTACCTTTCGAATCTCAGAAAGGGTGACAGCTCTCTGGGCTCAGCTATCGCTTCTGCGGGCTATCGATTACCTCGAACCGTCACACGTATAAACACTTATCTGGTAACTCTTTGCCTTTATTATATTATATTATCAACTTTTAACTTATATCAGAAGAACTTCTATTAAATTTACTTTATTGTTCACTTCTGGAAGAGAAGTGAACAAGAGATAATTATGATGATTACAGCTATGATGATTACAGCTATCCTGAGTGAGTTGAAATCGATCAAACTATTTATCTTAACCAGTCATAAGGAAGTTAATGGTTTAAAAATGTATTTCACTTTAAAATTTAAATGTTCTAAGCAGTACGGAAGTTACTAACCTTGTTGAGTCCAGACTCTGAAAACTCAATGAATTTACAAGATTCCAATGAATACCAGAAGGGGAAACTTTATCAATATCAGTAAAGATACTATCTTGAGAGATTTACCAGACACAGAATTCACGCACCAGAACACGAGGCAAGCAGGATGAAATTCAAAATTGAACTCCCTCTAAGATTTTTTCTAAAATCCCTATCTGACTCTAATTTCGTCTGTTCATTCCCGTTATGGGTGGAAACTTGACTTGGTTGGATGGTATCAACCAATCGTAGTAGATTTTTCTCTCCAGGGGTGTATACTATTCCTTCCTTCTCTTTTGACCAGCTTCAGATACTTAACATACAAATAATTTTATGTTTTCGCAACATGTGGGGACTTCTTCGAAATTCCTAAGTACCCTCTGCAGATATTCACAAAATAAAAATAAACTATATATGTTTCTCGAGAGTCCTTACTTTTGACGTGTTCATTATGCTACATAAATTGCCCTACTCAAAAGATAAACTCTCGAGTTTCCTAGCCAAAACTAATACCATCTCCTTGAAATAATAAATGTCAACTAATTGATGAGCATGCAAAAGATCGCTCCTCTTAACATTATATTCACGACGTGTGGTTTCTATTCACATCTATAGGGAAAAAGGAAGTATCTCCAATAAAAAACCCTATACCCACACGACTGTTATACTTAAACTAACAATACCTACTTGACATTTCCTGGAGTACCCCATTCAATAAGACTTATTGATGCAGAGAGTGAAACTTTTACGATAATTTTGGAATAGGAGCTGAACCTCGGGTGGTCGAGAATTATTATGGTCAATAGGACACTATTAGCAGTTTATGGTAGCTATATATTTCGAAATAGAAAAAATTTGGCATGAATTGAGTGTGGCCCTAGTTAAATTTAATGACTCTCGATTTCACTTTCTGATCGATTTCTTCAAAATGAATTCTCAGTAATTTGGAATGGAAAAGACACAACTAATTTCATTTAATCACTAAAGCCCAATGGAAATCTATATTAAATTATGAATTGAATAATAAGCATTCTTACATTTCTTCCCCCTTTAAGAGTAACAATTTTTCATTTGTCTTGAACTTCAAGTTGGGTAATAAATGGTTACTCCAGAATAGTTATATATACATATCTAACTAACCTACTTTCCGATTTCCTGGAACAGTCTTCGTCTTCTTCTCCGTTGTGGGTCGTGGTCCTTGTCTTCGTCTCCGTAGTAACTTCGTTCTCATTGCTTTTCCAAACAATTGGGATTGTCGCAAGGTATGTAGGGAGGGTAGGATAGGTGACCTTAGCGACAGGTGCGCTCGGGGTGATTCGCGTTTCACTCGCGGAATGCCGAGATGCATCAGTGTCATTTATTCGAACTTCCTGAAGTTCGCTATTATTTAGGGCGTTGTGCTCTACCGGATCACTATTACTATGGAGGCTATTAATATACCGGTGGGCTAAAGCTTGGAAAAAGCTAGCCCACAAATATCGTTTCCTACGCGGATGGTCCTTGGCTACTTTCTTGATGGTGAAATAGTTCGTTATCACACCCGTAATATAGCTCACGACACAGAATGTGGTATACAGAAAACCGCATATCGAGAAAATGTTCCCCATTCTTGATAGGAAACCCCACACTTCTTCCGCTGCAGATTTTGCAAAGTCCTTAAATTCCGATTCACTGAAGAGTTTAGGCATATCATAATTGTCCGTACCTATACCTCTTCCTGTTACGCGACGCGCGACTTCGTTCGTGACGGCTTTCCTTTCGTTCGGGAACATGAGCGTGCGTTGAAACTTTTCCATATCTTCCCGGGTATAGATACCATCCGACGTGATAGGTGATATACTGGCCAACTTCACGATTTCGTCCTTGGTGTTAGCATCCAGTTCGATAGCTGGATCGGCTTTCCTCAATGCAGGTGTCAATTCCACCCATTTACCCTCGATTCTGAAACTAGGAGGCAACAGTGGCTGACAATCTATTTCAGTACCATGTTCTGTCAGGATGTGGGTCATTGGTAATCGGAATAGAGACCTGTTCTGATACGTTACAGGTAATTCTTGGTAAAAAGCCGTGGCTCTCCTGTACTCGACAATTATTGGCTTACATTTCACGATATAGAGTACTTCGCCCATGACTCGTCCAATATAACCTGTAGTTTCTTTCACAAGGTTACCCACGAGATCAGGTGATTGTAAGGCCATAGTGATCCGGTTTTGTAGAATCTTCTCTCTTAATTGACACCTTTTCATGATGACGTCGTAGACAACATCAGCCATTTGTCTTTTGACAGCAATTTCCAGATAAAGCAATTTGCTGGGTACATGCATCATCATATCTGTATTTGGAGGTAGTCTGAGTGATTTTCGGTAGAAAAATCCTAAAGAATCTTCCAAAGTTACTAACAAACGATTTTGTTCGGTCTGCCAAGCTCGTTGATGACATAGATCCTCTGACTTGATTAATTTCAGAGCGAAAACGGTATCTTCGGTATCCACGATTACGTAAAATGTTGGTGGATCCTTGCTAAGTGTGAGTAATGTTGCATTTCCTTCATAAAGCACATCAACTCCACTGTTTGTGCACTGATCAGCGATTTTCGCTTTCCATATCGCCTCTCCGGAGAAGTCATCAAAACAGGATCCATCATTATAAGGACATATGGTTCCCGAACGAAGATTCACGACATTACGTTCGACATCCGCGGTAGTGAAATAATCGGACATCTTGATTGTTATCGCGGCCGACACGACGACGTTCTCGTACGAGATATGTCCGACGGTGAATTTGATACCTTCGCATTTTCCGCTTATGTCGAGGTGTCCTTGGAGGGTTGTTGATACTTCAGTGGTCCCGTTGAGGCTGATCTTGCTGATGTTGCCGCCGCCTATTACTCGAAGATCCAAGTGCCGGAACTGATGAGCCTTGAGACACGTCTCGGTAGAGACGTAGTGGACGTACTTTCCTAGGCCTTCTGCGACGCTGCTGCTATGGGAGTGCATTCCGCAGTACTGGATGAACTGCTGCACCACGACGAGGAAAGTGTAGACCTGGACTCCCACGTATTGTCGCTTCTGGATGAGCTGGATCTTCCTTCTCGTAGTCTCCGTGGCATTCCTTGGGTCGAGGCATGGCTTCACTCTCAGCAAGGACAGTTTAGTCAGCTCCACTGACTCGTCCTGGCAATCATAGGCAATGATGTCCCCTTGTGTAAGGCTCAACAGCCCAACGAACACTAGACACAAAACTAGCAACATATTCTGAAACATATCAAATTGTAATTTTCCACTATCTACTCTGAAAAAAAAAAATTGTCAATGAGCTATTATACATGAGTGGAATTTTTATTTTATTCTATTTTTACTTATCCACGGATAATCTTGTGCCGGTCCTTGACTTCTCGTTTGTCTTTGATTGTTCTCGTTACTCATTTCTGGTACTTCTGCTGTAGAATTTTTTATTTCTGTTTCCATTTCACCTTCATTTCCTATACTATTTTTGAGTCTACTTTCTTATTTGGCGGATTCAGATGACAAGGAGTGAAATTCTTTTATTTCAGGATTTTCTATTATGTTTTATTCATTTTCACTCGATATATTTTCATTTTCCGTTTCATTTTCCGTTTCACTTGTCGTTTCATCACTATTTTCTTCTTCTTCCTCAACTTCTGCTTCTTCTTCTACTTCGGCATGATTTTCTTCATTTTCTGACTCGTTTTCTGTAGTTTCCAGGGACGGCGTATTATTGATTAGCGGGTTTGGTGTCCCATTTTCCACTTGTCGATTATTTCTTCGCGTATAGCCTCCCATCATAAGGTGATCCGTGGTATTTTTATGCTTTATAAAAAGGTGCGCTGTTACCTATATCATTGGTGTGCTGTATCAATTTTGTAGCTCTTAATGGTTCATTTTCCTCGGCGAATATATCTCTATATGTACTCAAAAACTCCTTCATTTTCTTTTTATCAGCAATTGGTAAATGTTTCAGAGTTTTTCTCGTAGGTCTTACTCATGCCTTTATACAACCGTCGTACTTCCATACTCGAAGTTTCCGAATCATCTTTCTCCGCTGTCGCGTCTGTTAACCTCAAAATCGGACACTTCTCCCCTATGGTCTGTGCGACAGGAGAAGTATTAAGAATCCGTACCGCAATTTCCTTTTTCTTATGGGGAGAGTTTGGTGGTATAGTAACCACAGATCGAGCGACACATATTCCAGGGGTGAGGGGGTAGTGGTTCACAAACTTTTATGCCTCCGTAGACACGCGTTTCTACTTGGACACGCAAGTCGCAACCTTGAAAAGCCGGTATTACCAATTTTTTCCTCATCCTTACTAGGCTAGGATTTTTTAAAAATTATTATCCCACCCGGTTGCTTCAACTTGGTTCAAGCTTCCTTGGTCATAAGGAGGGGTGACTATTGCTGATTCCTGTTTATTGAAAGAACTGTGGTAGGAAACCTCCTTATTATCAGTATACAAACTCTTGGCGGCGGCCGTAGGAATCTTCAACGAGGCAGGTACCTCTTCCAGAGGACACAAGTTGACAGAGTAGTGACATTGACTCCCTCTGTCAAAGAGGTGCGGGCTGGCATTACTATTCAACAAACCCTCATTTGAATTCTTCATCTGGGTCTTATTCTGCCCTTTATTGATTTCAGAATCAATTTTCTTGCGAGTCTTATTCTGCTCGTCTTTATAACCCTCTCTTTCGGGGTGATTCAAATTTTTACCTCCGAACATCATAGTGTTACCTTCATTCTCTGGAACCCCATCTTGTTCCATAGCACTGAAGATTTTTCTGGAAATTCTTGTAATTCGGACGGCTGATATATATTTTTTTAATTCCTTCATTTTCACCATGCATTGGAATTTCGAATCCTTTTATCTTCATTTCACTCCGACTGAAATCCATGATAGGTTGAAACTTATTCAAAAAGTCTAAACCTATCAATCCATCTGTAGTGAATTTCAATTAGTCTTTACACACAACAAATTCGTGTGTTATACACTCCCGAGGAAACTGAAATTTTATTTTTTACTGAACCCTTTTTATTGAGGACCTATATATTCCTTAATTCTCATAGTCAACCTTTCTATACCTGTCGGAATAATAACGAATTTTATATACCTACAAGAAAACCCTTATTCAATCAAAGCAGAATGATCGAATAATTAATATTGAAAATTAAATTGCCCTGTAAGAGATTTATGACCCCACAACAATGATTTACCACAACAAACGAAGCAATAGGCTTACATTTGTAGCCTCTAGACAAACGAAATAGAAAGATTCACTATCTTCTTCATTTGCCTATAGTTCGTTTTAATATACCACAGCCTTTTGGAAATCAGATTCAAAATATTTTTCTGTTTTTTCTTTCATTTATCTATTCATTATCCCTTTTTTTGCTTCGAAGTTTATTTCTTTATGAAATTTATTACTTGACGAAATTCCGTCATATGTCAAATTCCTTAGATAATTATGACTCTAAATTGGAGTTTAATCTGTTTACAGGTCATGATTATTTATTCTTATTATCATAACTCTCCAATTCTTCGTCAATTTCGACTATTCTCATGAAAACTTGATTTACTTTCATCTTAAATAAAAATATAATATCATTATTCAATATCTAATTTAAATCTGAATTCCATTAATTTCGCTCGGCTCACCATTACTAGAAAACACTTGCTCTTTTTTTTTACATGTATGTATATCTTCATTGAACTTGACCTAGATTTCTTGTTCATTCATTATATTATAGACTTGATTAGGAACACTGGAATATGAACACTTCAACAAGAGGGAAAACACAATTTGGAAAATCTTGAAAACACCTTCATGCTCTTGATTTGTTCTACGATAGCATTATCAAATTCCAAAAGAGCAATTGCTTCCACAATAGAATATATCCAAAATCCATCCATCTACTATTTTCCTTACTTCAACTAAAAATTTACCTATATTGGTATCTTTTATGATTAATAATTCTAAACTTATTGGAGTGGGTGAATGAATTTATTCTATTCACGATACACGGTATCGGAGTTCACTTTCAATTTCATCGCTTGTGAATTTTCCTCAGTTTTCCTAGTCAAACTACTTATTTACATCAATGGTCAATCTACATTTCCTTGAGTGAAACAGACTAAATTAAATCTTATTCGCTGAGAAGAATTCATTCTAGCGTTGACCATGTTCACATCAGCCTTACGTATCTTTATCACCTATATTTGTATTTTTAACGACAAAATTTCGAAATTGAAAACACAATTCTGCGTGTTATCAAGAAATTATGTGACAGATACTCTTGAAATAATTGAATTCAATCATATTACGTAATCCGATCAATGTTTCATTCAATTTAATGAAAAACGTCCTTATTTGATCCTGATTGAATTTCAATTTGATCCAACAAAAATTCTGATTTATATTCGGATTGAATTCTATTTTTATCCCAGTAAGATTCTGATTGATCATCCTACCAAAATTCTGATTGTTAATCCTACCGACTGCGCCAATTTGTAAGAAGGGTGGACTCTGATGAAGATACTCTATCCTCGAAATAAACTGATTAAATTACACCTGTCTTAGGTCCACCTTCTCAATGATATTTATTTCCTTCATCTACTGATTTTCTTTGCCGAACGAGACAGGTTAGGCAAGTAAGGTTCAATAAGAATACGCTTGGGTTGGCTCGTAAACATTATTCAAAAAATTCCACTTACCTTTCGAATCTCAGAAAGGGTGACAGCTCTCTGGGCTCAGCTATCGCTTCTGCGGGCTATCGATTACCTCGAACCGTCACACGTATAAACACTTATCTGGTAACTCTTTGCCTTTATTATATTATATTATCAACTTTTAACTTATATCAGAAGAACTTCTATTAAATTTACTTTATTGTTCACTTCTGGAAGAGAAGTGGGTAAGTTCAGCAATAAAAGAATAAATAAAACCTCAACGATCTATTTAATAATTATCAAAATGAACAAATAATGAAAAGACAAGTAAAGAAAATATGACTCGATGAGGAAATGGCTCCGATATAGCAAAGCAAATAAATGCACAAGAGATAATTATGATGATTACAGCTATACTGAGTGAGTTGAAATCGATCAAACTATTTATCTCAACCAGTCATAAGGAAGTTAATGGTTTAAAAATGTATTTCACTTTAAAATTCAAATGTTCTAAGCAGTACGGAAGGTACTAACCTAGTTGAGTCCAGACTCTGAAAACTCAATGAATTTACAAGATTCCAATGAATACCAGAAGGGGAAACTTTATCAATATCAGTAAAAATACAATCTTGAGAGACTTACCAGACACAGAATTCACGCACCAGAACACGAGGCAAGCAGGATGAAATTCAAAATTGAAGTCCCTCTAAGATTCTTCTAAAATCCCTATCTGACTCTAATTTCGTCTGTTCATTCCCGTTATGGGTGGAAACTTGACTTGGTTGGATGGTATCAACCAATCGTGGTAGATTTTTCTCTCCAGGGGTGTATACTATTCCTTCCTTCTCTTTTGACCAGCTTCAGATACTTAACATACAAATAATTTATGTTTTCGCAACATGTGGGGACTTGTTGTTTCTCGAGAGCCCTTACTTTTGACGTGTTTATTATGCTACATAAATTGACCTATTCAAAAGATAAACTCTCGAGTTTCCTAGCCTACACTAATACCATTTCCTTGAAATAATAAATGTCAACTAATTGATGAGCACGCAAAAGATCGCTTCTCTTAAAATTATATTCACGACGTGTGGTTACTATTCACATCTATAGGGAAAAAGGAAGTATCTCCAATAAAAAACCCTATACCCACACGACTGTTATACTTAAACTAACAATACCTACTTCACATATCCTGGAGTACCCCATTCAATAAGACTTATTGATGCAGAACAAAGTACTTCGTATTATCACCAATGGTGATAGATACTCGCGAGTGGCAGATGTCCACGAGAGATGTAGTAATTTGTCGAGAATACAAGAATACATTCTCAAGATATCGAATAAATTCTACAAATACCACATCGCTGGAAGTGACCTTACCCGGAACATCACACGAACACGCCAACATCACAACATACACAAAAAACATGGTTCGATATATGCATCGACCGAAGTATTTAGGGAACCATCTATAGATGGGAATTTCCCGGAGTCTCGGAACTACGCCAAGACTCTGGGAAGATCTAGTCTTCCCTATCTCCCAAGAAACGAGAACAAAATAGTGCCACCAGCACACATAGTGTGATAGAGTGGCTCTGAACTCGGCAGGGGGTGCGGGTACTTTCAGCGAAATTACCTATATAGAGGGCAACGCCCCAGGAGATAGGCATCTGAAACGAACACTTCGCATATTTACCCACATTCCTTGGCCAACACCAGTCACCTCTGCTACACGCGGAGGATTCTAGTCATAATTTTCACAATTATACAACTGTCTTATTTTTACAATGTGTGTGTTGTGTTATGTTGCGCTGTACCTCATATATCTGATAGAATAATAGTATATCATGTAACAAGTGTTATAAACGTCCTTTTAGTAACGAGTAGTTTGAGCACAAGCGGAGCAGAGTGGAGCGAGTGTTTAATAAACGAGTGTCTAGAAGAGTTTATAAACGCGTTACATACTATGATTTTTCTACGAACTCCGAAAATTACATTTACATACCTGCAATTCCTGCTAACCTACAAAATAATTCGAAAGGAATGGGAATTGAGAACATAATACATGCAACTGCATGCAACCAGCGAGACACGTATAAGTGATATTGGTAGTAGAAGTGTCCAGTCCATTGCTCACTAACCTTTGTTTCACGTTTATTGTCATGGTTTGCGCAAAATGAATAAATTGATCTCAAAGATGAGATGCTTCATTTTTACACTTTCTTGGAGATATGCAAGTACCAGAACATTCTCTTCGATTTCACTCTCGTCTACTTTTCGCATTTATTTTTAATGAAGAATTCTGATACAAACGAATATTGTTTGAATAATTCTGATACAAAATTCGAAAATAACAGTTGACAGTTAATACAATTGACAGGCCAGACATGTCTCAAATTACTGAAGCTGTGTTGAACTGCGTTGCCATGGTAATGTGTATAAGAAATCGTATTGCCATGGTAACTTATTTTGAATAAAACACAGATCGACAATCCGTGATTAATCGATCATTTAGCGTGGTACATATCCGTACGCTAAATGCCATTTTAGTTATGTGAATAGAAAAACAACTTTAATACGTTGGCTTGGCACACAAAGGTCACAGGTTCGAGTCGTCTTAATAGATGTAGTATATCCCATTAGGTGGGCCAAACTGCCAAATTTCCACAGAATCCCTGTTGTTCTACTACTCTCGAGCATATCTTTCCTAATATAGGTATATGAGTCCTATATATGCGATTTATGTCTGGACGATGGACGATATAGGTTCCAATTCTCGATGCTTCGTCGATGAAGGGCTTCAGACGGGTCTCTGCTAGACGGTCCCCTCCAACCACCTTCATAACAAACCAACAATTTTTGATATTCAGTAAATCGTTGAAACATAATCAATACGTTCGCCAATAATATTTCCGATAGGTCGACATCTCATTTCGGAAACATCATTTTTCGTATGCGAGTATAATAATGATAATAAAATAATAATAATAATTTATCTTCAATGAAAATGAGTTACATGAAGGTATTAAAAAAAAAAAGTATTTATGAAATGGTAAATAAATTGCTGCAAACACTAAAGGAAAGTCCTTGAAAGTGATGTAGTAAAATTTTTCCAACTAATATAAAAACATATTTCAGATATCAAATTCTAATGTTAATTTGGCTTATAGCAAATCAATGATACAATACAATTCAAATTTGATATAAATGAACGTATACATACATATGATATCGTTTTTGACAGTAATAAGAAGTATTTGTAACTTCAACAAATTGATGGATTCTCGATCTCGGTTTTTCTTTTATCCATTTTTTCAGTTTGGAGATGAAAAGATTCTGAGCATAAATCAGTTTCAGGTCGACTGGTATCAAACTGTATAATTAGGGTCCCAAGTAAACGAAACTATGTTGTAATAATTTTTTCGTGGTCTAGGGATTATATATGAATTTTGTCTGTTTCTAGTGATGTACGTGTGGTCTGGAAGTCTTAGTTCAGTTCTGTTAATGTGTTGTCTAGCTACAGATTTCAAAAATAAGTTGTCGTACGTCAAGGTGTCCTGTCACTGTATATAGTTCGTCTGTTGACTATTCGGTTTTGTATTCGCTCTAAGGGATTTATATATTCATTGGTGGCGGAACCCCATGCTGATATTCCATAACGTGAATGGCTCTCTGCCAGTGCATAGTACAAAATTCTCATTTGTTGTTGTTTTAGTATTTTATTGAGGTACTTGAATTTGAATAAGGAGAATCTCAGTTTTTTTACCAATTTATTTATTTGAATATCCCATTTCAAGTTGTGGTCGGGAAAAACACCGTTATTTTATGTGCGGTTGTGCTGTTATACTGAAAGATGTATTTTGATCAATAATATCAAGCGTCTGGTAAGATGGCAGATGCTTAGGATATGAGGAGAAGGGTACAAAATATGTTTTGCTGAAACTAACAGTGAGCAGTCGGCTGCTGAACCAACGCATGATTTTGACAAAATCTCTTTCTGCTATTATTTTTACTTCGTTGCAGTCGGCTGCTTTATATAATATAACTGTATCATCAGCAAAACTTCCAACGTGACCCTCCGTATCAATTTCATATAAATCATTGAGATATATGTTGAAGAGCATTGGACCGAGGACTGTTCCTTGAGGAACGCTATATTTGACTACTGTTTCTGTGCTAATACTATTACCATTTTTATCGTGTTGCTTTCTGTTTTTTAAATAGCTCTTTAGTAGGTCGCATGGTAATCCTCTGAATCCAATACTCTCCAGCACCTTCATCAACTTCTCGTGGCGAACTGTATCAAACGCCTTTTTTAGATCGACAAATATACCCAGTATTGGAATTTTTCATCAATAGATCCACTTATCTTTGCAATAACAGTGGCGATGGCGTCTTCTGTTGATTTATTTTCCCTGAAACCAAATTGTTTCTTCGATAATATCTCATATTTGTTCAAAAAACATAGTATTCTCTTTTTTAATATTTTTTCGAATACTTTCGCGGTATTAGGAAGAAGTGAAATTGGTCTATAGTTGTTAGTATTCATGCGATCACCACTTTTGAATAAAGGCTCTATTACTGCTACTCTGAATGCCTCTGGAACAGTGCCTGTTCTGAAACTCAAGTTTATAATATATGTCAGAGGCTTGGATATGTATTTGCTGATTTTTTTCAGAACTTCAGCTGTAAGGCCATCGATATTTCCGAATCCTCCTTTGTATTTATGTTTTGTATTCGCATTTTCGCAATTTCTCGATCACTGGATTTCGTTTCTGTTATCTCGTTCACAACTTTCCACAAGCTAGCAGAGCTTGCTGAGCAACGCGGAATTTCTTTCTGATAGTATTGTTTTTTCCTGTTGGATCGAACTATTCAGTTTATTTCTGTAAGTTTTTTAAATAACCTTATTTCTATCTGTTGTTTTTTATTTCATTTCTGAGAAAAGGTTATTTTTTGTATTGATAGAGCATACATGACCTGTAGTTATCCAATTTATTTTTCTCGCGTTACCCTTGATATGTGTAGTAGTGGTGCAAGTGTTTATATAGTTTTTAAATTTTTCATGAGATCTGTGAAGGGATTTCATTTTATTTTCATTCAGATATTTTGTAGCATGGATAGTGTTCAGTTTTTTTTTTATTTTAGGTGATTCTATACGAGCTAATATCGAGAAGTGATCAGTTGTATGTGTTTCAAAAATTATAGATGAAATGTCAAGAGAGTTTAGTTTATGTTGAAAAGGAATATTCTCAGATAAATTATGAACATTCAAAAATGGATATATAAAGCTGTTGAGGTTCAACATTTTTTTTTTATTGTTTCATATTTATTATGTTACTTCTTCGAAGTTACCTCTGCATCAGAGCAGTGCGTTCCGTCGATGTTTCAATGTTTCTATAAAAAAAAAAATTAATCACTGTCTGTCGACATGAAGAAATATGTCATATGAAATCTAGTTTTATATTAAGTATTTGTATAGTTGTATATTCGCACGAATTAAATTAGAATATACCTACATAAAGACAGTCTCCCTCGCAAGTATTCCTTAACCCCACAATTGGAATCAAGCAAACTCTCGAAAATCTCAATCAAGATATTATACAGTCCACTCTCCGCTCATTCACGCTCATTCAACAAAAGGGCACAGCCCCCAACATTGGCCCATATGAACCGGATATTTTGAACTCTCGTTACTCTCAAGAAACTTATTGGCTCAAACGCATCAAGAAGTTGAAAGTGAAGAAACTCTACATCTCCTAATATCGCTGCTGATCTTCACCTTCACAATCCTCGAACTGAAATGAATGCTCCATCTCTGATTCAACGCAAGTAACTCTCTGGGAAAATAAGGTCAGAATACTCCATATTAGTTCTCCAACACTGATTCAGAAGAATTCTCATCGCGCACAGTGTATTTATAGTCTGTGAAATTTTTCTTTCTCGATTTATCTCAACAAAAACATTGAAACATTGCAAGAAGATTGTAAACGGTATCATTCCAATCTCATCAATTTTACTCGATAAGTCATTAGAACTATATCATGGAAGATCTTATTAGAAAACGAGCTCGTGCTAAATCTTCGATAACAAGAATTGAAAATTTCGTAAATGAAAATGAGAATAATCCTGACATGGATGTCAACCAATTTTTTGTCAGGGAATGTCATCTGATTAGATCTTTCGATGAGCCAGTCTGGCTTTCGCCCAAACCACAGCTGCACAACCGCACTTTTGACAGTAACTGATGACATTCATGCTGCAATCGATGAGAACAATCTTACAATTTTAACTTTACTAGACTATTCTAAAGCCTTCGACAGGATCAGTCATGCACTCCTACTGGCTATTTTGCGATATTTTGGGTTATCTTTTATTGCTTTGAGCCTCGTTGAGAATTATTTGTCGAATAGGCAGCAATCTGTAATTATAAAGGAAAAAAAATCTGACTATCTCATGGTATTGAATGGTGTGCCTCAAGGATCTATTCTAGGACCACTTTTCTTTATAATTTACACTTCTCAATTTCACAAAAGCCTGCAATACTCAACAGCACATTTCTATGCAGATGACACACAATTATACCACTCCTTCAGTGAAAACAATGCAGACGAAGCTTATGCTCAAATGAATGAAGATCTAGAATCTCTCTCGATAATATCTCATAAATATTGCCTCACAATTAACCCTACGAAATCAGTAGTTCTGTTATTTGGTAACAAGAATGCTCGAAATAGAGTCAATCCCATGAATGCAATTCAAATTAATAATGACCAACTGCCTGTCAAGCAATTCAGCAAGAATCTTGGTCTTGTTCTGGAGGTGTCCATGAAATATAAAAACCATGTCTCATCCATTATCAAAAAAGGATTTAGTAACCTTAAAATTCTCTATGCAAACAGAGCCATGATGAGTAGAAAGATAAAAATTATATTATGCAACTCCTTAGTTCTTTCACATGCTGACTATGCTGATGCTATTTATGGGCCATGTCTCCTGAAGGAAGATAAATACCGATTGCAAAAACTGCAGAATTCTTGTATTCGTTTCATCACGGGCGCGGGAAGAAGAGATCATGTGTCTCACCATCTGAACACCATTGGATGGTTGAATATGGAGGCTAGGCGTATTCTACACTCGGCAGTAGTTTTTCATAAGATAATTAGATCCGAAAAACCATCATACTTGTATAACAAGATTAAATACAGAACAGACTTGCACAACCTAAACTTGAGATTCAAATTCAAACTTACCTCTCCTAAACACCGCACAGCTCAATTTCGTGGATCTTTTTCTTTTCACTTACCTTGGCTTTATAACAGGATTCCTGACCAGTACAAGCACTTGTCCTTACAATCGTTCAAAAAAACTCTCAAAAAAGACCTTATGAATGGCAAACTCCGTAACTTATTTGATAAATAACTCTATGTTATTTTTTGTAGACAATATTACAAATGAAAATATTTATACATTTATACTTATTTATACATTTATACTTATTTATACTTTCGATTTATGATGAATACTTATGAGCTTGCTTCAATTTAACTTTTGCTTTGCATATTACTGATTATCATTGATTAGTTTCTTCTCTTTGATTATTTTTTTTTTCTTATTGTTTTCACTCTATACTTATACTACTGGGCTGGTGGCCGTGAGCGTAGAGTCGCTGGCTGTCGCCCAGGCGGTCCGGGTTCGATCCCCGGCGCGAGCACTGAATTAATTTTCGGTAGTTTCGTTGGGCGGGAGGAGATAGGTGGCCAACCCAACATTCTTGGTACCTAGATATCAATCCTTTGGACTGTCCACGGTTACCAGCCGAGTAGTGCTTCGGATGACACTTAAAAAGCTAAGGTCCCCGTCTTCTTAACTCACACAAGTCTCTGACTTTCGAGGGTTGCTTTGCAACTAAGCTGGCGGTTAAAAACACACACTTATATTTTCTCATATTTGTGAAGATTTGTGAAGAAGAATTGTTTATTTGAAATAGTACGGTTGGGTGGAAGAGCAAAATTTGTCTTAGGGCACCTTTTGAACCCTGCCAATTGACAGGTGGACCAACAATAACATATGTATATATAATCAGGGTTGCTTACTGTATATGGAATTATTCTCTATGTTATATGTCTTCCTGTTCAATAAAAAACCTTTATTATTATTATTATTATTATTATTAATATACTCAATATCAGGATCTCATTGAAGATGAGGACGAGACGCAGTGCTCTGATCGAGATAATCAGGAAAGCCGTTATTTTGCTCTCATTTCCAAATTAAAGTCTCTTGTCCAAGTAAGATCAAATATCGCTTCTCCTCAATCGAAAACTTCAAACACTCAATCTGTAACTGAACTCTCTCTCAGTCTCATCATGTTAAACTCCCAAATTTGAATATACCCACTTTCACAGGAAAATACGATGAATGGAATTCATTTTTAGATCTGTTCAATGCATTGATACACAATAATCATCAACTCAGTGCAGTACAAAAGCTGCTGTATTTGAAATCTAGTTTGAAAAATGAACCCCTACATTTGATTAAAGATTTACCAGTCACAAATGAAAATTACGAAGTTGCAATCGATTTACTCAAGCAAAGATATGATAATGAACTAGTAATTATCAACTCACATATCAAAGCCTTTTTGGATATCCCAAATATTCAAAAAGGAACCGCTCCGCTTCTGCGAGATTTTGTAACTCAAATTAAACAACATGACAATTCCTTGAAAAATCTCAAGGTCCCAGTTGAACATTGGGATCACATTTTGATTTATATTTTCTCGAATAAACTGGATTTTCAGACTCACAGAACTTATGAATTGGAACAATTCCACTTTTTACACTCCCAATTTGAAATAATTTTTGGATTTCATAGAAAAAAGAAGTCTTGCTCTAGAATCAGTCTCATTTTCTGAAAATAAATATAAATCTGGATCAGTCAGAGTGACACATGTCAGTCATGATCAAAATCAGATATATTCCAAGAATTCTCGGTATGGAAATTCATCTTTAACTTACCCTCAAATGAATAGAAAATGTTTATTCTGTAGCCTAACCAATCACAACATCTATAAATGTTTCAAGTTTACACAACTTCCAGTGTCAGAAAGGCGACAGTTCATTTCCAAGAATAAATTGTGTATCAACTGAGCAGGAGCACTTCTACTCGCCAAACTAATCCATAAAATTCGCTCTATATATTCACTTAAATTCTCAAATTTAATTCTATGGTCAGATTCAACAATTGTTCTGAATTGGATAGATGCTACCCCATCGCGTTGGCCTTTATTTGTAGCGAATAGGGTATCAGAAATTCAAGAACTGACTGTCAATTGTAAATGGCGTTACATTTCTCCCAAAGAAAATCCTGCAGATTATATTTCTCGCGGTCTTGATCCCTCCGAAATTATAAATTCAAACCTATGGTGGAACGGACCAAATATTCTTCTGAACCTTCATTTGAATTTGGATAAGAATTTCGAATCGAAATCTGATATTCCACAGCCTGAAGAAAAACTAGTATTATTAAATGAAGTGAATTCTGACATTTCTTCATTATTTTGTTAGATTTTCAAATTTCTCACGACTCCGTCGATCTATCGCATATTGTTTGCGATTCATAAACAATATTAGGAATTCATCAAAAAGATTTTCAGGACCCCTTTCCGTATCGGAAATTTCAAATTCTACGCAAGTTATTTTGAAGTGTGTTAAAAATGAATATTTTTCAGTAGAAATTCACATACTAAAAAATAATAAGTCACTTGACAAAAATAGTTCCATATTATCACTCAATCCCTACTTAGATGACAAAAAGATTTTACGTGTAGGCGGAAGACTATCTAACACTCACATTCCTTTTGAGCAAAAACACCCGATTTTATTACCCACAAAATCGCACGTTGTTCAATTGCTGATTAAATATGAGCATAACAAACTCCATCATGCAGGTGCACAAACATTACTGGCCAACTTGCGATTGAAATATTGGCCAATTAATGGTCTAAGACAAATTAAGAAGATAATTAAGAATTGCATCGTATGTCATAGACTCAGAGCTTCAGTATCAGAGCAATTAATGGGTAATTTACCGACTGAAAGAGTAAATGTGACTAGACCTTTTCAAATGACTGGCATCGATTTTGGAGGTCCTATTTTAATAAGAGAAACAAAACTTCGTAAAACTACCACTTCCAAAGCATATATTGCTCTTTTTGTTTGCATGACTACGAAAGCTATTCACTTGGAACTAAGTAGTTTCTGACTTGACTACGGAAGCTTTTCTCATGACTCTGAAAAGATTTATAGCACGCCGAGGCAAACCAACAATATTATTCAGCGATAATGCTACTAATTTTCGGGGTGCAAATAAAAATCTTCACGAGCTATACAAGCTTTTTAATTCGTCTGATAAAAATGACACTATCCAAGACTATATTTCTGATGAAGAAATTAAATGGAATTTCATTCCTCCAAATATTCCGCATTGGAAAGGCCTTTGGGAGGCAGGTATAAAATCGACAAAATACCATTTACGCAGAGTAATAGGAAATACACTCTTGAGGTTTGAACAACTATCAACAATTTTGGCTGAAATTGAAAGTATTTTAAATGCAGTGTTCAAAAAAGGTGATAGGTCGAACTTAGATAACTATAGACCAATTAGCCTCCTCAGCATTTTTTCGAAAATTCTGGAGAGATTCATATATAACAGACTCTTGAAATTTCTGAACAAACACAACATACTGGCCAAATCGCAACATGGTTTCAGGGCCGACAGATCGACTGAAACTGCAACTTCACTTTTCGCGGATTTTATTCATAAAAATATTGACCATAGGAAATTTGTAGCGGGTATATTCTTCGACTTGTCAAAAGCTTTTGACTCTATTGACAAACATTTTATGGCATCTAAATTGTATAATCTTGGTTTCAGAGGGAATGTCTTATCTTTAATCATCTCATTCTTATCAAACAGAAAATTATACGTTACCTTGGATGGGGCAGAATCTGAAAAATTTTCCATAAATGTTGGTGTAGCTCAGGGATCAATCCTTGGCCCACTCATTTTCCTACTATTTCTCAACGACCTACCATCCAACATAAGCAAACAATTCTATTTAATCAACTTTGCTGATGATACAACTCTGGGTATAGCTGAATCCACTGTGGGGGGCATGATCCAAGCCATCAAATTAGGAATTAAAGAAATGTCATCATACTGCAACTCCAATAAATTAATATTGAATGCTCAAAAAACCAAAATTATCTTGTTCAACAGAAATATCGAAATACCCAATGAATTACCTAATATACACCACTCAACTAAGTTTCTTGGTGTAACAATAGATGGCACACTCGCATGGGACGAACACATTGAGCTAACGTCAAAAAAATTATCCAAATCATATTTTGCAATCATGCAACTGAGATATGAGCTACATGAAAGTATTTTAATCCAGGTATACTATGCACTAGTCTATTCTGCCTTATCATTTCATATCACACTATGGGGAAATGCAACAGGGGTTAACAGAATATTCATAGCACAAAAAAGGATTGTTAGGCTGATGTTTAGTATGAAACCACGTGACTCATGTAGAGAAATTTTCAAAGCAAAAAAAATGTTGACTTTCTACTCCATTTTCATTTTCAAGAGTTGTTTATATGTCAGAAAAAACATACAGAAACTAGAAAAAAATAATAACTACCATCAATACCATACAAGAAACGGGACTAATCTAATAACCACTGCCCACAGAACAACAACTTTTGAAAAATCTCCAACATATGCAAGTTGCAAAATATATAATAAGCTCCCGAACAATATCAAGAGTTGCCAACCTTTAAATAAGTTCAAAAAGAAACTGAAAATGCTACTATTCTCAAAAGCTTACTATTCATTACAAGAATACTTCGATGATCCTGACATGACTGAAACAACTAGTTATGACATATAAGTATCCCAGTATAATCTATGCTTTTTTTTTTTTTTTTTTAAATCTCCCTGTCGTCTCTAATGGTCCCCATATATCATATTCTCAACAATTTATGAAATGTGCGTCCCCCTTGTAATTGTTCAAACAATGTATGATCTATGTGCTATGTACAATTGTATATGTTTATATACTATTTATTAATTTAGAAGTATTACCCATTGTCTACTTATATATGTATTTATAAATACATATATAAATATATCATACACAACTGTTGACATGTCCTATACCATGTATTTGGTCACGGATTAATAAATATTATCTTATCTTATCTTATCTATCTTATCTTATCTTAAATTCACGCCCCCTGTGTCCCATATCATCAGATCCGAATGATCTGACCTGTCTCACTCCAGCGCATTTTCTATTGGGTTCATCAGCATCATCTCTTCCTGAGCTGAAAGTAACTCAGATCTCAGAAAATAGATTGAATCTATGGCAGCACTGTTCTCAAATAAAACAACATTTCTGGCAACGATGGTCTACCGAGTATTTGAACCAATTACAAAATCGTCCAAAATGGTTCAGATCTGTCGGGAATTTAAAAGAAAATATGATGGTTCTGGTGAAAGAGGATAATGTTCCACCCCTTAACTGGCTGCTAGCTAGAGTGATAGAAGTTATGCCTGGTACTGATGAAAGGGTCAGAGTAGTTAAAATCCGAACTAGTAAGGGTATTTTTACTCGGCCAATTTCAAAACTATGCCCACTACCATTTGAATCTCCTTGAAGTAATTCACTTCAACGGGGGGGAATATGTTGAGGTGCAACATTTTATTATTGTTTCATATTTATTATGTTACTTCTTCGAAGTTACCTCTGCATCAGAGCAGTGCGTTCCGTCGATGTTTCAATGTTTCTATAAAAAAAAAAATTAATCAATGTCTGTCGACATGAAAAAATATGTCATATAAAATCTAGTTTTATATTAAGTATTTGTATAGTTGTATATTCGCACGAATTAAATTAGAATATACCTACATAAAGACAGTCTCTCTCGCAAGTATTCCTTAACCCCACAATTGGAATCAAGCAAACTCTCGAAAATCTCAATCAAGATATTATACAGTCCACTCTCCGCTCATTCACGCTCATTCAAGAAAAGGGCACAGTCCCCAACAAAAGCAATGCATTGAGAATTCGCATTCTCTATGTGATGAGAATATCAACTCTTTTTCAGTTTATTCAATAGAAAACAACTACTTTCCTGGCTATATGCCACGACGAACATTGAATTATATCTATTGAGCACACACGATAAGAGTTTGGAAATAAAATATAAAATTTTCTGAAATTGAGAATTTGTATTCTTCTTCAGACAAAAATATGTATATGCACACATTATTCTGAATATTCAACAGAAAACAACTACTTTCCTGGCTATTTGCCACGTCGAACATTGAATTATATCTGATGAACATCCAAAAGGAGAACATGAAAATTAAAAAATAAAATCCTCCGAAATTGAGAATTGACATTCTTTCTCAAATCGGATGAATAATATGATGTATAATGATATAGAAATATAACTTACCAATATATTCAGCATTGCTTTATATAAATATATATCCATTTTTGTATGTTCATAATTTATCTGAGAATATTCCTTTTCAACACTTTCATAACCAATCAGGGGGTTCAAACTAGAACGATGGAAACTTGTGATTTTTATAGACCACTAATCGCAGATTCGTGATAGAGTCTCAATTCAGAATTTCTTTCCACGCCCTGTCTGATGAATGTCAATTTATCCACCCAAAAGCAGTTTAGTTTATGTTGTATAAAAAGGTGATCTATACATGTTTTGGATTGTTCTTGGACTCTAGTGGGCTTGTTAATAGCAGAAATAAAACCGTGCTCGCCCAGAATGTCTAAGTATTCTTCTGTTCCACTGGTTGGTTGCAGAATATCAAAATTGATATCTCCTACGAGAACATGAACATTGTTATCAGATTTCGGAAATTATTTGAAGTAGTTCTCTGAACTGGTATTGAATTCGACTATATTGGTTGATGGGGGTCTGTAAAGATCAACGCCTCTTTGTCCTCGAATTGTGTTTTTATTTCAATGGTTCTAACGACACCTATATTCACAATTTCATGTTGGTAAGTGGTTCCTTTCTTTATGTATACAATAGTTCCGTCATTGTGATTTATACAGCCTTCATTATATATTAAATCAAATCCATCAATTTGGTGAAGTGGGAGACATTGTATTTGCCTTGTTTCTGACATTATAATGAAATCTAACTCAGTGCTTATTTGACTTGAAATTATTTTCATTTCATCGAGGTTTTTATTTACACTTCTTATGTTACAATGAAAAATCGAAATATTTTCATTTGGCGTACCATTTAACATATTTTCGATCACTTCCACCTCATCGGTTGTTTTTGTTTCAATTGTTCTGACATAGAAGTCCCTAATATATTTATCCATTGTTGATGATTATTGATTGGAGATTATAGTAGTAAAAAGTGGATATCAGTCAATATTGACATTTTATTTTCTGAGGTACCTGTGAGTCCTGGTGGGGACTATGTTCTTCTTTGTAGTTTCCGAAACTGAATTGGTTTTTATTAGTCTTCGTGTTTTCCGTATTTCTCGCTCTTGGGTTGCTTCTGTTAGTTCTTCTGTTTTTTCATTTTCCCCGTTTATTTTTCCTGGTATCTCTATTGATAGTTCCTCTTCTTCAATATCTATCTCTTTGGGCGAGGGGGTGAAGGGAGGGCTAGAAACTTTTCTTTCGGGTGGTTCAAAATAGTCGTTTGTATCGTGTTGTTTATTACTGATATCTTCTACTGTGAGCTGATCTCCTTCTACTATTAGGAAGTTTCCTTTGATGTATGCTTTTTTATTATTATTTCTGGCTTCTTTCGAACCCAATAAGAGAACTTTTCTATCACGAAGCTCTTCCTGATTCAGATCTTCACTAATGACTATTCTAGATCCCTTAAGTTTTGAACAATTGCGCAGTATCTCTACTTTCTTCAGATTTGAAATCAACGATACTAAAATTGGTCTCGTACGTTGAGTGTTCCTACCCAATCTGAAAATATTATTGATATTTTCCTCGGTAACACTGACTTGTAGTTTGGTATTGATTATATTGATAAAGAATTCAAGCAGGACCTCTTGTCTTTCTTCCGTTCCTTCAAGTTCTTCCTTTATGCCATACAACACCACACCTTTTTATTAGTATTTTCAGGTTCTTGTTTTCATTTTCCAAGTATTGAATATGTTCTTTAAGATTTTCTACTTGTATCTGAGTACCTTGGAGGAATTCTTCAGTTTTCTTCTCGACCTTTTCGATTCTATCGCTCAAATTTGTATTTACCGTTTCGAGGAGTTTGTAGATATCGTTGAGTGTTATTTCTTTTTGATCCATTATTAGTTTACGTATCACCCTCGTATATAAAGATCGGAGATCGGCACACCTGCGGATTTGATGCCGCTGAGTAAAAAAAAAGTGATAAACTTTTTGTCAATGTTCAGAATTTGGAAGAGTCTTTCGTTCGAATTCAGCTGTAAATCACAGCTATTACACAGTTATGTGAAGTATTCATCAATTCACATTTCACAGTTCAACGTAACACATTTCGACGATCACTTTGATATAATTTTCACTTTTCAAATCTAACTCTTTCCCATTGAAATGTTACACTTTTTCGCAGTCGAACGCAGAGCCGGAACTAGGATTCTAGCGCCTGTGGCAAACTTTCAAAAGGCGCCCTTGAAGAAATTCAGTTTTCAATAAATACAAGTTATTTATAATTGAAATTTATTGAACATGTTTTGAAGAACTTTTTCATTCACAATAATCTCCCATATTTCTTAAAAGGTGATGAACAAAAACTCAATGGAGGACCTTAAGTAAGTTTTCACTAATTTCAATTTACTAAACGACCCTTCACATGTTGCTGTGGTCGCTGGTTATGTTAAGAATATTCTGAGAGCTGTGTCCAGATTAGGATATATTGTTTGAAGCGACAATTCACGCATTTTCCGAAGAATATCAAGAGCATTAATTTTGTCCAAGTCCGTAAACATTGCACATGCTTGAAATTTGAAGCTCTCTAATTCGCATACGGATCTAAATCGAAACTATATTTCAATGCCAAATCCGCAGCTTGCTTCTTCAATTCACCAAGTGAAGACTCTTCCATAGATATTCCTTTCAAAAAATTGAAGTCTTCAGAAACTTCTGACATCGCAGTAAATCTTTCTCCAAGTTGCATCGATATGGAGTCCAATACTTGAAGGAGTTCCTCTTTCAAAAGACTTGTCCTATCCGTAATGGAACCCTCATCATTAGTTTCTTCTCCTGGCATTTTTTCAATTTCACGTTTCCTCTCCTCTCTAAAATTCCCTCCAATATTGATTGTTTCAGCGAATGATTTGGAGGATTCTGATAGAGACTCGAAGAAATCAGATCGATAATTATGAATTTAATCAGATAGTCCTTTTATCATTTTTGCACCATCCTCAACATTTAATCTTTGATTCTGTAGTGCCAGATTGATTTTGTCGTGTTTCGCGCCATGTATCATTTTCTAGGATTTTGTTTCGTTTTGGTAGAGTTCGTTAACTACTTGTTACTCAACTTTGTGAACTGGTAAATACGCCACTCTGAAATATAGAGCTTGTAGTCAATCTTTATTTAAAATGGAATATACTATATTCCACATTTTGCGCCCCTAGTCGTTTGCGCCCGTGGCAAATGCCTCCTTCGCCACGCCCACGGTCCGGCTCTGGTCGAACGAAACTGCTCCGAGTATGATAAAAATCAATTGTATGATATGACACATTATATAAAAGAGATGTTCAACATACGTAGTTGAGTTTACAACTGATTTTAGAACGGCTCTTGCTTGGTACATGACGATCTTGCTGATTTTATGGAAACGGTGGATTCAGGGAATCCACACTGTGGGAACAGCAATGTCAGCATCTTCTTGTGGGAATCTATGTTTAGTGACGACATGAGTCATCGTCAAATGTCGTTTTCTGTGGAGGAGTTGTTTCATTAGTGTAAAAATGCCTGTTCCTCAAAACCATACTCCATCTAGTATATGCGCCTGTCACTTCAATTTCTGTCGGGTCGTGTTCGATTGTTGGATATTGTTCACGTGTAAATTAGCGAGATGAGCCGGTTTAAGAAAATTTCGTCTGAAGAAACCATAGAAAATATGGAAAAAATAATTCCGCGAACTACAAGGAACACGAAATCATCAATGAAGGTGATTATTATTGTTGTTCATTTGTATACTGGTCGTTGATTTATCTTACCAAAACTCACTCGAACTTTATTTTTAATTGGATGCATTTTCTCAATTAATCAAAAATGTATCCGATAAAGAAGCTCTTGTTTTTTTACTGTTGATGAAACTGTCGGCGTTTATAACGTCAGTAATAATTAGTATTCGAGTTTAACGACACGGATTCCTGTATTATCATTTCGAGTCAGATTCAATCATGAAATAGTCATAGGAATACAACTCGAGATAGGTACTCTTTTCATGGAAATATCCGTAGATTGATATACTCTAGCTTGCAACTTCAATTTCGCTCATGACGTTCAGAAACTTCTCGTCTACGGCTATCAAGTTTTGATAAACGTCATTCGCGAGATTACTAGGCAATTATCAAGCTGTCGTAACAATCGCTGAATATATCTAGCAAAATAGTATCACTTGTGGTATTACATATGACTATACATCAGACATTTTTATTGGAGGGTCTCTATTTTTAATTAACATTTCCTTTGCTCAGATAATTATCCCGAATCAAACATCCAAATTCCAATTCGCTTCTTATCAGATATATGTACCATACCTACCTCCTTCTTCTTTCCTCTCTAGGTTCTTCGAACAGAATAGGGATTCGCTATCGTGCACTCCAAAGATATGCAAAAAAAACATTAAATTCAACGAAATTCAAGTGTTGATCGAGCGTAAATAAGGCGTTTTTGGCAAACCAGGTAACGGATAAATCTGAAAATTCGATGGTATGTATGAATTAGATGATCTGAAATATTTCGGACGATGCGGTGCCGCTTTCTCTAGAAACTAGCAGGAAATTTGATTTTCCAAACAGATATCAACTATGTATCAATCTATGATTTCTCACCACTTATCAAACAACGTCATATAATTTTTTTCTATACCTAACTGATACTGTTTCGACTATAAAAATCAATTTCGATTCTATCATCTACTTCAATAAACGTTAGTAATTTCGAACTTCCTAGTGCTAAAGAAGTTGAAATTTGAAATTAAGTGTGATAGTTTGGGGATCTCCACCTCAGAGTAAGATTATTTTAACCTCAAATACAGAGTGGTTGGAAAAATGCAGATATAAGTTCTTATATGAATACTCGCTCGGTTGTGAACATGAAGAAATGGGACTGAATATTCTGTGGGGTACATTCATGAAATATACCCAACTAAATATTCTGTGCGGTATATTCATGAAATATTCTCAACTGAATATTCTGTGGTGTATATTCATGAAATATTCCATGAATATTCCTATGTTTCTCAACACATAAATACCATTTATTATTTCAGAGATGTGAGTATCGAACATCAATTAGATGTAAGGAGATTTTGAAACAAAAAGTGTTTATGATCCGATTTCGAACAATGCTCTCACAAGAACTTGACATTTTGTACACTCTAAACAGTGTTGACAATCGATATAAAGAGCAATACAAACTAGTTAAAAAAAGGTACAATCAACTTTTGATACAATCTCGATCAAAAAACTATGAAAATCGAATAAAAAGTAGTGATAACAAATCAAAATGTGTTTGGAACATTGTAAATGAAATACAAGGTAAAACCAGGGTGGATCGTGAGTTGAAGATTGATGGTGATCCTGAGGAAATAGCAGAGAATTTGAATGAATTCATGGTAAACTGTGCACCACAACTAGTTTCAAAATTACACCAAAAACCTTATACATCTAATTTAAACTACAACAATAGTTCAATGTTTGTTAAACCTGTTACAAAAGAAGAACTTTCGGATATTGCAAAAAAATTGAAGAATAAATTCAGTAGTGGAGACGACGGAGTTCCCACTCATATAATTAAATATAGTATTCCCATGGTCTTGGAACCACTATGTTACATAATCAACAATTCTCTCAAATATGGTATTTTCCCAGAAAGGTTAAAAATAGCTCTTGTTATACCACTTCACAAGAAAGGTGAAGTAGATAATTTTGAAAATTATAGACCAATTAGTCTTTTACCAGCTTTTTCAAAGTTATTTGAGATGGTGATGTGTAATCGATTAATAGATTTCATGAGCCATACAAATAAGCTTAATAACATGCAGCATGGATATTTGCAAGGTAAATCGACTTTGACTGCAATATACACTTTCACTCAGAAAATCATTGAAGCTTTGGAGGATGACGAATTGATCCTAGGGTTATTTTTGGATTTGTCTAAAGCATATGATACACTAGATCATACAATAATGCTAAATAAATTAGAACAATATGGAGTGAGAGGAAATGCTTTATTGTGGTTTGAGTCCTACCTTTCAAATAGACAACAAAAAGTTTCATTAATGAAAAATAATCTGGAAATAAGATCTAACATGAAATCTATTAAAATGGGCATCCCTCAAGGAAGCATCACTGGACCAATCTTATTCATAATTTACGTAAATGATCTTGCTGATATTGCAGCAACAGTTGAAAATAGTTCTCTTACCATGTACGCAGATGATGCGAATTTCCAACTATATGATCCACTTTATCCCGGTTTAATTGAATCCGCAGAATTAGTTTTAACAGCAGCCAATGAGTACTTTGATAAAAATAGACTGATACTTAATAAAGAAAAAACGAGTTGTATATTGTTTAAAACAACACATGCACGATTTCAAACACCTGAAAGTATAGACATAAATAATAGAAAGTATGATAAAATAACATCAACCAAATTTCTAGGTGTTGTTATAGACGAAAATTTGAAATGGAATTATCATATTGAGAAACTATGTAATAAACTGAATAGTGTGACCTATAGTTTGAGAATTATGGCAAAATATCTGAACAACCCAACATTGAAGATTGTGTATCATGCACATTTTGAAGCAGTGTTAAGATATGGGATTATTTTTTTCGGTAGCAGTGGTGAATTCAAAAAGTTATTCACAATCCAGAAACGAGCTGTTAGAATAATATCAAATTTGGATTTTTTGGAATCGTGTAGAGGAAAATTTGAACAAAATAGAATTCTAACAGCTAGTGCAATATTCATACAAGAGTGTTTACTATTCTTATTTAAAAATAAACATTTTTTCAATGATTGTCTTTCACAACATACATATAATACTAGATCCGTAATTTATAACTATCCAGCACACAGACTAACACTCACAGAAAAAAGTACAAAATACTGCTGCTTAAGATTTTTTATGAAGCTGCCTCGCGAGGTTCAAGAAATACAAACACTTAACATCTTCAAGAAAACCATTTTTAATTTATTAATGAAAATAGAGCCGTATACTGTAGATGATTTTATATCAGCACAACTATAATAGTATAATGTCATAATTATGTTATTCTATCTGTATTCCATACATTTTTTTATTTAAATGTTGTACATGTGAAATACATGCTTTTGTATAATGTTAATATTAGGTACACGTCCTGTCAAATGTACCATTTTGTGACGTTTTTTCATTTAATGTTTTGTGTTAAATTTTATTTATTGCATAACATTCCTTGAAATAAAGATTATTATTATTATTATTATTATTATTATTATAAAATTATTCAATTCGATTACTGGCCTAGTGGTCAAGGCGTTGCTCTGATAGTCTTGAGGTCACGAGTTCGGTCCCTACTTGGGTCACTTTTTTTCATTTTATTTCATGTTTATTGGAATATTCCAGGAACATTCAACACATAATATTCTTTTGGGTATATTCTATGTTTATCTGAGGAATTCCCATTCGAATATTTGGAGAATATTCCACAGATATTCCGGAATATTCCAGATTATTTCTAGAATATTCCAATATTCCGAAAGGAATGTGATAGGGAGATTCATGGAATATCTGGTGCTGTCTGGGTTCACTGATAGATCTTATAACTAGGACACCGAACTCCAGGATGAACAGAGTTGCCTCAATTGTCAACAGGAGCGAGACTGCCGCTCTCGGCTGATGAGGTCGGGATTTTATGCCACTCGAAATGAATGTTCAAAAAGCGGGGTCATACTTCCCATAGGATTTACAGGGTTAATGAGGAACGATTTTACAAAAGATGAATTCTGAGTTTATAACATTTGAAATGGTAGAATATTTCAGGCGCGTCCATTTTCAGATACCAATTTTGAAGTAATTATTCAATAGTTGATTACAAACTCATTTCATTCCGTTTTTCATCTAATCACTCGATCAGTTTGTCCTTCATTCAATTTGATTCTTATTGGGTCGTTCATTGAAGTTGGAGCAAAATTTGATCTATTTCATTATTTTTACCCTTTATCATCTCTTGGAGCGCACGAAAGAAAATTCCTATAATGTTTGTGGAACATCGTGCTTACTTACGGGGAGGATAGAAAGAGGAGTTAGGTGTTGGATTTTTTTAATTTTGCGAGATTATAAGTTCTTGGGAAAACTCCTATTGGCAAAGAATTCCAAAGCTTTGCCATATTATGGACGGACGAGTTTTAGTAGTTTTGTTTGACGTTTTTCAAGGTTAACGACGAAGGGTTGTGCTGACTGGGCCTGTCGAGTTCGTCTGACTGATATTGCTAGTGATGAAATTATAGCAGATATTACTGAGAAACATTTTCCATGGAAGGATTTATCGACAAATGAAAGGTTGCCGACTTTTCTACGGTGTTCTAATAGGGTCGAGGAGTTAGTGAGTGTGGCATCCCCCACCTGGCGAATGGCTCTTCTATGAATCTGATAGCATCAGAGAGCATCCCGCTTATAATATATAATTCCATATACTTTATCAAGTGGTTCAAACGTGAACGATGGGAACTTGTTATTTTTATAGACCTCTAATCGCAGATTAGTGATTGCGTTTCTTCAATTCAGAATTTTCTTTCCACGCCCTATATGATGATTATCAATTTTAATGCAATGAATGAACATTAGTACATTAACATATCAACTGAACCTGTGTAGGCTCTGTTACTAACTCCACACGCCACCTTAGGAGCAGCACTGTTAATTGAAACGAAACAGCGAATCATGCGGAATCATCTCTGGCCGAGGCTACGAACATAAGAATTCATGACTCGTTTTACATATAAAAATGCTTTGCTCTTTTGGAGATCCGAACCTAGCAACCTTTCGATGTTCTCAATAGATTAGATTAGATTTGGAATGGGGTTTTCGGGCTATCTGCCTCCACACTGTGACCTTTTCAGATCTATTGTGTCTGCCCTCAAAATCGATTACAGTTCTTCGGCTAGCCCCGCCTTCTCTATGAGACTCCATAGGCTAGCTTTCAGATCTCCTGTGTATCTCTGGGCTCCTGGTTTTTCCTCACCCAGCGTAAGGAACCTTAGTCTGCTGTTTCTTCCTCTTCTTGACAGAACCTGCACAGCAGTTCTTCAGTCAGACCTATCGTACTCATGTGTTTGTTGAGCCTACCATGCCCTGTGAGAAGTCCCACAAGTATTCTAGTTGAACTTCGTTTCTGGCTTATTAGTAGATATTGTGTGAATGTTGGCGATGGTTTTTTAATAAACTCTTTAGCCTGTCTCATTCCTGGTGAGTTGTTCCACCATTCTTGAGATATGGTTTGCATCCATAATTTGATACTAGTTTTTCAAATAGGTTTCGCAATACCACAAAAGGGTTCTGGGCCATTAAGAGCTTTGTTTGCTCCTGCTCGGGCACGTGAGTCTGCCTCTTCATTGCCCTCGTACCCTGTTTGTGCTGGTACCCATGCTAGAGTCAATCTGTTCTGACTGCTCAGTGCATTTAGGGTTTCTAAGCAGTCCCATACTAGTTTTGAGTTAACTTGCATAGAGTTGACTGCTTTGATTGCCGCCTGTTTATCTGAATAGATTGCAATGGTTTTGCCTTTAAACTCTTGCCTTATCATTTCTTTCACGCAATAATGTATTGCAATAATTTCTGCCTGAAACACCGTCGCGTATTTGCCTAAGCTCAGTGAGATTCTTGTCTTTGGCTTGGCCCCATAAATACCAGCTCCTGAACCTTCCGCAGTTTTTGAGCCGTCCGTATGGACAGCAATGTCTGCATTGATAGGAGGTCCTCATTACTAGTTGTCCAGAAAATGTGACTTTTCTATTGAAACTGAAATATAATCATACTCTATTTGGCACGGTGCCGACTAGACTATAGTTGAACGATTTCAATATGCTATATAATGGGTAGACGGTTGCGTATGACGAAGGTAGAAACATATTAGGAATTGACACTATTGGCCAAGTGCCGGCTGAATTATAGGCAAACTATTACAATATGCCATACAATCTGCCGACGTTTGACCAGTGCAGCATAGCCATGGCCAACAATCTGCCGATCTATCATGTACTGGGCCAGAACGCGGCCAGAGATTTGATGTTTGATGTGTTGTATTTCGGAAAATATCAGTTGAAATCCGATTGACAATTCCTGAAATACAATTGACGTTTCCTGAAATAAAGACTTGACGCTTTCAGAAATTGAATTGAATATTATTCTGAAATGCAATTGGGGCTTCCTGAAATACAAGTGACTATTCTGAAATTCAATTGACGTTTTGTGAATTAAAAAAGTTGTAGAAGACCAGGCATATTGAACCCTGTCCTATGTCTCCTAAAAAATATAATTTTTCTACAAACGTCAAAAAATGACAAGGTTCGCGCATTGATAACAAACTGCGAAGTGACACTTTTTTTCAGTTTCCTACGTTACCATGATACCTTGCACATAACAATGCGCGAAGTAAAACAGTGCGCGAAGTATCTACTTCGCGCATTGTTATGTAAAATTCATGAGATATGTATATTTCAACTTCATGGTCCTCAATCGAGCAAACATCCATGAAATCATTGATTTCTAGATGTTCAACAATAACTCTGTTTTATCTCTTGAAGCGCACGAAAGGAAATTCCTATTATGTTCGTGGAACATCGTGCGTACCTAGGGAGGATAGGGGGACGCCTTCAAAGCCAGTTCAACACTATTTTTCATATCAAGCTAAGCATATTTTTACTTTAGAACTAAATGTTTTGACGTTTTTAGAAAAAATATTGTTTGCAACTCGAGCGCGAAATACTTTGGTCATCTCGACTATTTTTTCAACTCGGCTACGCCTCGTTAAAAAAATCAGATCTCGATCACCACAGTAGCATTTCGCGCTCTAGATACAAAAATAACTATTTTAACGTCTTATTGTGTTCGATGAATATAAAGTTCTAGAATTTGGTTCATCTGATCAGAGTGAACGTGCCCTGCTCAGCAGGTTTGGTGTTAGTGTAGCAAATTTCACAACTTATCGTTAAAATAAAATATACCACCTCATCGTATGAGGGTAGTTTGAGATATAATTCTGGGTCAATTTGAGATATACCTACATACCATAAAGTACCCTTGATATATATAAGAGAAAATTTACAGGTTAAGTATAAATGGTTTTCATGAATATTTTATGCGGTGGTCACCCATAGCGAAAGATATGATACCAAAGTTTCGGAATTGAAATTTAGTAATTCTGAAATTTGGAACATAATGTTTTGTTACTTCTATATATTTGTGTTATCTTTGCCTACTTCCATCCAACTGTATAAGATATAGAGAGATGAGAGGATAGAGGAAAGATGAGATGGAGGCATGAGGAGAAGGGGATGGAATTGTAGTGTCTCAGTTCATTCGTTTTTCATAAATTTGACATCTATCTGTTTCAGCTTTGAATGCCACAAGTCACCGTAGGGACAGTAGACGCAGTAGTGCTAGACGCGAATCTTACTTATCTCCACCTGACACCACTGCCGTAGATGGTTCAAATGAAGCGGGAGGAGCTCTTCATCGACGTAAAAATGGTGAGATACCCAGATTGCACAAATACCTTTCGAGGCCCTCCAGAGGCGTTCTGAATAATGTCCTCAGGATATCGAGGGCAAGCTTGAGAACGTCCCTAGGCCGTCCTCGTGTTACAAATATCTACGTCCTCATAACGTCTCAAGACATTCCTATTAGGTCTTCTAGGACATGCATAGCACGATATGGAAACAATTTCAGGCAGTATTAAAAAAATGTCTCGATGACATCTTTTGATGACCTTTTAGGGATATTCAAGATAAATGAGACGTTCGTTGATACAAATGATAATTTTTTGAAAAAATATGGATCTCATATTTGCAACATTTCTATCTATTAATGATATGTTCGAATAAAAAAAATCAATTTTCAGATCCTTTCGGAAGAAATGTATTCCAGCTTCTTGTTGACCGCTATCCGACCTTTTCTAGTTGTATTTTAGAAAGCATCAATTCAAGAAAAATGAGACGTACATTGATACAAATGAGCATTTTTTGAAAAAATCTGTATCCCATATTTGCAATATTTCTCTCTATTAATGATATGTTCAAATAAAAAATTCGAATTTTGAGATCCTTCCAGAAGAAATGTATTTCAGCTTCTTGTTGAGCGTATCAGACCTTTTCTAGTTGTATTTCAGAAAGCATCAATTCAATTTCATAAAACTTCATTTGTATTTCAGAATACTCACGTGTATTACAGAAAGTATGAATTGTATTTCAGAATCGTCAATAAAATGTCAAAAGGCGTCAATTGTATTTCAGAATAGTCAATTCAATTCCAAAAAGCGCTAATTGTATTTCAGAATAATGAATTTCAGCAAGTAACAATTGTATTTCAGAAAACGTTCGTTGTATCTCAAATGGTATTTTCTTAAAAACAATTTGTTAGAAATCCTGATTGAGTTCATACGAGTCGTGGTCTGCATTCAAGAGATCCGACACTCTGTATGTTGACATGAATGATCAACATCATATAATTAAATAGTGATTGTGTCAGTTCATTCTGTCTCCTAATAATAATCTTTGTACTTTATAAGTATTGTAGTATTCTGAATTCAAATATACGTAGTTCAGTTATAACCTGAGAACCTTCCACCTTTTCATCTCTAAAAAGAACTATCTGAGGATATACCTGAAGAAGTACCTGATGATACACCAGAGGATATATCTGGAGGAGAAGTTATTCACAGAATAGCACGTGGGAGACCTAGACTAGCAAGAACTGGTTCAAGAGGAAGACCTCGAAAAATGTACCAAATTGTAGAGGAACGAGTTGGGAATGTGGAAGAACAAGAATACGCATTTTTATCAGAAGTTCCCATGAAGCAAGCATTATCTAGTCCAGACGCCCAAGAATGGTACGAAGCTATGGCTGCTGAAGTGAAGTCCCTCATAAAAAATAAAACCTGGCAAATGGTAGATCGTCCTAGAAACCAAGAGGTGATAGGAAGCCGTATGATCTTGAGAAATAAATATAATGCCGATGGTACTCTTGAGAGGAGAAAAGCTAGACTAGTTGCGCAGGGATTTAATCAGCAACCAGGAATACATTTTAATCAAACGTTTGCACCAGTAGCACGAATGAGTACAATTCGACTACTTGCATCGTTAGCAGTTCGTTTCGGCATGGAAATACATCAATTTGATGTGACATGTGCGTATCTGAACGGAGAACTCGAAGAAGACATTTTCATGGAACCACCAAAACTCCTGAATGACATATTAGAAATTTCAATTGAGAGCGAACCTAGTAGTGATATGAGAATAGCAGCAATTAGAATGCTTGAAGAAGTAGATCATGGTGATGAAGTATGCCTACTCAAGAAATCGTTATATGGTTTACGACAAGCTGGTAGAAGCTGGAATATCAAGCTGGATCAGGTGCTACAATCGCTCGGACTGAGTCGAAGCAATTTTGATCCATGTCTGTATCATATCAAAGGAGAGGAAGACATCATTTTAGTAACTATATATGTCGATGATATACTCATCGCCTCTCAAAGTTCTAAGGTCATTGATGATTTTGGAAGAAAATTGTCGGAACATTTCGAGATCAAGCAGCTAGGAAAAATTGGATATTGTATCGGTGTTGAATTCTCTCATGAAAGGGGAAGATTATCCATGAATCAGAAAGGATATATAACAGATATTCTCAATCGATTTGGAATGACGGAGTCAAATAGCCTGAGTACTCTCATGGATCCTAACGTTAAATTCATGAGAAATGAAACTCCTAGTGAAGAAGAGAGAAAACTGCCCTATAGAGAATTGATAGGTGCTTTGACATACTTAGCCGTTACCACGAGACCAGACATAAGTTTTGCTGTTAGTACTTTGAGTCAATTTAATACATGTTTTGGAAAAAGTCACTGGATAGGAGCTAAGCGAATTCTACGTTATTTGAAAGGAACAATAAACGTAGGAATAACATTCACTCCTGACTCTGAACCATTGAAAGGTTTTGTCGACGCGGATTGGGGGAGTTGTCTACTAGATCGAAGATCTTACAGCGGATATGTATTTATCTTGAATGGAGGTCCAATATCATGGGAATCGAAGAAGCAGAGAACCGTGGCGCTATCATCAACTGAGGCCGAATATATGGGGTTGACGGAAGCATCGAAAGAAACCATTTACCTTCGTGGAATCCTCACAGAACTGAATCTTCAAGAATTGACTGATATTACAGTATATAATGATAATATGGGAGCTCTTAAACTTGCAGAAAATTCAGTTTTCCATGCTAGAAGTAAGCATATTGATTTAAGACACCACTTCATGAGAAATGCATTGAAAGAGAAACAATTGAAAATTGGACATGTCTCAACAGACAATATGGTGGCAGACATACTAACTAAAGGGCTACCTAGAATCAAGCATACCAGATGTATGAAGATGTTGGGCTTTGCAGTGGAAGATTGCAAGACTGGACCACTCTTCGAGGGGAAGTGTTAGAAATCCTGATTGAGTGCATACGAGTCGTGGTCTGCATTCAAGAGATCCGACACTCTGTATGTTGACATGAATGATCAACGTCATATAATTAAATAGTAATTGTGTCAGTTCATTCTGTCTCCTAATAATAATCTTTGTACTTTATAAGTATTGTAGTATTCTGAATTCAAATATACGTAGTTCAGTTATAACCTGAGAACCTTCCACCTTTTCATCTCTAAAAAGAACTATCTGAGGATATACCTGAAGAAGTACCTGATGATACACCAGAGGAAATATCTGGAGGAGAAGTTATTCACAGAATAGCACGTGGGAGACCTAGACTAGCAAGAACTGGTTCAAGAGGAAGACCTCGAAAAATGTACCAAATTGTAGAGGAACGAGTTGGGAATGTGGAAGAACAAGAATACGCATTTTTATCAGAAGTTCCCATGAAGCAAGCATTATCTAGTCCAGACGCCCAAGAATGGTACGAAGCTATGGCTGCTGAAGTGAAGTCCCTCATAAAAAATAAAACCTGGCAAATGGTAGATCGTCCTAGAAACCAAGAGGTGATAGGAAGCCGTATGATCTTGAGAAATAAATATAATGCCGATGGTACTCTTGAGAGGAGAAAAGCTAGACTAGTTGCGCAGGGATTTAATCAGCAACCAGGAATACATTTTAATCAAACGTTTGCACCAGTAGCACGAATGAGTACAATTCGACTACTTGCATCGTTAGCAGTTCGTTTCGGCATGGAAATACATCAATTTGATGTGACATGTGCGTATCTGAACGGAGAACTCGAAGAAGACATTTTCATGGAACCACCAAAACTCCTGAATGACATATTAGAAATTTCAATTGAGAGCGAACCTAGTGGTGATATGAGAATAGCAGCAATTAGAATGCTTGAAGAAGTAGATCATGGTGATAAAGTATGCCTACTTAAGAAATCGTTATATGGTTCACGACAAGCTGGTAGAAGCTGGAATATCAAGCTGGATCAGGTGCTACAATCGCTCGGACTGAGTCGAAGCAATTTTGATCCATGTCTGTATCATATCAAAGGAGAGGAAGACATCACTTTAGTAACTATATATGTCGATGATATACTCATCTCCTCTCAAAGTTCGAAGGTCATTGATGATTTTGGAAGAAAATTGTCGGAACATTTCGAGATCAAGCAGCTAGGAAAAATTGGATATTGTATCGGTGTTGAATTCTCTCATGAAAGGGGAAGATTATCCATGAATCAGAAAGGATATATAACAGATATTCTCAATCGATTTGGAATGACGGAGTCAAATAGCCTGAGTACTCCCATGGATCCTAACGTTAAATTCATGAGAAATGAAACTCCTAGTGAAGAAGAGAGAAAACTGCCCTATAGAGAATTGATAGGTGCTTTGACATACTTAGCCGTTACCACGAGACCAGACATAAGTTTTGCTGTTAGTACTTTGAGTCAATTTAATACATGTTTTGGAAAAAGTCACTGGATAGGAGCTAAGCGAATTCTACGTTATTTGAAAGGAACAATAAACGTAGGAATAACATTCACTCCTGACTCTGAACCATTGAAAGGTTTTGTCGACGCGGATTGGGGGAGTTGTCTACTAGATCGAAGATCTTACAGCGGATATGTATTTATTTTGAATGGAGGTCCAATATCATGGGAATCGAAGAAGCAGAGAACCGTGGCGCTATCATCAACTGAGGCCGAATATATGGGGTTGACGGAAGCATCGAAAGAAACCATTTACCTTCGTGGAATCCTCACAAAACTGAATCTTCAAGAATTGACTGATATTACAGTATATAATGATAATATGGGAGCTCTTAAACTTGCAGAAAATTCAGTTTTCCATGCTAGAAGTAAGCATATTGATTTAAGACACCACTTCATGAGAAATGCATTGAAAGAGAAACAATTGAAAATTGGACATGTCTCAACAGGCAATATGGTGGCAGACATACTAACTAAAGGGCTACCTAGAATCAAGCATACCAGATGTATGAAGATGTTGGGCTTTGCAGTGGAAGATTGCAAGACTGGACCACTCTTCGAGGGGAAGTGTTAGAAATCCTGATTGAGTTCATACGAGTCGTGGTCTGCATTCAAGAGATCCGACACTCTGTATGTTGACATGAATGATCAACGTCATATAATTAAATAGTAATTGTGTCAGTTCATTCTGTCTCCTAATAATAATCTTTGTACTTTATAAGTATAATCAATGGCAAGGTTTTTAACGAAACTCAAGCAGGTTCAAGCCAGCAATGGAATATATATATGACAGGATGCAAGACTGGATTCAGATCCCCAAAATGTGCAAATAGCAAATATTATCATATCAATCAGCGGCTCATAAGTATTTGCGAAGAATAGTCATTGGCTCTCATTGAAAATTATTTATGTTTTATTGCAAATAATCTGTCATTATGATGATATTTTTCGAATTGACTCGGCCGTTACTCGATGGAAATCCATGGCAAATGTAAAAACTTCACAAACGATAAGATTTCCACAAGATTCTCAAACACACGACGTATTTCGCTAACAGTAGTTTTGTCAGGAGTTCATTGTTGTCAGGTGATATACTGGTACGATGATATACACTCACCTTGGCTAGCTTATTTTCCCTACTTTACCAACCTGAAGAATAAGTTACCTGTGGACAGGTTCGATAAACCTCCATTTTTGAGAAATGGGCATAATATCTACATTAAAATATGGTGTATTGGATTAACTTGAAAGGGTTGATAGCAAATACATATTATTACCTACTTTTAGAATATAAATTCATTAGTGGTGAACTATTGAGGTCTAACTGATCCTGAAGTAAAATGTTAGAATATTTGAGTTTGTTGATTTCTAATGATTCAAAATGATTGAGTTTCATTTCTTCATTTTCTACGTGTAGAATTTCGAAATTATCATCAAAACTATGGTTTTCTTCTAATATATGGTTAGCTTATGTTGAATTTGTTTTCTTTTTCAAAAAATTCATCTTATGTTCATGAATGCGCTGATTAAACGTACGACCTTTCTCACCGATATCTACCTTAGGACAAGATCCACAGTTGAATTTGTATACCCCAGATTTTTCTAATTCAAAAGTTTTGTTTTTATTATTCTAGATAAACCTTGCCAACGTGTTATTTGTTCTATATGCTTCTTTTAGGTCCTGTTCATGTACAAATGAAGCTAAGTTTTCAGTTTATGATCCCAAATAGGTTAAAGTTCTGAAATTTAAATCATTATTCTTGATGGTAGGATAAACTCCTTGAATAGCTTCATCATGAAGTTTTTCAGAAGGAATACTGTCTATCAAATTAACGTTGTATCCGTTGTTGACTGCAATCTGTTTTATGAGTTCTTCATTGAAATTCACTTCCGAAAGAAGGACATTTACTAGTCTGTGTATCATACTATTATTATATGCTGCAAACTTATGTTGATAAGGGTGTGTTGAATTGTTATGAATAGTTATATCAATGTGGGAAGGTTTATGGAAGATTGAAAAATCATGAAAATCATCAATTTTACCTATTCTCAAATATAAGAAATTGATTAAATTTTCTGTTTCTATTGAGAATTTCATGTTTGGGTGAATATTATTTATATATGGGTGAAAAGTGTCTAATTGTGTATTGGTTTCTTCAAAGCATACTATAACGTCATCTATGTTGTTTTATAAATGCTTGTTTATGGATTTTTCGCTCCAAGTTACCTATGAGGATTTCAGCAAGTGAAGGGCTCAGTGGATTTTCCATAAGCAACCCTTTTGACGCAGATTATATTTTGTTGTCCAATTGAGAATATTTTTTTTGAAACATGTCGACAGAAGGTCTAAAATCTCTTGTTCGGTAATCGGATTAACATGGTTTGTATCTAATAACTCCTCAACTAAAATTATAGTATCTTCGGGAGGTATACTTGGAAAAAGGTTTTTGTTCATCAAAATAAATTAATTTTGTGTTGTCAGGTATGGTAAAATTTTGAATTTCAGTTATCAAATCATAGGAATTACTAAAGCTGAATTCTGATTGAAAATTACAATAGATTTTTTAGCAACGTTATCAATTTTTCTGATAGTTTAACTGAAGGAGCTGTTACAAATGGAACTACTGGGCGAATAGGATAATAGGATCAATTAAGAATTGTTCAAAAAGTGTTTTATCTGTGATTGGTAAGAATTATCAGGATCACATTTCAATATGCTAAAGTTCCCTAACTCCAAAAAATCAAGATGTGAACATAGTCAAATCTTCTAAAATTAAATCAACCCAAAACGAACGCAAGTGTGATGGATCGTTGAAATCGGCTCTTCAGGGACAATCTGAAAATGCAATTGAATACATAAAATGTTCAAATTGTTGCCCATAAGTATTTTTTGAGATGTTGAGCTGTTTTTCTGTTAGCATATATGAAATCTATAGAAAAAGTATTAAATATCGTTTCTTGGAAAAAGAGAATTGACAATACATGCAAAGTTAAGTGAGGGATCAAAATATACGTGGATACCCTGCACAGGCAGTCTCATTTCCGATATCCTCACAGGATATCTTATTCATCGTCAAATATAGAGATTTGGCGTTTTCGCGAACGTTGGTTTCTTTTTTGTGAAAATCACGATACCGCAAATAAAAAAATTTCATAGCCCGCTTTCTTTATGGAATTTAAAAATGACCTTTGAACTCGGGCTGGTTCGCTAAAATATAAAAATAAACGCCTCAAATGTTCAGATAACACGCTTTCTAGCAAAATCATCGGTGATTTTCATGCTGTCGTTCAATAATAACCAATAAATCTGACGCTGGTACTGACTAAAAACGGGATGTTTGTGGAAACCAGTGACTTCCTAGTCATTCTCTTGTAGCTTATCATTTATAGCATCTTGAAATATTTCATAAAATGTTTGATTTGATTTGAAAGATAGTAGGTAGGTAATAGTAGGTATACTCACTAAGCAAAGTAATATCTCAACAATATTGCAGCAGTATCTTAATGTAATGTGTAATGTTACATCAGATATTGTCGCTATCTTACTGCAAGGTCGCAGCAACTACTGAAACGGGCGTTCAGCAATATTATGAATGTGATGTATGCGAGTGAATCTTTCCAGCAAAGTTTATGCAACATTGTGTATGAAGTACATTAAAATTTCATATTCAATGAACAAATGTAACCTCATTGTGATATTTCATTGAGGTTACTAGCAAAATAAAATCAGAAGTATAGAAAAATTACATATTTTATTTCATAAAATATACATAGCAGCAATTTTCTTATAATCGAATAATCGTGTCAACTATTCTATAATTTGTAAGTCAATTAAGAAAATTATAGGCACTGCACTACATAAGAACATGGAACAAAGGAACTAATAATGAAATAAAATAATCAGGAATCATGAAATATTCACAAGATAATAAGAATATTCCTCAGGATCCAGAGACTATTCTGAAGAACGATATTTGAGGTTGCTAAAGAATGAATTTTGAGTGCGAACTCAAAGTTTTTTTTACGACCATCTAAGTACAGTGAGATGAGATATAAGGTTTGATGATTTGGGCAATAATTATATCACCATGAAGTTAAACAAAACCTCAATTCTCTTGAGTGTTTCAGTAATCAAAAGAATTCATTTCATATAATTTTCAATGTTTTATAGAGTTCCTGATGAAGAGCCAATAAAGACTCGTAAGCTTAAACAGAAATAATAAAAGAGCAGGTTCACTTTGTTTCACTTGGACTGCACACTCAAAGGAATCCACAAGTTTCTCCTATAACTATTAGTATAGGTATACAAGAATAATTATCTATTGTTGATAGAACGATCCGCTTTTAGATCAATCAAAAATGTATAAATTTGTGAATTTCATACCTAACCCAGAATGACTGATGACTTACCTAACCATCAACTGCTAACTGCGATTCAAAACCTTCCCAACTGCCTAATATCACATATCGCCAGATCAACACTATACTTCAATTTAGGTTCGAAAATATATCATTTATTGGCATTATTTGCCATTTGGACGTGTAAGCCAAACACCAACGCCAACAGGCAACAAATATCACGACTGAGATGCTGGCGTTTGTCGATTGTACGTTTGCGACTGCGCGTAGTCATTTCATGAAATGACGTCCCTCCATCGATACACAATGTAGCATTTTGTATATTTCAGCTATATTACAATTTATAATCAAATATGTTTTGCATCTCATTAGTTGTTGCTATATTGTTTGTATAGTTAGCTTATGTTATTAAGCAATTCAATGAAGTATAAATATCGATGCAACATTACAATTGAAAATTCACTGATAGTTCCATATGTAACGTTGAACTGATATTGTTCGTAGTTAATCCATGTAATGTTGCAATTCAAATGAGAATATATAGTTGATGCAATATTGTTATCGAAACTCAAATGAAAGGGTCATTTTGTAACTTACAAACAATTTGTCAGTAGGTTTTTCTGTTATATTGTCAACACGAATAAAGCAGCAAAATTTATACAATACTGTATTTCCATATTACGGAAGAAAGCTTCACAATATATTTTGGCATATAACCCATCAAGGGCTAATGATGCCAATGAAGATAGCAGAAAATAATCCGATACCTACTGAGCGGAAATAGCAATGGTTCAACCACTTTTTATGTTCCTAAGCTAATCTAAATAGATGGTTCCAAATCTTCAACTTTGACGACGTGAATAACGAACGTGGGTGCACAAAATAGAAAATGGCATATGAAAAGTTATTCTATTTCATTTCAAAATAGAATAATTGATTCTCTTACTCGCAGTCACACTGCATAGGTTATGTTTCTAAGGTGGAAGCGTTGTCGTGTTATCATATTCTTGTGTTCTTTCACTAATTTTCACATCTTTACGTGAGGAGATAAGATGATGTTTCTGATGTTGACATTTTCCTGTATGATATCATTCCTTAATACTTTTATTGATGAACAAATGTAATAAAAATGATTGTACTCTCGAGCTATGAAATCTGTTCTCCTATCAGATATTAAAATTAGTAAAGGTCTTGTTTGAATATACTAACCTGTATTGTCTTTCGAATCCTGCCCAAATATCGATATAATTGTATTGTTGTAAAATCATCATCAAATAATTTCTGAAAAAAAATATGGTGAGCTCATTCATAATATCTTTAAAAATCTGGAATTTCGAAATGAAAGATATTTTGCATACTTTCATCGATGAATCTCCAAATTAATATCACACTCATTGATAATATACATGATAATTCATAATAGTTTGGAGTAATCAAGAATATTTTGAATTCGAGGCGTTGCAAAGAGCTGGATAATATCATCATTCATTCAAGATCTTTCAAGGGTTTCCATCGAACAAAATGATCAACAATTTTTCTACGGTTTCACTATACAAATGGGATCTTTTATGGTAACTCTGATATTGAGACATACTTGTTTAATTCTCAATAATACCGGTGGCGATGGGTGCTGCCAGGCAAAAGTTAAAGATATTGCATATTTCGATGCATTCCATATGTCGCGATAAAAAACACCTAATATCTTCGTACAAAACCATAAAATGGAGAAAAGTTAATCAATACAAATATCACACAAAGCACTGAAAAAATTACATTCGCGATACAAATCAAGATTTACTTCTTGACTGTCTTATAAAAAACACGGAAGCTGAAAAAAGTAACTCCGCCATATACCAGGGTTTATTACGTTACATGATGTTCATGAAAAGTTTTGAATATTCCTATTCGAATGAATATCTGGAAATCCAGAGTAATAGGTTAAATATAGTCAGTCACGTAACACTTCTGTTTATACCGGAAGGTGACATGAATTTTCTAATTTCTTATTGAGCTCCCTATGTTCAATATGTGTTAGTGTATCTTATTTGTGATTTCCGTTCGAGTTTAAAAACCTTCCAACTTGGCTATATACGATGTACTGATGTGCAAGTACACTGAAACACAGCTGCTGCTCCAGCATCTGAATCTTGAAGGTTTGGGCGCTAATTTCTTCCATGTCATTATGAATGATACCCCCTTCTAAGTTCATTCATATTTTTATATACTTATTTAATATGCTTTCATAGTTATTATATCGCTTTTAAAGTCAATGCTATAATAAATGAGTTGGGGCCTCAGATAATTCTTTTTATAATCGCTCTTATTCTGTTTGTACAGTACGTATTTCAAACTGAACTTTGATGTACTGTACTCTTCTTCCAACCAGTTTTCTAATGAGGGGTCACAAGCCATAGGGCCACATTTGAAAAAAAAAATGTGTTTGGGGCTGAATTCAGCTGAGGGGTTGTTTTCTCCTGTATTCTCCATATTGGTCGCAAAATGTAGGTACGTTGACATGTCTCGCGAATTATTTCGTTCACCTCCCGCTTACTAATATATTCCAGTTAGTATCCACCCTGTATGTACTTTCCGATTTCCGTATGTTCCATGTCTAGTTGATAGTAAAGTCAAAAATTATCATCAATGTATACTGCTCCAAGTTCAATTCCCAATTTTAAAGCGTTATTTTGTTTTAAATGTATCACTCTAAAATATATCAAACCTATAGGTACACCAAGTTAGTAGGGAAGCAATGGACTTGAAAATGACCAAATAATGAAAACAAAATTCTCAGGTTAACAATACCCAACAATATCTCAATGAAACTTCAATCGTAGCCTTGATTATATACACTAGTTGAATACTCAATGATAGTAGTCTAATTTGAACAATCATCTCGATTATACCGAACGTGAGCGTTTTTTTTCACCCGATAATGTCATTCAGTCTATATCAGTTCATAAACATTACAATGGGGAGGAGAATAGGTGAATATCTGGTATGTCCCTCGTTGGATATAGCTTATAAGTATCAATTATTGTCCTGATTGGCAGGTTCAGGTTGGACTGTCGGACAGTCACTCTGCATTTACCACTGGTTCCTGGATGCTCATTCTTATCTCCTAATACAGGTGTATTGCACATCAACACTACTCAGGTGGGTATATAATATAATGTAGCTATGAGGTGCCAATCCATACTAACACTTACTCGAGATAAAATTATTAGGGGTATTCCGGAGCCCTCGTATTTGACTTCGTATATTTACGAAATTGACCTACGTATTGTTACGAAACCTCAAACAAGGGAACGACCCATGGATAGCAATGTCAACTGTCAGTTCATTCCGAAGCTTCCGGTGCGAAATTGAAAAATTCAAATTCATCATGCCAAAGAAAAGTTTCGAACAAAGTATTATCAATAATTTGATAAATAATGCTATAGAAGAATTATCGAATATTGATGTGTCAGGTAATATTTTGAAAAATTGTAATTGTATACTAAAGTTGATTAGTTCTTATAGTGAAGTAGTATCTAATCATTTTGTTCTATTTAGATGATGAAGAATATGAAAATGTATTGGATAATCTCAGTGATGAATTGGTAGCAGCTGAGAGTAGTCGATACGGACATATCAGTAATATACCGAAATCAATGCATTGGGTATCAGAAGTTTTACCTAATTTAGATGATTGTAACACCACTTTGAGTTGTGCAGTGGACAGAACGCTCTGTATCAGGAACATAACTGATAATAATCATTCTGACAGCGAGAGAGTGACAGTAATATAGAATATAATATAGTTGTTGTCAATATAAATATGTCTTGTGAAAGACTTTGCAGCCCTTTATTTCCTTTCCGCACCGAAGTAACCATTCGTTTGCGATATTCATCAGAATCCTAGTGGAACAATTCCTCAGAACCCGTTGCACCACCACCAGCTCGTAACAAATTGGCGCTCCAACGTGTGCCATTAGGACTTTCTGGAAATTTTCGTGAATGGAAGTGCTTCAAATGAAATAGACACTGTCCGTTTCAGTTCTGTTTCATTATCGTGTGTGAACTTTTTGCTGCTCGACTAATCCATTTTTCGTGCATTTTGTTTGGACACTGACTGTCACAGTTCCAATCTTTTCGGCGTTTCACAGTCTGCTGCATGAACTTGAGATCAGGTAAACTATTAGGAAATCTAACTGTTACAATGCCTGGAGATAATGAAGTACCTGTTCAACAAATCATCATGACTCCGGAATGGCTTCAAAGCCTCATACAGGGTATGCAAAATTTACAAACTCAACCTGTCCGAAATCAAACTGTGAGTACACCTTTGGCCAATTTTTCTGCATGCAAAGCTCGATTTGATGGAAGTACAAATGCAAATGTGGAAGCTTTCATTGACTCTATCACAACCTACAAGGACTGTCTCAATATTTTGGATGAACATGCAGTCAAAGGTTTGAGCATGCTACTGTTTGACGATGCCGCTACATGGTGGCAAGGAATCAAATCGTCCATAACTACTTTCGAGGAAGCCATCGAATCGTTACGTCATGCATATGGTTTCGCAAAACCACCTCATCAGATTTATAAGGAGCTCTTTTCCAGTGATCAAGGTGATGAAAAAAACGATATTTTCGTCAGTCGGAAACGCGCGCTGCTGTCACGTTTAACCGGAGATTCACAGATAACCGAACATGTTCAGTTAGATATGGTGTATGGACTTCTGAATCCGCACATCAAAGATAAAGTAGCACGAGATAAAGTGAAAACTTTCAAAGAACTCATTGAAGCTGCTCGTACGGCCGAACAATTATTTTATGAGAAAGATGTTTCGCAAAAATCGAACTCTCAAGTTTCTTCTCATTCGTCTAATTTTTCCTCGAATCGGAAACCGAGAAACCAGTGTACTTTCTGTAAAAATTATGGACATGTGAAAGATGAGTGTCGAAAACTCTCTTCGCGGATGAGCACTGATAAGTCGTCACAAATCAAGGCAAATCCTTCGCCTAGTGTAACAGGTTCTGTTTCTTCGAATGAACACAAATCTTTGGTATGTTACGGATGCAAAACCCCAGGCTACGTCAGAAGTAATTGTCCAAAATGCAAGTCTCCAGGAATGTCGCGCCCCTCTACTTCAACTTCAACTGAGTTTATGTGTAACTCCCTTTCCCCAATATCTAGCAGAAGACGTCCATTAGCAATGATCAATATTGAAGGTCACCACGGTTTGACCTACCTCGATTCGGGTGCACAGTCAAGTGTCGCTGGAGCGAAACTTAGAGACATTTTACTCCGAGAAAATGTACCTTTCACTCCCAAAGTCATGGAGATGACTCTGGCTGATGGTAACACTATTTCTGTTAATGCTCAGATTTTTGAAGTCAAACTCATCCTTGAAGAAAGACAACATGCTGTAAGTCTTATATCTGTTCCGGATCACACAAGCAGTAGGACCCTCCTGGGTGCAGACTTCCTCAGAACAGCGAATATTGTTCTCGATGTACCACGTGATTCATGGTTTTATGGAAATGAACCGGAAAAGCCCTACCGTTTCGCCGACCAGCCCGAAGGCCAAGAAGCTTGTACATTGAATGCAGTTCATGTGGTTGCTATCAAGTTGAGAGAAAATGAAGGTACAGGTCTACACAAAGATGAGAGGGAAGTGCTCAACGATCTCTTGGAATGGAATATGGATATCTTTGGAAGTAGCACCGAGCCAACCCCATTTGCTGAACATGCCATATGTTTAACGGATGACAGGCCCATCTCTGTGCCTCCTTACCGTTTATCAGAAGCGAAAAGAGAACTCCTTCGAGAAGAGATTGATACTTTGTTATCACAGGGTGTTATAGAGGAATGTGAATCCCCCTATGCAGCTCCTGTCGTTCTTGTGCCAAAAAAAGATGGTTCCATCAGATTAACAGTCGATTATAGGAAACTCAACGCCATCACTCGTGCTGACAAGTACCCTCTTCCACGAATAGACGATGTTTTACAAGCTGTCAAGCAACCCAAGTATATTACAACTTTGGACCTGAAATCTGGTTATCACCAAGTTTCCGTCAAGCCCTCAGACAGAGACAAGACCGCTTTTATTTGCCCCTTTGGTACGTTTCGTTATATCCGTATGCCATTTGGATTACGTAATGCACCATCAACTTTCCAAAGGCTCATCGATAGATTTCGCTCTGGTTTACAGACCATTCACATTCTGGCTTATCTTGATGACCTGATTATTTTCTCCTCTTCTTTTCTTGAGCACATTCAAGAACTTCAAGCAGTCTTCGAACGTTTGCGCACTTTTAAACTGCATTTGAATCGTTCCAAATGCAATTTCGCCTGCAATTCTACGTTATACCTAGGTCATGTCATCAGTACTGAAGGTATAATGCCAAATCCCGATAAGGTATTTGCTATTAGAAATATACCTGAGCCCAAAAATGTTAAAGAGCTCCTTCCGTTTATTCAAACCTGTTCATGGTACCGACGGTTTATCCAAAATTTTGCAGATATTGCCAAACCGCTGACGATGCTCACTAAGAAGAACGCACAATGGAGTTGGGGCCCAAGTCAGACAGAATCTTTCCTGACACTCAAGGATCTCTTGACTACTAGTCCAATTCTACGACAAGCCGATCCGTCCAAACCTTATACACTCCGAACAGACGCCAGTTCCTATGCTCTCGGAGCATGCTTACTTCAGGGGGAGGGACCTGATGAGAGGCCAATCGAATATGCTAGCAGATTGCTGAATCAGTCGGAGAAGAACTACAATACCACTGAAAGAGAAGCCCTCGCAGTCGTTTGGGCCGTTACCAAGTTCAGAGGTTATCTTGAGGACGCCACTGTTTATGTGCAAAGCGATCACCAACCGTTGAGGTGGCTCATGTCTTTGAGGTCACCCTCCGGCCGTCTATCCCGATGGTGTCTTCTGCTACAGTCGTATGATATCAGAATCGACTCAATGTCGTCGCAGATATGCTATCTCGTCCACCGATTGGTGAGACCGAAATCCAACTTGTCACAGTGGATTTACCAAGAGATTCATCTCAGAGTCTTAGACAGGATCAGTTAGCTGATGAAGACCTTCGCAAAATTATCCAAACATTTGAGAATCAAGATGTGCACGAGTCACATATCAAAAGATGGCTAGAACGAGGATATGTAATGAACAATGGAATTTTGTACAGATATGTCCTAGATTTAGATGAAGAAGATGCCCAGCTTGTCGTCCCCAAGTCTAGAAGAAGACTTATCCTGGCTGAATATCATGATTCAGAGCTCGCAGGACATTATGGTGTTGCCAGAACTTATCAACGAATAGCAAGTCGTTACTTCTGGCCAGGCATGTACCGATTCATCGCTGAATATGTATCTAATTGTATCGATTGCCAGCGGTACAAGGCTAACAACCTCAAACCAGTAGGTGAGCTTCAAACTCCAGTCCAAGCCCAAAGATTCGAGACCGTCTCCATGGACTTATTCGGACCATTGCCGGAGACGTCAGACGGATATAAGTGGATCTTCATTATTGAAGATACCACCAGTAGATGGGTAGAACTTTTCCCGCTACGGGAGGCAACTGCTGAGAAATGTGCCAGATGTCTCATCGATGAGGTTATTTTACGCTATGGAGTACCCCGTAGAGTCATTAGTGACAACGGACCACAGTTCGTGAGTGCGATTATGCAACAAGTGGCTCACGCACTTGGTTTCAAACAGACACTCACACCCTCGTATCATCCTGCCTCAAATCCAGTGGAACGTAAAAATCGTGACTTGAAGTGCCAACTGTCAATTTTGACAGGGTCAGATCATACGGGTTGGAAAGATCGATTACCTTCTGTACGTTTCGCCATGAACTCTGTGAAATCTCAAGCCACCGGCTTCAGTGCAGCTTATCTAACTTTCGGTCGTGAGTTACGCACTCCTGATGACGTAAAAAGGGACATGCGTGCGATTGTGGATTATGACAATTTTGTTCCCTTGATAACGCCGTATCTCCGGACCATGAGTGATACCCTGCGACTTGCTCGCGATAATAATGAAACACAACAGGACCGCGCGAAAGTTTATGCCGATAAAACTCGCCGACAGACTGACCAATTTGCTATTGGTGACAAGGTCATGGTAGCTATACATGCTCTGATCAAAACCAAAGACTCTTATACAGCCAAGTTTGCTCCTCGTCGCGATGGACCATACAGAATACATCGAGTGGTGACTCCCACTACGTACGAAGTGGCAACACTCCAGGATCCACCCGAAGTACTCGGAAAGTATCATGTCTCGGCGCTGACTTTCTATCGGTGCCCAAATCATGGAGACATCGAACCTCCAATGCCTGTGCGTCCATTGCGTAAAAGGGGTCGCCCACGTAAACAGGCGATCACCGAAAACTCCCAGCTCGATGAAGATCCTGCTGAAGAAGATGAACCCTTCGAAGAAGGTGAAACTCCACCGCCGTCAATCTAAGAAGAGAAGTACAAAAGAGTCGTGAAGCCCCAGTGCCCATGCTGCAACTTTACCACCTTCGATTGCTTTCACTCTCGAGACGTTTCGTGAAGCAAAGGGGGAGAGTTGTAACACCACTTTGAGTTGTGCAGTGGACAGAACGCTCTGTATCAGGAACATAACTGATAATAATCATTCTGACAGCGAGAGAGTGACAGTAATATAGAATATAATATAGTTGTTGTCAATATAAATATGTCTTGTGAAAGACTTTGCAGCCCTTTATTTCCTTTCCGCACCGAAGTAACCATTCGTTTGCGATATTCATCAGAATCCTAGTGGAACAATTCCTCAGAACCCGTTGCACCACCACCAGCTCGCAACATGATGATATATTCAAGCAAATGTTGCGTATGAACAGATCTAAATTTGATGAAATATTATCCAAAATTAAGGGTAGTTCATATTTCCATGGCACCAATTCCCAATTACAATTTTCTGTAGACATGCAGCTAGCTATAGTACTTTTCCGTTTGGGTTCATATGGTGATGGTTGTTCAGTCAGAAAAATAGCAAATGTATTTGGAATAGGAGATGGTGGTACTATAGAGAGAATTACTCTTAGAGTATTCAAAGTAACTATGCAATATCTGCATTCAGATATATGAACTGAAAAGTGGAGATTCATTTTTGTAGGCTATTTTAGAACTCAAGGAAAATTATATATCCTGGCCAGATACACAAGAAAGGCAGGCTATAGTTCAAACTACTTTCCATGAACTACCTTATTGTGTGGGATATCTCGATGGAACTGAATTCAAATTAGCAGAAGCTCCAGTAGTAGATCACAAATCCTATTTTTCAAGAAAAAAAGTTTACTGCATTAAGGCTCAAGTAAGCAATATAATGAAATAGGAAACTTTATCATCATACGCAGATACATTCTTCCAGTTTCAAAAACTGAATGTGTTAAGAAATATAATTATGATTGACTATAGGTACTTAATGTGTCTTCTAGATAATTTGAGATTACAAGAAAAGAATTCGAAATGTTGTTGTTGGCTACCCAGGTAGTGTGCATGATACAAGAATATTCAACAACTGCAAAATAGGTAAACAGCCAGAGAATTTCCTCAATGGAATGGAATGGATTGCAGCAGATTCAGCTCATAAACTATCAGAATAGTATATTGTGCAACAAGTGGGAAAAGTTCAACTTTTCTCACGAGTGAGGAAAGTACTTTTCCCCACATGTTGCACACTATACTTTTTCTACGACTGCACATATTCAAAGAACAATGTAACTCAATTTTTATTTTTTATGGGTTATAGCAGAACTAAAATAACATAACATAATAACAAGTTTCCTACCTCTTAACAGTTGAATTATTCATTTGAAATTATAGTTAATTGTGAAATTCTTACAATTTTGTATGGTCAAACCAGGAAAGTCATTGTTTTTGAGTAAATTTTCTGTTATATTAATTGTAGAAGTAGAAGTTGAAGGTTGATTATTTATGTACAGTGGTGCATTTTCTGTCTCCATTTCAGTGAATAGTTCTACTGGTTTTTCAATAGAGTCGACGATTTTATTTGCAACGTCCATTTTATTTTTAATAGAGTCTCCGACGTATCCTTCTGCCACGGTACTGGATTGCCATCCTCCATGGCGCTTTAAGGTTGATATGTCACCTCCTGCATTTACTAAAATTGTTGCCGAAGAACGTCTGAAGCAGTGTCCTGTATATAAATGGGGATTTTCCAATTTTAAAAAAATTGCAATTCTCTTTGCCATACTACCAAATTTGTTGATGCCGACTACTTGTCTAGTACATTTTCCGTTCTGGTAATTCAAGAAGAAACGTTTTTCTGCCAAATCATTCGGTCGAAGAGCGGCATATTTTTTATATATATTATAAAATTCCCCCGTTACAGTGAAAGTTCTTGGCTTCTTTGTTTTGGTGTTATCTAATTTCACCAACAAAGCCGAATTTAGATCCTCTAAATCATCGACTTTTAATTTCCACAGTTCATCTCTACGACATGCCCCTGCTACGCCAATAGCCACTGCAACCTACAAATAAAAATATCAGGATGTAAAATCATTTATATAATTAAAAAAATATATCATCCCTGGCCGGGTATTGAACCCCGGGCCGCTAGTATCCTAAGCGGAAGCACTACCACTACACCACGGAGTAGTTATCAAAATATTTATTCATAGGCATATACTCATCTTCCACAATATGAAATTGACTTTTTGAAGATTATCTAATTATTTTTACCTACTGAATACACCCACTAACTATAAAAAGCTGTTAATTCGAGGAAAAAAGCGGAAGAAATTCGAAAAATAGTTCAATTTAAATAATAAACCCACCTTTATTAGTAGATATTCCTTGTTTGGAGCTTCTTTTAAAAATCTCTGTAATTGGTCGGCTGTTAATATGTTTGATTTCTTTGGGAAGTAATTGTCAGACTTTCTTTTCAAAAATGCACGTAATTTTTGATACGTGGATATATCAATGTTATGTTTAATACTGATGGTACTTTTCAACATCGAATATTGTGACCAAAGTGTTGACGCCTTCAGAGTTTTCGACATTTCTTCGAAGTATACCAAAAGTACACTTTCCGAAAACGATTTTATTTTCGTATTTCTTCTCCATTCCATGAATTTCCCATATGCCAATTCATACTTCTTTCGGGAAATTTCCGGCAACAAATCTAATGTTACTTTTGCCGCTTGTTCCAATATTTCTGGTGGAGTATTGTCAAAATCGTCACTGCTTTCATAAGTTTCCATATTATTTACCTATCACTGGTACAAATATGTATATTATGTCTTACTAATATTCAATGAAATTGCGATTTTTTATCGAAACACGATTGATAACTACCTCAAAAATTGAAATAAATTCTGTTGACAGTTGTTCGTAACAACAGCGGCCAACTAAGTTTTTGTCGATTTTAGTTGATTCTCCATATAAAAGGTACCTACTATGCGTGGTGTTGGCAAAGTGCTGTGAGAAATAATATTTCTCACAGGTATGAGCAATTCGTGGTTTTGAAATTGAGTAAGCCATGAGAATTACGCTACTTTTCATAGCAGTCGTAGAAAAAAAATATTGACACCCTATAGAAGAAATTCTCCTTTAGTTTCTGAAGAACACAGAAAAGAGTTCAATTATAACTTTTGCAAGTATCGTGTCAGAATCGAACATTGTTTTGGGATTTTGAAAGAAATATTTCAAAGTTTGAAAGAAATACGGATGAGAATTCATAATGAAGCAAGTAATCAATTCATATGTGAATGGATTTTAGTTTGTTGTATCTTGTACAATATGATATTGGAGAACACTGTACTACTTTATGAAGAAACTTTTGTGGATTCTATGGATGATGAATATGAAAATGAAATTCACCTTCATGATGATGTTTGTGCTGAACTCAAGAGAAAAGCGTTATATGAATTATTGTTCAATAAAAATAAAAAACTCAGTGTTGTCTTTAGATTGAACTAAATTGTCAAAATATAATCTACAAACCTTTACTTAGTTTGATACCTAAATTTACATTCAATCTCAAATTTAGCCATTCTCTCCTCTTTTTCAATTCTCATTATTTCCAATTTTTCTGCAGAAGCAATTTTTTCACGTTCTAGTTCAAGCTGTTGATTCCATTGGTGTTTCTGAAACTCTAATTTTTCCTTCTCTACCTCTAATTTTGAGTTTTGAATCACTTCTGATTTTATTAATGTCATTCAGTGACTTCAAAGTTGTTTTTGTTTGTTTCTTTGGTTTCCACTTATCATTTTGATTCAGTTTTCTTTCAAATCCATTGAGACAAATATCTTCTGCTGGTAATGCCACATTTTAATTCCTTTCCTCCACTAAAATTATCTCTTCAACATCTGCTACCTCCTCAGATTCCTCTTGAAGTAGTTCAAGTTCGTCTACAGGTTCCTCTGCAGAAGCCTCTTGTTGGATTGAATGTGTTTCACCATCATCAAGACTGTCCAATATTGGTGGAAGATGTACAGGTTGGGTTCAGATTCACAAGTTTGTTTTTATTTATAATATTTTGGTAGTATGCTACTGCAGTGGGTTTTTCTATTTCTGCACCATTCAAAATTGTATCTTTCATATGGCTCAATATAATGTCAGTTTCTTTATCTGTCCACTTTTTATGAGGGCCTTGTTTCCTCTTGTAAACAGAGCTAGAACTGCATGACAGATTATAATCCTTGTTATTGATTGTTATATTTCAAATGTGTTGCAACAAAATTGTTCTCGTAATCATATTGTTGAATAGCAATTTGATGAACGCATGATGGATGTTATCATTTGATAATTTTATATGATATTATTATGATGAGGTTTTTTGAAAAATTCAGGACACATATGAGACATAGCCTCAATGCTTATTTTCCTTCTGCCGTTTGGCTTCGATGACACGTTATTTCATAAAATGTCTTTGAATACATCCATAGGCACGAAATCTTCTATATCCTCAGGCTGTCACTGAAAGAACTCATCTAAGGCAATAACGGCTCTGAATCTACGCCTGATAATGTTCTCAGGTTGTAGAAAATAGAACGTCCTCTCCAGGCATTTGTCGACATATTGAGGACGACCTTAGGCGATTGTGTGCTATCTAGGTACCGTAGAACAGGGCTATTCTAGACTATTTTGGGAGTATTCCTAATATATCAGGAAAAGTTGGTGATAATGGAGTATTCTGATAATTCAATCTGATAGGTATCTATTCAAGCAATTATTATCATGAACAAAAATTCGCCCCCTCCTCACAGAGGGCTGCCAATTTTTTTTTTGAGGCTTGTCTAAGATAACCTCATAAGTCGGGGATATTTTGGAATTCATTGAAATAACACTCATGTCATAGATTCCCCACATCAGGGGATAAATTGGAAGAATAAATGTTATTTTTTTTCATTTACAGGTACCCATTCTTTCAATTGCACATCTGTTATCAAAAAAAAGGATAAATAGGTATATTGCTAACTTTTATTCTTTTGAGAACCAAATACAACACGTAACTTTTATCAACATCAAATGAAAACGATATTGATGGGTTTTTTCAACGCCTATAAAACAATATTGAACGAAGATGAATCGTCAAAGAATTTGAAGAAAACTCGTTTTACAGTCCCATCTCTTGAAGGACTATAGAGATTTCAACAATATCATATGCAGTTGAATCGTCTGTATCTTCCTTAGATGGTATTGAAAAACTTTCAGTCCTGTTGGATTTTTTCAAAAACTCTACTTTATATGGACAGTCAGAGTTCAGTGAAATTGATTTTCCAACGAAGTGACACGGAACATTGCCCCTTTTGTACTCTACTACTACCCAGTCATTTACAGTAGGAAGTGTCGAAAATGTATGTTGTTTGCGCTGTAAAGACAAACCGTCACTGTTAATTCTGTTGTCTGAAGCAATCACATCAGAAACCCCATGTTGTGAAGCGATATTTCCTTCTATGTCTTTGTAATGTATCAGCGGCATATCGTCGCTATTATCACTAATTTCTGAGTCAACTGCTTCTGTTACAATCTGTCTATTATTATTCATTTCAACTTTCCTTGGAAATATTGACAAATCCTCACTGCTTATACTTTCGGACTCGTCGTCGGATTCATCAGATTCGAATGAAATATCTTCTGAAGAGGAAGACGGAACAGATCTGATTTTTGTCTTCGGTTGAAGCTGTTTTGCTATAACTTTCTTTTTAGGAGCATTAATGGTTGATGCCACATCACTTGCAAAAACGCTTTTTTCAGGTTCAACTGTAATTTTTCTCCTCCTTCTTTGTCTTTGTTCTGCTTGTTCTGATCCACCGCGCATTTCAGTAAGCATCTCAACAACGACAGAAGATACAAGTGATGGTATATCAGCCAAAGAATCTTCTTCAGGAGACAATCTTCGCTTTGGTTGCGAGGGATCAAATGGATATAATCTAGTTTTGCGAAATTCTCCTTTCAAATTCTCTGATGCTTTATCATTTTGAAGTATTTTGTCATGGAGTTTTTTCAACAGATACGGGAAAACGTCTTTTGACAAAGTTGACATTTTGCGACCCGCAGTTTTCTTTCAGTTTGTAAGAACTTCTCTCCAATATTTTTTCAAAGGATCGTAAAATGCCACATCCAGAGGTTGCATTAAATGAGTTGAGTTAGCAGGAAGACATATAAAGGATATGTTTACACCAGGCGAGAAGTTGTCTCCAACTAAAATCTACAAGAAAGCAAAATATGGTAAATAACAGAATTGAATGAAAGATTTTAGATAAAAAAAATACCTTTGGGCCGTCTTTGCCTTAAAAAAATGGCACAATAATGGAATAAAACCAATTTTCGAAACACGCAGCGTCGAACCATCCGCTGCGAGATTGATTATACCTGGCACCAGCAGGTCCCCCATTCGTCCAGGTATTCCACATATGATCTGCTTTATACACAACATATTCCAGTAAGAGTTGACCATCCCCAGTGCCAGCATACATTAAGCTAATAGCTGTTTTCGTAGAGTTTACCACCCTTTCGGGATATTTTGTACCCCTCTTGAAGATGAATTTTTTTGCACCTGGATCATCCGTCGAATTAGTTTCATCAAAATTGACGATCATAGCTGGATCAGTATTGGCGAAAAATTCTCTGGCATTATCGAAAAAGACGTTTAATTTTTGACTATTCATCATTGCCCTTTTCGTTGATATATTCGCTGAAAGGCGGTTGGATATTTCTTTTTTGTGTCTTTTAATAAAATTGGAAGCCCAATCTGGACCTGGTTGATTATTCTTCAATCTTTTTTTAGTGACACCTTTTTTATCGAGATATAATTTTTTTAATAATCTCAAATCGAGTAGATCGAATGGAAAGCCCCAGGAAGCAACCATATTCAAATGTTCAATTAATACTTTCTCTTCTCCGGTGAATAGAAGACAGGGTCTTCGTGCAGTCAAATACACACTCTTTTTCTTCACTTCCAAGGCCAAAGTTGTTCTAGGAACTTTAAATTCATTCGCCGCATTATCGAGTGTGTAAGTTTTGGTTTGGACAGCTCTTATCGCATTTTGCATAGCTTCATCTGTGTAACTTTTATAGGGTGTATAGTTCTTTCCATTACATGAATGACTGAAGGTCTTTTTATAACAGCGTACTATCCTTGAAAACAAAAATAAGGACCATTATTACATAGGTATCCACACAAACTAGATCAGAAGTTTTGTTAGTTTCGAAAACTGGGGCTATTTCAGAAAACAGGGGTTTTTGTGGAACACCGGGGATATTATGGAATAATAATGGAAAATTCCATTTAAAATATCCCTGGTCTTCAAAATGATCTGCTACAAATTTTGCAGCAGCATAGTGATTATAACATCATCCCACAATGATTCTAACATCCAAGCCATTTTTTATGCAAAACCTACCTGCTCTAACTCACACCCACGACTCAATATAACTAGAAGTTGGTCATGTGATGTTCTCACAGTAGTTTGACGCCGATGGCCTGCACGATGCCTCACAAGGTTGTCAGATTAAGCAATACAACATAAATTCCACAATATCCCCAGATTTCTAATTTATCCCTGTTCTACGGTATATATAAAATACCATATGCTTGTCTCGAGAGACCTATCTCACCACTCGTTCCTCAGACAACATGAATCCTAACAAACTCATACGTAATAGTATCCTGGAGATTGAGATCACAGCGGCGCCACATCAGACATTTTAACGAGATTGGTGACCAATTTTGCCCCTCGCCGTAGCTGGTATCATTTTCTTGAGGGTTTATTTTATCAACTGCTACCATTTTTATATAGTCCCGCACGTCTGTTGAAGTGTCGTGCAATCAAAAACCCAGGATATTATAACATATCCGCTCTCAGTGCTACACTTGTGTATCGTCTCACAGATTTGTCAACCTCAGTGTCTTTCCGTCGATGTGAACAGGGTTGCTGTTCCAGAGTAGGAGTGCTACACTGAAGTACAGCATTGAAAGGGAAAATTCGTGCGGTCGACATTATATTACAATGACCAAGCTTGAAATGGGGATTGATGAAACTAGGCGTGGCAATAATGATATAATCCAAAGTGCCTGGCACCAGGGTATTTTCTTGTTAGCCTGGTTTTCCAAGGCTGCTCCTCAGAAATCTTCTTCACTTCTGTCCAATATAGCTGCTACTTTTTTACCAGTTTGCTCGGACATCGACGGGCGAATCATACTCGCCTTCCATATCAGAACCCAGGTGCATTTACAGACTCACGAAAACATACTCTTTTATTATGAAAAAGTTTCTTGATACCTCATACAGTACTCGATCAGGTCAAGAAAAATAAGGGACTTCGCCACTGGAGATTGAATATAATTTCTGCCTACAGCAAAAAAGGACTTGATCTCGATACCACTGCAGATCAAATCGATTATCAAGATAAAAATTGAGTGGTGGCGAGTTGAGCCGAATTCAAAACAACTCAATAGAAATGAAATTGATAGGGACATTAGTTTCGTGAATAAAGAAAGAAAATGATTGTCAATGAGATTGATGATATATATGTGGGATTGTAATGCAGGCGAAAGGACGATGAAGCAGAATAGAACTGTTCAATGTGAAACACTGGCATACTCTTCAATATTTTTTTGACGTGCCATAACATATTTTCAATACAATACTCCGAACGTTATTGGATGTATCATCCTCTTCAACCTATGGCTTCAAAAACTCCGCACAGGTGGATGTGCCTAGGGCCTCAATGATCACCTTCCTCAACAACATCATAGGTATGGTTTGGTTCAACTCTAAGAATTTTATAGGGTCCCCATAATTTCGATTTGAACTTCAGTTCTGGACCAAACTGAGTTCGTTTAACAGCGAACATGCTATTCAATATATAATTCTTTGGAATCCTTAATCTCAAATCGTAGGTTTTTCTGTTTTCCTCCCGAATCTTCAGAATTCCCTGTTTCGCTTCTTCTCTCGTCCTCTTTCTGCATGTGTTGTAACGCTCCCTAAACACGTCACACGATTTTGGATGTCATAATGACTCACCAAGTATTCGACTCCGGCCAGACTCAAGTGGAGACGGGAGTGGATGGTTGATAATATTTATTGGGCGCCAGGTGATTTCTCCCTACGAATACTCTCACCGCACTAAACCGCAAATCACCAAAATTGATCTAATGCAATTGTCAAATTTTACCTCCAGTAAAATCAGTTAGTAGTAAGGGGCTAAGCTAAATCATTATCAAACAATGAAAACATTATATTAGCGACAAAATACAGAAAATAATCACACCTGATACATGGGTACGATTTGTCAGAAAATGGAAAATCATTGTAGCATCATGAGTGGAAATTAATATCTCTAAGTTTATCTATACACCTTGACTACTTATTCACCTGGTTGCGTAAAATCAACTTCCTTTCAGTCTCAGTACCTTGGGCCCAAAGTCGTGAACTGCGCATGATTACTCAACGAATGAGAATGACGCAAATGAATTAATTTCCACTATACAATATTTCAATGAGATGAAATTAATATACATGTTGTCAATATTTCAATGAGGTGAAGTTGATATTCATGTTGATAAAACTAAATTTCAATGTTCAAATAGGTCTACTTGCGTAACCAGGGGTAACTCTTGCGTCTCACAAACTGAACGATGACGTCCAAGAACAAAGGTTTCCTCGTAATTCAACTTCAAGGGGGGGATAGAGCTTATTATCTCAAATTCCCCGCTGAGAGATGGAACGTGTTGCTTCTATATGTCAACGAAAGTAAAAGCCGGGAATAAAACCCTTGAAAAAATAAATCCCAATCAACATCAGAATCACCAAAGAAAGTAGATTTCACAACTCACGGATTCCTTGAAAGACTCAGAAACATTGCCTTTCAAACGAAATCACGTGGAACAATAAAAAGATTACCGATGTACCACGCAGAAAAAAAGAATTCTGTAAACCGCAGACTTTTGTTCGACTTGGCAACATTGCAAACAAAATTTAAGTGACGGTATGTGTCCAGAATGATGAATTATTTTCATCCTACATTGAATCTCTGCTATAGCTCGAGAAGCTATTGCTGAAGAAACCGAAACAAAATCATAGCATAGGTAATGATTATTGATGCCTCCATTTCTAAAATAAACAATTCCAAGAGAGAATGATCAAGCTGGTATTAGGTGCGCCATACTTAAGAAATCGGCCCTAACTAAAAATCACAATCTCAAATTGCTTACCTTTGATCCTCGAAGGGTTTCAAGATAGGAATATCGTCAATAAGTTAGCGTCTTGTCTTCACGTCCGACTGCCTCAATGAAGTTGACCTCCAACGGAATGATTTCGACAAATCCAGTTGCTTTTGTCAATCCGTGCGCAACTTCTACAATCCAAAAGTGATAAGAGAGTCGCTATTACATCAAGAGATTAAGAAAATTCGATGGAACGTAACTGAACAAGGACTACTTACATGAAAATCGGCAATGATCCTCAACCGAGAATGAACTGTCCTGACCCAGACTAATAGATTTGCCAACAACAGTCTAGGAAGTTCCAATAACCGGAATTCTTTGGGATTGATCCTCTAATGAGATGTTATTTCCACAACACAACTCCACAAAAAATTCTTCAACGATTTTCTTTTCAGTCAATAGCCGTTGTCAACACAGATACGTTTTTCAGCTATTCTTTTCTTGTTTTATTTTTCGATGACAAATTCCGATGGAAGAAATTGGAAGGTCGACGACAGATTGTCATCCATTTGTCAATTCGAACATTTCGACAACTCAATGTCAATATAACGGTCGAGAAAACATAATAGTCCAAGAAAAGAATCAGCAAAAACAGAAAACGCAACGAAGATTCTCCAACTTTGTAAATTACATTATGAAGTCTCATAGGATACATTGAAATTGAACAGGTAAGCTATAAAATATAGGCCTACAAGGATATATCATCAGGAGAATACCTATACATTAGTGTAATTCAAGTTCACCAGCTCTAGAATGCATAATCTAAACTACTGTTCTTTCGTTTCAGATGAACATCTGTAACTGACGACAAAAGCCAATTATTGGAGAAATCAAACCAACCACTAATCGCAAAGGACAAAATATCAATTGATCGTAATGGAGTATCATTACCAGGGTATTGCAGCTGCTTTCGCGATAAAAGTTTACACCAGCCGATATGTGAGCGCAATGAATAAACATACTATATCAATTTGATTCAAGAAATGACCCAACTATGTTATACAATATGTTGAATAAAATAATCAAACTTATTTTCATCCTTGCTTGGTTGCTAATAGATTTTTAGTATCATTTCAGAATTAAGTATCTCTCTGACTTTCAGATCTTTTTTATCTCTCATTTTTACTCCAATAATGAATTCAAATGGGATGTCGGGACCTGGTTAACGTGTTCGTACCATTTAGTAGCATCATCAATTGAGAGTTTAGTCAAAACTGGTATTATAATAGAATGAATTCTATAGGCTTGCCCATTTGCTCTAGGTAGACCCGTAGTTATTCTGAAATGTTGAATTCCTTCTTTCAAGCAATATTCTCCGAATCCATCAGCAGTGATTGCTGTTCCTCTGTCAGAAATGATAAATGACGGGTTTCCAAATACGCTTTTATAATTTTCCAGCTTGCAGATGACTTCCTTAGCAGTTGTTGATTTCGTTGGATATAGCCAGACAAACTTTTAAAATGCGTCAACAATAGCCAATATGTGATTATAATCCTTGTTCGTTGATTTCAGAGGCCCTAAGTGATCAACATGGTATGTCTGCAGTGGGATAGCATATTTTTGCATTAGATGAAGATAACCCTTTTGTTTTTTTTTTCATTCACCAGAATACATTTCACGCAGCTAGATATACGCCTTTGAATTTTACCCTTCGATTGGGGTACATAGAAATCCTGCTTTATGATTTCTTCTACCTTTCTGACAGAAAAATCACCCTCTTCATGAGCATCACTGATAACCTCGTTCTGTTATGAACAACTAGAACATCCCGTCCATCAGTGAATTTATATAAAATATCATTCATCAAATAGTCTTGATATATCTTCTCTTCCAGCAGTTCCCTCATTATCATCATCTTGTGCGCATCTCACTTTAGGAATCAGCAGAAATCACCATAACTTGGTACCGACTCAAGGCATCAACATGTTGCATCCTTGTGTTTGACCGATGTTCAACTGAGTTGAAAAGCTTAACAGTCTGAAATGATTTTGAATTCGGTGCCTAACAAATATACTCTGAACTTCTTGAGTGCCTCTATATTGGCTATCACTTCCAACTCGTAGCTGATTCATTTCTTCTCGGCATCTGTCGTCTTTCTGCTCATATAATATATTGTCTGAAACTTATCATCTCTATATATTAGTTTTGTAATATAATCGCCCCATATCCGTCTTTAGAAGCATCTGTGTGTAACTTTATCTCAGCGTGCCTTCTGAAAATATGTAAAACAGGGGTCCTGGAGAGTATTATTTTCAATTGCATGAAGGTATTTCGTTCTTGATCACCAAATTGAAACTGTCTCTTTTTCTTGAGTTGATCACTCAGTGGTCTTGCAATGATTGAGTATGATGGTATAAATTTCCGAAAGTTAGCCCTAAGAAACTTTCAATCTGCTTCAATGTTTTCGGTTCAGGAAAACGCATTACTGCTTCAGTTTTCAATTCAGGAGGGAACATTTTCCATCCTCTTTATGTAATCAAATTTTCCATTATCCATTTCTATACTAGATATTCTCCAGCTGTTTGCCGTATGACTTTCAATCTACAGATAGCCTCCATTTCATTAGCTTAGGGTATTAAGTAATCCATATGAACACGCAATTGATGAACCTCTGGAACACCGATGGAGAATTTCAAAATCCAAATGGAAAACTAAGGAACTGGTATTGTCCATTGTGGGTAACGAAAGAGGTATATTTCCGACTTGTTTTCTCAACACTCACATGAAGAAATTAATTTTTGAGATCAAGAGTAGTAAATATAAGAACAATTGTTTATTTTGCGAAAATCGATACATAGTCTTGGGGTAGGTACCACACTTCTGCCTCACAACAACAACTGGACTTGCATATCCAGAACTACATGGCTCTATGATATCATTTTTGAGCCAATCATCGACTCGTGCATCAACTATCTCTCTTTCAGCAAACGGCAAACGCCTTGAATTCTGATGAATTGGTTGTTCGTCTTTATCAATTTTTGTCATCTCGATGTTAGTAGTCTTCACATTTTCTGAATGATATTGTATAACCATATTGTCTCGATATAATAGATGCTTAGTCCATCCATATCGATTCATGAGGGGTAATGCTTGGCTTAATAGTTTGCGAGAGGTAATATTCGAATAGGCACTAATAGTTTAGGGGTAGCTGAGAGTATGAGACTGTATTCAAACATAACAATATTTGTTGAAGCTTGAAACATTATTGGTAGCGATGACAAATATGAATAAATAACCAGACCAGACTCACTCCGGAACCCTCACATCCACTATTTATATTATACATCATTTTATCAGACTTGCACGTTTCTCATGATAGTCCCTTGGTCAGTTTTCATAGTTCCATGTGAACGGATGATCTGGTTCGAAATTACTAATATACCGAATGTTCTACTCGTGACATGACCCTCCTCTCTGAGAAAACTGGACCCCAGATTTGAAATCAATACCTAACCAAAGATATCGAGGAGAACATATACCTTAAATACATAAATGGTTGAAAACAATACATCTAGGAAATTGAATTCACGCACACTAGAAAGTTTAGTGTCTACAATGCACACTCACACATTTACTCAGTTTGACACTGGCTATAGAACTGAAGCATTTGTAATCAGACACTTCTCGGTGAGACTTCTGGCAGCTTGAGGGTAGGGAATGACGATTGGGCATTGACATCCTCCAATCGTCATGGGAATTTCGGCAGGATCCTGTTGGGCTCGAAGGTATCCTTGTCCTGGGCATTGGGATGAAATCTGTTGGGCTTTAAGATTTCCTAGACTGTCCTTCGAGGTAGTTGGCAGCTGAACGAAGGGAACTGCTGGCTTTTTGAGATAACGAATGACGACTGATGGTCATGGCATCCTTCAATCGAATTTTGGCAGAGGTACCGGAATCGTTGCCCAGCGCCTTCACCATGTCACGATATAATTGTCCATCCATATTGATTCATAAAGGATAATGCTTGGCTCAATAGTTTGCGAGAGGTTATATTCGTATAGGCACTAATAGTTTAGTGGTAGCTGGACGTATGAGACTATATTCGAACATAACAATATTTATTGAAGCATGAATCATTATTGGTAGCGATGACAAATTTGAATAAACAACAATGAATATAGGGACCTAATATCAACTGGTATTATATTGACCACTACGACGAGTTCTTGTCAAATCATGAGTAGCCCCAGACCAGAATAACTTCGGAACCCTCACATCCACTATCTATGTACATCATTTAATTAGACTTGCACGTTTCTCATGAGAGTTCCTTGGTCAGTTTTCATAGTTCAATGTGAACGGATGATTCGAATAACTTTATGTTAATGAAACCCTCATGGTTCGAAATGACTAATATACCGTATGTTCTACTCGTGACAATATCATTTGTAAAAACTTCACAAACGATAAGATTTCCACAAAATTCTCAACCACACGACATGTTTCGCTAATACAGTAGCTTCGTCAGGTTGTCATGGATTTCCATCAAGTATTCTATTTCTCAGTTCATCATTTATTTCATGTTCTATGTCCGGTTCTTCGTATGCGACATTGATATCATCTTTAATTTATTTTCACTGCGTTATTTAGAAATTTTTACTCTGCCTTGGTATATAATGACTTCAGGCTGTGATAATGAATCGTCTCCTAAAATGGCCGATACCGCCATAACTTATTTGGGTACTACATACACAACAATCGCAAATGAATTGTCGTCTAGAATAATCTGGCATTCGAAACTACCCATCGTCTTCGTATTGTATTCTCCAAAACCAGTGAGCGATATGTCGGAGTCTTGCAGGGCATAAAATAAATAATTCCAAGAGAGAATAATCAAGCTGGTATTAGGTGCGCCATACTTGAGAAATCGGCCCTGACTAAAAATCACAATCTCAAATTGCTTACCTTCGATCCTCGAAGGGTTTCAAGATAGGAATATCGTCAATAAGTTAGCGTCTTGTCTTCACGTCCGACTGCCTCAATGAAGTTGACCTCCAACGGAATGATTTCGACAAATCCAGTTGCTTTTGTCAATCCGTGCGCAACTTCTACAATCCAAAAGAGATGAGAGAGTCGCTATTACATCAAGAGATTAAGAAAATTCGATGGAACGTAACTGAACAAGGACTACTTACATGAAAATCGTCAATGATCATCAACCGAGAATGAACTGTCCTGACCCAGACTAACAGATTTGCCAACAACAGTCTAGGAAGTTCCAATAACCGGAATTCTTTGGGATTGATCCTCTAATGAGATGTTATTTCCACAACACAACTCCACAAAAAATTCTTCAACGATTTTCTTTTCAGTCAATAGCCGTTGTCAACACAGATACGTTTTTCAGCTATTCTTTTCTTGTTTTATTTTTCGATGACAAATTCCGATGGAAGAAATTGAGAGGTCGACGACAGATTGTCATCCATTCGTCAATTCGAACATTTCGACAACTCAACGTCAATATAACGGAATTCTTTGGGATTGATCCTCTAATGAGATGTTATTTCTTGCAGATCAGGGCAAGCAATCATTTGATGAATATCACTCTGCAGTAAATTAACCAGACTCACAGTGTAAACTAATACTCCTACTCCACTTCCATTGATCTCGACTAACTTATGCATTTTTCTTAACAACTCTGTATCCACTTTGTTGACAAATGCTGAGTGTTCCGCGGCCGAAGACGTTTTTGGCTGACTTGTTGACGCTCGTCTATTGACCGATACATTATTACTTCTGCCATTTCGACATTCATATGATTCGTGACCGAAGTTATTACATTTGAAGCATTTACTTCCTAGCCCTTTGGTTCTACAGTCAACAGATCCATGATCTTCAATTCCGCAATTGAAACAACGTACTCGAGGTTCAATATTTTGTCTAGCTTCAATCTTTGATCATATATCTCTGCTGTTAATATGTTTCGGTTGAATTTTCATCTGAATATCATTCACCTTCAATTTTTGTTTGAATCCATCAATACCTTGAGCTCCATAGAGAATAATTTGATTGCTCTGTTCATCCTTGATACCATTGATTGAAATAATGCAGCTGTTTCCATTGTTCCTCTACAAATAATATTTCTCGAGCGCCAGATTGTTTTTAAGGTAGTCTACTCTACCTGCTCTGCACAAAATGTTTTTGTACAGAGGCCCAAAGTAGCAACAGTGAAGGAAGACATCCACTGGATGTCTACAGTGAACCAGGGGTCAAAGCTTTTGCTTTAATCACACACTATTGGGGAATCCTGGAATACTGGTTGCTCTGAATAGATGTTTTGAGTCGTCACTTCTTGTGACTTGAGTACTACAACTCTTACAGGTAGATCTCTGGAATTTTAAATTCGTTTTATACCTTTGTTGTCAGGATAGGGAAATCAGAATCACATAAACAGGTCAAGTAAAGATTTATTCAGCTTCTTTCGTTGATCAAAGGTTACAGGCATTAATTAAATAAAGCATAATCTCATACAATCAGGTTGATATTATTAAATTGACCTTCACACTGAAAATTATGACATTTGTATTTGACATACAGATTAAATTCAATTAACAGGCATGACGGCTGACGAATGGCAGTCACGAGGCACAGAGTATTCTACTGAGCATATGCATACAACTTTTACGAGTGCAATAGCAAAGCGTGTCTCGTACGTTAGGTGTGAGTGCAGGCGCAAGCAAAGCAGGGACAATGAACCACCGAATACGACCGGGAAAGTTGCAAGCGAGGGTCTATTCAGGGAAGTTTGTTCGGTATCGTCAAGAATGACCACAGGAATGAAATCGTTTAGTTAAATCATTAACGCGGATCAGACTGGTGGAAAGTACTCCTTCAGAGTGTAGCTTTAACTCTGGCTCATAGCAGTATACGGAAGCCGTCTGCAGGTTGACTTGCGAATCCTACTTTTCTCAAACAAAGGAGACGGGCCCTGGATCCACACCGGCGGGCTTTCAATCTCGAAACAATCGGAGTAGGGTGTCCCTAAGCTCGTGGCGAGGTCCACCCAAAGGTTGAGCCGCAGAGCAAAACTTAGGAGACACTACTATTTTCAAAACAGTATTTACGTTAGCTATGAACTCTGAACTTCTGAACGTGGAGTATTCTTCACCAGACAATTTTTCGATCTACTCAGGCGATAGTTTACTAGATTTAAAACTCACTTAGTACAGGGTGGTCACTGATAAACTACAAGCAATAAGCGTATGCAAACCAATTTGATATAGCTTACTTGTATGGAACAGGAGTACTGCTGGCTGCGTCACACTCGATACTGCTACTGGTGCGACCGCGAAGTCTCGGATATCGGAACGGTAGACGCAAATCGAAACACTCGATGAATTTTTCGGAAAATAATAAAGTAATTGAAGCTAAGTTATGATTTCTTAATTGTAGCAAAAGGCATAAACAGGAAAACTATATGCTGGAATTGAATTGACTGGAATGTGAAAAGTGACTGGAATCTGAACTGGCAAGCAAAGCAAGCTGGAATAACTAACCGGAAAAATAACTGGAAAAGTAACTGGAATAATTAACTGGCAAACTATCTGGAATTGTGAACTGGAAAAATTGCAGGAAGTCCTCTCGCATCTCCAAGACAGGATAACTTTTGACTCTATTCATCAGGATTGCTTTCCAAACATAATAGAGGCTACCAAAGAACTTTCCGTACTTGTAGATCAAAGAGTCAATTCCTGGAGCTAGGACAGGGCTATAATGACACGAAAGACATCCCTAGTAGTTGGTATACAAGACTGATATCTTTTAGAGGTATTCCATGAGTAGATGTGCAACGAACTGCATATTTCCAATATCAAGTTTAGTACCTGGTGTATAATTTGCCCACCCTGTATCGTGTAGAACAACTAATTTCACTGGAATCTATGTCTGGAATTGAAATATTGATGAAGAAACAGGCATTCTTGCATTAACCGTTCCTTGGTAATGAAGTCCTCAAAAATACTTCATTACACACCCCTCATTCTTACGGAAAAAAAAATTGAAGCTTCAGCTGCAATTTTTCCTTTATATCTACCTTTACACAACCTCGGTAACGCACTTCTTCTGGTAGCTGGTTCTGGTGAGCAAGGCGACAGGCCTGCTGTGAAGTATCCTGGTAGCTGGTTCTGTGGAACCAGGCGACATGCCTGCTGAGAAGTCCTGGTAGTTGCAGCTGGTGAGCTGGTAGACGTAGCTGCTGGTCTGGAAAATGTATCCACTGGGCTGGTAGACGTAGCTGCTGGTCTGGAAGATGTATCCACTGGACTGGTAGACGTTCATATTCAGCTTGGATGAAACAGGAAATCTAAGATTCAGGGTGATAAGGTTTCAGGTCTTCAATATGGACTCGGTTCCAACGCTTCCCGGTTGCACTTCTCAGGTTGTAGACAACTGGTGACAAGACTTGGGTCACAGTGAATGGTCCGGAATATTTCGCGGCCAGTTTGGCGGCGTGACCGCGGATCTCGGAAGAGATATTGTGCTCTCGCCTCATTACTTTGTTCCCGAGGTGACATCTCCAATCTCGGCAGCGGAGATTGTAGTAATGACTCTGGTTGTTAAACGCTCTGGTCAAGTTCACGTGGAACAGCTCATGGACCTCTTTCAATTTGTCCATATGCGTAACCCAGGAGGTCAGAGTATTCTCGGGATTTTCTTCTGGAACAGGGGCATCGGGATCTTCTTCTGGAACAGGTGCTCGGAGCAAGGCCTTCGGAGGCTCTAAGTCTCGCCCAAACATGAGGAAAGCAGGAGTGAACCCAGTGGATTCATATCGAGCAGTGTTTATCGCGAACTGGAGTTCAGGAAGATGTTGATCCCATTTCCGGTGGTCATTCTCGCAATACTGGGATATCATGGTCTTAACGGTTTTGTTTGTTCTCTCGACTAGATTTGCTTGTGGTGTATACGAAGGTGTCAGTCTGTGCTTCATGCTGAGTTCCATCAGGAGATCTTCGAAGATTTTTCCGGTGTACTGGGTACCATTGTCGCTGATGACAGTGCCTGGACGCCCAAATATCATGACGATATCCTCATAGAAGGCCTGGGCAACAGCTCGGGAGGTAGCCTTCCGGAGAGGACGGACTTGAACCCATTTTGTGAATCAGTTCTGATAGACAGCCAGGTAGCAATTTCCTTTACTGGATCGGGGTAGCGGACCGACTAGATCGGTGGAAATAGTATCCCACGGCTTGGTGTTCTGGGAAGGATTCGTTTTTCCTGGAGGCTGTTGCTAGGATACTTCATATTCCTGACAAACTCTACAACTCCGGACGTATCGGGATATTTCACGGAACATTCCTGGCCAGTAGTAGCGATGACTGATCCTGGCGATTGGCTCTGCTATCCTCATATGACCCGCGGTGACAGCATTATGATTTTCGTCCAATACCTGTTGTCGGAGGGATTTAGGAACACAGAGTTTCCAGGGATCGTTCATATCTATCTCACATAGGTTGTTGACATCCCAAAAATCTCGGAACAGGCGATCTTCCTTGATACAGTAGTCTGGAAAAGCCTCCGGGTTTGCCCCTTCCTCGGCTTTCTTCGTTCGATACCAGGAACATTGTTCCCCGACTCCCATTTCGGCCTCTGTCCCACAACACATAACCTCTACCTCGGGTTCATCAGGACTGGATCCAGGTAATGGTTGACGGAATGAAGCGTCAGCAACTTTATTCAGGACTCCACGGCGGTATTTGACTTCGAAGTCAAATTGTTGCAGGAACATAGCCCAACGAGCTATGCGACCGGACAAACTCTTGATGGACTGCAGACCATTCAGGGACAAATGATCAGTCACGACAGTGAAATGATAACCTTCCAGGTATGGTCTCAATTTCTCTATCCTCCAGACGATGGCCAAACATTCTTTCTCAGTGACAGAGTAGTTACGTTCAGGTGCGGTCAGCATGCGACTCGCATACACCACTACTTTTTCCTGACCCTCTATGATCTTGGTAAGCGCTGCTCCCAAACCACAATCGGAGGCATCAGTCTGTAGAACGAGCGGCTGAGTGAAATCCGGACAAGTCAATGCTGGTTGTAAGAAGGGTGGACTCTGATGAAGATACTCTATCCTCGAAATGAAACTGATTAAATTACACATGTCTTAGGTCCACCTTCTTAATAATATTTATTTCCTTCATCTACTGATTTTCTTTGCCGAACGAGACAGGTTAGGCAAGTAAGGTCCAATAAGAATACGCTTGGGTTGGCTCGTAAACATTATCAAAAAATTCCACTTACCTTTCGACTCTCAGAAGGGGTGACAGCTCTCTGGGCTCAGCTATCGCTTCTGCGGGCTATCGATAACCTCGAATCGTCACACGTATAAACACTTATCTGGTAACTCTTTGCCTTTATTATATTATATTATCAACTTTTAACTTATATCAGAAGAACTGCTATTAAATTTACTTTATTGTTCACTTCTGGAAGAGAAGTGGGTAAGTTCAGCAATAAAAGAATAAATAAAACCTCAACGATCTATTTAATAATTATCAAAATAAACAAATAATGAAAAGGCAAGTAAAGAAAATATGACTCGATGAGGAAATGGCTCCTATATAACAAAGCAAATAAATGAACAAGAGATAATTATGATGATATATGAATTACAGCTATCCTGAGTGAGTTGAAATCTATCAAACTAATAATATCTTAACCAGTCAAAAGGAAGTTAATGGTTTAAAAATGTATTTCACTTTAAAATTTAGATGTTCTAAGCAGTACGGAAGGTACTAACCTAGTTGAGTCCAGACTCTGGAAACTCAATGAATTACAAGATTCCAATGATTACCAGAAGGGAAAACTTTATCAATATCAGAAAAAATACAATCTTTGAGAGATTTACCAGACACTGAATTCACGCACCAGAACACTAGGCAAGCAGGATGAAATTCAAAATTGAACTAACTTTAAGATTTTTCTAAAATCCCTATCTGACTCTAATTTCGTCTGTTCATTCCCGTTATGGGTGGAAACTTGACTTGGTTGGATGGTATCAACCAATCGTGGTAGATTTTTCTCTCAAGGGGTGTATACTATTCCTTCCTTCTCTTTTGACCAGTTCCAGATACTTAACATACAAATAATTTATGTTTTCGCAACATGTGGGGACTTCTTCGAAATTCTTAAGTACCCTCTGCAGATATTCACAAAATAAAAATAAACTATATATGTTTCTCGAGAGCCCTTACTTTTGACGTGTTTATTATGCTACATAAATTGCCCTATTCAAAAGATAAACTCTCGAGTTTCCTAGCCTAAACTAATACCATTTCCTTGAAATAATAAATGTCAACTAATTGATGGGCATGCAAAAGATCGCTTCTCTTAAAATTATATTCACGACGTGTGGTTTCTATTCACATCTATAGGGAAAAAGGAAATATCTCCAATAAAAAACCCTATACCAACACGACTTTTATGCTTAAACTAACAATACCTACTTGACATATCCTGGAGTACCCCATTCAATAAGACTTATTGATGCAGAGAGTGAAACTTTTACGATAGTTTTGGAATAGGAGCTGAACCACGGGTGGTCGAGAATTATGGTCAATAGGACACTATTAGCAGTTTATGGTAGCTATATATTTCGTAATAGAAAAAATTGGGCATGAATTGAGTGTGGCCCTAGTTAAATTTAATGACTCTCGATTTCACTTTCTGACCGATTTCTTGAAAAATGAATTCTCAGTAATTTGAAATGGAAAAGAGACAACTAATTTCATTAATTCACTAAAGCCCAATGGAAATCTATATTAAATTATGAATTGAATAATTCGCATTCTTACATTTCTCCCCCCTTCAAGAGTAACAATTTTTTTTTTGTCTTGAATAGTCATATATACATATCTAACTAGCCTACTTTCCGTTCTCCTGGAACAGTCTTCGTCTTCTTCTTCGTTGTGGGTCGTGGTACTTGTCTTCGTCTCCGTGGTAACTGCGTTCTCATTGCTTTTCCAAACAATTGTGATTGTCGCAAGGTGTGAGGGTAGGATAGGTGACCTTAGCGACAGGTGCGCTCGGGGTGATCCGCGTTTCTCTCGCGGAATGCCGAGATGCATCAGTGTCATTTATTAGAACTTCCTGAAGTTCGATATTATTTAGGGCGTTGTGCTCTACCGGATTACTATTACTATGGAGGCTATAAATATACCGGTGGGCTAAAGCTTGAAAAAAGCTAGCACACAAATATCGTTTCCTACGCGGATGGTCCTTGGCTACTTTCTTAATGGTGAAATACTTCGTTATCACACCCGTAATATAGCTCACAACACAGAATGTGGTATACAGAAAACCGCATATCGAGAAACTGTTCCCCATTCTCGATTGGAAACCCCACACTTCTTCCGCGCCAGATTTTGCAAAGTTCTTCAATTCCGATTCACTGAAGAGTTTAGGCATATCATAATTGTCCGTACCTATACCTCTTCCTGTTCCGCGACGCGCGACTTCGTTCGTGACGGCTTTTCTTTCGTTCGGGAACATGAGCGTGCGTTGAAACTTTTCCATATCTTCCCGGGTATAGATACCATCCGACGTGATAGGTGATATCCTGGCCAACTTCACGATTTCGTCCTCGGAGTTAGCATCCAGTTCGATAGCTGGATCGGCTTTTCTCAATGCAGGTGTCAATTCTACCCATTCACCCTCGATTCTGAAACTAGGAGGCAACAGTGGCTGACAATCTATTTCAGTACCATGTTTTGTCAGGATGTGGGTCATCGGTAATCGGAATAGAGACCTGTTCTGGTACTTTACAGGTTATTCTTGGTAACAAGCCGTGGCTCTCCTGTACTCGACAATTATTGGCTTACATTTCACGATATAGAGTACTTCGCCCATGACTCGTCCAATATAACCTGTAGTTTCTTTCACAAGGTTACCCACGAGATCAGGTGATTGTAAGGCCATAGTGATCCGGTTTTGTAGAATCTTCTCTCTTAATTGACACCTTTTCATGATGGCATCGTAGACAACATCAGCCATTTGTCTTTTGACAGCAATTTCCAAATAAAGCAATTTGCTGAGTACATACATCATCATATCTGTATTTTGAGGTAGTCTGAGTGATTTTCGGTAGAAAAATCCTAACGAATCTTCCAAAATTACTAACAAACGATTTTGTTCGGTCTGCCAAGCTCGTTGATGACATAGATCCTCTGACTTGATTAATTTCAGAGCGAAAACGGTATCTTCGGTATCCACGATTACGTAAAATGTTGGTGGATCCTTGCTAAGTGTGAGCAATGTTGCATTTCCTTCATAAAGCACATCAACTCCACTGTTTGTGCACTGATCAGCGATTTTTGCTTTCCATATCGCCTCTCCGGAGAAGTCATCAAAACAGGTTCCATCATTATAAGGACATATGGTTCCCGAACGAAGATTCACGACATTACGTTCGACATCCGCGGTAGTGAAATAGTCGGACATCTTGATTGTTATCGCGGCCGACACGACGACGTTTTCGTACGAGATATCTCCGACGGTGAATTTGATACCTTCGCATTTTCCGCTTATGTCGAGGTGTCCTTGGAGGGTTGTTGATACTTCCGTGGTCCCGTTGAGGCTGATCTTGCTGATGATGCCGCCGCCTATTCCTCGAAGATCCAAGTGCCGGAACTGATGAGCCTTGAGACACGTCTCGGCAGAGACGTAGTGGACGTACTTTCCTAGGCCTCCTGCGACGCTGCTGGTATGGGAGTGCATTCCGCAGTACTGGATGAACTGCTGCACCACGACGAGGCAAGTGTAGACCTGGACTCCCACGTATTGTCGCTTCTGGATGAGCTGGATCTTCCTTCTTGTAGTCTCCGTGGCATTCCTTGGGTCGAGGCAGGGCTTCACTCTCAGCAAGGACAGTTTAGTCAGCTCCACTGACTCGTCCTGGCAATCATAGGCAATGATGTCCCCTTGTGTAAGGCTCAACAACCTAACGAACACTAGACACAACACTAGCAACATATTCTGAAACATATTAAATTGTAATTTTCTACTATCTACTCTGAAAAAAATATATAATTGTCAATGAGCTATTATACATGAGTGGAATTGTTATTATATTCTATTTTTACTTATTCATGGATAATCTTGTGCCGGTCCTTGACTTCTCGTTTGTCGTTGATTGTTCTCGTTACTCATTTCTGGTACTTCTGCTGTTGAATTTTCTATTTCTGTTTCCATTTCACCTTCATTTCCTATACTATTTTCGAGTCTACTTTCTTCATTAGCCGATTCAGATGACAAGGAGTGAAATTCTTCTATTCCAGGGTCTTCTATCAAGTTTTCTTCATTTTCACTCGATATATTTTCATTTTCCGTTTCATTTGTCGTTTCATCACTATTTTCTTCTTCTTCCTCAACTTCTGCTTCTTCTTCTACTTCGGCATGATTTTCTTCATTTTCTGACTCGTTTTCTGTAGTTTCCAGGGACGGTGTATTATTGATTTGCGGGTTTGGTGTCCCAATTTTCACTTGTCGATTATTTCTTCGCGTATAGCCTTCCATCATATGGTGATCCGTGGTATTTTTATGCTTTATAAACAGGTGCGCTGTTACCTATATCAATGGTGTGCTGTATCAATGTTGTAGCCCTTAATGGTTCATTTTCCTCGGCGAATATATCACTATATGTACTCAAAAACTCCTTCATTTTCTTTCTATCAGCAATTGGTAAATTTTTTAGAATTTTTTCGTAGGTCTTACTTATGCCCTTATACAACCGTCGTACTTCCATACTCGAAGTTTCCGAATCATCTTTCTCCGCTGTCGCGTCTGTTAACCTCAAAATCGGACACTTCTTCTCTATGGTCTGTGCGACAGGAGAAGTATTAGGAATCCGTACCACAATTTCCTTTTTCTGATGGGGAGAGTTAGGTGGTATAGTAACCACAGATCGAGCGACACATATTCCAGGGGTGAGGGGTAGTGATTCACAAACTTTTATGCCTTCGTAGACGCGCTTTTCTACTTGGACACGCAAGTCGCAACCTTGAAAAGCCGGTATTACCAATTTTTCCCTCATCCTTACTAGGCTAGGATTCTTTGTAAAATTATTATCCCACCCGGTTGCTTCAACTTGGTTCAAGCTTCCTTGGTCATAAGGAGGGGTGACTATTGCTGATTCCTGTTTATTGAGAGAACTGTGGTAGGAAACCTCCTCATTATCAGTATACAAACTCTAGGCGGCAGCCGTAGGAATCTTCAACGAGGCAGGTACCTCTTCCAGAGGACACAAGTTGACAGAGTAGTGACATGGACTCCCTCTGTCAAAGAGGTGCGGGCTGGCATTACTATGCAACAAACCCTCATTTGAATTCTTCATATGGGTCTTATTCTGCCCTCTATTGATTTCAGAATCAATTTTCTTGCGAGTCTTATTCTGCTCGTCTTTATAACCCTCTCTTTCGGGGTGATTCAAATTTTTACCTCCGAACATCATAGTGTTACCTTGATTCTCTGGAATTCCATCTTGTTCCATAGCAATGAAGATTTTTCTGGAAATTCTTGTAATTCGGACGGCTGATATATATTTTTTTAATTCCTTCATTTTCACCATGCATTGGAATTTCGAATCCTTTTATCTTCATTATACTCCGACTGAAATCCATGATAGGTTGAAATTTATTCAAAAAAAATCTAAACCTATCAATCCATCTGTAGTGAATTTCAATTCGTCTTTACACACAACAAATTCGTATGTTATATACTCCCGAGGAAACTGAAATTTTATTTTCACTGAACCCTTTTTATTCAGGACCTATATTTTTCTTGATTCTTATTGCTAACCTTTCTATACCTGTCTGAATAATAATGAATTTTATATACCTGCAAGAAAACCCTTATTCAATCAAAGCAGAATGATCGAATAATAAATATTGAAAATCAAATTGCCCTGTAGGAGATTTATGACACCACAACAATGATTCACCACAACAATCGAAGCAATAGGCTTACATTTGTAGCCTTTAGACAGACGAAATAGAAAGATACACTTTCTATTGACTCGGGGCGTCCTTTGGACTTTCCTGAAAGAGATCAACCTTAGGCAAAGAAAACATGAAGAATATAGTTTTCATTTCAAAATTCTGACTGACTTCATTTTAGTAGATACTCTAAAAATTTCAAATTGTCACACAAAAAAAATGATTCTCTTCAAAACATTTTCCCCATCTTCTTCATTTGCCTATAGTTTGTTTTAATATACCACAGCCCTTTGGAAATCAGATTCAAAATATTTTTCTGTTTTTTCTTTCATTTATCTATTCAATATCCCTGTTTCTGCTTCGAAGTTTATTTCTTTATCAAAATTATTACTTGACGAAATTCCGTCATATGTCAAATTCCTTAGATAATTATGACTTTAAATTGGAGTTTAATCTGTTCACAGGTCATGATTACTTATTCTTATTATCATAACTCTTCAATTCTTCGTCAATTTCGACTATTCTCATGAATACTCGATTCACTTTTCATCTCAAATAAAAATATAATATCATAATTCAATATCTAATTTAAATCTGAATTCCATTAATTTCGCTCGGCTCACCATAACTAGAAATCACTTGCTCTTTTTTTTTACTTGTATTTATACCTTCATGCTCTTGATTTGTTCTACGATACCATTATCAAATTCCAAAAGAGCAAATGCTTCTACAATAGAATACATCCAAAATCCATCCATCTACTATTTTCCTTACTTCAACTAAAAAATTCACCTATATTGGTAGCTTGTATGATTAACAATTCTAAACTTATTGGAGTGGGTAAATGGATTTATTTTATTCACGATACACGGTATCGGAGTTCATTTTCAATTCCATCGCTTGTGAATTTTCCTCAGTTTTCCTAGTTAAATTACTTATTCACATCAATGGCCAATCTACATTTCCTTGAGTGAAACAGGCTAAATTGAATCTTATTCGCTGAGGAGAATTCATTCTAGCGTTGACCATGTTTACACCAGCCTTGCGTATCTTTATCACCTATATTTGTATTTTTAACGACAAAAATTTCGAAATTGAAAACACAATTCTGCGTGTTATCAAGAAATTATGTGACGAATACTCTTGAAATAATTGAATTCAATCATATTACGTAATCCAATCAATGTTTCATTCAATTTAATGAAAAACGTCCTAATTTGATCCTGATTGAATTTTAATTTGATCCAACAAAAATTCTGATTTATATTCGGATTGAATTCTATTTTCATCCCACTAAAATTCTGATTGATAATCCTACCAAAATTCTGATTGTTAATCCTACCGACTGCGCCAATTTGTAAGAAGGGTGGACTCTGATGAAGATACTCTATCCTCGAAATAAAACTGATTAAATTACACCTGTCTTAGGTCCACCTTCTTAATAATATTTATTTCCTTCATCTACTGATTTTCTTTGCCGAACGAGACAGGTTAGGCAAGTAAGTTCCAATAAGAAAACGCTTGGGTTGGCTCGTAAACATTATCAAAAAATTCCACTTACCTTTCGACTCTCAGAAGGGGTGACAGCTCTCTGGGCTCAGCTATCGCTTCTGCGGGCTATCGATTACCTCGAACCGTCACACGTATAAACACTTATCTGGTAACTCTTTGCCTTTATTATATTATATTATCAACTTTTAACTTATATCAGAAGAACTGCTATTAAATTTACTTTATTGTTCACTTCTTGAAGAGAAGTGGGTAAGTTCAGCAATAAAAGAATAAATAAAACCTCAACGATCTATTTATTAATTATCAAAATAAACAAATAATGAAAAGGCAAGTAAAGAAAATATGACTCGATGAGGAAATGGCTCCTATATAACAAAGCAAATAAATGAACAAGAGATAATTATGATGATATATGAATTACAGCTATCCTGAGTGAGTTGAAATCTATCAAACTAATAATATCTTAACCAGTCAAAAGGAAGTTAATGGTTTGAAAATGTATTTCACTTTAAAATTTAGATGTTCTAAGCAGTACGGAAGGTACTAACCTAGTTGAGTCCAGACTCTGGAAACTCAATGAATTACAAGATTCCAATGATTACCAGAAGGGAAAACTTTATCAATATCAGAAAAAATACAATCTTTGAGAGATTTACCAGACACTGAATTCACGCACCAGAACACTAGGCAAGCAGGATGAAATTCAAAATTGAACTAACTTTAAGATTTTTCTAAAATCCCTATCTGACTCTAATTTCGTCTGTTCATTCCCGTTATGGGTGGAAACTTGACTTGGTTGGATGGTATCAACCAATCGTGGTAGATTTTTCTCTCTAGGGGTGTATACTATTCCTTCCTTCTCTTTTGACCAGTTCCAGATACTTAACATACAAATAATTTATGTTTTCGCAACATGTGGGGACTTCTTCGAAATTCTTAAGTACCCTCTGCAGATATTCACAAAATAAAAATAAACTATATATGTTTCTCGAGAGCCCTTACTTTCGACGTGTTTATGATGCTACATAAATTGCCCTATTCAAAAGATAATCTCTCGAGTTTCCTAGCCTAAACTAATACCATTTCCTTGAAATAATAAATGTCAACTAATTGATGGGCATGCAAAAGATCGCTTCTCTTAAAATTATATTCACGACGTGTGGTTTCTATTCACATCTATAGGGAAAAAGGAAATATCTCCAATAAAAAACCCTATACCAACACGACTTTTATGCTTAATCTAACAATACCTACTTGACATATCCTGGAGTACCCCATTCAATAAGACTTATTGATGCAGAGAGTGAAACTTTTACGATAGTTTTGGAATAGGAGCTGAACCACGGGTGGTCGAGAATTATGGTCAATAGGACACTATTAGCAGTTTATGGTAGCTATTTATTTCGTAATAGAAAAAATTAGGCATGAATTGAGTGTGGCCCTAGTTAAATTTAGTGACTCTCGATTTCACTTTCTGACCGATTTCTTGAAAAATAAATTCTCAGTAATTTGAAATGGAAAAGAGACAACTAATTTCATTAATTCACTAAAGCCCAATGGAAATCTATATTAAATTATGAATTGAATAATTTGCATTCTTACATGGTGCCTTGGTAAGTCGGGCTTCCAGAAACTCAAAGGCGGTATCCTGAGCTTTTGTCCATTTCCAACGGTTACCTTTCTTTAGCAACTTGGTCAGTGGTGCCACTATCCCGGAAAAGTTAGGAATAAATCTCCTATACCAGGAAGCCACCCCTAGACACTGTCTGAGTTTTCTGAGGGTGTTTGGGGTGGGCCACTGGACAATAGACTCTATCTTGTCTGGATCGGTCTGGATTCCTTCAGGAGTTACTACATGTCCTGAGTACTTGAGTGAACTCAAGCAAAACCGGCATTTTTCTAGATTTAACTGGAGGTTAGCTCGCCATAAACGGTTGAAAACTTGCTGGAGATTTGTGATGTGATGATGTCATCTAAGTATGCAAAAGCAAGCGGTTCCATATCAGGTCCAATGATGTGATCAATCAACCTCTGAAATGTTGCTGGAGCGGAGTGAAGTCCAAACGGCATGACTCGGAACTGGAATGATCCTCGTCCAGGAACGGTGAAAGCAGTGACTGGTTTGCTATCATTGGTCAGCGGTATCTGCCAATACCTTTGTCTCAAGTCTAAGCTGGAGATGTACTTAGCTTCCTGGAGTTCATCTAAGTTGGAGTTGATAAACGGCAAAGGATACGCATCCTTCTCGGTGACATCGTTCACTTTCTGGAAATCTATACAGAACCGATGTTTTCCGTCCTTCTTCTTAATAATGACCACTGGCAAACTCCATGGACTGTAAGAAGGTTCTATAATGCCTTCGTCCAGCATTCTGTCGACCTCTTCGTTGATCACTTCCTGCATTTTCGGATTCTGAGGGCGGTACCTTTGTTTGATCGGCTCTGTCGTATTCAGGCGAATGCGATGCTTTACCAAAGGTGTCGGTCCTTTTATCTGTTGGAATGCGGGTAGTTGGTGATCTAGGAACATTTTCTGGGTGTGTCGTTGTTCCGGTGTCAGGTTTGTCTGCTCTGAGCTGGATGGTTCCGGACTGGCAAGAGTTTCTGGAAGGAGTGAACTTGTAGACAGGACAGGATGTACTGGATTTCGGTTTATGTGTACTAGATTGCTGGAGCTGTGTGGAGTTGATCTTTTGTCTAGACTTCTGGATGTTTCTGGAATACTGGATGTTTCTGATTTGTCTGGACTTCTATAGGTTCTGGACTTACTGGATGTTACTTGGGGGATAATGTCTGGACTTCCGGATGTTTCTGGAATACTGGAGGTTTGTGACTTATCTGGACTTTTATTTGTTTTGGAATCACGGGATGTTACGGGATGGTTTCACAATACTGGACGTTTCTGGCATTGTTCCGGAATCAGGATTGCAGGAGGGATTGGGCCTTGCTTGGTACTTTTTTTTTTTTTGGTGGGGAGGAAATCTATCATGGACGCCGGAAACTGTGGGTCTATCGCTTCCGGCAGTGCCGGACTCCTACCGGCTAAAACCTCCCCTTCGCTCCGTGACTATATGGTATCGTCTCGCAACATTCATCGTATAGGCAGTCAAGATGTCTCTCGCCATCTTCCTAATCTCCTTCCATTTATCTTTGCTCCCGAGTATAGCTTCTCCCAGATCCCTTGCATTTTGCGCTCCACCGATCGCCGTGAAGGCTCTTCGTCGTCTATCTTCTCATCTCCCGCTGGGTGCTGGTACTGGTATCGGACTTCCCTGGGAACGAAGAACTGACACGTTCTTCTGATTACGGTACACAGTGGCATTTGACAGGTCTATACTGAAGCCCTGGGTGCGAAGAACGTCCATGCCCAACACCATATCGGCTGACAAACTCAGGAGAACCAAAAGTTCTATGGATATGCCCTCTGTGCCTATCGTCATCCAGGGTTTATATCTTCCTGTAATCTGGGCAAGGGAGCCATCGGCTTGACAGGACTGGGCCACTGTGAGTGGGCATTTCAGTGCGCCAAAACGTTCGTAGCATTCGGCAGATATGTCTGAATCTCATCAACGTGCGGTTGTGGTGAAAGTTTATTCCTTCATCGAAAGAAGATATCTAGTTAAATGTACCATACAAAATTCTACATTTTTCACTGCATATTGTGCATGTTCTGATCCACCATCTCTGAAATTTTGGTAAGCTGAATCTGAATTACAACATATGAAATGATGATTAATCAGATTTGATGCCTATCCCGCATGAACAAATTTAGTAACAAAAACACTCAGCATATAAAAACAATCCGATAAGCATATCGATTGATTTTACTATTTAGCACGGTCGCTCTATTTCAATTCTGACTGAAAATAATCGCTGCATTATGCCTGCGAATCTAGAAGTAACATTGGCAGATTTGTACAACTTATTGAAGGCAGTTGATCTGAAATCCGACAAAACTCAAGAACAGCATGACGAAATTGAACAAGAATTGTCAGTTACTAATAAAAGATTACTTGAACTAGAAGAAGAAAATATAAAACTGAAAGAGCAAGTTCAATCTTTAGATAGAAAGCAACGAAGAAACAATATTATCGTGTTTGGTCTGCAGTCTGACGATACTGCAGACCTTGGTAAATTGTTACAATTCCGGGCTATATTCTGAGATGAGTCAGGATACTTTCGATAAAATCAAAAGGATACATATATATGTAATTTTTTTTTTTATTTCTTTTTTTTCTATATGTTCATTTTTGGTGCTTCTTCGAACAAGAACAAAGAAATATTTAACGTGCACTGGTTGTGCCCGAACAAAAGAAAAGGAGATAGAAGGGATGATTGATTTTTTTTTTTATCCAGCACAACAATTTATTATAGTAGCAACCAATACACGGCCGACTAGCAGATCTTCGTGGGTTCTCTGTATAGTTGGTTCAATCTAAATGAAACAATGGTTCAGTTACTGCCCCTTTGTATAATCAGGATAATCACTACAAATTCTGTCTAATATAAGAACATTTTTATAGAATCGATTTTCTTCTTGAAATAGAAATGAGCCTCAATTCTTTAAATTGGCAAGTAAACATCCACCAAAAGATAACAAATGTCATACATCTATATACAATGATTTAGAGGGTGAGTACTAAAAAAAACCAATAGGGTGATCACTCTTGGTTCCTACATTACACAATCACTCCGACTGTACCCTTGGTTTATCATACACTGATCAACCTAACACTCTAATATTATTATATTGAAACCTATTACTACAGAATTATCTGGGTACTCGAATATAAAGGCCTAACCCAGAAATATTTAGTACCTTCTTGTACCACACACTCAGTCAAGTTATCAGGAAATTATGACTAATTGATTGTGGATATAAACGTTTTCCCCAAATGGGTCACTTAGCTGTCTGTCCAGTCAACTGCTGTGCAGGAACAAAGGGAGATAGGGCTTTGACGTTGGAGCTCCTGGATGTAACATACAGGGCGTTCTGGAATAATGGCCTGCAGCGAAAGGGGGCGATGACGTGACGATGACTCTGACCGATGAAATCCTGGATAAGAAGTCACCGTAACCGGTTACGTCACTTGGTGGAAATAAAACTCTGGTTTAGAGAGCTGTTCAACCCGTACTCGAAGCCCTACGGGGTGAATGATATATATGTATGAGTTCTCCCATTCGCTACCTATTATCGTGATTTGAATAGAGCTCACAGTGTGAGGCTGGCAAGAAGAGGAGTTGATAATAAAAACTACTTACGTGGATGGAGGGCGGCTTCAGAAGGTTATATTTGTGAACCGGCGTGGTTCTGCCAATGATCCGACATCAGTCGAAAAAGGAAGACAATTACTGTTTGAAGGTTCTCTCCTTCACAACAACAGCCACAAAATGATTCTTCCTCACTGTTAGGCACTATTTTCGAAAATTCGATCCCAAAATCAATAAAATGGAAAAAGTCGAAACACTCTTAAAACTCTCGAAAATATGGTCGCCTCGTTCATCAAAAATCTTCCACTCTAGAAAAGGTGCGCGATATGTGCGCGATCAAAAACCTGCTAGCAACTTTTCCCTCCAAAAGAAATACCATCAACGTCACAACAGGGGGGAATAAAGAAGTGTTATTTTTGTGATGTTACGGCTAAGGTCATACTGAAAATATATCCGATAGGACTAATTACAACTTCTATACTTCTTTCCAAATTCATAAACTTACCCACAACTCAGAAAACGGACAGAAACTCCATGATAAAAGGGTAATTTGAAGAGCACGCCACTGGCATAACTAGTTTACTTAGTAAGCGGAAACATCGATATTTCAAATTCAAGCAATTGTCAATACTGTCGTTGATACTGCATATAGTTGACATGGATGACAGGTGTGACTGAGGATTCTCGATAAACATGGCATGTTTAATTTATAATTACCTATTATTGTTGATAATAACAGTGCATCTCAATGGATGATGTGAGTGATAAAGGATGTGATGGGTTTTCTGATCAGTGTTGTGGCTTCGCCTACCTTTGGTGAGTGTTTTCTTTTAATACAAGGTGGTCAGCAGCAAAATAATATTTTGTTGTTGTTTATCTAGATCCCGAATCCTGAAGCAGTAAGGTTATCATTTACAAGTGCTTGATTGTCGCGTAACGATGGCATTAATATATTTAACATATTTTGTTCCACCCGATCATTCTGTTGGTCACTACTTGCCTAAAATTTACATGACAAAATTTTTGTGTAACAAAATCAACAATTCCTATTTTATACCGGATAAAAATAACCGAAACATGGCGAAATAAATTAATAATAAATGGTGAAAAGTATACTGCCGACCAACTCGCTACCAACCCAGACTTATTAACAGAGCAAGTATCTTCAAAACTCGAACCGATCAAAACCGTTTCCTACTCCAGACCCGAAGGTAAGCATCAAAAATGGAAGGATTTGCCTGCCTCACCTGATGATAACACCTCAGAGAAGCCAAATCTGAGACGGAAAACTTAAGCTCACGTGTTCAATCATTTTTTTTCTCTTTCTATACGATACTATGTTTTGCTAACGTACATTATATCCTGTCATTGTTCATATAATTCCATCAATCAATAGTTTTGAACCTTCCTTGCTTTATTTCAATTTTTTTTCCACTTTCTCAATGCCTTTATCTATTTGTCATATTGATACCAGGTCAATCACAAATTGATTTGTTGAATTTAAAGATAAGGTTTTCAATGTTTTCTATATCATAACTATTTCTGAAACCTGGCTGAGTGATAGAATTGAAGATGAAACGATTGCTTCACCCGGTTACGACCTATTCCGTAAAGATCGTGGAAGTCCTGGTGGGGGTGTAGCAATTTTTATTAAACTTTCTCTAAACGCGTCTCTGTTGAACAGCTTTAATAACATTGTCAAAACTGAACAACTATGGATACCATTCCGATACAATAAGTATAAATATGCGGTCGGTGCTCTTTATAGACCACCTCATACAATTCCATCTGATTTTTTCACCGAATTCGATGACGTTTTATCGCAAATTGTACCTATTTTCGATCACATCCTATGTGTAGGAGATCTCAATATCGATCTCCTGGATCCAACGAGTAGATTACACATTCAATTGAATAACATAATTTGCTCATATGAGCTTCATCAGGTGATAAATGAACCCACTCGTTATTCAGCTACCTCACAGAAATTGCTCGATGTTATTTTCTGCTCCCAATCTTTAGCAGTGACCGACCGTACTGTATCTGATTGCTCTAGCTTCCCTGACCACTGGTTATTTGCTTGTAAAATTGACACTCCATTTCAGAATAATGATGATTTCGAATATAAGTTCAGGTATTTTAGACACTTTAGCACTCATGAATTTCAGTACACATTATTCATTCTAACTTTGATTCAATTTTCTTACCAGGAAGCGTAGATGAAAGAGTTCAGAAATAGAACTCTCTGATAATTAACTGTTTCGATCTCCATGCACCTATCAGAACAGTTCGTATTACTAAAAAAAAAGGGCCATGGTCAACTGAAAATCTCAAACTGCTAATGCGCCTGCGGGACAGAGCTCTGACCAAATACAAACGGAGCAAGTTTCAACATTACTGGGAATACTACGAACAACTAAGAAACCTGACTAATCGAACAATTAATCTGGAAAAGAAGGCCTATTCAGAATTCAGTTTGAGAAACAAGAACAATATGTGGAAGGAGCTCTCGGATTTGAACATTCATAACAAAAACTCGAACAATATACCACATCATCTCGAAAAAGTTGAAGAAATCAATGATTTCTTCAGTAAGTGTTCAACCAATGCTCAACCCCCTGACGGTGATCTACTGAACTTTTTTTCTAGCAATCACATTAATGGTCGTTCTAACTTCGATTTTCACAGAACAAATGATGAAGAAGTGTTCCAAAATATTCTCTCGATGAAATCTAATGCCGTTGGCGCAGATAGTATAAGTGTGAAAATGCTTCTCCATTGCTGTCCCTTCATCCTGCCTTACATAACACATATCTACAATGAATGTATTGAATTGAATGTCTTTCCAGTAAGTTGGAAAAAGTCGCATGTAATTCCATTGGCTAAAACTAGTAAACCACAAAACTACAACGATTTACGCCCTATCAGTATCTTATGTGACCTCTCTAAAATATTTGAGAAAATGATAAATAAACAAATTCGAATTTATTTAGAGCAAAATAACATATTACCGCCAAGTCAATCTGGCTTTAGACCTGATCATAGCTATACAACAACTCTACTCAATATTGTAGACGATTTATTGGCTTCCATTGATATTAATCACTTATGTCTTCTTGTACTGATAGACTATTCAAAAGCTTTCGATAAAATTAATCATGAGCTTATGTTAAAATTGAATTATTCGTGATTTTCGTTGAATGCCGTGAAACTCATTACGAGTTACTTGATTAACCGCTCGCAACGTGTAATCTTGGGTAGTGTTGTGTCAAACTATATCAATCTCCATTGCGGCGTGCCACAAGGCTCAATAATCGGTTCGCTCCTATTTGTTATATATACATCTCAATTTCCTGAATGCCTTAAGTATACCAAGATTCAGAGTTACGCTGATGACACACAAATCTACAAAACATTTCCTCAGAATATGTTAGATACAGCTCGTGAGCAGATCAGTTAAGACCTAAATAATCTCGTAAATCTCCCCAGAAATCATTTTTTAAACATAAATTCCTCTAAAACTGTTGTTATGCTTTTCGGACGCAAAAAAAATTAGACAAAGATGTATCAACAATATCGATATAAGAATTCAGAATGAGACGTTGACACTAACCGAATCTACCAAAAATCTAGAACTCATGTTAGATTCCACCCTGAAATTTTCATCGCACGTTTCCCTGATCTTGACACAGGGTTTCAGTAATTCAAAGTCTATATATTCCAATCGGAAAATCCTGAATCCAAAACAGATTCTATGCGAATCTCTTGTACTCTCTCATGCAAACTTTGCCGATTCAGTGTACGGCCCTAATCTATTACAAACAGATAAAAAAATACTACAATAATTACAAAACTCTTGTATCCGACTAATTACTGGAACGAGGAGGCGTCAACATGTGTCGCATCGTCGGAACAGGTTAGGATGGTTAAATATGGAGACTCGGAGAGTTTTTCACTCATGCGTCCAATTTCATAAAATCATTTTGAAACAAAAACCCAGCTACTCTCATGAGAAAATTAAATATATCCATAATCCGAATTTACGATTCGAAAATCAGCTCACTGCACCAACCCACAAGACTTCTGTTTTTCGTGGCTCATTTTCATACAACGTCGTATGGCTTTTCAATCGGTTACCCAATTATCTCAAGAATCTATCACCAGGAGGGTTCAGGAAGCATGTATTCAAGCTCTTCAAAAATGGATCCTTGAAACTAGTAGTCCAGTTATCATCCTAATGATGAACATTAAATCTGATGGTACTGTATATATTTTTTTTTGTATTCGTTTTTTTTTTCAGGCATGAAATGATTGACAATTATTATTTCACCATAGATATTTTCAAATATATTAGCAGGTAGTATAATATATAAATTCTTTTCAATTTATGAATCACTCATATAATATATATATATTTTTTTCATTTATGAATCACTCAAGGGTTGAATGGAAAAGCAAGCTCTGTATATAAGTCTCTGACGATGTATTCAGAATTTGAATTCTGCCTTTTGATAGTTACAAGTGCATTTTGCAGACTCGATTATATCTCTGTGGATATTCTATATTTTTTTTGTACTTGTTATACTTATCAATAAAATCATCATTATTATTATTATTATTATTATTATTTTAGTTTATATAATTCCAGTCACGAACCTGCGGCCTCCGACGTCACGCAGAGTCGTGCTGGATAAAATCCAGTGACTACTCCTCACAGCCTGTGAGGTGAGTAATCACTGGGACCAAGTACCGTGTGCCCTGAGTAGACGCAACGATCCCGGTATGACGGCCTTCTGCATTCCACCAGCCAGGATGTGTGCCTTATCACGGCACGCTGGGATTTTCTGGATCTCCGAGAGCAGCGTGTGTCGTGTGCCTCCTAGGGAGCCGATAATCAGGATGACCAATTCCACAGAATGGTCTGGATAGAGCCGGCGAAGTTCGAAGAGAAGATCTCGATATTTAGTCCGTTTTTCCTCCTCCTTCAAAACGATGTTCGGTTCGGCTGGCGCCGAAAACTCGATCACGAACATCGCTTTGGTTTGATGGTCGAGGAGGACTACATCAGGCTTGTTAGCTTGAATTTGCCTGAGGGTGGGGAATGAGAAGTTCCAATAAATTCGGCACCTCTCATTCTCCACAACGGACTCAATATCCCCCGGAGCATAGGGCAGCACTGGGGTCTCGTCTATTCCGTACGAGTGCCTCAAATAGTAGTAGAGCACTCGCAATGCCGCATTGTGTCTATGGATATAGGCCGAGACTGCATACACCGTGCAAGAAGACAGCAGGTGCATAATTGTCTCGGGCGCCCTGCGGCAGGCCCTGCAACTTGTGTCAGGGACCTCCATACCCATGACACGGCTACGGTAGACGAGAGTGTTAAAAACCCCATCCTGGCATGCCATGATGAACCCCTCTGTTTCCGATTTGAGCCCGCCTGACTTCAGAAAAGCAAAAGTCAGTTCTTTGGATAAGCCCCGGTCTTCAATGGTCTTGAAGTAGACCGAATGCATGGGCTTATCCATGTGAAGCTGCAGGAGCTTTCTCACTTCTGCAGCTTTGATGCGGGCTTTTCTCCGAGCGGGTTCTAGCTCAGTAACTGAGTCCTGAGCCTCGCGCTCGGAGTCGAAAATCGAGTCGAATTATTATTATTATTATTATTATTATTATTATTATTATTATTATTATTATTATTATTATTATTATTATTATTATTATTATTATTATTATTATTATTATTATTATTATTATTATTATTATTATTATTATTATTATTATTATTATTAACTGCCTTGCTGGCAAACGACCGGGTAGCGCCAGTATCTATCAAGGCTGTGAACTGGGTATCTCCTATAATTACTGGAATATTAGGACGGTTGTCCTTCTGGGGAGGTGGCTGCTGGGGGTATTCGGTGTAGTGGTGCAGGTGCAGTCTCTGGACAGGACCCCGTCGCGTCCACAGCGCGAACAAAATGTCTTCGGGGCATTTCGTCACTCCTCTCTTCGATGTCCAGGAAAACCACATCTCCAGCAAATTGCTCCTCGATCATGGGCAACTGGACCGGTCATTATCGCCCTTGCCGGGGTATTTCTGGGAGCAGGGGAGGGTATCATAGGTGCAGGCCTATTCAAAGGTCTGGACTGGGGTTATCTGGACTAGATAGGGCTGGGTTGCTCTTATAGTCCGGACTGGTTCAGAGTACGCAGGTCTGTTCAGGGTTTGGTAACTGGAATGCATCCGGCGAATCTCGCCAAGTAAGCTCTGGAATTCCAGGATCATTGTAATCAGGGAAGGTACATCCTGGAAATCGGACCTTCTGGTATACTGGCGGTAGTCTAGCAACAAGTTCCTATATAGCCAGGCTAATTCCTGGGTATATGTCCCATGACGCCTGATGAGGGTCTGCATGTCCACGACGTAATCCATGGCCGGTTCGTCGTCCTTTTGCAGCCGCTGACTGATTTCCATTTCAATATCTTCTCAATACCGAATCAGGAAATAAGAAGTTTCGAAAACTTTCTTGAAGGACTGCCAGGAATTTCAGTATACTTTGTTGCACCGGTACCACAGTAGTACTCTGCCCTGAAATAATGTGAGAAGGGTATCTAGGAGTTGTTCAGGGTCGGCCTTCTCGGCATCTCCGAGTTCCTCCAGTCTCTCCAGGAACGCTACAGGATCAGTAGTACCATCAAAATGCAAGTTCCACCTATGGGCTTTCAAGGCAGGACGATAGGGGCCGATAGTATTCGGGACTGGAGTAACAGGTGCTGGAGGGTAAGCAAATCTCTGACCCCTGGTACCGGGTCCCAAGTTCGATGGCGCAAAGATTTGTGTGGGACAGGATCGCGGCTGCGGTGCTGGCTGCGGTGCTGGCTGCATTGACGGCTGCTGCGTTCCGACATTCTGTGGAACGGTATTCTGTGCCCTGGTGTTCTGTGGTCCTGGGTGGAAGGACGGGACTGACAGGTGTGGCATTGACATATGTGGGACAGCTGTCGGTATTGTCAGGTTAGGCAATGTTTTGGGCCCCATTGAGGGGCTTGGCATGGCACTGGGTCGGGGGGTAACAGGTTATCGGTGTCCCCCTGAACAGTTGGAGACTTCAATCCGATTATTTTGGGAAGTTCTTCCCTCAGGAACCATATCAATCGACGACGTAGTTCAAGAACTTTCCCCTCCACGTCAAGGCCATATCGTTTCATCTCATCCACAAGCTCTGGCTATTTCAACCTGTAGACCCAGCTGACTCGGGGCTCCAGGTTGGTAAAATATTCATCAATAAGTTTTTCCCGATCAGGGTCTGGAGAGTTGGGCCTTCTATTCCTGGTAGGTGCAGGTGGGGCATCCAGGCTCGGAGAATCAGGCATGATATAGTTTAATCAAGGAGAAAAAAAAAATCAAAATCAATACCCAATGTAGTTAAACCTAACACAATTAAAAAAAAAATGTAAACCAAAGTCAAAGATGAAAAAAAAAGTGAACTAAACTGTTTTCCAAGTTTCAGGAATCACAAACCCTGGAAATGGTCTGGTTTTATTTCTATAGAGTCCCTAGTTTATTTGAAGGATATGTTTTATTACCAGGAACATCAACATCAAATACCAGAAAGAGAAAAAAAATTAAAAACAAAACAAAACTCTGGACTCATAACACTAAATCTTCCCACTGGACCCCTTATTAGTTGGTATCTACCTGGCAGATATTCAAAAAAAAATCAGAAATGAAAGAAGAATTATTATTCTGGACTGAATATTTTTTACAAGTCCCCTGCACGGTATGATATTGATTTCAGGAAATTCTAAGTCTCTGTCATGGTGGAAGGAGCCAAGTTATTCAAGAAAATACCCTTCCTGTCTCTGGTTGTTCGAACTCAAAAGTTTAAATTCAATGTAACAGGTAATTATTCTCCTTTTACTGGAATCTTGCTTCTGAATGAGGCTGGAACTCACTTGATTCACTGCCAGGACCTGGCTTATGTAAAACCAGAACGAAAAGAAAAAAAAAACAAAAAAAAACCTGGAAACTGATCACTATCTCTCAGGTGTGTACATTTGTCAAAATTAATCGAAATTATATACTAAATGGTTTCTGGAGTTGCTATCACCTACACTATATACTCAGGAATAACTGGGAATCGGATAGACTATATTGTGATGCTGGACGCTTATGTTATCTCTGTGCTGCCATTAAAAGTTCAGGAATTTATTCAAACAGGTTTTTCAAATTTTGAGAAAAAAAATCACACCAGGATGAGAACAAACTAATAATGATCTGGTACTCATGTAGGTGATGATAACTATTCTTATAAACCTACAGGATATACCTAACACCAAAATCAAAACTGACAGTGTTTAATGTCAGGAGAGCTAAAGTTTTACTTTGGGTGCAAGAGAGTATTGATGTTCAGTTCATATACAATAATTCCAGAGGCATACTAGCATAATCTATACCTAGTAATTGATCACTATTTACTGAGTTAGCTATCAGGACTAGTAGTGTATCAACCTTTCCGTTTCAGCTATCCTAGGTGTTCAAATATCACTACCAAGTGCAGGTTATCATGCCTGGGTATTTAATGTCTCAGGATTTAAACAGGAAAATTTCAGGACCTACTTTATCAGGCAAGTTATGATTTTTCTGGACTGCTACTGGGTTACTGGTTTATGAATGCTTTTCTGATTTCACAGAAAACAAAGGTTTCTGGACTGGATTTTGATTACGGTTTACAGGTACTCAGGTCTGTTAATTGTGTTCAATTCAATAAGCCAAGTCTCTGCTCGGGCGCCATTTGTAAGGTTCTTCATTCTGGGGCCCTTACTTTGTCGCTGGTCGAACAGGCTTCTGGGACCTGTCGGGGTTTCTCGAGCGCCAGATTGTTTTTGAGGTAGTCTACTCTACATGCTCTGCACAAAATGTTTTTGTACAGGGGCCAAAGTAGCAACAATGAAGAAAGACATCCACTAGATGTCTACAGCAAACTAGGGGTCAAAGCTATTGAATCGACCTGGGAGCAGGGGGCCAATAGAGCATAGGCTTTAATCACAAACTATTGGGGAATCCTGGAATACTGGTTGCTCTGAATAGATGTTTTGAGTCATCACTTCTTGTGACTTGAGTACTACAACTCTTACAGGTAGTTTTCTGGAATTTTGAATTTGTTTTATACTTTTGTTGTCAGGATAGGGAAATCAGAATCACATAAACAGGTCAAGTATAGATTTATTCAGCTTCTTTCGTTCATCAAAGGTTACAGGCATTAATTAAATAAAGCATTATCTTATACAATCAGGTTGATGTTATTAAATTGACCTTCACACTGGAAATTATGACATTTGAATTTGACATACAGATTAAATGCAATTGACAGGCATGACGGCTGACGTATGGCAGTCACGAGGCACAGAGTGTTCTACTGAGCATATGCATACAACTTTTACGAGTGCAATAGCAAAGCGTGTCTAGTACGTTAGGTGTAAGTGCAGGCGCAAGCAAAGCAGGGACAATGAACCACCGACTACGACCGGTAAAGTTGCAAGCGAGGGTCTCTTCAGGGAAGTGAGTTCGGTATCGTCAGGAATGACCACAGGAATGAAATCGTTTAGTTAAATCATTAACGCGGATCAGACTGGTGAAAAGTACTCCTTCAGAGTGTAGCTCTAACTCTGGCTCATAGCAGTATTCGAAAGCCGTCTGCAGGTTGACTTGCGAATCCTACTTTTCTCAAACAAAGGAGACGGGCCCTGGATCCACACAGGCAGGCTTCCAATCTCGAAACAATCGGAGTAGGGTGTCCCTCAGCTCGTGGCGAGGTCCACCCAAAAGTTGAGCCGCAGAGCAAAACTTAGGAGACATCACTATTTCCAAAACAGTATTCACGTTACCTATGAACTCTGAACCTCTGAACGTGGAGTATTTTTCACCAGACAAGATTTTAATCTACTCAGGCGATAGTTTACTAGATACATAACTCACTCAGTACAGGGTGGTCACTGATAAACTACCAGCAATAAGCGTATGCAATCCAATTTGAAATAGCTTACTTGTATGAAACAGGAATACTGCTGGCTGCGAAACACTCGATACTGCTACTGGCGCGAACTCGAAGTTTCGGATATCGGCACGGAAGACGCAAATCGAAACACTCGATGCATTTTTAGGAAAATAATAAAGTAATTGAAGCTAGGTTATGATTTCTCAATTGTAGCAGAAGGCATAAACAGGAAAACTATATGCTGGAATTGAATTGACTGGAATGTGAAAAGTGACTGCAATCTGAACTGGAAAGCAAAGCAAGCTAGAATAACTAACCGGAAAAATAACTGGAAAAGTATTACATGGGGCTGCTTTGAAACACTCATGCAACTGGGAAAGGGCAACAAAGTCTCACTTATGTGGGTTCCAGGGCATGAAGGAATCAAAGGAAATGAGGCAGCTGATCGCCTTGCAAAAAAAGGTGCAGCATCTGCACTTTTTGGTCCTGAGCCTTTTTGTGGGATAAGCAGATGTCACCTAAAGGGAGAACTCGGGAAATGGGAAGAAATTGAAAAGTTCTCCTACTGGAGAGCAACTCCAGGTCAACGACAAGCGAAAAGGTTCATCAACCATCCGCAGAACCGATCCAAAAAGCTACTCAGCCTCAGCAAACCAGAGCTAAAGCTTATCACAGGCTTTCTCACAGGTCACGGCCCTCTGAGGTACCACCTCAAAAAGATCTGGCGGGTCTGGCGGAGACTGACACCCGTCGCTTTTGTAACAATGCGACCGAAACCGCGGAACACATACTTTGCTCATGTGAAGTATTAGTCCGCCAAAGGCTGAACCACCTAAAACAGGTCTATCTCACCCCTGCTGAAGTGGAAAAGTCAACCGTCAGAGAAATCGTAGGCTCCATCAGAAGTCTAGGGTTAGAAGACCAAAAGTAGATAGGGGTAATCACAATAGATCTTCTAGGTCGCAGTGATCGAGAGGTCTCCCAACCTATATGACCCATCTACAATCTACAACTGGAAAAGTAACTGGAATAATTAACTGGAAAAGTATCTGGAATTGTGAACTGGAAAAGTAGCGCAAGCACACTGGTAAACCGACTGGAAAGTGATACCGGAGAACCGAAATCAAGAACTGTAGAACTCTAGAACTGGTGAACTACCTGACTGTCGGACTAACTGCTGGACTAACTGACTGCTCGCTCCGATGGACCGAGTATTTATGTCCTGCCTAGACCTTGACTCAAATTGAGCAAGGCCAACAGCTATCCTTGCTCCTGATTGGCCAGTTTCGACTGACCTCGTGAAAATGCCGGTAACAACCTTGAAAGCCGAAGTCGTTCTTGGAAAATGAAAAACGCGGAAATAATATTTTCTCGGCCAAAAGGGCCCTGGCACATGATCAACCTTCTTTGCTGAAGCTACTGAATCAATATTTATATCATACAAGCAGACATATTCAAGTTATTGCTAAGTGAATATTTGCATCTTCAAAGTCAAGGCCTTACATGTGGAAATTATGAATTTCCAGGAAATCTCACATTCAGGGGCTTTCAAAAGTTGCAGGAAGTCCTCTCGCATCTCCAAGACAGGATTACATTTTACTCTATTCATCAGGATTGCTTTCCAAACATAATAGAGGCTACCCTGTACACTATCCACTCTCTTAATCCATTATTGGTCAGAAATAAAAAACTCAAATCAGTCAGTTTTGCAATGTATTTCCGGCTACTATATATTTTATATGACACTTTGTCACGAGTCAAGCAAAGTCACTTTTGATCCGAAGGAAAGATGCTATTTTTTCTGCAACCGAAACAAGTAACTCGAATGAATATGTGAAATAACCACCAAATAATCCGTGTGGTGAGGATATTCTACCTACATTAACAGCAGGTGTATCAAATTCTCAAGGATGTTCGAATTGTAGTTTGAATATAAATACAACCACAGAGTGACATATTTGTGTATGGACCAGGTGCTCTAATGGCAAATACCACGCCAGTGCCAGGTATGGGAACAAGACGTGGAAAATGTTAGGTTATTGAGCATATCAACAATAATAATAGCGATTATTTATTCCTCTCCATACTACATTGTTTTTGGCTTAATTATCAATTAGAGGTGAACAATATCGTTTTTCTACATTCATGCAAAAAGCAGAACTTTATTGAACTATATTTAGAAAAAAAAGAAGTTCTTTATTGCACTTAGTGCAATAAAGTTTTTATTGCACTCATCTGTCGTTCTACTTCAACGTGCTGTCATCATGATAAACATTTTTTATATTGCAACAGTGGTTATAGAAACGTCAGTCAAAAATTGATTCTGACAATTAACAGAATTGTACCTAGTGCCGCACCTCAATAAATCATTTTTTGCTTTTTGCATGAACGTAGAAAAAATTTTGTATGCAACTCGTGCAAAAATTGTTTATTGCACTCGACGTGTTGTCCAACTCGGCCTAAATAAACATTCACTTTTTGCACTTGTTGCATAAATAACTATTTTTGAGACAAAAAACTATTGCTTGCCGTGATTATTCAAAAACAAGTTATCCATCTCGAGAATAACGAATGAAGTACAGATCAAGCAAGTATGTGAATCTTGAAGGCTTCCCTGATCAAAACAAAAATACTCAACTGGGATGTATTTAATTCCTAAACTCAACTATAATGAGGTGTATTAATATCTCCAGCATGGGCATGAAATGCCAAATCTGCCGAAATCGAAAACAAAGCAGGTATGCGTCCCAACCCAAATAACCAACCGTTACAATGTGTTTCATTCTTTATGACGTCTAGTACATTGTTTCTGGTTTCTAGGAGCTGAAGTTCAACTTGAACTCCTAGGAACTGAAGTTCATCTTCAGCTCCTAGGAACTAAATGTGTTGCCGAGCAACATACCTATTTTCGTTTCAGTAATAGAAACGTCAATTCAAGAGCTAATTTTGGTATTGAAATGGACGACTTTTGTGTCGGTGGTAGAAAAATGCATCTTTTTTCGTTACTCCAAAAACGCATGGCAACTTGAGTTGCCAATGAACCTATACGATGTGAAAATATTTTCACGGATAAGTGTTATGTGATAAATGAATGTTTATTTCAGAATTATAAAAATGGTGATATAAACTTAAAATTTGATTTCTTCTGAAAAAACGATATATGTATAGAATGATATTTCACGTTATGCAATGGTTCAAAACATTCGGGGTGAATTGGCACTTTGCATTTTGCAGTTCTGGCACATTTTACAACGTCTGTACTTTGACTCTCCTCTTACAAAGAGATGACCTCTTCCATCTCTTTTTATGTCATGGAGAGACACTGATCTTGAGTAAGATGATGATCGGCCAGGTCTGCTACTAGGGTCACCTTCAGTGATTGCAAAACGACCTGCCTTCTGAACTGCAAAAGTGGCATGTCATGTCCTAACTGCCTATAGAATGCCCATCCCTAAACACAGAATTCATCTACTCCAAGCAAATAGAGGCCACCACCACTTCTTGATTCTGATTCTTGTTCTGTATTGACAAGTGTGAACTAATCGTTGAAGTCAACTTCTCCCATATCTGAATTGTATTGAGATATTGGGTTGGGTATCTTTACAGTTACTTTTTTTTCTAATTACGGCTGTACCTTTGAATACTCCTGAGGGGCTCCACTTCATCACACTTTGATAGAACGGTCACTACAGCATTGCTGCTCCAGGGGACTGCTACTAGTTAACCATTTTCAACAGTAACAAACTTTCCTCTTTCAGATTTTTTGAATTTTGTTTTGGTAGGCTTTGCTTTTTTTATTTTCTCTCAAAGAACCCGTGCCACCCACTTTCCGTTTACATAATTCTTCTAGTACAGGAACCGAAGTGAACGAATTGTCGAAATACAATTTTGATCCTTCTGGGATACTGCAGTATTCCACTAAAGCAATTATCACATTATCACATCACCTCCCTGACCATGACCAGTATCAGGCAATTTGGTGTTTGATCCACAGTAAGGCTCTGCATGCATGATGTATCCATTTGGCTTAGCTATAACCCATGATTTGAACCCTTATCTTATAGGTTTCCCGCGAATAAACTGCTTCGCATGATGGCGGCCATAATATGGTATGATACTTTCATTAATTGAAAGAGAATCCCCACATGGAATTTGTCTGAATGAATAATTCAAATGATCAAAAAGGGGCCTGACTTTTTAAAAACTATCAGTTTCAATGTATGTGTTATCATTCAGATGTATGAATCGTAGGATATCTCCAAACCTGTGCCTGCGCATTGCCTCTAAAACAATGGCTACCTTGCAATCAGGATCTTCTTGCCAGTACATAGGCTTACTAGGTAACTTATGATATCCACTCTACAACATAATACCTAGGACTGCATGAATCTCTTCATATGAGATATTTATGTGATGATGCCTGTTGCAGATCGATAAGCTCGATTATATCAGAGAAAAACGAACATTTTGAAACCGGTATTTTCGATAAGCGATTATGTAATGATTTAGACAACATCACAGAGTTCGAAGTTTCTTGTTCAGCTGCAGGCGGTAAAAAAAGGGCCCTTTCGGAGATCGTCGTCGTTTAATGTGGTAATTGTCGTCAAACTTCGCGCATAGAACATGTGTACGAAAACGCATATAAGAAATGCACTTTTCACTGTATAACACGAACAATCACAGGCATAACAAGTTGAAGATAGTTGTTTTCACTATGTTCTCAAGTTCGTAAAAGCAATGTCGAAGTACCTTTTCACACTAATTAGACCGGTATTCATATATATCAAGGTGGGGGTGCGCGAAAGTGATCATCGCAGTGCTGATTGATAACGCGCGATTTTTAAGTGTTTAATACTAATCGACTGATTGGTTCTGCCGTTTTTGGCCAGCATACGAGTTACTTTGAGTAACGATGTGATTCACCAATTGGTCAGTTGAGAAACACTTGAAGACGTCTAACGGAGAAGCTGCAGTATTTTTCAGAAAGTCAATAAAGAGAGGTTCTGTAGATTCCTCTATAAGTGGTATTGACCAGACATGAAGTTTGTTTGGGGACCAATTCGATTTCGAAGGATTGACTTTCTTCTTCTTTTTCAGACAAGCGCGCTTCGAAGTAGAAGGCTCAGGATTCTCAATTTATTTCATTCGGGTGTCGTTGTTTCGTTCAGGTTGGAGATGAAGTTTGTTTGAACGAGCGCGCTCCGAAGTAGAGGGTTCAGGATTCTCAATTCCTTCTTTTTGGATGTCGATGTTTTGTTCAGGTTGAAGATTCTTGATATTTTCTACCTGGGAATTTCGATTCCGCTCAGATTGGTCATCCTCATTTTGTTCATCTTCCGATTCTTCATAAGTAATCACAGCCTTACTTAGGAGTACCCCACCAGGCAAAAACGCTGATTTCCTTTCTACTTCATCATCAGAGAAATCTGAATCTCCATCTGTATCAGCATTAGGAAGCTCGTGCTGAGAAATAATGCCAACAGACCTGATAGTTCGAACGCGGTCACCATAAAATTCTTCGTAAGCTTTCAGCATTCCATCAACAGTATAAACATGTCATCTTCGCTTCATGACCTAGAAACAAAATATCACTCAGTCTTGCCCAAGTGCTCGGTGGCAACTATAGTTGCCTTCTTGATTTACACACTCGGTACAATAAGACCGAAAACAAAATTCATCAACTAGTCACGGAAATATACAGATGTATACCTCAGTAACTTATTCCAATGGAAATATACGAGGAAATATACGAATATTTCATTATGAACAAAAAGTTACTCACATTTTTATAAGAACATCCGCATCCCCTAAACTTATCAAAAATAGTGGCTTACTTCCAGAAAACTCAAGTGAAAAATTTGATGACTTTCTTTTCATAACTTCGAAGAAAAACTGGTAAAACACGTTCACATCGGAATTCAAAACATAATCTCACATAATATGACAGGCCGTTTATTTGAAAATACATAGTTGCATCCCTGGTTGCCAATGAGCACTAATGGGTTTGAATGAGACTTTTTGTCGCACTTGTTTTTTTGGACCACTCCATGCATTCGCTCGTCTAGAACTCCGAACAATTTGTGCGACAATACCATAGTATCACACACGGAATGATAACTTATTTCGATTATTTTCACTCCTTGACAGTAGGTAAGCCAGAAGACAATTCACGGAAAAAAACTGTAGCCGCCGTTTCCCCCACACAGAGCTTCGAAGAGGAGTGCGATCTGGAAGAGATCCAGAAAGGCCAGTGGAAGCGGATTATACTTCTGGTGGTCGCAATCACCGTGCACAACATACCTGAAGGACTTGCCGTTGGGGTCGGATTCGGAGCTATCGGAAGTTCGCCTTCGGCCACTTTGGAGAAAGCAAGGTGAGTACATCCTAAAAGTAACTAGTTAACAAATAATATTCATTATACATATTTCATCTGCGGAAATGGCATCACATTCTAAGGACCTTTGTGGAACTGCTGTCAAATCGATGATTCGAGATGATTTTTCGGATAAAACATCTTATGCAATTCGGCATGAATAGCTTATGACAAAAAATAGGATAACCATTATAACATAATGATACACCCATAGCAACATAATTGTCAGAAATGCATTACTTATATTGATGAACCCGAGAAGGGAGACTCTCAGATAACTTATGGACATGAAAAAATGGATATATATATATATATATATATACAGGGTACTCCATCTCAGACGAGCCACCCCGTGTATTTCTCATTCCATAGTGAGTGCAAAAATTTACCGGAACACATCGATTGATTCTGTTTGTGGGGTATTATTATATGGAAGTCAATGGGGGACAATTTGAACATTTGATTTAAGCACGCAGATTGGATTCTTCTGATTGTATGCAAGATAAAACAATAACATTTTTTTAGGAATGTGATTTCCTCAAAGTGTTTTTTTAAAAAGGTATAAATGGTTCATTTAATTCACGTTTTTCATACACCGTTGTGAAGAAGCTTCTAAGACCTTTCAAATAAAGTATCACTCAACCCCTCTCCGCCATTCAAGTTTGAGGGGTTGGAGCACCCCCTATTAGGGAGTTGCTCGTTCAAGCTTGGAATATACGTCAATAGATGTCCCTCAAACAAAATCATTCGAAAAAATTTCCCACTCACCATGGGATAAGACATATTATGGGGTGGCTCATCTGAAATAAAACATCCTGTTCAAAGAAATACATTCAGAATTCGCATTCTCTATGTGATGAAAATATCAATTCTTTCTTGGTAAATTCAACAGGGGACAGATACTTTGAATATACAAAAGGAATAAAAAATTAAAATCCTCTGAAAGTGAAAAAAAGCAGATTTTTTTTCTCAATGTTTTTCTTCATACATTTAGACCAAATATTTTGTGATCGATTTCACCCCAAAATTTCCCCACTTCTCACATAAATGTAAATTGAAAATTACACACTATTTATGTATTTCAAGAATTTCGCACTTTTAGTTCCAGATAATAATAAAGACGAATTCACATACCACGTTCTCTCAGCTCTTTTCTGTGACTTTGCACAATCAAACTTTTCCACAAGATTTGATAAATTACTTCTTCTACACTCCCAAAATAATCAAAGTATCTCCACGGTCCGATAAAATCAATCGCATGCGTTAGCGAAGCCGAGCGACAGGAAAATTTGCGAGTCAAACAAAGTCACTTTGATTCCAATAAAACATGTTATGTTTTTAGCTACCGATACAATTTACACCTAGCTAAAATAAATTGAAGTAGGTAAGGAATGAGTGTAGCGGTCAGGTTGCCGTGTGGTAGGAGCGTCAGTATGCTATATTCACGTTGGATTGCCAGTTTGTGGGTTCAATTGCCGCGACTCCAGATATTTTTCTGATGGCCTGAAAAAGTTTTTAGGGTCACACGTTGAAAGGTACTCTGAGAAAAAAATCGAATAACGGTTACGAAAAATGCAATGACCTTCATAAAAAAATTGATTGAATAGGGGACAGCTGGCTGTCTGATTAATGCTTTTCAATTCTATTTGCTATGACGACCCAATACTAGTTACTAGATAATTTGATAGAGCATGACTTGAATGCTACACCGTGGACGAATAACGGTAATTCTTTAATGTGTGTCACTATAAAAATGAAGATTACATTCGCTGTTATACTCCGGAACCTATGACAAGAGACATAATACCTCTGTATTTGAATACTTAATGACTCTAGTTACCCCAAGTTGATGATCGAATATTTTTTTCCCAAATAATTTTCCAGAATTGGAACATTTTATTTGACACATTTATTTCTCGAAGCTTTGTCTGTGAAAATAATATCCATATGAAAATCTTTCGAAATAATCTTGAAATAGGAGTATCGAGAAAATAATATGTTGAAAATACAATATTTTTCATCTTCCAAAGCACTTCCAATTTATGAAAAATTTAATTTTTTCAATTATATTCAATTTCCAATTCTGTTTCCATTTCGATGGTATTGAAAGTTTTCGATTTCCTCAAATATTCATGATATATTTACTTTCCACTGATTATGCACATCAGAAAATAAATGTTTCAAATAGATTTTTTCTATTCTGCAAAATTATTTTGTAGAAAATTGTTCGATTATTAACTTGACATATCTAGTCATAATTCATTTTAATACAGAGGTTTCATGCCAATAGATAATATTGGTTTTATCCATTATGCCTAACGTCTAGGTATCAAGTATTTGCTGCAACAAAAATATGGAATGCTCATAAGTCGGAGAAGAACTGAACTGAATTGTGTGGAAAAAGCAAGTTTATTGATAGAATAAAAAAATCGAAATGGCCGAGTGTGCCAATTTGCCGAAAAAATTCTTGTTCGTTTGTACTCGAGACACATTCGTCAGCGGTAGTTATTCATTTACCTATAATAGTAATTCGATAACAAGTTACGGTTATATGATTGATATTCACTCGTAGGAGTTAATTTTCATAGGTTTAGACATTATTGTCATCACAATCACGAATAAAACGTCTCTAGTTGTGGTAACTGGTAGTAGTTTATACGAAACTTGAGTGAATATGATGAGAAATTGAATAACAGTCATCAACTCAGACATAACAAGAAAATTCAATAAGTGCTTTTTCCTCAGTGTAAGGCCTCCGTCATTCCTTGCTCGCACAAAGTCTCCTGAAAACTTCTGATCGTAAGGAGGAGACCGGATGACGGAAAAGACATTTGAAAAAAAATCAAGGCCTCAGACTTATTCACTCTGTTACAATTTGTATTGACATGCATCATGTCAACAGAGACTACAGGCATAAATTCAATACCACCCGAAACGTTGATGCCGTCCCATTAGGATGTGATGCAACATATGAGTGTGGTGAGGATTATTCCACCTGTAGAAATAATTTGTCCATAAATTCGCTCAGAACACGATGGCCAGATTGATGGTTCGAATCCCGTATTCCACCAATGGTTTCTTCCTTCCTTGGAAGTGATTAATTGAGAAAAATACTGTGTAGGCATTCGACGTATTCGGGGTGGAGGACAGACAGGTCAGACAATTTAGAACCCCCTACCAATTCGACATGTTACACAGCTGCTCAGTATATAAACCAGATAGCACAATGTCATTCATAGAACGTCCATTGAATATTCTTTGAGAATATTTGAAAATTCTCACAATATGATACAAATATTTTAGGGAGCTTCTATTATGAACATTCGGCATGGACTGAAGGAAAACTAAGTAAAAAAAAACTTGCTCTGGTGTAAGATGCGAACCTACTATCTTGTGATTGAATCTTTTCGAACCTGTATTGAAGTCGTTCATTCCTCAGCATAATATTTATAACACACATAATCACACACATTGTATATATAAAAAGAGACTGTACATGGTCACTTTGGAGACCTGCAGGCTCTGGATTACATTGCCAAGGGAGGTGTTTCCCGAGGCATATAACCTCCAGAAATTCAAGAACACCAATTCCTACCTTATTTACCTTGAGTCTCACGATGTTCTCTGAACATTACAGGATATCCGCTCTCGTGGGAACCAGAACATAAAAAACTGTATAGATAAAATCCTCCAAGTGAAACAGAGGTGGCTGGTGTGTTTGCCAAAGAATGTGAGTACATAATTATGTGAAGTGTTCGTCACAGCGGCCTATCTCCTAGGGCTAAGCCTTTTATATAGGTAATCTCACTGAGGATACCCAATGGGTGGGGAAATTGACAGACGCTATCAGTGGTGAGTGTTGTAGGTGTTTTTGGAGAAAAAATTAATTGAAAAACAAAACCCTCCTTCTTGTTTAGCTCGTCTGAGTGCGCCAACGCTCCCCTCCCACTTCGGTTGTTACGCCTGTTATGGGCCATGGGCTTGGGAGCGCACACACAACCGGCCGAGTGTCTGTTCATCACACTACGTGCAACAATGACCCTATTTTATTTTTGATTCCTGGGAGATATAGATGTATAGAATCCCTCCGGGCTTTTGGACGGGTCCGCAACCCCAATGAATTTCCATCTATAGATTTCCAGGTTCCCCGAAGACGTCGGTTGTTGCATATATCAGTCCGTGTTTTTTGTTAATGTTATGGTGTTGACGTGTTCGTGCGATATTCCGGATAAGGTCACTTCCAGAGATGTGGTAATTGTAAAATTTGTTTGCTATTTTGATGGTGTAATTCCTGATTCTCGGCAAACTACCACATCTCTCGTGGAGATCTGCCATTCGAGAGTATCTATCGCCATTGGTGATAATACGATGTACCTAGTTCTGCAGCACTTGTAGTCTTTTCATTTGAGTAGGTGCTATGCTGAAAAACACCGTGCACGCATATGTCATCACTGTCGCCTATTCTCCACTGACAGTAAAGAGGTCCTGAATAACAGCGGGTACATTTTCTTTATCGCAGATTGAGTTTTTTGAATTATGCCTGAGACTCAAACGTGTATCCAGTTTAACCCCCAGGTATTTCACGGCGATCGTGTCTGCCACCTCAACCCCTTTGACGTTCAGAGGTCTGTTCAGCGAGGAATTATTAAATTTCTTATGAGAATTTATGACCTTGGTCTTGACGCTATTTATTCAGATCTTTGACTCGTCAAAGTACGGTATATATCCTGTCCAGATGATTCTAGATCTGTTTCTTGACGACATTCGAGTCAAACGAGTGAATATATAATAGCCGTTTCATCGGCGTACAATGCTGTACTCCTTCGCTCGAATACAGGGAAATCATGCGTGTAAAGGGTATATAACAGAGGTGAAAGGCAGGACCCCTGCGGAACACCTGCCTCTAGTGGAGAATATCCCGATATACTTTCGTTGATCTCATCTCGGATAAACTACAACAGGAAGATTTGGTCGAATTAGAGTGGATGGATAGCAGGGGTTGGCAAAAAGGGCCCATGGGGGCCTACTTGCCTGGCTACAGCCTCCCCACAGTACTACTACTACTACTACTACTTCGTTGATCTCATCTCGGATTTTTTTGTTGGTGATATATGCATCTTGATAATATAAATCGGCATATTAGCCTTATGCAATTTGGACATTGAACCCTCGTGCCAGACGGTGTCGAAGGTCTTTTCTTTGTCCATCATGACCATAACCGTGTTCTTGTTGTTATTTGATGCTTCCCTAACCTCGTGAACAATTCGGGCCACTTGGGACACAGCGCCGTGTTCCTTACGGAACCCGAACTGTTCCTCTGGTATAAGGTGCAATTCTTCAACATATTGTGATATAAGTCGTAAGAGGACCCTATCCACGATCTAGGCTACGGCGCTGAGCAGCGATATGTGGCGATAGCCAATGGTGGTGTTGTGGTCGTCTATAGGAATGTTCCGTGAAATGAGCGAGTAACTTCCTATTATTGACATTAATGTGTCCTCCTCGATAACCAATCATCTGTATAATTCTCATCTTCTGCATTTTTGTTGGAAATATTGATTTAACATTTTTCTAATATAATGCAGTTAACAAAATATGACTATAACACTGACAATTACTGTCATGCAATCAGACAACAATTGGATATTGCCAGGTGTTCGACACAAGAGTTAATGATGGTATAATATGTAACAAGTGTTATAAACGTCTTTTTATTTATTTATTTATTTATTTATTTTCAATCTCGAGCGCAGCAGAGCGGGGCTAGTGTTTGATAAAACGAGTTATTAAACGCGTTACACTTCATACTTTTTTTAGGAACTCATAATTCCTCTCTTCCACAAGATCCTATAATTCCAAAAATTAGATCAACCTACCTGCCAACCTACATAATAATTCGAAGGGAATGGGAATTGAGAACATATAAAACATAATAGGTACTATATGCAACTGCATGCAACCAACTAGACTTGTATAAGTGATTGGTTGTGGATGTGTCCACTCCATATATACATGAATCATGAATTCCTATCAAAATGGCTTTGCTCACTAACCTTTGTGATTGAGATATTTTCATCTGACGTAGAAGAAACAAACTCTTCGATTCGCTGAGGTATCAATAAAATTCTCGATATCTCAGTTTTGTAATAATTTTTGCACACATAACTATCATGTTTCACATTCATTGTTATGCCCAGCATAGAATGAATTGCCCACAAACATGAGAGTATCATTTTAGCACAGAGTTCTTGGAAATATGCAAATATCTAAAACATTCTCTTCGATTTCACTTCCGTCTACATTTCGCATACATTGTCAATGAATAATTCTGATACGAACAGAAATTGTTCGAATATTTCTGATTGCAACTAAATTAGAAAATAACAGTTGACATTCCCTACAATTGACAGGCCGAGTAGGACTCAAACGACTGAAAGTGAGTTTAAAAAACTGTGTTGCCATGGTAACGTGTTTAATTCTTTCAATGATCCACAGATCGTCATTTGGTCATTAATCGATATTTTAGCGTGGTACATATCCGTACGTTGATTGCCAATTCAGTTATGTGAGTAAAAAAAGTAGGTATATTCAGATCCCTCAAAACACGGAGTTACACTTATCGTGTTTCCTAACGTTGGTATTATATTTCTTCCTATGTTGATGAAAAATTCCGCTTGAACAGAGATAATGATCAAGCCCACATAAGTTGTCTAGACTATTTCACTCATCTCAAAATCACATAATCTGACCAATCACAAGCCAAATTCAACTTGTATTATCGCGAAAACACTAGCTGTCTATAAGTGTTGGTGTTTTCAACGATGTAATCATGGATAGAAAAGTCAAGTCTGTCAGTTCGGTATAAAATAATAATTATTGCTGTAGATATCAAAATAAATCGATTTGATTATATGCCTTGTTCATTCATGATGAAAGCTTGTTATGCTTCGTGAAATAGTCAATCAAGATACCAGTCTATTCTGAATATCTTCTGATAATTCTGTCTTCTACTGTCAACTCGATTGGGTTACCGTACAGCATTATCACTCGACTTTTTCACTCATCACATAATCTGGCCAATCAAAGCCAGAGACAACGTGTGCTGATCGCGAAAACATTAGTTGTCTTCCGATTCTGATTGGTCTATCAGCGTTAATGAATCCAATGGTGTAACCAAGGATAGCGAAGTAAAGCCAGGATGCAACCATGGATAGCGGAGTGAAGTCTGTCAGTTTGACATGGAATAATTATTTCTGTACTTGTCAGAATGCTTCACTCATTTGTAATAAATGCTTTTCATGCTTTGTGAACGTCAAATCGAAAAAATGCTACTCTGTTCTAGATATCTACTCATAATTATGTCTTTCATCGTTAACTCAATTGTAATACCGTACAGCAATACCATTCGTCCTAACGGACCCGTGGTGTTGCTCGGCAACACAATTTCGTGAACCATGCAGCGACAAAATTATCTCGAATATTCAGAACATTGTGATATTTCTTATGACAACACCACGGGTTAGGGGTCCAGGTTTCCGGGTGATAGAATCGTTAGTATTTTAATCGCGATGGCTTGTCGGTCGTGAGTTCGAATCCAAAAGAATGCAAACACAACACAAGTCTATCGACGATTTCTGTGGGTTCCACGTGAGGGGGCAACCGAACAACATAATTTCGTGAACAACAAGCTCGGCATATCATTTTCGCAGTGGCGTTTCCCAACATGGGTCTGGCGGTCTTATGACACAGATTAACAAATGTTACAGATGAGACATTCCTCCCCTTTTGTTAGATGTACCTACACATGTGTTTCGTGACCTCGTCCCTTCAAACTTTGCGCGTCACGGTTGCAGGTAGAAGTTACAGAATATCTTGATATCAGGGATTTACTCCATTTCAAATTCCTCAAACTCACATTAAATTGATATCATAAAAAGGTTCAAATGTGTTTATTGATTGGCTCAGACAGATTCAATATTACCTGACTTAGATCTACACAAGATAATTGATATTAGAAATTGACAAACCGTTACTTCAGAATGAAATCGTTGTGGGGAATGAATATTCATTGAACTAATATAATATGCAGATAGTGCCTTGTAATTAGTTTACGAATATTTTTCTACAGTATGAATCAATTCATTGGAAATATTCAACATCATATATATCTGATTCTCAAGTTTATTTTACATAATTCGTAAAATGAGTCAATATGTAAAAAATATTTGGGAGGAATGAATTGAATACATTGGAGACTTAACAGGTGTGAGCTTTATTCACCTATTCATTTTTGTGGTATAAAATAAGAATGAATAATAAAAAGACAATCTGAAAAAGTTTCATTGTAAATATAATAAATTTCAACAGCGTTTTCATGCATAAAAAATTTAATAAGTGAAAAACTTCACGATTTTTGAATAAGGATGTTTATAAAAATAAATTGAGGTCAATGTATATTACGAATACATTTTATTCAACATTACAAGAGTCAAGTGTGAAAGGCCTAATTGGGGCATCCAACTTCCGCATATTGTTGAAATTTTCTATACTCTCAGGGTTGAGTTAGGGTTCGAGAAATGAAGTAACATCAGTTGAATATACAAAGAAATATAATAGGATATCATCTAGTATCTAGCTACAACTACATAGGTACGAAATCGCAATGATTTTATAAAAGTCTCGATAAAAGTTTCATCACCCAAAATCCTCAAAATCACTTCAGTCATTCAATATCGAAAGGTCCATAAATACCTGGATATCACCCAATGTATCCCTAACGAGGTGAGGGTCTCTGCGCAACAACACAGCTTTCACTCATCTACTCAGATGAGTGTTCAAATCGACATTTCAGCAGTTCTCGTGAACTGCTATCAGGAACTTTAACTTAACAACTCCTGCTCCCAAACTATCGTTTCTCCATGCAGAGCGTCTTCTGTATTTTTCTGAGCGTTGGCGTTTACTGGCCCTACTTCACAGGACGACCGCCAGTACCCAACTGCCTCTCCTCAGTCTCTTCAACTCCTCACCTCCCTTAGGAACATCCCGCATCCCGCGCTCAGATTCATGCTGGCCGGTATTGCTATCCTTCATCTGCCATCCCTTTCTATTGGTTTGACAGAGAATCCTAATGGAACACTGGCGAATTTCGATCAGTGGCGCACCACACTTCCCCCCAATATTTATTATTGCGATTCGATTCCTCCAATACCGAACTTACTAACAACTAAAATTCACAATAGAATTGAACCAAATTGTAAATCCACCTGAATTTATATTATACACAGAAAATCCTGAATTAAAATATCATAATACAACCATTAATAGGGTTCATCCATTGTTCTGAATGGTTTCAAGCTCACTACATATCGAATACTCATAGAATTACTTTCCTGGTCTCCCATCCTATAAAAATTCGAACTAAGTAGCCCTTCATACAGTAGAAAGAGTTTCTTTATTTCTGAATGTTCGGCGGAGGATAAGAGATGTTGTCTCACGAGTACCTTATCGCCCTTATTGAAAATAACTGGGTGAAGTCGCTTATCACATTTTAATTTCTTTCTTTCTGCTTTGAATATCATTCGAGTAGATGCCAACTCCCACACTTCACATAAATTCTTTTTCTCAACGAAACTTTCAGGAATTCGAAACAATTTATGAATATTGTTAACGTCCATTTTATCAAATTTTACATATGCCAGGATAAAACCTGTAGAGCTATGCAATACATTACTCAAACAATGTTCGATGTCGACAATTGAATTCGTTTATTTACTCTCTCAGTAGGATTCCCTTGAGGGAAATATACCGATGTATGCTCAATTTTGATAGAATATTCTTTCAGAGTATTATTCCAAACATTGGAATGAAATTGAGTAGCATCATCACTGAGAATAGCGATTGGTACTTCTATCTCCACAAAATAGTCGGATTATAGGCGGTTTGAGATAGCTTCGGCGGTACCTCTTTTCAAGCAGCACAATCGCACATATCATGAAAAAACGTTCAAAACTACTAGTAATTGTGTCACTCCACTTCTTAATTTCGGTAGAGGACCCATCAAATTCAAACTCACTTGGTCACCCGGTTTATTTACGACAATCGAATTCGAACTTCCTACACATCTCTTAGAAATCTTGAACTTTTGACAGATGATGCAAGATACAACAATTTTACGAACCCGCTTACTTATTTTTGGGAAATAGAAATCTTTTTTCATCCATTCTAAAGTTTTTTTATAGCCGAAATGGCCTATGTCCCCATGTTGCTGAAGAACTAAATCCCGTACTTGTGCCCGCGGAACACATAATTTATTCCCTGGATCCCACGTAGTTCCCATTTTAAATAAAAGTCCATTATTCAATTTATACCATTCAATAACCTCCTTTTCTTCTCTCCTCAGATTAATGTCCGACTTCAAATTTTCCAATATAACAATCTTACTGTTTATCCATTGATCATTTCGCTGGTCATCAGACATGCTCTTGAAATTTTTCCTCACCACTTTATACTCTTCTGTTAATATCAACATGGTAACCTCAAGGGTCGATGTTTCATCCGGACGAACCGGATCTGTCAATGGGATCGGATTCCTTGATGAAGCATCAGCCAACAAGTTCTCTGTCCCTTTGCAATACTGTATTCAAAATTGAATTCCTGAAGATAAAGCACCCATCCTGACAACCTTGAATTACCCAGTTTGCAACTGATCAAGAAAGTTAATGCTTTATGATCCGTGATAATTACCAATTCTTTGCCCAGAACTAACGTTTGCCACTGTTTCAGTGCAAACAAAATGGCCAACAAATCCTTTTCCGACACGCTATAGTTCAATTCAGGCCCTCGTAAAATCCGACTGGTAAATGCTAGTATTTTTTGCTCGTCATTCTCATCCTTTTGGAACACACATGCGCCTAACCCATAGCCACAGCTATAAACACATTTTCTTTCGATCAGTTGTAATGAAGTGTTTTTGACCAGCTTCATTACTAGACTGGTTTTGATGAAAATCAAAGTACCTGAGCCTGATTCTAGTTGAATTTCACCTGTTCGAAAGTTCGAAACCTGAAAACCTGAGAGAGCTGAGTAATGCATGGATTCCTGACTTCCCACAGCTTTTCCTGATAGTAAACTCTCATGAACATCATTACAACCCTAAAGACTCCCATATTTTCCAATCCTTTGCTTATGATATGAAATTTGATTGAATTATCTATCTGTTGAAATGCTTTATGTTTGACTGCTCATAACTTTGTTGTTATTGAATATTTTCCAGCCAAATTCATTCAGTAGCATAAGCAAAGGTAGTAGATCCTGTTTCTGTGCCCATTTGGGGTGTAATATTATTTTTTCCGCGTTTTGTGTTGGAGGTGCACATGTGCTTTTCAAGGACAGATCTAGTGGCCATGGCCATGAGCCATGACAAGGTGGGAGTTTTGACCAATGAGATTCCAGATTTACTTGTCCTTGTGCCAAGGCCAAAGCAGTGCATAAATACTGAAGACAGCCAAGGATTCGACACTCTCAAAGCTCTTCTCTACAAGTCTACACTACCTGATCTCCGTTGCTCTTCAAGCTCCTGATTCTCTTGCTGATCTTTTAGTGCTCTGATAGTTCATTCAAAACCAGTGTAAAATAGTATTGTATAGTGATTTCCTGTTACACATGTAAGTTTGTATATTTTTCACCAGTGTTATTCATGATGTTCATAGATCCATTTCATTCCTGTTGTTTTACATACCGATACTCACCCGACCTGTGTAAAGAATCCAGAACTCTAAATTGAATAAACGGATTTTGTGATTGCATATTTCATATTTCCTTCCCTGTTGTCATTGTTTTCAGTTCCCAATCGTTCAATAATTCATTTAGTGATTTTCAATATTTTCATTTGTCAAATTTCTGATTATTATTATTGACTGACGGCTGACGGTGACGGCTGACACTGACAAGCCAGTGGTCAATTCTTCTCCTTCTTTTCCTTGAGAAATCCAGTCCTGTGCACCGGTGTCTCTGTGCTTTGTGTCCCGTCAGGCGGTGTTCTATGTTTCATGAACTATTGACATTAGTGGAAAAATATAATTAATTAACCTCACTAAAAATCCGATATTAGAAAATTCGAAAATCGAAGGAAAAGGAAAGATAAATAAAAATTGAATCTGTTTAATTCATTTGGAACTGTGTTTTCGATTCTCCAGGTTGAAATGATGAAATAGTTGAGTAAATAATTTTCCAGGCCTAACCTTGAAATACCAAAGACCTGAGAGATATTTTGCTTTGATTCCTGTAATTATCCAGACCAGAAATAGCAACCAGTATTCCAGGCTAGACCAAGGGATTGTAATTAAAGCCTACACTCCCTTGGCTACTTATTGATTCCAGGTCGATTCAATATCATTGACCCCTGGTTTATACTGTGGGTACCGAGGTAGGTGTACCTCCTGTACCTTTCTCCACTGTTGCTACTTTGGGCCTCTGTACCAAAAAATATATTTTGTGCAGAGCAGGTAGAGTAAACTACCTCAAAAACAATCTGGTGCTCGAGAATTTAACCCCCCCCCCCTGTCAAATACCAGAGTAGTCTCCTGTCCTGAACAGAGCGTCAAAGTGAGGGCCCCAGAATAAAGAATCTTACACAGTCTCACGATAAGTTCATGTTCTGCGTGCCCTGTATAAGTAGGTGTGAAATTTACCTCTAATGAGAATAAACCACTACAATTTTTGCCAATATATTTGATTCGAATAGGTTGCTGTAAGGGGGTATATGTTTTATTCTGGTTTTTGCTTAGAAACTTCGTTTTTCCATAATAAAATCGAATGGGATGCGAAGAAGGGCTCAGCTGACGACTGGCATCCTTTTTTAACCGGAAGCCCTTCAAAAAACATAGCGAAATCGGCTCAATAATGATCTGTTACTAAATTGAAATACGCCGTCTTCTTATACCGCCATAAGCGCTTGTCGTTTCGAGCCGCTGATTATGGCGCGTTCACATGCGGGCTTCGCGCTTTTTGGCTTATGGCGTATAGTGATTTCATTGGCCAATCTATATGAAAGCGCTTGTCAAGGTCATAAGTCGGTTGCGGTTCGACTTTTTATGAAAAAAAGCTGGATTTTATGTATTTTATGTCAAGAAACGTCTGTGGAAACTATTTTTAGGTTAGAACACCCTACGACCTGAAAGTGCTGAAACTGTTGGAACTGTACAGGTAAATTGTTTTTGTTGTGCTGCAATGCAATGGAAAACTATGATGGAATGTTGGTTCAATTTCCTGTTACAGTAAATAACATTGCTGTTGAATTTACGGTTACTACTGAAGATTATCATATTTTATCAACTGGTAAATATTATTGAATTTTTTGTTGGTAATCTAGTTATTGTAGTGGATTGAAATTCGATTATAGATTATGAAGAATTGCTCACGTATGTGAAAAACATTATTCGAAGGGAATGTATACCTGGCATCCAGCCAAATGTGTCTGAGATAGTTGTCAGGCGTGTCAGTGTGGTCAGCAGTCAAAACATCTAGATGAATCTACCACAGAAGAAGTATATATGCTTTGAAGAAATTTTAATATCACTTGTTTCAACATACCCTGCCTTGTTCACTCCAGCAGTACCTCTACAAAATAGGACCTTGAATACAGGCAGTGATATTTGGGAAACTAATCATGATCATTTGAAAGGAGAGCAGGCTTCAAAGTCACACTGGAGGCTGTAAAGAGTAAATGGAAGTACTTGATAGATATCATTTCTCAAAAATGAGAGCTATCTTGGACAAACATGTTCCAACTGAAAGGGCTAAAAGTTGGAAGTATTACCAAAATATGACTTTCTTAAATGATACTCTGGAGCGAAGATCAACCACTTCAAGTATAACTCTCGTGAATACTTCTGTTAAAAAAATGAACCAAGTTCAAGTGCTTATGAGACTGGTCCAAGCAAAGAGAGAAAAAAGGATGATGATTAAATTCTGAACAAATATCAAACGATATTAAAATACCAGAAATTCCAAAAAGTGATGAGGTGAAAGACTTTTGCCAGCATTTAGCAGCTGGCATGAGAAGATAACCACTTCCCATAAGATATAATGTTGAAATTCAGCTGTCGAAAATCTTGTCTGAAGCACATGCACTATCTCAGTACTTTAATCTTATTACTACACAATAATTATTGTCGGTATATGTTTGAATGTTGAACCTTGTTCCTTGTTGTTTGATCTTGTTCCTATTTGTTCTTGGTTTCACAGAGACATGATTTTTTTATTTTTATAACTTAGTTCCAATAAAAAAAATTAAACACAGGTGATTTATTTGTATATTCGATCTGATTTGAATATTTTAAGCAACAGTATCATTCTAATAAACCTAGTTTTTCACTGCATGGCTCTTTGCTACTGAAAATTGACACTCCCATCAGTCATAAAATACTCTTTGAAATCATCTCTTACAGCTGATGCAGATGCAGGATGGTTATTTTGATTTCCAGTTCTCATATTCTCAAAAGCATCAGTATTATTTTGTTCCCTCCACCTGCCAGGAATCAGAGTCCCATCAGCCACATCTACATCTGCATAACCAATAGGACAATAATTTCTCCTACTGACAAATTCACAATGATCCTTCTGAATTAAAAAGTTATGTAGAACTTCTGTGGCTTTGACAATAGCCTCTGCAGTTTCCAATGAGGCAATGATGGGTTTGCGATATATTTTTTAACGAGATGCTAAAATGCCTAATGAATTCTCTATTGTTCTACGGGCACGAGATAGTCTGTAGTTGAAGACTTGTTTTCCAAATTCACCCCTCATAGTCCTAGCTGGATATGGTTTCAATAGGAAATGGAATAGCTGAAATGCAGCATCGCCAACTAAGACAGAAGGTAAAATAGGGCCTCCTGGATAAACTTCCATGGGAGATGGTACATTTAATAACCCTTCATCAAATCCTCGACCTATCTGAGAAGTTTCAAATACACCCCCATCGCTCTGTCTGCTCAAGACCTATATCAACAAAGGTAAACTCATAGTTTGCTGAGCATATTGCCATAAGAACAATGGAATGGCTGCCCTTATAATTATAAAATACTGAACCACTTTTTGCAGGAGCCTAAAACAAATTATCCATACATTATAATGCTTATTCAGAAAGAAATGATACTATATATTCAGTTTTTTACCTGTATGACTACAAGTTTGCCATCCACAGCACCTATACAATGGGGCAAATTCAACTGTGATTCAAAGTCACTGGATAAATGAAACCAGGATTCTTCGCTAGGTGTTATAAAAACCCTAGTTTGCAAGCTGTTCCATAAAGCATTACAAGTTTCTTGTACAATTTCAGATACTGTGCTTTTTTCCACTCGAAAATTATAAGCTGTGGATACCATACTATCTCCTGATGCGAGGAATCTTAAAAGGAGACGTAATTTTCATGGGTACCTACCTAACTAAACTGAATGTTAAAAACTATAGAGATTTGCTTAACTTAATATGTCAGAGCAAGTCTCGTTTCTGCAGGAATTGTCCTGACAACATTTCCTTTTTCTATCGAACGTTTGATTAAGTTGAGGAATGTAAATTGGGTTTCCTCCATTCTGAAATAGTTTTTGAACTTCTCTATGCTGTTCATCCTCATCCTCACCATTAAATTATCGCCAACACCTCTAGATTTCCTGATGTTTTCTGAAAGGATTGGGCTAACCCATATTCGTCGATCCTTTCGTTTTCTATAAATTTTATAATAATAATACAATAATACATGTATAATGACACTTCCATTTTTTTGAAATCCTAATTTTGCTAAAGTACTCCATGTGAATAGAGCGCGCCATAGGCAAAAGCTGTCATGTGAATGCGCCATTAGGCCTCACTAAGGTGACGTCACCACGGCCTTATAGTCTCGATGGTAAGGCTCCGATCCGCGATCGCCATCCCGCCGAACTTCATTCGCGCCGTTGCCACTATTATTGCTCCTAGCATTACGCCATCCCGAATTACCAACAACTGACCGCTCATTTGTATCATACGTTGAATCCACTTTCCGTAAAAACATTTCCAAATCATCAAGAGTTTTGATACCAGCCATAATTATACCTCTCTGAATATCGGTTGAGAAATGTTTTCCATGCCGTTCAACTGAAATTTTCTAGACTCACATTATCTGACAAAAAATTCGACTTCCCAACCATTTTCGATAAGAATTATCCGCGCGGTTGCCAGACTTATATTCGCCGTATTTAAGTTCGTAAAAGAGTTCTTGTTCCTTTTCTACCCCTCCATACCTATTTTTGAAAGCTTCCTCGAACATCTTAAAATTTCCAATTTCTTTTACTTGAGCCAAATCCAAAGCTGAACCTCTAAGGCAATCCATCTTCAATGAAACACTGGCTGTTTCCGGAATATCCGTTTCCTGAAAAACCCTTTTTATTTTTTTTTAAATTGCATTGGGTGTATACTACCTTCTGAACTGAATAATAGGCTAGTATTTCCCCAATACTCCTTCCACCGTGAAACATAACCTCTCTCATTCTTTATTACCCCTAATGTATTACTCTGACTTCAAGCCATATCTGATGTGCTTTCTTGCATTTGCAAAACGCTACTTGCTAATGAGGCCACAAGATCTCTCAATTCAAAACTTTCGTTCGAGTTACAAATAGAATCGTTTTCTTTATCCTTCTCCATACTTCTTAATATGTTTGAAGGTGCATTCTCCAAATCTTCAACCGTTTTTTTGGTTGTTGGTTTTTTTTCGTTTCTTAGGCACATTTTGCTCAAATTCAGCAGTTCTTGTGAACTGGTGTCAGGAACTTCGACTAAGCAACTCCTGCCTCCAAACTATCGTTTCTCCATGCAGAGCGTCTTTCGTACTTTTCTTTGAGCGTTGGCGTTTACTGGCTCTACTTCACAGCACGATTGCCAGTACCGAACAACCGAACTGCCTATCCTCAGTCTCCTCAACTCCTCACCTCCCTTAGGCACATCCCGCATCCCCAGCTTCATGCTCGCCAATATTGCTATCCTTTATCTACCATCTTCTATTGGTTTGACAGAGAATCTTAATGGAACACTCGCGAGTTTCGATCAGTGGCGCACCACATTGTTTTTCTTTTCTTGATGAAAAAATTTCAATATTGGAGTGGTCCTTCTCGATGGATTATCCTGTACAGTGTACATACACAATGACTGAGTTAATTGTCTTGTATTCTAGGTATGAATAAGAATACTAGTCTCGATACTTGTGTTGAAAAAATAATCATTGTCAGAATCACCCTACTCCCTAATAGGACACAACGTCCTAGGGACGTCTTCATTTGGTTCAACTCACGTCCAAATGTCCCGAACCAAAGATAAGTGTCCTTGGGACGTCCCATACCGTACATCTCGTGCAATTTCCGAGCAAGGACATCCACGGGATGCCCCAGCTGGTACATCATTTCAAATGTCTTAGAAATAGCATCCCTCAGACGTCCCACGTGGTACATATTGTAGAATGTCCATGCCAAGGACGTCCTTGGCATGTCCCTGATGGGATATGATTTTAAACGTTCCTTTTGGGACATCCATCGGATGTCCCGAGTAGTACATATTCTGGCATGACTTCAGATCTTATATAATGTCCCTTCTAGACAACCATGAAATGTCCCTGATGGTACATTCCTTCAAATATCACTGCACAGTTGCCCTTGATATTTTCAGGATTGTATATCAATCGAAATGTCCCTTAGGGACATCCTTCGAATATCCCTTAGGGATATCTGCCAGATGTCCCAATTGGTACATGAACTGTACTCTTCCAATGTCCTAGAAATAACGTCCTATGGATGTCCCAGTCGGTACTTTCGATATGTTGTCCCTGCGAGGACGTTAACTTACACCTCGCCGACGAATGATTGCTCATGGGCTATAAGTACTCCTCGTCAATGTCCTTCACGTAAGTCCATTGGACATCCTTGGGAAACTTTTTCAGGACCTTCTACGGACCATCAACTCGACCGGATGTCCTAATCAGTTATGCAGGATCTGGTTGTAGAGGGACCCAGAAAAATTCAAATTCAAGAATAATTCGTACGTCCCTGGGACATTCTATGGACATCCAATTGATATCCCTCAGCGTTGCTGATAGGTTGTCCTATGGATGTCCTAAGGATGTCCTCTGTAGTGCTTGATGATGAATACTGTAGGATTTAGGTATTCGATAGTCGTCCCAGGGACATCCCTCAAGGACGTCCCTAGTTGGTCCTCAAGTGGGACATTTGTGCATCCCACAGACGTCCGATGGACGTCCACTGTACCAAATACGAACGTCCTATGGACGTTCTGAGAATATCCTTGGGACATAAATGTGTTATTAGGGCTTGAACAAAAGAGAGTAAAGTAGGTACCTGTTCAATTGTTTATAACTCTTTGGTTAAAAAAGCAGTTCGGAATAATGTTTAATCCTTTGGAAAACAATGTAACTTAATGTTCTCTGAAATATCTGAGGTGTTCTTGCAGTTTATATATACACAAGTCTAGGAACTGCTGCATATTTTAGGTAGGTACCAGGAACACATGCTATCGAAACATTCCTTAAGTAATCTGTTCACAAATGATTACAAATTTTAACTGTGTAACTTACCTGAATCTAGAATTAATTTCCTTTTTCTCTGTAAATTTCGGACATTAACAAACAAATCATCGATTTTGAAACTGATAAACAAACTGATGAACAAATAAAATGCACAATAAAAAACGCTTCTATCAGTCACAGTGCTGTCGAATGTGGAAAACATGTCGAAAATCCCGAGCTCTTGCGTACAAGGGAGACTGTCCCTTTGAACTTTGCGCTTTTGTCATCTCTCTCTAATTTTGTACTCCTTGTCTGACCGTCTTATCTGCCAGGTTTGTTAATCTGCGCTTATGACTGCTAGCTGGGCACTGCCCCATACTGATAAGGGTCAAAAGCGCGAAACCGGTCTGTAGGTGTCGATCATTAACTTGGCTAAATCGAAATCAATCTGCATTAAGGAAAAAACACATGCATCAGCATTCGTTCAACGAATGTATGCATAGATTTCGGGAGAATGTTATTCAATTGTTCGGCGTGGCATTATTAATAATTTATTAATTAATTTTTTTCACTAGTTTCCCCTCTTTTAGATATGAAATATAATACAAATACGTACTTTTATACTAGATATACACTAGAAATGAAAAATAATAGTAGTACTACAGTAATAGGTGAACACTTATACTACTAATCTTTTTACACTGGTTCCGGATGAATTTGAGATTTGTTCAGTAAATTCTAAACCTGAACCCATTTCATGAACATTTATGGAAATGACTTCGAGTTTTGTAATCATTTGATACTTTATATTTCCGAATTAGTAAAGAACGAGCAAATGACATTGTAAATTGAATATGTCTATAATTTTTCGAACAATCCAAAAACTTTATTAAATTCAGGGTGTTGCATTCTAAAATTTTTCTGTTGAAAAATATACACTTGCCAAGATACCATCGATGATTCTCTGAAAGTTATAATTCTGGAGATTTATTAAATCCAGCTCATGCCATTTCCATTATTTCTCATGTGGTCATACTGATGAAAGATCTTCAACGGTGTATCTTCAGGATAGCCAAAATATTTCGAATGTGTGAACCACCATTTCAATAGGTATTGAATATGGACCATATTTGTTGATATAGTTTTTTGAATATTCATTATACTTACACAGTTTGATATCATGAAATTTCAATCACTCTACCAACATATTGGTAAACACAGCGGTTCTAGCATTATTGTTCAAAATCTGGTGATAGGCCTGTTCGTTTGTATAGCTGTACTTGCTGAGGTAGATTTTTTAGTTGTCTCTGTTCATGGCATGATGTAGACAGAGAATATAATTGAAGAAAATCAAGTCCAGCAAGTTGAACAAGCACAAACGAACATGCATAATATGTCAGCTATTTTCTTGAAGTAAAAATCTGTATTTTGTTAGCTCAGCATGATAATATGAAATGACTCGATGAGTTCATTCGATTCTTTTCGTCAATAAATCGCTCCTAGAAATTCACGAAATTTGGGATCACCTATCGGCTACACAAGAGGAGTTAACTCATATAGATATGGATAAAATTACTTTGTGAGTTATGGTGAATGTTAAAACTGCCTCAGTTTCATTTTCGGCAGCAGAAATGCAATACTAAGTAGGGCGAAATCAATGCGAACAAAAATGTTCCTCGTCATGTTTTTTGATTTAATGAATTAATGCAAACTTCTACCCTGACCTTTTGTCACTCGAAATACCTACAATTTAAATATGTTCATTTTTAATAATAATTAATCAACAATCTATGCTGTTCGAATCTCATCAAGGTCTTCAACATTGGTCTTGAACTGGTATTTATGAATATATTCATAGTAGGTTTATCGCACTGATGTAATCATTTTATAATAATACATTTTTTTGTCTAATGCGATGGTCTCGGTCACCTAGATATCATCGCCATGACCTACAATATGGTTTTTTGGCTTAAAGGAGCTGTTCGGTATCGACCTTTTGTAGAGATATTGCACATTTGATTTACCGATACCGATATATTGGTTGCAAAAATCCATCTCTAATCAGTTTCTATTCATATTTCCGCTTAACCTTGCATTCATTATTACTGTCTAAGAACTCGATTAAGTATTTGTTATTATTTCATTCTCTCTACTTACAAGTCTTGTAACATTTACCAAAAGTTTTGCAATTCAACAACAAAAATCCATCGGAAAGGCCAACCTCCATATTTACGTCATTTTGCACCAAGAAAAAAATTAATATGCAGAAATCGAATGCATAAGGAATCTCACATGGTCAAACCATTTTTCAAAAGGAATGCCCAATTTATTATGTTCTTTTGGAATTTGTGATTTCTTTGAGATAACAAAAATAGTTATTTATTATACAAGGGAAAAAAGTAGTAGATTTTAGCTCCAGGTTGTGTTGTCTCCCGACGCGTAGCGGAGGGTGACAAAAAACCGTGAGCTAAAATCTAATATCATTCCCGTGTATAATACACTTTTTTTTTTCTGTGACAGAAGAAACGACGAATCAATATTGAGAAGATATTACATTATTTTGAAATCTGAAAATTATCGACGTGACATTTTAAGTTTTTAACAGTAGGGACACCTGCGTTGTAGGCATCTTAATCATTCTTTTGAAGTAATCAAATATCTGATGTCACTCGTGTTGAACTAATTCTGTGATTTTATTTCAAAAAATTGCGAATTTAGTGGTTGTTTAGTAATATACGTAACCGCGAAGTCGAATGGAAGATAAAAAGACTTGCAGTTCTTTCTCGGAGACTTTATTATTGACTCATTTTTCGGAACTATAGCACAACAATAGCCATTAACATTGTATATACAGTCTGTCCAAGATAAGGTTGAACAGCATGGGGATCTCGAAAACGGTAAGAGATACGAAATCGGTGTAATGGGGAAAAAGTTGCGCATTCGGAGGCTCATATCAAGAGCCTTCGAAAATTTTGAAAATTATCTTTAGTTTTTGAGTTATATCGAAAAAAGTGAATTTTTGGAATTTCTATTTTATTTTTTTTTCTCCGTTATTATTAGAGATACAGCAAAACTGAGAATACTTTTTCATAGCAACTTTTGATGACGGTCAACGTGGTGATACTGATTTTTTCATGCGACGTTTCGTATTCGTGGAACCATCATCAACTTTTGTTTTTTAAATACGGTCCTGATAATTTTTTCACAGATTCTAAAAGGTTTTTTCATTCTGAACTCAACCATGTATTATACAAGGTGGTTCATTTGTGTTTCGACCTATTTCCATCCATCATCAATGTTTTTTCGAAACTCCAAAGGAAAAATGCCATCAGTTCCACTTATTTTGAAGGAAAATTAGTCAACACACTAATACCTCATCAACCGGTTTCAATCAAAACCCCATTTCATTTTGCGGAAACAAAAATTCCATCCATACAAATTCAGAATATGTCAAGTGCTAAAACAAGGAGATGACGAAAGGCGCAAGAAATCCTGTGAGTGGTATACCAGGAAATGTTAAAATTTTGCAGATTTCTTTCGAACAATCATCTGGACTGATGAAAGCATGGTCACTAATCATGGTAGCTTCGATAGAAAAAATACACATTATTGTTCACGAGAAAATGAACATTTATACATTACAGCGAAACACCAACACCGTTTCGGCTTTAATATGTGGGTTGCAATATTTGGTACACGAATTATTGTTCCTTCTATTTACCATGAAACACAGACTTCCGAACGTTATAGAAATTCGATTGAGAATCATCTTGAGGAAGCTCTGGATGATTTACCGATTGCGGAAGTTCAGAACTCTGTTGGTTTCAACAAGATGGCGCTCCGGTACATAATTCCAGAGAAGTCCGTGCGTTTTTATCCTTTGGCCGGCGCGGTCGCCTGATTTAACACAGCTGGATTTTTTCTTAGGGGATATATCGAACTTTGTACACGCAAATAACTTTGAGGATGAAGAAGAACTAAGGGACAGTGTCTTCGAAGCATTCAATAGGATAACCCCAGAAATGCTTAGCAATGTCTTAGAAACAACTGTGAGAAGAGGATATCTTTGTTCAGAAAATAATGGTTATCATTTTGAACATTTGTTATGAATGTCTCTGTAGGTATTGTCAAAGTTGAGTTGTTAAAGTAATTCGTGTAAGAATTCATCAACAATTTTAAACGCTGCATTGATCGAATGATGTAGTGAAATATTTTTTATTCACTTTTCAGTATTGAATAACTAATCCATCAAGTTTGACACTAAATGATAAGAAATAAGTGGAACTGATGGTTTTTTTTCTTTTGGAAGTTCGAAAAAACATTGATGATGGATAGAAATAGGTCGAAACACATTCGAATCACCTTGTATAGTACATTGTTGAATTCAGAATGAAAAAACTTTTCAGAATCTGTGAAAAAATTATCAGGACCGTATGTAAAAAACAAAAGTTGATGATGGTTCCACCAATACGAAACGTCGCATAAAAAAATCGGTATCACCACGTTAAACCTCAAAAGTTGCAATGAAAAAGTATTTTCAGGCTCTTGATATGAGCCTCCGAATGCGCAACTTTTTCCCCATTTAAGCGACTTCGTATCTCCTACCGTTTCCGAGATCCCCATGCTGTTCAACCTTATCTTGGACAGACTGTATATGTGATATATATCCGGGAAAAAAGTAATTTATGAAAAGTGACATTTTATAACCTGCCAACAGAGATGAAATGCCAAACTTCTTTCCCGTCACAGAAAAAATATATTTTCTTCTGTGACGGGAAAAAGTTTGACATTTCATCTCTGATGACAGTTTATAAAATGTCACTTCTCATAAATAACTTTTTTCCCACGGGAAAAAAGTTAGTACTTTTCTTCTGGATATTCACCGTTGATGGCTTTTGTTGTGCTAGGTCCGAAAATAGCCAATAAAACCGTCTCCAAGCAAGAACTGCAAGTCTTTTTGTCTTACCATTCCACTTCGCACTTACGCGTAAATCAATTAACAACCACGAACTTTCAAATTATTTGAAATCAAATCACAGAATTTGACTGACTGATATTTGATTAGTTCAAAATAATGATAAAGATGCCTGCAAGAAAATGGCTGCAACGCAGGTGTAATTCCTGAATTCCTGTTAAGAACTTCAAACTTCACGTCAATAATTCTTTGATCTCAATCTAATGTTATATCTTTTCGTTATTGATTTTTCCTTTTACCTGTCACAGAGAAAGTGTATTATACACTGGAAAAATATATCAGATTTCAGCTCACAACCTAGAGCTAAAATCTACTAGTTTTTTCCCTTGATGTATAATGACTGAATACT